>OY978448.1:28025108-29275108 GCA_963854805.1 Plagodis dolabraria | reverse complement strand
AAGCACGTGGAAGAGCATAGTACATCGAGTGATTTACACTTCTTCAGACTAGACATGACCTTCAGCAATGACGATGCTGAATAAGAAGAAGACGGTAAAAATAAAATAAAGCTATTATTGCGAAGCACAGCTTAATTTCGATATAATATGTTATATGCTTGCTTATTTGTAGTAAATTATTACAAACTCATGAAATTCGCGTAAAGGGTGGTATTACAGATAGGCACAGATAGGGGTTCATAAAAATAAAAGTCGAGGTCAAGGTCGAAATCGTGGTATATATAACAAAAGGTAAATTACAGATGAGTTCAAGTAAATATATATGTTGTTCAGTCAATATAAATTGAAATGTGAACGAAAATCTTTCAACGAATATGAATGTTATCTTAAATCAAAAATTAACAGTATAGTTAGATTCTACGTGACTGAAGCCGCAGGTTATCGCAAAATTAATTTGATATAAAAAAGCCTACTGTTGATATATTCGTGTCAAATAAAGGGGTTTGTGCCAATTCGCCCTGCTTACCTTGACATAATTGGGTTGCAGTTGCATACCACATGGAGGGCTTTGCTTCTTTCACATCTTTTACATTTGAAAACTTAATTTACATATCTCAACATAAAAATACGATCAAGACATTTTATGTGAGATTCAAATCTTTTTATGAAATCTGAAACCAAGTGAAATAACAATTTCGTGTGTATAAGACAAAGGTGTTAAAGAAATTTAACAGAAAAGATATTTAAACGTATCTAATTTTATTGAGAATTTTATAGAGATATGTTTTTTTCACCCGTCTTTCTTATCCTCTCTTTCAGAATCCTGTTATGCCTTTATACTCATCATCCCACGAAGCAGTCGTTTTCAAACCTAATATTATTTTAGATTTTGGTATTGATATGAACACAATAGAAGCTAATAAGGTTTTCATTAATACACTATTCACAGAATAATGGACTGTCATATATACAGATGCTTCTAAAAATCCAGATAGTCCAGGGGTGCGTTCTTATATGTCGTCCGACGACGGATGATCGCTCCAAGCAGAGCGACGCTCGTCGTCCGCCTTTTAAGAACGGCTCTGTATCATATCTGTATCAAGAACACTACTTAAAAAGTTTCACTGACTCGGAAGAAATGTATTTACAATTATGTACTTTTCCAGAATACATAACTAAAACAAACATACATAATACAACAATAATAATAGTAAAATTTTGTAAACAGAAGTCTACGTAAACAAAAAGTAACTTAAAACAAAGAAAAATCAAGTCCCAACTGTCAAATGAAACGTCAGGGCGATATTTATCCACCGATTTCGTGGGGCGACCGGTGCGTCGTCGAGCGATATATAAGAACGCTCCGGATGATCATCGGACGATCGCCCCGGGCATATAAAAACGCTCGGGGCGTCGTCGGACGTCGTCGGACGACAAATAAGAACGCACCCCAGTAGGTGTTGTTGTTTGGATCCCATCTACGAGAATTATTTTCAATTATAATATATATGCCGAATACCTATTCTGTCTTTTCAGGAGAAGCCATCGCAAATCTGGAAGCCATCCTTTTTGTAATAATCACAAAACCTGAACAAATCTATCATATTTTCAGACCCCAAAAGCTGCATCTAATCTATTCTTGCTAACCCATTTCGGTCCAAATCTAGGTTCCCAATTATTTAAAAAATAAAAAATGCCCTTTTTGAATGTAGCTCTCACTGCATAAATGTTATCCTAGCCTGGATTTCGGGTCACGCCGGTATAGTGGGCCACGAATCACATGACACCTGTGCTACAAATGCCATTCATACAGACTCTCAAGGACATTCCCAACTTTTCTCGCTAGATATCTGTTCGACCATCTTTAAAAAACCTTGGAACCAGAAATGGCAAATTTCTAGAATATTAAAAAGTAAATTCTATGGTAACATTCAACCTGAGATTCCCAAAAAACTCTGGTTCTCAAATTCCAAAACGCTGATAAAGTGACAACCTCTACGATATGCCGTCTGCGTCTAAACCATTCCTGTAACCCAGTCTTCCTGGCCAAATAGTTTTAGGAATAACTCCCTCTGTGAATGTGGTTTGGAAGAAGGAAATGTGAATCACATATTCTTCTGTTGTCCCAAAATAAACTCTTCTCTCTATAATATTATCCCTATAGATATCCCTCGTCCTTTCTCCCTTGTATGTATCTTTTCCTAAGTATATACTCCATATTCAAATAAATTCAAATAAAGCTGTAAATTAACTGTTCTTATATTATATAACTTAACCAAAAGTCGTTCCCAGGCGTTCTATATTTCCCCTATATACAATGACTTTGTGTGTGTGTGTATATAGTTATATATTTGTTTATGTTATATATTTGTGTTCATGCAGTGGTTAGATAAACTAACATCATTATGTTTCAGCGCCAATTTTTGCTTGGACAGTTCTAACCGGACATAACTCATTAAAACTAAACAATCTTCTTCGTTTGATGGTCTATAATAACTACGTGCCATTGGCGAAATTGTGTTGGTGTCCACAGAAGCCACAATACTAGAGTTAAAGTTGAAATCCTAACCATGAAAAATTGCGTGTTCTTGAAAATATTTGAATAATTTGTTAATTTAATTGATGTTAACCTTCTGACAAACCCGTGTATTTTTACCTCCTGATAAAAGTTCTGTATGCACTTAAAGCAGTAGAATAGATGGTGCTTGCTTTCGTAGGTCTGACAGGAGGGCTCCAAATTAAGATATTGGAATGAGGTGACATTTAGTGACTAACAATTTGTCGATAACATTTGTCAATAAAAAAAACATCAATAACTATGTGTCGGCTTGCACCGACTTATTTCATCAGCGAAATATAAAACTTTTAGGGACAATTTATTATGTTTTCTGGTGATAGGATATTCCTACTTTCTTTACTTTTGTGATATTAGTATTAAATCTGCAACTTATAACAGCACAACACGGCGTTTTCGTATAAATTGACGGAGATGCATGTGGCGCGTTAACCGCGGGTCGACTGTCAGTAGCATTATAGTTCATTGTCGTAAATACTCCTGTTTAGGGGTATGCTAAGCACGCGTGCTACGCCCCCTTCACCTTTATATTGCTTTCTCTTTTCTGTGGGCGCGACCGTGGCTTGACCCGTGTTGTGGTGGCATTCATAATTTTAATATGCAGCTCGGTGACAGTCTGGTTTTGACCTTGGGTCCATTAGCATAGAGTTAATTTAGAATGATTGTTTATGTCTTGCCTTGAACAACACAACATCCTTGTTATGATGTTAGATATGAGGTAATAATATATTTCCTGTGGGGTGCCGGATTAGAATTGCATCTCCCCATTTCTTCTCTTGTGGGTGTCGTAAAAGTCGAGTAAGCGAAAAATACTTGAAGGTGGGCAGCAGCGCCTTCCTAAGAACTATGCCACCTCGGACTGCGATTACTAAGCCGCCTGCCAAGCGTGGGGATTATGGTAAATAATAACTAACTACTTAGGCGAGGCTGTGTTCAGCAGTGGACGATCCGGCTGATACAGTATAGTAATAATATAAATAAAAAAAACTACGTTTTCAATACACTTAAAAAATGTGACATTGATGGTATGCTGTGATATAACGATATAAGGTATGTAGTAACTATAAATGTTTTGCCTCTTAACATCGATGATTATAGAAAATCGATGATCATCGAGCATCCCTAATCGGGTTAATATCCAATGGAATGGTCTGTGGTATTTGTGATATGTCATGTGTGTCAGGTTTATTTTCGTATTATTTTATTTCCGTAGAAAGAGTATAGTAATAGAATCGGCGTAATGAATTGTACATATTATTAGAGAAGGATGCACATACCATAACCGCGATAATAATGAGCGAGACAGATATCAATATTTTTTATCCTTTTCGCGTATACCCCTTTATCTGTTGGGAGCCAGTGCACTGGCTCCGACATAAAAAATCTGTCAAAACTTTCGTACTTACCTTAATATATTATGTACTTAAGAATTATGATATTTCTATGTTGCCAGTTAAAAAAAAAGTAATACCAGATAATTATAAGAATTTTGCTTACCGGAGGCAAAAAAAAAACGTAAACGTAACGTACAAAGTACGGAATGCTCGAATATGCTCCGAACGTTTTGAATCTCATTGCTTTCGCAAGACAACACATAATGTACCTTATTTTAGAACGGACTCAATTCCAACACTATTTATTCCTATAAGTTCTATATTTCCAGTTTACTGGGTGTTGTTTAGATGACTTGATGATTGTAATAACAGCCCATATTTAGACTATAATAGGAAAGCCAAAAAGGAAAACATATCTTCGGTTGTAAAATTATATTTACAACTTTAGTTTAAATTCTATAAACAATCATAAAAATCCAAAACCAATAACTTAGGTTTTATAGTGATTGTAGATTGGCAACAACTTGAGTATGTGATGATGGGTTATAGGTCGGGCCGGTATTCATGTTTATCATAATATAATTAAATCTGGTGCTGCTTTTTACCCCATCAATATGGTTAAATCTTTAACCTGGCATTTCCATAAACAACGTCATAAACTATTGCTATCCCTTAGATATACGCTCATATCGGTTCTATTACTATACTCTTTCTACGTTTCACCACATTTTCACTAGCACTGCTATACTCTCTGTTTATACAGAGGCTAGGAGGAAGAGATACTTCCTCCTAGTACAGAGGCTAGGAGGAAGTATCTATGATGGAGAAGACATTTATATTCTGTTGGTTGTGAGACAAGAATGGTAATATATACGCTTGTATTAGTTTGAAAGAGACAGCATCAGTTTGTTTTGTCCTGCTCGGCGTATGCGATTTTTTTGTTTGCCACATTTCGCAGTTGTGACAAATTTGTTCGGTGCTTGAAAGTGTCCTTTTTTTCGTGTTAAACAATGATTTTGATGTGTTGATTGTAAATTGTAAGTTAAATTTGACGCTGCTGCTTCCACCAAACATGGTGAAATGCAGGATTCTTGGCTGTAAAAACAGAACTGAACGAAATATGGAACACATTACGTATCACACGTAAGTGCTATTTTTCATATGTCTTTACCATTCTTACACAGTCTATGCGAATCAAATATGAATTTCTGATCATAACATGAATGTCTGCGTGTTAAATTATTTGATAATCTTACATTTTACTACAAAACAATTTCTTGATATTGAGATTATAATCCATAAAAATTAAGTAGTGTTCTTTTGTCTATCTGTCTCGCTCTACTCTGTTGAAATTTGTTTAGGGAGAAAAGAGAGTGTGAACATAGATCAAAAATTATACTTTTTCGAATTATAGCAATTTTCGGAATACCAGCTCATAACCGAAGATTTTTCCCATAAAAGTGGGTAATTTTGTATGAACCACTTTTGACCAATTATGCAGTAAAATTAACGCAATTAAATTTTGATTTGCAGTTTCATGCAACTGTACGACAAAATTAATTAAATTAAAAATTACATAATTTATTAATTAAATTGTATGTGGGGCCAAAATATTGAATCTCGATATTATTCACACACATGTTTAATATACCATAAAGCTATAAATACATTATTACTTTGTTTTATTTTAAGTGCACACTATGAAATATTATAGGTACGAAGGTTTGTATGAGTAACTCATACAAACCTTCAAGTCACTCAACGCCGAAGTTTTCAACGAAATTTCGCATATAGATTCCGTAGGACCCGGATTAATAAATTGGCTACCTTTATTCCGACATATTGAGTATTATCGGGGGACTACGATATAACTATTCCACGCGGTTGAGTCCACAGGCGCAAGCTAGTTATCCAATAGTACCATGGGTTAAGTTACGTAGGTAAGCAGTTATTTGGACCTCTTAATCTAATAAGTAAGATTTTTGGTCCCAGGTCCACTAAACCAATATAAAAGTTTGCATTTCGTAAATGAAACACCTTGATGAAATTGATGCCTATATATATTTAGATATCATAAGTCGTACAACATGTATAACAACATTTATGTAGATTAACATTGAACTATGCTTTAATTACCGAGGTTCTCGAAGGGATCGCGGCCCAACCAAGTTCTATATAGGCGAAATTACATGTATTTAACTAACAAAAATTACATAGTTTTAAACTGTACCAAAATATATACTGTACGTGTTCAGTAGAATCATGGTAATTTTCTAAAACTAGCTGACCTGGTTTCTCTGCTATTAAGGCGGACCGTTCAATCTGTAGCGAGAAATTCAAAATTTAACAGTCTGTCTATTTGTAGCGAGATCAAATAACATTAATTGTAGGTATATGATTCTTCAATTTACTCAAAACAGAGATCTTTCTTAGAGTATTTTGTTATTGTATCTTACATATATGTATCTGATTTCATATATTTCTCTACTAATCTGCAAAAACAGTTTTATATATTTGTAAGTTATGATGCCAAAATACTTACTTTAGGGTATAATTTCCGATTTGCGCAATTTAAAAACAATACACGTACTAAAGTTATCCAATCTAGCAACATACATTAAATTTTGAATTCCCCGATATAACAAATTGAACGGTCCAGTGCACCTCAAGCAAGTACCATTCAAATTCTATTTTTTTCAGTAAGCGCGGCAATATTTTTTCTAAAAGCTTCATTGTAATTTGGGTAATGTTATGGGACACTGGCAATTCTGCAATATTAGGTATTTATACTCTGTCTCTATCGGGTATACGCGCATAGCTACTCCACAATAGATACTTCCTCCTAGTACAGAGGTAATTATGTACTCTGGGGACTTCTGTAATGTAGTCTTTGGTACTGTACTGGGTCTGTAATCTGTGCTGTACTGAACTTCAGAAACTACTGAAAGGTGAGAATTGATGTAAAAAATTATATATATATATTTGAGTAAACTAAACACAAGTTCCCACAAATATAATATAAATGCCAAAACCATGGCTGCAGCGAACGACGACGAGATACTGGAAGGTTTTCTGTGTCCAATATGTAAGGCGGATCTGAAATCCGCAACTCAATTGACAAGCCACTTCGAAAGCCTGCATCAAGAAGAGCAGGACGTTCTTAAATCTCTAAAGGATATATTTGGGAAGGCAAAAAAGATAATTCTCAATAATAACGATACTGACTTGCTAGAGACATTTGATAGAGCGCTAAAGTTCAATTATCAAGAGCAGTATTATGACAGTGAGGTGCAAACGGTAGGAGTATCCCGTAGTTCCAGCGACTACTTCAAAGCTGTAAGGTCTGCGCGGCTCGAGAGATACGCTACAGAGACTAACAAGCTGCTAATTCGATTGGACAAACTAGTGTGCAATATGCCGACTGACCAGAATCAGAGAAAGAAATATGAACAAGAAGTGAGTAATGTTCTTAAACTTTTGTTTGTGTCTATCTTGTAAATAATGTCTTTGTATGTACTGTATGCTGTATGTCATAGCAATTAGAGTGTTAAGAATCTTAATTTTTTTAGTATTTTTACATATTTATATTATGGCTCGAGTGGGAAGGAGAGCGTTGATGCATTGTAAAGGGGCCTCTTAACCCTATTCCTGGCTTGCCAGTCCCAGGCCCCTCTAGCCTCTTCCTCTGCAACGCTATGGACCCGGCACCTGCATGGTGAATCCATGGAATGCTAAGTAATTAGTCACTCTCTAAAAGTCTATCCTCTTATGATCGTGGCTGGATGTGATAGGGCTTTGTCAAAAATTTACAAATTTGTGAATAGAAGATATCGTTACATCTCTCTACATCTCCCAAAGTTGGCCTTGGGCACCTGCATGATATTTGTGGATAGAACTTAATTTGGTTAGTAATGTATTTCATTAGAGAAAAAGTTAGTACCTGCATATAAAGTTATAATCAGTTGAAGGCAATAAAGGCAAAAACAATATTTATGGCATCTTAGGTCTGGGATAAGGCATCTTGCAAAACCTCACTTGGCTGGCTACCCCTGATGCATGATGTGAAAAGCATGTTGTCAAGTGTCTCATCTCCATTTCAGCAGCTGTCCTTGAGGGCTAGTTCCTATTCTTGCTTACCAATGTTCTTAACAACAATTGATATTCTGATTAACCTTCCTATACTCGCGCCAATTTTTGTAACATCTATACTTGCGCACGGTGTCACAGACCAATATTTTGTACCCCTACAACATAATTTTTTACCATGAAGCCCAAATAATAATTTAAATATATCAAAGTTTGATGTAATTAAACAAAATAGTATGAATAATACTTAATGTATTAATTATTTCACTGACTTTCAGTCTATCACAAATTAGTCTTCAAATTTGAGATTTTTTTTCAAGTACAGTAACACCCCGCTTTACGCGAGGGATACGTTAACTGAAATTCGCATATATTGAGGTTTATGATTAGACATAGTCAAAATTGAATAGAAAAAAATATGAATCATTTAATCGATAATTTTAACTCTAGGAACACTTTATGCAGTACATACTTTTAGTTATATTTTACAGAATATACATCTCGTAAAGCAAGGTATTACTGTACTAGGAAAACAAATATAAAAACTGTACTGCTTTTTAAGAACAAGATAAACTTCTATATAATAATAAACAACATATCAAAGGACATATTTATCCATGTTTTGACCTACACCATAACACTCAGGGGTGCGTTCTTATTTGTCGTCCGACGACGCGACGGATGATCGCTCCAAGCAGAGCGACGCTCGTCGTCCGCCTTTTAAGAACGGCTCTGTATCATATCTGTATCAAGAACACTACTTAAAATGTTTCACTGACTCAGAAGAAATGTATTTACAATTATGTACTTTTCCAGAGTACATAACTAAAACAAACATACATAATATAACAATAATAATAATAAAATTTTGTAAACAGAAGTCTACGTAAACAAAAAGTAACTTAAAACAAAGAAAAATCAAGTCCCAACTGTCAAATGAAACGTCAGGACGATATTTATCCACCGATTTCGTGGGGCGACCGGTGCGTCGTCGAGCGATATATAAGAACGCTCCGGATGATCATCGGACGATCGCTCCGGGCATATAAAAACGCTCGGGGCGTCGTCGGACGTCGTCGGACGACAAATAAGAACGCACCCCAGGGCATATGGTTACAGCATGATCCAACAAAAGATTTTTTTGTCGGAGGCGCATTTGTAATGTGTCATGTATCTAGTCATGTCATCCTCTTGCTTGGTGTCATATGTCTCTTGTACTTTTGTTTTCATAACTAGAACCAGAACCATTTTACATTAGGCAGCAATCATATTCAATAATCAACCATTTTGATATAAAGTACAATTTAAAAAGAATAATAAAATTGGTCAAAATATAATACAGAGCAACAAATATACATAAATTATACCATACATAAGTCATAAAGTATTTAAACTTTGTAAAAAAATATTTAATTGCACTAAATAAATTACATTAATACTTCCAGAAAAAGTTGCACCTATACTCGCATCGGTCTCACAGACAGATTGGCACCAAATGCTACAAAACGTGAACTTCGCACGAACTCATGGCAAGCACTTAAATGAAGTTCACAACAAATCAGGCAGCTAGCAAAGAACTCGACTTCTTAGGATTTTCCTGTATAAAAATAATTACGAAAATGTGTTCCTTCAGTCTCACAGACCAATGCGCGAGTATAGGAAGGTTCAAGGATATAAAAGAAAACTAAAAGAACTGAACTTGTATGGACTTTACTGAACAGGTGGTGCCCTGGCTAGATGGATCATCAGTGATGCTCTGCCCAAACTGTGCTAAGCTGTTCAACATCACTCGACGGAAACATCACTGCCGACTGTGTGGCTCCATCTTATGCAAAGAATGTTCAGTTTTTCTTGACTTAAATGTTGCAAGTAAGTTACATTATATATCATATCTTATCTACTGGTGTCCACCACAGGTTTAGTTTTGCTTAGTTCTTAGATCTTTTCGGCTAAAACTAACATTTGTGAGCTGTATATCAGATAAAGTCATGTAGTGTTTTGAAACTGATTCATTCTCAACTCAATCTCTTGTATTACTTAGCCATGATTCAGCCAGCTAGCTTTTTATCAAGAAGGTTTGCTGGGGCGCATTAGCTGGGGGTACAATTTAATTAAAGGTCATCTGTTAGTCATTACATGCTTTAAAATATTAATTTAACCCCTGCTCATCACATCACTTCGGGTGAAGATTGTTAAATTCGCGAAAACTGTCCGCGCAGTGTGGATGAGGGTAGATTATTAGAAACTAGCTTTCCGGGCGCGGCTCCACCCGCGCGTATTTCGGTTATCGCGCGAAAACATTAACCTCTTTTTGCGCAGTCGGATTTTTATCCGAAGTTTTTACTTGCCTATGTTTTTTCCCGAGTCTCAAACTATCTCCATACCAAATTTCATTCAAATCGGTCCAGTGGTTTTGGCGTGAAAGCGTAACAGACAGACAGACAGACAGAGTTACTTTCGCATTTATAATATTAGTACTGATGAGTGATGATGAAATAATTGTTATGTAAAAGGCATGTAAGGTTGTTAAAATTATGGAATATTAAGAACTTAAGGCAGAAATAAATAACTTGTTATGTGCAAATTTGTGTTATTCTGTAATTTACATTTTTAATGTAATTAAGCATAACCTAAAAATATGTATCAATAAGTCCATACCTACCTCTTATCAAGTAATATGAAACTTTTGTCATTAAAAACTTGATAACCATGTTTGAGTTTTTACAAAGAGTACACATGTCATGATTATTGTACTTTACGTACATAATTTAACGATAATCCATATTATACTCTATGCTAATATTAAAGGTAATCAATTTAAATGTGTTAAAATAAACAAAAAAATAACCAAACTCTGAACAGAAAATATTCTGTAAAAAATGGACTAAAAAGTAAATAAACCAAACCATCATAATGAACAGTTGTTTCTTTGTTCATTTTACATCAAGAATTAAAATCTAGATTCAACATGACAATGTGGTCCCATCTAAATTTGAGTGAGATCTGACGAGAATTATTTGAATTATCCCAGATAATGCGTATTTAATCGATGATGTCATTTTCCCTTCTTATTTTCAAACTCGACAAGCACCAGCTGTCGTATTTAAAAAAAATCATCAATATCTATACAGCCTGTAAAA
Source organism: Plagodis dolabraria (assembly GCA_963854805.1). Classification (NCBI taxonomy): domain Eukaryota; kingdom Metazoa; phylum Arthropoda; class Insecta; order Lepidoptera; family Geometridae; genus Plagodis; species Plagodis dolabraria. The sequence continues at coordinate 29,263,973 of OY978448.1, read as the reverse complement.
AGTCATGAAGTGACATACACAAAAAAAAAAACTACATTCGAATTGAGGACCTCCTCCTTTTTTGAAGTTGGTTAAACAGTTAAAGTTACTCCATATCTCTGTTTGTTTGTAGTCTTTTTATGCCTAAATGGCTGAATAAATCTTATATATACTCGTATGTGTGATGAGGAGATTTACTATATCGCTCTGACGGCGGTGATCTTACATTTTCGGAATAAATAACGAGTTGTACTCGTATAATGTAACAAAAAAAAAAACGAAAATAATAACACATTGACTTTAATGTTTCTGAGTGAGTATAATTACTCCTACATAAGTACTGAACCGATTTGGACGAAACTCAGGATTTGTTAAAGGAGGACGAAACTCAGGATTTGGTAAAACCAAGCTATGAACTGTTGGTTTATAAACAGTAGTTAAAAACATAGGTCCTAAAATAATGATAGCATCATGTTACGCCATGTTTAAAACCAAGCTAAGAACTGTTGGTTTATAAACATATTTTTTTATATATAAAGATTAGTTCGCTCCGCAGTTTCACAGGTGTTGCTTGTTACTTTTCCTGTCATACGGATGGCCACCCGCGTGTGGAATAACCCGCATGCGGGCTGCCGGCATCCTATTATTTCATACATGTTTTTTCTATAACTTTTAAAATAACTTTGTGCATAATTCTTATAATACATATATGTAATCAGACTTTAACAAAGAAACAACTTGCATTACCAACTGCAATCAATTAATTATATTTTACAGGATCAATAGTAGACCCATCGGTGTCCCAAAGCGTCCAGGCTGAACCAGCGACGATAGAGAAAGAAGGGCTCCGTCTATGCGAACACTGTTATAACCTAATAGAATTACGGAAACAAGTGCAAGACAGTCGGAACGCCAAGACTGCGATGATGACCTGCTATGAACAGATGAGAAGTCTGATGGACCAAGCGAAGCCTGCTGTTGCTATGTACGAAAAGGTATACATTGATAAATTAAATTAAGTTATTTTGCTAAATAACGGACCATAATATTTGGACCATTTTTTTTTTTTTTTTTTTTTTTTTATTGCTGTAAGGTAAGCCTTTGACCACAATCTCACGTGATGGTAAGTGATGATGTGGTCGAAGGTGTTAACAGGCTTAATCTAGAATGACTGGCTCTCAAGGACAGCTGCCGGAACACACCGTTAGGTGCTTGGCGACAGATTTTCAACTTGATTATTTATCTCATTTATTGCACTATGTAATACATTCAGATATCACATCATTTACACAACCCTGTTAGGGGCAAAGGAGTATAGTAATTATATATTTTACACAATATTTTGAGAAATAAACACATTTCATATAAAATACCAAAGAAATAATAGATGAAAGTAAAAGTTATATATTAGCTGTGTATATCATCGTGAGTTTGTTACTCCATTGTCTATGTTGTAATTTATGACGTCTAAGAAAGTTTTCAATAGCCTTAACCTGCTATGGTTCTTCTTCGACAAGGTATTATATGAAGGTGAGGGTGAAGTTGTTTGAGTTTCAACTGATTAGTCTTAACCTCGTTAATCTGGGTGATAAATGCATAATTTAGTTGGTTCTTTAACTTTTACACTTTTCGTTTTTATACACAAATTATCATTTCACTAGTTATTTATGTATGTGTACTACTTAAAGTTTCAAACATTTTGTTTCATAAACCATTGCCTTAACAATGACAAAAGACAAACATTCATATGACAAGCGACTATTTTGAAAAATCTATTAAATAATGATAATTATTATAGATCGATTGAAGGTATTTGGACAAGTCTACATTTTTATCATATAGGTAATTTAAAATCTTGAATTATCATCGAATATCTACCTCTATGACAGTCGAAATTTCAGCTCAAACGAGCATGTTCCGGTGGCCGAGTGGATTAGGCACCCGGCTCGAAATCGGGGGACGCGGGTTCGATACTCGCCCTGGACAAAAGTTTTTTGTTCTACCAATTTTATTGTAAATGTGATTGATTTAAAAATATACCGCGTTGTTGTTGTCAGATGTGTCAAAGCCTGTTCGATGGTGAAACAACATACAACCTGTCGGACGTGAACGCGATGCGCGGGCGCATCGGCAAGCTCGCAGAGGGGATCGACTTCCTCAGCAAACAGATCGCCACATTCCAGGCTGACCCGGGAACGAGACAAGCCAAACTACAAGCCAGCATTAGGCAAGCCGCCGCGCAGTATATCAAGGTAAATAACACATAAAACGTTTATTTGTAGATTTATGATATACGAGAGTAATAAAAATATACTTAATAGTTATCTGATTTGCTTTATACTGAAGAACTTTATATAAAAAAAAAAAACTCACAATTTAATTTACTAACACATATCTACGAATAAATATGTAAAGAAATTTAACTTTCACGCGCAGTTACCGCTTTGAACTTGATTTAGACAAATCAAGTTCAATATTACTATTATACAAAACACACACAATCTTTCAAATTTAATTATATTATATTGATGTGGAAAGAAAATAACATACGTCCACGAAAGAGAACCAAACAATAGGAACGGTTGAGCGTCTTTTTTCTTACATCTTTTTGTTCTATGTGAGTGCAACGAAGTTAGCCTGCAGACGTCGCGCAGTTCGCTGACGTTTAAACGATAGGAGCGAAGGGATAAATTTGAGCTATGAATATATCACTACGATTGGTCTCGTCTTCCAAGTCTCGCAGGAGACGGTGCGGCCATCAACTAGACTACTAGACTTCATCTAATTGAAAACGCATTTTAAACTCGCCGAATGATGTCGCTACCTTTCAATGATGGTAATGGACAAATGATGAGAAAACAAAAATTCATCCGAGCCAAAAAGTATCCTGTTTTCATAAATACCTATAGGTTTTTAGGTTAGGTATACTATGATAAAAAATCGCTTATTCCTCAACACAAAAATTCACATTAATACCAACGTATGTATTAAATTCGTTGGTACTTGTAAAACATACGCAATATTTATATCTTTAAAAAATAATTATCGCAAAATGCCCTGCCACTGAGCGATGAAAATCAAGCTCGGGGCAGTATTCCAAATAGGACCTTCTGTACGACAGTCCATAGACATAGCAGAGACGGCCCAGTGTCGTCGCTGCTTAAACCTCTCATTCCATTAGGACTTAACACTTCCTACCTATCTCTTACCGTTTTCGAGATATGTCATCCTTCTTTACTTGGCAGGCGTCATTTTCATGATTTTCGAAGTTTCCCATAGTTACCAAAACCCCTCGAACATTTTTGCTATACATATTCTGCCTACTTTTACGTCTCCTTCTAGGAGAACATTTATGTCAGAACTAATATTTGTGGTTAACTGGATTCGTTGTCGATTATAGGAAGAGCTCCTATCGCTCCGCAAGTTGCCGACAGAGGCGCAAATAGAAGAGGTGCGGCAGCAGCGGTACGAGCGAGCGGAGCGGCAGATACAGGTGGAGCGGGAGCGGATGGAGCGAGATCGGCTGAGAGCGGAGGAGGCGGGCGCGGGGCCCAGCAATGCCGGTCGGTAACTTGTAAACGTTTAGGAATACTATTAGTACTTCACTAGATGAATCTAGTAGTCTGGTTGATGGCCGCGCACCTTCCCCTATGACGGTGTAAGAAATATGATTGGAGCACAAAATTTCGGCTACACAGCCGATCCCCCGGTAGCTGAGCGGTTAAAGCATCCCACGTGAAATCGGAAGGACGCGGGTTCAATTCCCACCCGGGGCAAAACATTTTGTACTCCAATAATTTGTAAATTTAAGCTGTATTATATGTTTTTGTTTTGATTCTCTATTTCTTCTAGAGATTGTAATGTGCTTATGTGATTTTGAAGGTTCGTAAATTTGTTAAAAAAAAAATTCATCTTGGTAGTCCCAACTTTCCCCACATGTTCGAATTCATCTTGTCCATTGCGCATGTTTTTCGCGAAACACTACACAAAACTACTTATCAAAACTTGTTTCCCAGTATTTTCCAAGATACCCCCCCCCCCCCCCCTGCACAGGTAGAGGGGCGGGGTACTGCCAGAAGTTTGGAGAGCTAGCGTTCACACATGATATTCAAAACAACGAAAAGTGTTTCCTTTAGCCTCCAATGTATTTTCTTGGTACAAATTGAATTTTCGATATAGTAAAAAGGGGTTTAACACAAATTCTACGCTTTCGCCTCGATACGAAATCTACTATTGCTTAAACTGCAAATACGTCTGCTTGGACAGGACCAAACTCATTGTGATTTATTTTTATAAATATCAATATTCAATACTTGTCCGGTGGTCAAAAAGCAGTTTGATTTTATAGCTAGGTCGATTAGTTTTGGATACTATTCTGTACATTTTCATTCATTAATTTTGTTAGAAGTACATATATTTCAATAATTTTGACGGGTTTAAGAGTTTGTATTGTCGCAAATATTCAAATGACACCATAATTTACACCATAGATTACAACTTTTCGAATCTAAAGTGTTGCCAGTATCAACAATTCACAATATTGAAGCGCGGCTCGAACGGCCGTCCACACGTGCGGGTAAAACTGTTTATGCCAGGACTATGCTAACTATCCCAGTCCATAGCTTGCACGAACTACTAAAACGGTAGTCCACACGTCAGTGTTTACTTGTGTCAACACTACGGTCTTACTTGCAGCAACACGTTTAATTTGCAACTCGGCTAACAATTTAAAAATATTCAAGGTACAAAAACGCCGTATCCGAGCATTGTACGGCCCTAAGCAAACTGACTCGTGTAAACATTACTTCAAGAAATCAAACCTGTTGGCATTGCCATATCCATGTTCATTACTGAGGTTGCCATGTTCGTATAAAGCAATCCTGAATTATTTGAATTTATACTGGTTAGCACTCGTTTTTTTTATGGCTTATAGGCAAGCCTTTGACCACAATCACACCTGATGGGTTAGTGGTTAAACAGACTTAACCTAGAATTACTGGCTATTAAGGACAGTTGCCGGAACCACCGTTAGGTGCATGGCGACACATTTTCTACTTGAGGGTGGTCGCTAGCCAGGCGGGCATTCGCAAAATGACTTTTCACCATGCGGTGAAGCTCATGCCCGCGGCGGAATTCGAACCATGGACCTGTTGCTCGGCAGTCCATAGCCAATGCCAATGAGCCATCACTGCTCCAAAACTTTCTGGCAAGAAACCTGCTCCATCACTCGGGAGGTAAATTACTCATGCGTAAGAGTATGTTCAGCATGGCACATAATATATATTATGCTATTCCACAACGAATCAGACCCACTGAGTGTATTATTTAAAAACACATCAATTGCATGTGTGTGTGGACCACATTTTTTTTTTGTCTAATTAGTAACTTCAATATTCACACTCAATTGCTGCTAGACTAAACTCACATGAGAATCTTGCTTGACATTTAATTTTATTTTATTTTATTTTTAATTTTAAAAATATTTACAAATATTTTTTTATTTTATTGACATGAAATGTTTAATTTTAATATTATTCTACATTTTAATTGAGAATCTTTGTTAATGCCTAAGTTACTACAGTTAATTATAATTTGCATCTCACTATATTATTTTCTTTCAAATTGATTTTATGTATAAAGCTCATGTATGCTAATTAATTGGACCTAGCGAATAATTTTTAATTTATTGTCTACTATATATGTGCTAGATCATTTACCATTATCATTTATTTATCATAACACGTCGTGTGTGGATGGCACGTTACAATTTACATAGGTATAAAAAGATGATGTCAAAGAATCAAAGTCCGGACGTAATACGATAAACGGTCACTTGGAATAAATTATTTTATATACTGTTTTGTTGCAGTCTACGAGAGTCACGTACAGAAAGAAGACGACTCTGACAATCCGCTGTTAGAACAGATGAACATCATCCGAGGGTACATCAAGGCGGCACGGCAAGATCTCAAGTTTGAAGAGGTATGTAGTAGAGTACCTAATATTCATTATCATTGACTGCCTCGTAGGCGAGTCGAGCATTCGCAAAATACCTACCGCCCTACCACCATACAAAAAGTTTTTTTTGTGTAGGTAATTGTTTTTTTTTTTTATGTTTGTTAGATAAGATAAGATAAGATAATTTTTATTGCTAAAAAGATTTATAAGTAAATACAATGGTAAACTTAGATTCTACAATAATTAAAATTCTTATTGCCTAATAGATTGACAGCGAGCCCCAAACTAAGCACTAAGCCTGTATCTTGGGGATCGAGTGCGTAATTTCAAAAGGTTCATTGTGTTGTTCACGACAGAATTAAAATTGATACAGTGTTGTTACCTCAGAACTTTTGACTGGGTCAACCCTTTGACTGAGTTAATTGTTTTTTATTTAAAAGCTCATTTGGTCATATTTAAATTACATCAAAATGGGTGAAGCCGTTTTTGAGGGACACTGCAATAACTGAAAAATATTTTCCTATCTTGATGATACAGTCGTTGACAGTGAATGACAATCGATCCTGTAAGTAATTGAATGAAAAAAAATTGTTTTACCTCAAAATAGAACCGTCTTCAACACTCAAATACATGAAATAACTTGTCGAAGTCGGTACCATGCGCACGAAATTGTGATAATGGGTACTTTTGAACTATCATGGTACCGACTTCAACAAGTTATTTCATACTTTTGAGTGTTGAAGTAAATTAATTATAAGTTCAAGGCCAAGTGGCCTAAAAGTAAGTACTTTCACAAAGAAATTGGAAGCTAAAATTCACCATTTCATATTGTTCACAGGTGGCCATCTTAGAAGCTAATCTTAAGGAGCTGAAGAAAGAATATCAGCTGCAAAAACTCTCCTAGTCATACCAAAGCTCAGTGAAAATACTTGATTTCTCTCTATTTGTTATGCAGGGTATTAATCATCGGCGGCAGTGAGGTGAGAGACCTATAATGTTGATTTTGTATTTTGGTGTCTGAAACAAAACTCAAAAAGAATAATATTCAATTGTATGCATTTTTTTTACACGGGTATGTTCATAATATTGTTCATTTCCATCATCATCTCGACAGCTGGAACGTCCACTGTTGAGCAAGGTCTCTATACTTCAAGATCAATGTCCAGATTTGCCGTAATCCCCACGCTTGGCAGGCGTCTTGGGGAACTCAGTAGAAGTTGTCAGTTCTACAAAAGGCCCATAGGCATAAATAAGACTGAGTTAAGAGATGGTAGTTAGCCCCCCGCATAGATTTGTTGCTGAAACGTTCGTATATAAAATATTTTTTTTCTGAATTTAAGATTCTGAAAAGGAGATGACCTTCGAAGTGACCAAAATGAGGAAATCGCCCCCAGAATGTTTAAGTCAGGCAAGATCATCATTCGACATCCATTCTTATATTTAAATTTGTGTTTCAATTCGTAGTTTGTAACATTTTAGTTAGAAGTGTACCTCTATTACCGCCTTGCTACCGATGTTCTACTCCATCTGCATCTTGTATAATTCAATGTATAGCATTTTGTATAATTACTTTATTTATTCCTGTTACGATAACATTCTGTTAAGTTTATTTTGTACCTAATTTATGATAAGAATTAAAATGAACTATTTAATATTAATCTGTATTTTTCTTTTACAATTGCAACAAATACCTTTTTGTAAATATAATTATAAACAAAATATATGATTGAGTACGTTTAATATCACAGTTGTCTTAAAAAAACTTAATTATCAGATAGTTTAGGTAAAAATGTAAATTGCACAAGTTTGTATTATCACAGAATGTTTAGTCCTATTTGGCCCGTTTAAACTTTTCCATTTTGTCCAGTTGCTTTAGCAAGTGTGGTCGGGTACATAGCGCCTTCTTGATAACTTCGTCGAGCATTTTCCGTTGGTAGAATGGCGGGATCGGCGTGTCCTCTAAATGAAACGTGTGGATACTGCCCGTAGTGTCTCCGACGAACACGTTGTCACCAGACGACGAGAACTGAACGTACGTCAGCACTATGTTGTGATGGAATGAGTACTCCGCACAAGGCATGTGGATCTTCCGACGCAAGTCCCAAACGGACATAACGTTTCCGCTCACAGAAATGAGCACGGTCGCATTGATCGGACACCAGGCGATGCCGTAAACGGCCGCGGGACAAGTCAGCGTCATTATCACTTCGTCCATTCCATCTATCCACAGTCTGACCGCGCTATCCGCCCCGCACGTTACCAGCAATGTATTCATAAACGGAGAATATTCCATGCTGTAGACGGGACCGGCGTGAGCGCGGAACACGTCGATGTGCTGGTTCAGATAGTGCGTGGAACATTTGTGGATGCAACCCTCGTCAGTCCCCACCAAGTACACGTGGTTGACTGTAGGATGCCATTTCATACACAACGCGGCCGGATATCGCGTAATCGGGACGTCCACTTTTAAACAAGATTTAGCGCTTTCCAATCCCTTCAGCTTCCCTTCGACCGTGGATATCCTCATCATCAGAGAACAGAGAAACTCGTGGGTCTTCGTGCTCCTAAACCTATGGATCCTCCCGTCTTGGCAGGTCGTCATGACGTATTCGTTTGTTTCTGAACCAATCACGTGCCAATTCGTCACCCATATAGGGTCAAAGCAAGGGTTCGTGTCGCGCTTGCTTATCGCTATGGTTTTGATAAAATAGGATGTTACATCGAGAATTATAACATCCCCGTTCGCGAATCCGCAAGCCAACCAATTTGGGTTCTTCTCAGAGAATGCCACCGACGTCACTGGATCTTCGAACCGATATACTCTTTCTGGCACGCAGGGGTTTTTCGTGCACCACAAACACACGAGGCCGGTGAAGCTCCCAGCGTAGCTGAATTTTCCGTGACCCACTGCCAGAATGTTCTCATTTTTCGGATTGAAAGATATACTCGTGATCGGTCTGCCTTTGGTAACGTCGCATTGGAACGTCCACAAAGGTTTCATGGAGTATATATAAACTAAATCTAATGATAATGGATCTATCTGTACGAGACCGCGGAATCTTTTCTGTGCATCGGCGTATTCCAGCGTTGATAGCACTCGTTCCGTCAGTAGTACTGCGTCCAGGAATTGGGGTGTGTTCGCGATTTCATTAAACGTTTTACCTTTCTTTGCGGTAAATATGTCGATTTTCTTTTTCTTCTTGCGTAATAAATTGGGTGCTGCTGTTTGGTACAGGACCATTTCGTCGGGTTCCTCCTTCACCATTTCTCTCTCCAGCTGTGCGTACGTGTCGTGCATGTCCCATAGTGAAGCGAACGCCGCGGCATTCTTCTTTTTCGGTCTGACCGCGAGTGTGTGTCGAGTCTGAGTGATGGAAGCCCTCGTCTGAGTTTCTTCAGCGACCATTTTCCTATTCCTCCCTTTGCCGACTGTGATGAACTGGTAGTATTCATTTTCTTCCTCGATCACGTTCCCTACCGACGTACCTTTATCGTACGAGAAGCTCGGTAGCTCAAATGTAAAACATGTCTCCGTCTCTTTGATGATCACGAATATTTCCGGCGGGTACGTATCTGTCGGATTCATTTTGGGTAAATAGAAAGCCGAAGGAGCGATTTCTATGTCGGCGTCGTCGGGAATATATTCCTCCTCGGTGTTGATTGTGTGATCGATATAGATATCGTCAAGGGAGATGGTGGTCGCGTACACTTTCATTGCGGTATCTGTGGCGGATTTCGAGGACGTTGTTATTCTTGACTTAGAGGCTTTGAGGGCGGTTTCGCTCTTGAGACGGGGTTTGTTTTCGAAGGCGGCGTGCGTGAATACGTCATCCATAGTGATGTAATCAGCATCTATGATGTTGTCCGGTGTCACGTCTTCGACACCGTCGGCCACCACGCGGTAGCTCATCCGTTTATCCATAAAGTTGAAAGTGGGTTTCTTTACAGGGTCACCAGCGAAGCTGATCCTTGAAATCTCTGCCCTAGACGGTGCTGTTGAGCTTTCGTCTGTAGAAATCTGCATAGATTCGAAATCTTTTAATCCCTCCATCGTAACTAAAGGCTTTATATTAACTGGAAGTATACCCTCCCTACGCTTTAAGACTTATAAATATTTTTATGGCAAAGAAATTCATAAAATCATATCAGGTGACAATTACTTAAACCAAAGATTACAAACGCTAGTAAATATTTACATTATTTCTCATTAGTGTCAAGTAGTGTCATTTAGGTTAAGCACAAACAAAAAGTTTGGATTGCTAAACTATGTATATTATCATTTACCTTCTCTTATCCCACTCATGTGGGGTCGGTACAGTAAGTCTTCTCTTACAATAAAACAACATATAATAAAAATGATATCGCTATAGAACACATTGGAGGACAAGGACATTATTGTGAAAAGTTTTGGCTTCGGTCAACACGTCATCTTTGTACCAAAACTTAAGCAAACCGAGAAAATTAGCGTATGGGATGTACCTAGGTCCTTAAGCAGTCGTGATAGTTCCGTCCTAGTGAGAACAACCTGCAGTTTAGATAATGGTAGGTTCGAATCCTATCGCAGCACACAAGCTGTACCGCTACACGGTCACCGTATCGCGGGCGTGTGGCCACCACACCTTTCTCTCATAATATAGCCTTTACTATAATGGTGGATGGGCACCTTGCTTGCTCGCCTAGCTCGCTACCACCATTAAAAGGGCTGTTTGTATTACCCTATTCTTTATTTTATTATGCCTCTAGAGAGCATTTTTAGATAAATCCTAGTCCTTCTATAGACACGCCCCTGTCATTTCCTTTTGAAGAAGCTAATTATTACTACAGAAAATAGGGCCCTGAAATTCTCTTGTTTTTACCTCCAGTGGACCACCAGACGTATTTGAATAGTTGTTGACATTAAGGAATTTAACAGGAGCCTGGATATACGTACCATTTATTAAAATTTAAATGCAAAAAAAAATTTTATCGCTTCAATTTTGGATGAGAAAACGAGAATAAGAAACGTCGATCTCGTGAAAGTCTTCAAATTCCCCATAGGCTTCGTTTCTTCAGTATAAAGCTAGCTATAGCTAACACCAGTTTGTAAAAAGTCTGTCGCCAAGCACCTTGCCATATTTGCTATCCTGGTTGAGAAGGACGATGGCTGGCACGTGCGTGAACTCGTGAACGAGTGCTGCTTGAGGACACTGGTCCGTTCGGAATGCCTTTGCAAAACTGTTTGTTTTCTTGTCTCTCTAGTATAACTTACCTTCAGACCATAATTAGCATATATAGTATAACCCCTTATAATTGCTTTCCCTCCTTAAATACGTAAGAATGTTTCCCCTTAGTAAACCTTAAATATATTTTCCAATACAAGTTAAAAAATGGCACGGACCCTGGAGTCAGAACAAGATTTTTAATAAAAAATAAATAAATTTGCTATCGTTGACACCCAGTTCCCTTCTGGGTTTTACCTGCTACAACGCACTAAAGGTGCATCGTCTCATACTAGCTGGTCCATTTATTTATTTTGTGTCAGCTAGTTGTGGTACAAGTACTATACCTATGTTATAAAAAATGTTATATGGGTTCTGCCGAGCATATCGCACACCGCTCATCTGACGGCATACGGTCACGCTTTGCAGAGCGTAGTTCCGCCATGAACCCTATGCAGGCTTCCAATTACATGACTGCGTTAATGGCTCCAAAGAAAAAAACGTTTCTGCAAGTTTGCTTATGTATTGAAATAGAGACCTAGGTTCTGCTTATATTTATCTTAGAAGGCAAAAATTGGTGACAAAATTCTAGCTAAGCGAACATTCGCAAAATGTCCAAGTACCACCATATCTGTCCGTGAGCGCTATTATACAAGCTTTCGATGCGTTCGTTATACAGTGGTTATAGGCTAAAGGTTGTATAACTAGGTGGAAATTACTGTCTCATTTACACTAAAAACGAGCTACCTATAAGGCCTATAAGGTCCTTAAGTTTATCACAGTCAAAAATCTAAATATACTAACCTCGCGCTGCAAATTGTCGCAATATTTTTAACCAAATAATGGACAAATTATTTCAAACTTTTGGGTTCCAATTTTTGCAAAAAAAAATTTTTCACTATTTTTAGTGACCCTTGCTACTTACGGGATCAATTGTCGTTCATTCTCAACTATATCATCAAGATAGGTAAATATTTTTCAGTTATTGGAGTGTAGCTCAAAAGCTTGACCGATTTTGATGAAATTTAAATGGGACCAAAAGACAAGCGCTTTCAATCAAAAAAAAAATCAAAATCGGTTCACCCAGCCAAAAGTTCTGAGGTGAAAACATAAAAAAAAATTAACTGGCGGATTGAGAACCTCCTCCTTTTTTGGAAGTCGGTTAGAAATGATTCATACTTAGTGTTGAAAATTAAGAGTTAAGAGCTGTTTAGGGTTGACCGAGTTAAGATACAACATAGCGTTGGCTATCAGTACAATTCAGTACTAATATTATAAATTCGAAAGTAACTCTGTCTGTCTGTCTGTTATGCTTTCACGCCAAAACTACTGGACCGATTTGAATGAAATTTGGTATGGAAATAGTTTGAGACCCGGGAAAAAACAAAGGATAGTTTTTATCCAACTGCGCAAAAAGAGGTTAATGTTTTTGCGCGATAACCGACATACGCGCGGGCGGAGCCGCACCCGGAAAGCTAGTAAAAAAATATAGGTACCTAGGGTTCTGTAGGTGTTCATAGACTTGCAGACAGGAACTATGCTAGTGGTTTTAGTATATTGACAAATCCTATTGACGTAATCTATTATATTCCTGCATGGACTTAATATAAAGTCAATGAGTTATTGTTCGCCTACCTTCATAATATTGCCATAAGGCAATGTAAAAGTGCATGCAAATATTAAAACTATAGTAATTTGTGTCAAAACATTCTGAATAGGTAATTAATTGATCATCTTGGCAAACTCATTATTACTACAAACACGCTGTGCTGTATTTAGATCATTCCAGTTAATAGCCAGTTCAGTGAGCACGAAGTAGGAACTAATAGCTTATTGGTAGGTACTTCTATGCCAGCAAAAGGGTAACGTTACTATTGGCACGGTAATGCTATTGGACTATAACACATAGTCCGGACATAAGTTCTGCTACAAATGCCTTTTCTTTGTGAAGTACCTAATGTAATATTACTAAAACTTATATGTACATATTTATAAATTTTCAGCAAACATTAAAAACAATATTCTATTCAAAAATCCCACCTTTGGCTTTTATACAGGTCTTTAATCCTTGTCCTTTTGAGCCAGTAATTCTAGGTTAGCCTGAACAACATCTTCGAACTTAGAACACATCATCATCACTTACCACCGGGTGTTTCAAAGGCTAGTCTATCTATAAGCTATAAATAAATTGAAAAAAATTGCCTTATTATCCTGAACCACGCTATTGCGGTCATCACCTAAGTAGGTACTTGGATTTTTTCAGCGTCTTCCGACCTTCGGATGTCAAGTTGAGTGTGAAAGTAAGTTCTTAAAAACGCGCGATTACCATCGTTTTTCATATAATTTATGCCATCGCTTATATTTGGAACATATGTATAAATAATTTGAATTTACATGTTGGTAGGGTAATTTGCGAATGCCCGCATGGCTAGACTTTCTAATAGAGGGTGGTACTCGAGTAGAAAATCTGTCACCAAGCATTAAACGGTGTGATTCGTAGTGTTCCGGGAGCGGTCCTGGAGAGCCTGTTCCTATTCAAGGTTTTCCAACTTCGACTAAATCATAACATACCACCAAGTGAGATTGTGATCAAAGGCTATCAAACTACGTAAGTAATAAAAAAAACTCTGAAGTCACACTTACTTAAATCTGTTCTCTGCTTGATGATGATGACTAGAGCTATCGCGAATAGTTGTTATAGCGAATAGTCGAATACCGATTAATCGCCATTCACTTGGTGTATATATAGTCGAAGAACTCGACATTACTATTCGACATAAATAAGGCACATTAAAAATATTTCTAACTTCTTCTAAGGTTGTGAGAAAAGAAAACAATAAGGTTAAGGAAATCTGTTTCATGTTATAAATACCTACATATATGTAACGTAGTAATTTTACTTTTAATTTAATTATTATTAACTAATTTAATTTCATGAATATGATAGGCACAGGCACATATTACAGATAATAATTAATACTGTGTATTGTTTTATTAATGAAAATAATAAAAATTGATTATTTTTAACTCATTAGTTTTTTGTTCGATTAAAGTTTATTTTAGACGACTATTCGCCGAATGCCGAATAATAGCTACTATTCGGTATTCGACGAATATTAAAAAAAAATGACGAGTAATGCCGAATACCGAATAATAGCGAGTATTCGCGGCAACTTTAATGATGGCTGCTAAACGTAGGTAACAGGGCGGTGTACCCATCCAAACATCTTCCTCACTCACCAGGAATGCCTTGTATTTTTTCATGACAGTGTCAAAGTCGCGCACGACAGTGTCAGTCACGTGCCGGCTTGCTGCGCCAAATCTTCCAGTAGGTACTTTAATGGGAATACCGAATAGGTACATGTCATACTATTAACTATCATTAAAAAGACACTAACTTGAACTGGAACAATGTAAACACTGTAACGCATAGTGAGCTGAGTTTATCCACCTCGTGCCGTGGTCAGCCAGCCGTGACGCCGCCCGCTGTCTCCACTGGGCCAAGCACTGGCGGTGTCTGGCGGGTGCATTAATCAGACGCGCGCGTGCCGGCTTGCGGTGCTCTTGCCTATACAGTCAAATCTACTCACCCACTCCCACAGGACCAGTGCAGATAATTATCACCGCCAAGATCAACAGTATTGCAAGGCAGTCTTACGATGAAGAAGATCTTCAGGAGGTTCAAAGACAGTAAGTTTTAGCTTTGCTACGTATTGTCATATATCAGTTCTATGTACAGAGTGTAGGGTAGGGTCTGTAATGAACGGCATACATTTCGGGGTGTTCTTGGCCTCTGTGGAGTTCCACATGACCTGCAGTGAATACATTTCTCGCCATCGAAGTTATCGGTCTATCGATGAAGAGGATCTTCAAGAAGTTTGAAGAGAGTGTGTTGCTTTTCTATATGAATACATTACTCACGTTTCGGTCGAAGAATCTGCAGACAGTCAAGACCAAAATTTGCATCTCTTTCATAATTTCTGCCTCCTTGAGCTCCGTTGTACCTGCTTATGAAAGTACCTATAGATACATCTACCAATATTTTAATTTTTGAAACAACGTGTGTCAAGCGTATAAATTTATTTCATTACCACGGTAGCTCAGGTTAGCAAGTACTTATGTCAAGTCTCAGGAATGGATGGTCACGGGTTTGAATTTCATTCGTGGTTATTTTTTTTATCGTTGCATTTTTTGCCCTTTTCATAGCGGTTTTCTTCCATACAGATTTGAACAATTATATTTCTCAATTTCCATCCAGTAAGTATTTACTGTAAGCCATTTTTTATGTTGCATATAAATTGGTATGGCATAAGTTACTAGTCATGATCATACTACACTTTGATTCTTGATCTTCGCTTTTATATAAATTACCACCTGTAAATCTATAACGCCTCTCGAAAGTCACAACAGAGCCTTCCTACTTGATACCAAATAGGTAGCTCCTGAAAAAGCGAAACGAAAAGGCATTAAGCTACTCTTTGTTCTGCAAAATAGAAAAACATTAGTGAAGAAAATCAGGAAAATAAAATATTTAAAAGCTCATATTGTCCCTTCCTCACGAATCTTTCAGAAGGGGTTCTCGTTGAGTCAGCAGTCTTTAAAAAACCGACCACACCGATGGGTGCCTGTCGACAGGTTACTTCTGATAAAGAGTCGTAGCTATAGCTATTCAGGCATTCGCAAAATGCCCTACCATCATGCTGTGAAGATCGTGCCACGGCAAATGAGCGCGGGGCTCGAACCATGGATCTTCTGCGCGGCAGTGTAGCGATAGCCATTAGCTATACTTAATATTTTATGATGGGTACCGGATAGTCATCGGTCAACTTCTTCAAACTGCTATAACTTTATTAATGATCTTTGTAAAATGCACGACCCTCCACTAAACGTGATTGCGTCCAACTAAAGGTGTACCTACGTGCTGTGATTTTAGTAACTTATTATTAATTATTATGTATATTATATATATTACAATATTAATATGTATATATATTATTATGTCAGTTACGCGCTGAGGCCCGTGCTCGTCGCTTCGCGCAATCGTAACTCCCAGACGAAGGACTTCAAAACAGTCCGAAACTGGTCGGAATCTTTCCGGTAAATATAACGCGGGTCCTAGCCGTTTAATAATCTATATCTATATATCTATACCTACTTATAATAAAACTGTAACAGGTCCAATTCTGTACATGGCAGATATTTTGAAAAAAAAAAAATGTACAGTACTCTGTAGCTGATACTGATGCCGAAACTATATTTTTTTTTATTTTTGTCTGTCTGTCTGTCTGTCTGTCTGTCTGTCTGTCTGTCTGTATCCCGGCCGCGTATCACTCCAAAACTACTGAATGGATTTCAATGAAACTTAGCATGATTGGAGTTCATACTACAAGGTAGGATAATTTAGCTTTTTATCCCGAAATTCAGCATGGTTCCCTTGGGAGAGGGGATGAAAGTCAAAATATACACTTAGTTGTAATTTATTAACGCGTAGTCCGATTTCAGACGTTCTTTTTAGGGTTCCGTACCCAAAGGGTAAAAACGGTCTATCCCGCTGTCCGTCTGTCCGTCCGTCCGTCCATCCATCCGTCCGTCCGTCTGTCACCAGGCTGTATCTCAAGAACGGTGATAGCTAGACAGTTGAAATTTTCACAGATGATGTATTTCTGTTGCCGCTATAACAACAAATACAAAAAGTTGGCCAAGTGCGAGTTGGACTCACTCACGTTAAAACAAAAAAAGGTTAAAATATGAAGTCTAATGTTGTATAGCTAATGGTACGGAACCCTTCGTGCGCGAGTCCGACTCGCACTTGGCCGATTTTTTTGTTAGAATAGTGGTACTTTAAAATTTAACCCGTAAATATTTCAACTTTTCAACCGTAAACATTTCAGCTACTACCTCTACCGTACCCTGCCAAGGCAGTAGTATCCCTAAATACCTACTTCCTACCCAAACTCATAGATTTCCTCGTCAGCAATCCTTTCTATTTCCTTTTCCTTCCCTTTCCGCCAATCTGGGGTCTGCCGTGCCTATGGATGCATGGCTAGGGGCGTGCCTAGTCTCAAGCGTGCCAAACTGCCCTGGGACCTGGCGAACCCAGAAAATGGCTAGCCTTATCCTGGCATGCGGGGCTCTGTCAGGATGGACCTGTTTTTTCCCTTGCTACTCGTGGGAACCGCATGGATTTCTATTTAAAAAACAAAATCCCAAATGGCGGCGATGAGGTTCGCCACCCATCACGTCTCGTTCCACGCGGGGGCGGAAAGCGGCCCACAGAGAGCCGCTTTGCTACGATGAATGTTAGAGGTGGAATGGATAGTAAAGTAGATGAAGTATGCCAGATGATGCATAAAAGACGTATAGATGTTTTGTGTGTGAATGAGACGAAACGGAAAGGATGTAGAACAACCAAACATAGCTCCTATACGGCACTGTGGTCGGGAGTACCGGTGACCAAGAGAGCCTGTCAGGGCGTTGGTGTGATCCTTTCTGCACGAATGAAAGAATGTATGATTGAATATGAATGCGTGAGCCCAAGACTTCTCTGGGTGAGGCTGAAAGTTGGGCTTACTCGACTGTTTGTGGTGGGTGCATATGCACCGACTGACATGGGTTCGAGAAAGTCCCCAAAAGCCCAAAAAGAAAGAGAGGAGTTTTGGGACAGTATGCAAGATATTTTAAAAATGTGTAGAGATAATGAGAGGATTGTGTTGTTAGGAGATTTTAATGGATGGGTAGGAATAAAGCGAGATGGATATGAAAGGGTTCTTGGAGCTTTTGGGGATGAAAGAGTGAACGAGAATGGACAAAGTTTGCTAGATTTGTGCCTGGAATGGAGTCTCTGCGTCACAAACACAATGTTTGACCACAAAAAGATCCATTTGTATACAAGGGAGGAAGGTGATTCAAGAAGCATGATTGATTTTGTGATTGTGGATGAAAGGCTGAGGACGAAAGTATTAGACACTCGGGCGTACCGTGGAGTCGGCATCGATACAGACCACTACCTGGTGGTAACACGTGTAAGTGGCCTTTTTAATCGATGGCGACACCGAGTGCGGGCACCTACAAGTATGAATTGTTTGGAACGAGTGAAAGTTGAAAATTTGCAAGACAAGGATGTCAAAAATGAATATGTTAATAAGCTGCAAGAAAGGCTTGATGGTTTGGAAGAGATAAGTGAAATTGAAGAGTTGTGGATGAAATTTAAGGAAGGGGTGGTAAGCGTTGCCATCAATGTGTGTGGAATTTCTAAAAGGCGAAAAGGAAAAATGCAAAAGAATGTGTGGATGGATCAAGAAGTACAAAAGGCTGTGGATGAAAAGAAAAAAGCATGGTTGGATTGGTTAGCCACAAAAGCTAACCAAAAAGTACAAATGGCGACACATGATGATATACATGAAGCAAGAAAGGATTATAAGAGATTGAAAAAGATAGTTAAGGAAGTTGTAAGCAGAAAGAAAGATGAACGAAAGGATATGTTTGACAGAAGGCTCTCTGAAGATTTCCAGTCAAACATAAAGTTTTTCTGGAAATCCATAAGAATAGCTCGAGGCAAAACCACGACAACAAACAAAAACAACAAAAGGTCTATTGCGCTTTCGTAGATTTAGAAAAGGCTTATGATAGGGTGAGTAGGCATGAACTGTGGTCAGCGTTGTCTATGCATGGGCTGAATGGTAACCTGATCCAAGCGCTGAAATCCCTATATGAGGATTCCAGTGCTTGTATTAGGATAAACGGGACATACACTGATTGGTTTAACATCGAAAAAGGTGTTAGACAAGGATGTGTAGCGTCACCGTGGCTGTTCAACTTATTCATGGATAATTGCTTGGCAAACCTGAAAGACAGTGAATGTGGATTGAGAATGAACGAGTTACTCATCAAATGTCTTCTCTACGCTGATGACCAAGTGATACTTGCGTCGTCAGTAAAAGAGTTGCAGGAGATGGTAAATGTTATGCATGAGGCTTTAGAAAGAAAGGGAATGAAAGTAAACGTAAATAAGACGAAAGTTATGGTGTTTGAACGAGATGATAGAGTGACCGATTGCAATATTGTGATTGGAGGTGAAAAAGTGGAACAAGTGAAAGAGTTTGTATACTTGGGATCCATGTTTACAAAGGATGGAGAGTGTGAAAGTGATATAGAAAGGAGAGTGAATGCTGGAAACATGGTTAAGTCCAGGCAGTCAAAAATAATTCCCACGCTAGCTCCGCCCATGCGGCGCAACGATCCCCGCTGCACCGAACGAGGCGATGTGCAGCAGCGGCGCACGCGTCTCGCTTATAAACATATTTGTATACTTGATATTAGATTCGCGAACACAGATACCATTGAGACGATTTCAACTTTTTTTATAATCTTATTCACGTGACGAATTTCGATATATAAAGTAACTTTGTATATACTGCAATTGATATCACGTTTTTATTTTTATCAACATTACTAATATTTCTTAGTAAGAAATTGATTATTTGATTTACTTTTCAAAATTATTCTTACGGTCGACAGACTTATTACTTATTACCATATGTTCATGTCTGCTCGACTTTATTGGTATATATTATTGGTATATCATATTATACATATTCAACTGACTTCCCAATAGAAAGAGGGTTCTTAAATTGACTTGTCTATTATTTATTTTATGTTTGACCACACAACTTTTTTACTGAACCTTACAATATAGAAGATTATTTTTTTGCTAGTACAGTTTAACTCTTTATTGGTTTCATTTTAATTTCATCAACACCGGCGAACGGTTTGCCAGTTACAGTCAACTTACTAAAAAGTAATTTGCCAAAATGCCTTGACGATCGCAGTGCTTCTAGCAACTAATGTAAGTGGCAACTATGAATATAGATGAAAGTTATTGTTCAATAGTGATAAAAACACAAATTTGAGATCATATTGAACCGATATCAACCAGTTATTTCAGACTGTTTAATTTAAAAAATTGTTATCAAGTCTTTTTTTTTTAAAGTTTCTTTGCTATGTTGTTGCGTCGCAGTCTCCGTGTTTATAGAAAAAAACATACTGCACCAAACCAACATAAGTGAGACAAGGGTCGGAATATGATGGTGGTACATAACAGCCCAAACGGCACGATATATATTGATAAATGGGGTGTTTTTAAATTCTCCGTAGTAACGAAAGTAATGTTACTTGGCATCCACGTGGACGATTATTTATGAATGAATCAACATTGTTCTCAGTATCTTGGAATGTGATTAATCAGATTACATGTTACACATCATTAGAATAAAGTAAAATACCATCAAATTGAATGAGCAAAATATTATATTATATTCGGTGAATATGGGTACAATGGACCTGAAATAAATGGATTTGATTTGATTTCATTAAATGTTAGTTGTGGGCAATATATTTTACCACGACTCGTCATACAAATATGAATTATAGTTTTCATAACTATGCTACTGTACACGTTCCCATAATAATATAATGCAGGTTGTTTTTTTTATTGCTATCATATAATTTTTGACTATTAATTATTTATGTTGAAAATATGTTCGTAATTCGTATACATCCTATTTCGTTTAATTTTTCAGTTACAGTGGTTAACAGAAAGGTGTTATTTTACTACCACTCTGCTTTCATATACCAACTATGGTAAAAATTAGACCAACCAGATATATATCTAGCCACTTCTAAACAGCAGGATAAGATTTTTTTTTACCAAACTTGCAAAAGAGTCTACATACGCATAACTTTGGGATATTTTATGAAAAAAACACACAGCTGCAGAAACATTGTAGGGAACATGTTATACAGGCTTTTTTAATGAAACATGGCAGACAAGTGAGAGGTACTGGAACAGGTGACTAAATTAGACTTTAAAATAAAAATAGTGGATTATTAGATTGTTAGTAAGTGGTATAGTCTGCAGAGGTTATCGACAAATTAAGTTAAGATGTATATAAATTAACAAAAAATCATTTATAAAATAAAAAATATATTGTTTTCAATTTATACAGTTTTAATGATATGCAAAAGTGTGCGTGAGAAATAACGAGTATCGGAAACGGAAAGTCAAGTTTTTTTCAAGTTTGCAGTCCCCGTGACCACGATCACTGCAAAGTGTTTGAAACGTCAGGACAAAAATAATGATAAATATACGAGATTTAAACAGTTTAATGTTGTTTAATTACTATGTGTAACAATCGCGAAAACCTAAGACAACATTAAGTTAAGAGCCCTTATTCCAGCAAAGCCATTTTACAGCCCTTTTCTCAAGGCTGGTGTGGCTAATGTATAAAAGTTTTTGTTTTTTAAATGATGCAGGAAGAAAGTTTATTGTATTTGTAATTGAGTGCATTAGCCATTATTGGAGTACAAAATTTTATGCCCAAGGCGGGAATCGAACCCGCGTCCTCCGATATCGCGTTCGATTCCCGCCTTGGACATAAAATTTTGTACTCCAATAATTTGTTTGATATGATTTCGCTTAGCACGCGATAGTGCTTGTAATCATATTTAGAAATATAGAAGGGTAGCAACATCATACCGAGAGTTAAGTGTTTGAAAAAACACTTCTTTCGATCAGATGAAGTCTTGTAGTCTGGTTGATGGCCGCGCACCGTCCCCTATGATGGTTAAAGTAATACAATTGGAGCACAAAGTTTCGGCAGAAATGCCAATGTCCAGGTGGCTGAGATGGTGTTAAGCATCCGACGCGATATCGGAGGAAGCGGGTTCGATTCCCGCCTTGGGCATAAAATTTTGTACTCCAATAATTTGTTTGATATGTATCTATCTATCTAAAGCCGTTCCGCCAACAGGGCAGTTATACAAATATAATGAACCAAGGTATGCATGCACAAAGCAGGTATACAAACTACAAAACTAAGTTATTTGCCTATATGTATACAATTATGGTTAGAAGGACATAATAAAATATAGATACCTACATAGTAGTCCATTTAAATGTTACAATTTAAGGACCGAATATTGCAATTCCTAGAGGGCGCAATTTTACTTTTGAGACAAATCTAAGTTTGTGGGGTCGCCACCCTTGTGCCCCGGCCAGCAAATTATTTTTCCTACAAATATGTTATTATAACTTTTTGCCCTAAATTAAAAATTTAAGAAGTTATAAGCAAAAAAGTGAGAAAATTTTCATATTTTTTTCTTGCTCTATAACTTTATTTTCTTATTATACAAAATAATACCTCAGACCAACATTTTTGATTATCTTTTGAGGATTTTTTTATTTTATTTTAATCCATTTAACACACTGTTACAGCGCTCCAAAGTTGACCAGGTTCGTCAATGCTCATGAGAATCCGGTCAAAAAGAAATGTTTAACTTATTATATTTTTTATTGTAAATATATTCTTAAAAAAATTGTTGAATTCGTACAACTTTACTTCTTCATTCCTGTTTTCCTTACCATAGAACTTACTAAATTTAACTTACGGAAGGATAAGCAGGTAGAAAAGGTCTGAGTAACCGTTTGGGTTCAAAGGAACATCTGCCTGCTACGACTATTATTATTATACGTAGGCTTAGCTGTTTCTTCCATCTCATTTTATTCTCTTAGTTGTGCTACATTTTTTGCAACGTGTAAACGTATTGAAAATTGTGGATATTATTTTCAGTTTTATCAATTAACCTGCGAGTTTCGTAAAAAAATCCTGAGCAGATCATCTACGAGATTGTTCTAGGGTATTTTTTTTGTAAAATGTATAAAAAAGTTATAGAGCAAAAAAATTTATTATTGCTTATAACTTCTTTAATATTTAATTTAGGGCAAAAAGTTATATAAATATGTTTGTGGGCAACACAATTTGCTACAAATTATGTTCTGACAATTTTTTTATAAAACGCATAGTTTCTGAGATATTGCAAAATACGTGTTTTCACCCCTTTTTCCAAGATGGCGGCCGGGGGACAAGGGTGGCGACCCCACAAACTTGAGGTAAAGCTTTTTTTCTTTGCTATGTTGTTGCGTCGCAGTCTCCGTGTTTATAGAAAAAAACATACTGCACCAAACCAACATAAGTGAGACAAGGGTCGGAATATGATGGTGGTACATAACAGCCCAAACGGCACGATATATATTGATAAATGGGGTGTTTTTAAATTCTCCGTAGTAACGAAAGTAATGTTACTTGGCATCCACGTGGACGATTATTTATGAATGAATCAACATTGTTCTCAGTATCTTGGAATGTGATTAATCAGATTACATGTTACACATCATTAGAATAAAGTAAAATACCATCAAATTGAATGAGCAAAATATTATATTATATTCGGTGAATATGGGTACAATGGACCTGAAATAAATGGATTTGATTTGATTTCATTAAATGTTAGTTGTGGGCAATATATTTTACCACGACTCGTCATACAAATATGAATTATAGTTTTCATAACTATGCTACTGTACACGTTCCCATAATAATATAATGCAGGTTGTTTTTTTTATTGCTATCATATAATTTTTGACTATTAATTATTTATGTTGAAAATATGTTCGTAATTCGTATACATCCTATTTCGTTTAATTTTTCAGTTACAGTGGTTAACAGAAAGGTGTTATTTTACTACCACTCTGCTTTCATATACCAACTATGGTAAAAATTAGACCAACCAGATATATATCTAGCCACTTCTAAACAGCAGGATAAGATTTTTTTTTACCAAACTTGCAAAAGAGTCTACATACGCATAACTTTGGGATATTTTATGAAAAAAACACACAGCTGCAGAAACATTGTAGGGAACATGTTATACAGGCTTTTTTAATGAAACATGGCAGACAAGTGAGAGGTACTGGAACAGGTGACTAAATTAGACTTTAAAATAAAAATAGTGGATTATTAGATTGTTAGTAAGTGGTATAGTCTGCAGAGGTTATCGACAAATTAAGTTAAGATGTATATAAATTAACAAAAAATCATTTATAAAATAAAAAATATATTGTTTTCAATTTATACAGTTTTAATGATATGCAAAAGTGTGCGTGAGAAATAACGAGTATCGGAAACGGAAAGTCAAGTTTTTTTCAAGTTTGCAGTCCCCGTGACCACGATCACTGCAAAGTGTTTGAAACGTCAGGACAAAAATAATGATAAATATACGAGATTTAAACAGTTTAATGTTGTTTAATTACTATGTGTAACAATCGCGAAAACCTAAGACAACATTAAGTTAAGAGCCCTTATTCCAGCAAAGCCATTTTACAGCCCTTTTCTCAAGGCTGGTGTGGCTAATGTATAAAAGTTTTTGTTTTTTAAATGATGCAGGAAGAAAGTTTATTGTATTTGTAATTGAGTGCATTAGCCATTATTGGAGTACAAAATTTTATGCCCAAGGCGGGAATCGAACCCGCGTCCTCCGATATCGCGTTCGATTCCCGCCTTGGACATAAAATTTTGTACTCCAATAATTTGTTTGATATGATTTCGCTTAGCACGCGATAGTGCTTGTAATCATATTTAGAAATATAGAAGGGTAGCAACATCATACCGAGAGTTAAGTGTTTGAAAAAACACTTCTTTCGATCAGATGAAGTCTTGTAGTCTGGTTGATGGCCGCGCACCGTCCCCTATGATGGTTAAAGTAATACAATTGGAGCACAAAGTTTCGGCAGAAATGCCAATGTCCAGGTGGCTGAGATGGTGTTAAGCATCCGACGCGATATCGGAGGAAGCGGGTTCGATTCCCGCCTTGGGCATAAAATTTTGTACTCCAATAATTTGTTTGATATGTATCTATCTATCTAAAGCCGTTCCGCCAACAGGGCAGTTATACAAATATAATGAACCAAGGTATGCATGCACAAAGCAGGTATACAAACTACAAAACTAAGTTATTTGCCTATATGTATACAATTATGGTTAGAAGGACATAATAAAATATAGATACCTACATAGTAGTCCATTTAAATGTTACAATTTAAGGACCGAATATTGCAATTCCTAGAGGGCGCAATTTTACTTTTGAGACAAATCTAAGTTTGTGGGGTCGCCACCCTTGTGCCCCGGCCAGCAAATTATTTTTCCTACAAATATGTTATTATAACTTTTTGCCCTAAATTAAAAATTTAAGAAGTTATAAGCAAAAAAGTGAGAAAATTTTCATATTTTTTTCTTGCTCTATAACTTTATTTTCTTATTATACAAAATAATACCTCAGACCAACATTTTTGATTATCTTTTGAGGATTTTTTTATTTTATTTTAATCCATTTAACACACTGTTACAGCGCTCCAAAGTTGACCAGGTTCGTCAATGCTCATGAGAATCCGGTCAAAAAGAAATGTTTAACTTATTATATTTTTTATTGTAAATATATT
This sequence comes from Plagodis dolabraria, assembly GCA_963854805.1. Classification (NCBI taxonomy): domain Eukaryota; kingdom Metazoa; phylum Arthropoda; class Insecta; order Lepidoptera; family Geometridae; genus Plagodis; species Plagodis dolabraria. The sequence continues at coordinate 29,238,506 of OY978448.1, read as the reverse complement.
CTTAAAAAAATTGTTGAATTCGTACAACTTTACTTCTTCATTCCTGTTTTCCTTACCATAGAACTTACTAAATTTAACTTACGGAAGGATAAGCAGGTAGAAAAGGTCTGAGTAACCGTTTGGGTTCAAAGGAACATCTGCCTGCTACGACTATTATTATTATACGTAGGCTTAGCTGTTTCTTCCATCTCATTTTATTCTCTTAGTTGTGCTACATTTTTTGCAACGTGTAAACGTATTGAAAATTGTGGATATTATTTTCAGTTTTATCAATTAACCTGCGAGTTTCGTAAAAAAATCCTGAGCAGATCATCTACGAGATTGTTCTAGGGTATTTTTTTTGTAAAATGTATAAAAAAGTTATAGAGCAAAAAAATTTATTATTGCTTATAACTTCTTTAATATTTAATTTAGGGCAAAAAGTTATATAAATATGTTTGTGGGCAACACAATTTGCTACAAATTATGTTCTGACAATTTTTTTATAAAACGCATAGTTTCTGAGATATTGCAAAATACGTGTTTTCACCCCTTTTTCCAAGATGGCGGCCGGGGGACAAGGGTGGCGACCCCACAAACTTGAGGTAAAGCTTCTTCAGACCCCCACATATAAAAAGATGTCCCAAAAATAAATTGCGTGCTCTAAAAATGCAAAGCTCATGTAACTTTTTAATGGACTATAGTTATAGTTAGTCAATGAGTAGATACCTCAAGGTTTATTATTAGGTTCATTTAAGTCTACTTTGTTTGTAAACAGTAAAGATGAGAAATGAATTTACAAAGTTACATAACATTCCACATTATTTATCAAAAATAAATAACACTGCAAAAAGGATCAAAATGTTTTATTCCATGCGACATCGTCGTTGACCGCTCGATCCTTGCTAACGGTGTGCCCGTTTGCGCCGTGCTTCAATAAATGCCTAAACTTGACCGATCGCGCAAAGCGTAAAGGCTCTTAAGTCTTTTTTTTATGGCGGGAGGAAGTACTGAAGGATTTGCACTTTGATGTTGCAAGTCACCCTCGACAGCCTCCTCTTGATTTTTATTTTCTAGAAGTATCCGCAAATTCTTGATCCCGATCATTCTTTTCTTTGGGTGGCGGGGATCGACCAGCTCAGGAAGAAGGCAGTTCATATAGAATGTGACTAGTTTTGTCTCCATTTTTTTCCCTCCAAAATTCTTCATCTTTTTGTAGAATTTCTATTTTTAATTTTTTGTCTCCATACTACACGGCAAATAAGCATTTAGTTTTGCTCGATTTTATTTATAATATGTGGTAACAGATATTTATGACTAAAATTAAATAATTTAAATAAAAAATATAACAAAAATTACTACAAACTAATCCAATATTCCGCTACCATTAGGCAGTGTTCCCAAAATGCTGGCCGCATTGCCACGTTGTATGGCAATGCTTATCCTTTGTCCTAAGTATATGCCAGCATTTTGGTCACAAGTAGCGTCGACCAGACGTTTTGAGACGTCTTTGAATAATAGTTTGGCGCTCGGTCCCCACGGTCCCAGCGTTTCGACCCCAAAAGGCACAAACATGTAACAACTACTGAGATTACTATATTTGCGCCTTTTGAGGCCTTCTGCTAGTTCAGCCGCCGCACCGGCCACTTTTTGGGTAGCAGGAATATGAGAAGGTGCTAAGGTATCGACACAGGTAGCGTCCCATACCAGAGGCCTTCCCATCCTCCACGGAACCAAAGTCATGCCGTCCGGCCTTTTACCATCGCCACGTACAAGGCCTAAGCATTTAGTTATATTACAAATGTGCATTTAGCCTTCAGTTTGATAATATCAATCAAATTTTTGATTGATATATATACCTGCAAAATACATTTTACAGACAATCCGTTACCTGAAGCCTTCAGAAAAGCAACTGTACATTTCTGTTTGTCCGACAATCGATTTCGCACAATTTGTTAGAATGTGTAGATAGAATTTGTTAAAAGGTAGAAGTAAGGATAAATGTCGGGAGAGCAGTCGAATGACACCTGTCAAAAATCCAAAATGGCGACTTCAAGACGGCCACCATACAAACTGCTCCGCCCCTGCTGAAGCTCGGCCTTCAGAAAGGGGGTGTAGTGAATATGAATAAATGAATTTAAATACATAAATTCAGATAATTTTCACGTCAGATTTTTTGCACGTCAAGAGTAAAACATCGCTCTTTACCATCTATCTAATACCCTAACTAATAACCGAAAAGGGGGCAAAGGCGAGTATAATACATATCAACGATGGCATACGCAAAGGCATATTGCTTCAGATAGGAGGCCGGCCATAAAATTTAAGTCTTACTCCGCACAATTATGTCAATGCGTTGTCTTTTGTGAAGGTACTCAGAAAAAATATATTGTTTATACCGACCCTACAGAGGTGTGACAAGTGCAGGGCGATAATAATGTAAAGTTTTTTTTTTCAGTGTAAAAAGCATGATAGCTCGGTGGCTTTGGCTATGGACTGCCGCGCAGCAGGTCCATGGTTCGAATCCCGCCGCTGGCTTGAGCTTCACCGCATGGTGGAAGGGCATTTTAGCGAATGCCCGCCTGGCTAGCGACCACCCTCAAGTGGAAAATCTGTCGCCAAGCACCTAACGGTGTGTTCCGGCAGCTGTCCTTGAGAGCCAGTATTTCTAGGTTAAGCCTGTTAACACCTTCGACCACATCATCACTTACCATCAGGTGAGATTGTGGTTAAAGGCTTACCTATCAGCAATAAAAAAAAAATGTATATATACATTTATACGTTTTTGTTATTTAAGTTTACCTGCTGCTCTGCTATGGATAGGTCAAAATATTTTTTTGCCTAATATAGGTATTATAATATTTAAATAATATATTAAATATTATTTCTTTTACGAAATAATATTTTTTCGTTTACGAAATTTCCTGTGAATAAAATGTGCATATTTAGTAATACTTTATTCAAAGATTACTCACTTATTTTCATATAGTGGAAGAACACAGTCTAAATTTATTATATGAGATGGCGACTCCGACAGTTCTCCCTGTTCCGAGTGATCTCGGACTTTGACTGATTTATTATTTTTTTTCCTGAGAAAGAAGGTGCATTTTATGAGCACAGTCTATTTTATTATATATATGTACAGAATCTATTTATTCCACTCTATTATATTTGTATAAATCGTTACTTATATGTACATGTCTAAGTGATAAAATGTATATTTAAAAGTACCTATGCAGGTGACTTTGTAGATAATCTCTTGAATATATACCTACTTGCCTGATTCTGAATATTCTTTCATTGATATAAATCTACATTTAGTCTTGAGGGACATGAACAATGTTCGATGTTTTATTGCGATATACCCACCAAACCAAATGCTTTGATTTGCTACGCTTGTGTTATTATTATTTAGCAACACTCAACTCCATTTACGGTTGAACGGCAGCTGTACTTTAGAGCCAGATAATTTTAGTTATCACCTGTTTGGTACCTTCTACCACATCACTTACCATCAGGTGAGACCATAACTATACATTACCAGATATTATTATAGTATCCAACTAATCGTACTTAGATTAGTACGACATTTAGTTATTTTATAGCTCCATTACAGTACTATAGGAACCTAGTAGGTATAGAATCTCTTAGTTCGATAGAGATAATATGTTTCATGAATAGAATAAACACCGAAACACAAACGAATATTAAATTTGCATAGGTAAAAATAAACTGAAATATTATACGCTCTCTCATAATTCTTGCAAAGTCTTTGTATCGACTCTTCTGCTTCGTTTTTTATTTTTTAGTTATCTTTATTTCCCATATTGATTGATATACCTACCAAGATACGTATTTATACTGCACAGCACAGGTGATAGCGCGCGAGCGATAGGTCCACGTCCAACGGCGCACAGCGCGGCACTGAAGGACAGCTCTTACGCATTGATTTTATTTCGTAATCCTAAGCTAATAAGGTTGAATATCGAATCTTCCGATTGACCGTAATCCTGCACAGAACTAAAGGTCGTAAGTCTAAAACACAATTTAATTTATTATGACAATACTAATTACTCTAGGTAAATTTTACTTATACAGCGGATAATAAACTACATTTCCTTTCTATGTGTGTTTATTATTAATATGTAACTGATGTAGTTTCCAAGAAAACTCCAATAATTTAAAGAAAAGGCTTCATTTTGAAAAATTAAAACTATCGAGTAAATTTCTTTCAAATGTGTTTCTGACTGTACAACTGATAGAAAAAGGTTTGAAATATCAAATATTTAAGTTTTCGTGTTGATTGCATATTTCAGTTGCTTAAAAAAACTAGTCGAATGAGAGTATTTTTTCCGCAGCCTCGTCTTAATGGAGCATTGCACGCGTTTATGAACAGTCAGAAGGTGTCTAAGAAGGCTCGTCTGGCTGTTCATGGGGGAGTGTTGGTTCCGACACTAATGTATGGGAGTGAAAGTTGGGTATGGCAGAAAAAGCATGAAAGTAGAATAAATGCAGTGGAGATGAGAGCATTGAGAAGCATGATTGGAGTCAAACGGAGTGACAGGATAAGGAATAGTGTGATAAGGGAACGATGTGGTGTGAATGAGGATGTAGTGACCAAAATCGAGAAAGGTATGTTAAGATGGTTTGGACATGTAGAGAGAATGAATGAAATGAGATTGACTAAACAGGTATACGTGGGACAAGTGAACGGAAGTGTTGGAAGGGGAAGACCTAGGCGAACGTTCCGAAATCAGATTGAAGATGTTCTGAAAAAAGGCCAGGTCAGGAGTACCCTAAATCGACGCTTATGTATGAAAGGATTGATGAGTGTAGATGAAGCAAAAGAGATATGTAAGGATCGTAGCAAGTGGAAATCTGTGGTCTCTGCCTACCCCTATGGGAAAGAGGCGTGATTTTATGTATGTATGTATGTAAATATTTCAAAGTCATCGGGTTTGAAGTTCAGAAATAACAGACATCACAACCTAATAAATATTACGTTCCAAATAACTTGACACCCAAAATGTACAGAAACCTTTCAACGTACGGCTCATCTTAAGCTGGCGTTTGCACTTTATCGTATAGGTATAATAGATAGGTGGTATGGCTGTAGTCGGACCTCTCCAAAAGACTGATTTTTCAAACGATAAAACACAGTTTTTTTATTGCGATAAGCACAACTTCCCTACGTATGTTTTTCATAACATGCAATGCTCTAATCAGTCTAATCTATACCTATAACAGGTTGCAGAAGTCGGGTAGGGATGCGCGAGGGGTAAGACGCTTATATTTATCTATTTATACCTGTAACAGGTCCAATTCTGCAAATGGCAGATATATTGAAAAAAAAATTACAGTACTCTGTAGCTGATACTAATGCCGAAACTGTATTTTTTTTATTTTTGTCCGTCTGTCTGTATCCCGGCCGCGCATCACTCCAAAACTACAGAATGGATTTCAATGAAACTTTACAAGATTTGAGTTCATACTACGAGGTAGGATAATTTATGCTTTTTATCCCGAAATTCAGTATGGTTCTCTTGGGAGTGAGGATAAATGTCAAAATATACACTTAGTTGTAATTTATTAACGCGTAGTCCGATTTCATACGTTCTTTTTAGGGTTCCGAGATTTCGCTGTCCGTCTGTCCATCCGTCCGTCCGTCTATCACCAGGCTGTATCTCTAGAACGGTGATAGCCAGACAGTTGAAATTTTCACAGATGATGTATTTATGTTGCCACTATAACAAAAAATACAAAAAGTTGGCCAAGTGCGAGTCGGACTCGCGCACGTTAAAACAAAAAAACCGACCAAATGCGAATAGGACTCGCGCACGAAGGGTTCCGTACCATTATCTGAAATTTTATTGCATGGGTGCCCCCTTAATTATTTATTCTAATTTAATTGATTATATTTAAAGAAAACATAAAACTAAATATTCTGCGAATAGTTAAAGCGTTTACCAGTCACCGTTATTAGTATCGAGCAAGAAACGGTAAAAAAATCAAGGTTGTTGTATGGGGGTACCTCAAATATTTATAGTATTTGTTGTTATAACAGCTATAAAAATACATCATCTGTGAAAATTTCAACTGTCTAGTTATCACCGTTCTTGAGATACAGCCTGGTGACAGGTGGATTGACGGACGAACGGACGGACAGCGAAGTCTTAGTAATAGGGTCCCGTTATTAGCCTTTGGGTACGGAACCCTAAAAAGGTTAAAATATGAAGTCTAATGTTGTATAGCTAATGGTACGGAACCCTTCGTGTGCGAGTCCGACTCGCACTTGACCGATTTTTTTAATTAGAATAGTGGTGCTTTAAAAATTATCACGTAAATATTTCAAAGTCATCGGATTTGCAGTTCAGAAATTACAGACATCACAACCTAAATATTACGTTCCAAATAACTTGACACCCCGAATGTACAGGAACCTTTCAACGTACGGCTCATCTTAAGCTGGCGTTTGAACTTTATCGTATAGGTATAATAGATAGGTCTGTAGTCGGACCTCTCCAAAAGACTGATTTTTCAAACGATAAAATACAGTTTTTTCTATTACGATAAGCACAACTTCCCTACGTATATTTTTAATAACACGCAATGCTCTAATCAGTCTAATCTATACCTATAACAGGTTGCAGAAGGCGGGTAGGGAAGCGCGAGGGGTAAGACGCTTACATTTATCTATTTATACTTATAATAAAACTGTAACAGGTCCAATTCTGTACATTGCAGATATTTTGAAAATATGTTTTGAGAGCAATCTGTAGCTGATACTGATGTAAAAACGGTTTTTTTTCTGGCTGTCTGTCTGTATCCCGGCCTCACATCACTCCAAAACTACTGAATGGATTTGAATGAAACTTAGCACGATTCGAGTTCATACTACGAAGAAGGACATACGATACTTTTATCCCGAAATTCAGTACGGTTCTCTTGGGAAAGGGGATGAAAGTCAAAATGTACATTTAGTTGTAATTTATTAACGCGTAGTCCGATTTCAATCATTCTTTTTTGGTTACAATAGTGGTTATTTAGTTATTTTCCCGTAAATATTTCAGTCCTCAGTTTTGCAGTTCAGAAATTACAGATATCACAAACTAAATATTTCGTTTTAAATAACTCGGACCGCGGAATGTTGAGAAACCCTTGAACGTACGGCTCATCTTAAGCCCACAGGCAGCCCGGAACCCCACGGGAAGCCCGACACCCCACGGACAGACCGGCATCCCACGGGCAGCACGGCACCCTTATTTAGTTTTGCAAGCTTGCTACGATAAAACTCTAAAATGTGGTACATTTGAAGCAGTGATAGCTCAGTGGCTTTGGCTATGGACTGCCGCGCAGCAGGTCCATGGTTCGAATCCCACCGCTGGCTTGAGCTTCACCGCATGGTGGAAGGGCATTTTTGCGAATGCCCACCTGGCTAGCGACCACCCTCCAGTGGAAAATCTGTCGCCAAGCACCTAACGGTGTGTTCCGGCAGCTGTCCTTGAGAGCCAGTAATTCTAGGTTAAGCCTGTTAACACCTACGACCACATCGTCACTTACCATCAGGTGAGATTGTGGTCAAAGGCTTACCTATCAGCAATAAAAAAAAACATTCACCACAATCAGTTTTTTAAACTACATAATTATCTTTCTTTTGACGGATACATTTCGGAGACTGCGCAATGAAAGTACACAATGTAGTCTTAGGTTTTCGCGATTGTTACACTTTGTAATTAAACAACTTTAAACGGTTTAAATCGCGTATATTTATCATTATTTTTGTCCCGACGTTTCAAACACTTTGTAGTGATCGTGGTCACGGGGTGACTGTCGGGACAAAATAATGATAAATATACGTGATTTAATCTGTTTAAAATTGGAAGTGCACAACTTTAGTAGATTGTTATACAAGGGTCGAAAGGAATTGATAACTTTCACCCGCGGTCAGCTCTCTACTTTTCATATCGAATTGAAAAAAGTAAATAAAGTAGCTTTTCTAAAAATTATTCATTGATAAAATTACATACTTACTAAAAATTTATTGAGAGGTTTGAACTATTTGTGAAATTTTACGTAAAATGTTGTTTGGAATATTTACGGGCGGCTATAGCCCGAATAGGAATCTCTCTGCTTTTCACTACTAATATAAGGAATAAAGATATAAATATAGTATGTTTTTTATTTTGATTTTAATAACATGAGCAGTATATTTTTAAAATTAATGCGGCTATAGTCCAAGTAGGAATCGATGACTTACATCCGTGTTGAACACTCTACTTTTCATTTCAAATATGAGGAGGGTAAAAAAATTGTAGTTTTTCTAAATATATATTATATAATAAACATGAGTAGAAGATACAAAGATACACTAGGAGTTAGAACAATGAAATTTAGGGAAAGTTTTAATTTTTTTTTTACCTACACTTTCTGCCTTATATTTAGTTACTACCCTGCCAAACATAGTTGTTATTAATTGTTTTACAACAACAGAATATTTTACAACGAAAAATCTTAGACATATAACTTTGTTTACACCAATGTTTTTCCCGGCCTTAGGTGGGAAGGAGCGTCTCCCACCCGCTACTCAGATCAAACAAACACTACCTTCCGAGAATGAGAAATAAAAAAAAAAACGATCTACCGTCAAACAAACCGCCGTTTTAAAATCGAAATTCTAAAGAAACGCACAAGGTACTTTGCTTCAAAATTTATTGTGCGAACCGGGAAAGAACTCTCTGAGTTACTTAACTACTGTCTTCTGGAAAATACAACCCGGGAGTTTTGAAATCCAAAGTAGAAAGCTCCATTCTGAGCTGTGGTTTACTATAAGAGTGCTTCACCGCAGACCACAGTGTTGCTTAATATGAGATAAACAGTGCACAAATGTGAATAATATTAGTGTGCAGGTACGGTAATCGCGAACGAAGTCGCGGGTACAGCTAGTAAGTTAATATGGATAAAACTCGCGATAGTTTTCAAAGTGAAATGTGATTTTACTGTGAACTAAACCACGTCCGCGCACCCCGCACACACAACACGCTCACTGCAGAAGCAGTGGTATTGTCAAAGGCAGTATTACCAGATACAATGCCTTTTATCTGTACTGGAAACTGCTATAATCTGTATGCCTTTTTATAATGTAATCTGTACGGTCAAAAGAACCTACTTACCATAATCAGCTTAGTTATTTTGTTCTTGTTTGTTCATTTTTTATGCTTCTTCTTCTGTGTTCCGGCAGCTATCCTTGAGAGCCAGTAATTCTAGGTTAGTCTGACCAACATCTTCGACCACAACGTCACTTACCATCAGGTGAGATAGTGGTCAAAGGCTAAACTATCAGTATAAAAAACTTAGTTTTTTTTGAAGCGCTTGTTAGTTTAATAAATAAAATAAAATCAAAGTCAAAACTATTTATTTAATTTGGGCGTCTACGACGCTCTAATTCTAATATTGAAATATTCCTAATTCTAATTTTAATATTGAAATATTCTAACTGTAGTGCCACGTTCAGCAAACAAAGTTGTATAGAGCCACTGCGAGAGGAACGGGCAAGAAACTCAGGGCCATTCTTTTAAACATCTTTTAACAATGTGTGACATACTTAGTATAAACACTTTATTTACACTTTTCCTGGTTTATCAACTATTAATTAACATATAATGTCATTGTTTACATACCTTGTGCATTGCCTGTCTTGTTTAGTCTTTTAAGCTACGTCCGTTGCCGTCATGACTTAGATAGGTGACCGCTAGTGGCATTACTACTGAGCGTGCACGTGCCGGTCGTTGTCTTAGGATGGCAGTCGATATAGCACGGCAGTAAATCAATTTTCGAATGCCCACCTGGCTGGCGTCAAGAATATAATCTGTCACCCAGCACCTAACGGTACGTTTCGGCAGCGACCTAGTAATTCTAGATTAGCCTGAACAACACCGACCACATCAGTTACCATTAGGTGAGATATTGATAAAAAGGATAGCCTAACAACTGTTCATAAAACAATAAAAAAGATTACGTTAAATAAAGTAGATGCCGTACGAGAAACAATGAATATTTAGCTTACACGCACAAGAGTAAATCCCCAGTTGATGATAGCACGTAAATTAACCATCGTCACGGCTAGTTCGCATCCTTGATCCCGTCGTTTCCATCATCTGCGAGCTAACCGAGCGTAAGTAGCAAAACGAACAAAATGAGCATCAGGCGCATAAAGAGCACAATGATCGCACCGGTGAAGAGCAACGTATCAGATAGACAGGTACTAGGGCCAGGCTTCGAGTTAATTTGAACTCGCGCCCTGTGCCGCCCACTTTTCGACGGGTGTTCGCAAGCATATCGATCGATTGTGCATTGCAATTCATTGCATCGTACACTTATATACCTACAAATATATATATGTATATATACATGTATATATATATATTGTTCTATATACTTACACAACAAACCATCATGTCACGGTTGACGTTTTTATGAAATGTATCAAATGGAAAGTCACATTTTTTTAAATGAATATAAAAGCCACGAACTAGGAGGAAGAATATAATATTCTTCCTCCTAGGCCACGAACTATATTAATCTCTGACGTATATTAGGGTTGAAAGATAATGTATACCTACATGATATATGGAATTTGTTATCTCTGACGTATAGGGTTGAACTACGATGTAGATGGTTATATGAAATTTGATCGATTTGTTGACGAGACAAGAGCGTCCACCGCGGCAACACTGGACCGCGCCGTGCTCCCTTTGATTAGAGTTTTGAATATTTACATCAAGCAAAGTAATAAAAACTATGAAATAATACATTACAGGTACAAGCGACTTTTAACATCTGGTGGGCCTCGTACTTATTCCGTCAAAAACACATAAAAAAACACAAAAAAAAAATATCAAAATGTTTGTTAGTAGGTACTAGCAGAAGTCAACCCTAAGAGGTTGTTAGCATTTTACCAATAACCCTGTATACATGATCTACCCGGAAAATTTAGTTCTGCTGCATGTGCAGTTAGTAAGATAGCATAGTTAACCGACTGCGGCTGTCGTATGGTATTTGCTGTGGGGAGCTGCTGCTGAGATAGAGACAATGTTTATCTTCCAAAGGCATACAATTAGCGCCATATTTGAAATGGATCCAACCGAATCTTTGAGGGATCTTTTTAAAGAAATTGTTTTTTTTTTTAATGCCTGATAGGTTAGCGGTCGAAGATGTTGTTCAGGCTAGGTGCTTGGCGACAGATTTTCAACTTGAGGGTGGTAGCTAGCCAGGCGGACATTCGCAAAATGCCCTACCACCATGCTGTAACGACTGCCATCCTAAGACAACAACCGGGACCGACGGCTTAACGTGCCCTCCGAAGCACGGAAGCGCTCAGTAGTAATGTCCAACCAGCGGTCACCCATCCAAGTCATGACCGAGGCGGACGTTGCTTAATTTTGCTGATCGATTCAGAATGGCTAAGCAAACTTCGCTACGAGCGCTTCAAAATTGATATATGTCCACAATTGACGCCAAAACTTTTTCTATGCTATGCGACCACCACCCCTTGATATGAAGTTATTAAGTCTCACCAGCACGGCACCCTTCAAAGTGGAACACAGTAATGTGAACATTACTGCATAGCGGTATATCTAAGTATGGAGGCAGTACTTCCCCAGACGAATTCACATAAAGAGTTGTAGGTACTTCTACAAAACCTTATTACAAAAACTCCTTGGAAATTCTTGTCAGTAATCCAATGCATCCAATTGCACGCTAGATCCGTCAAAAACTTAGCTCAACAAACCAAATGCTCATTAGCTTTATATAATTTCCTTATAAATGTTCGAGCCATGAACGTAACGCACAAAAAGCCAACAGAGTAAGAAAAAAAATTTGAAATCGTGCCGAAGACATTAAAACCAAATGCAATTTCGAAATTCCTTTAGGGCCGTCACCGTGTCATGTATGAGGCAAGCAGGACGAGTGAAGTGACCACGGCACGGCGGCTCGGGCGCAGGTCATAGGGTCGCGCGCGCAGACGCGCCCCGCCCTCCTAATTGCCGCGCCCCACGCAAATAAATAATTTTTATCCAGCGAGCGGAGATCACGCTCCTTCTTGACCTTAAATTATTCCACGTAAAGCTCTTTTTTTGTAATAATCGGTTTCCCCGAGCCCTGCGATGTCGGCATTCCTCGCGGATGCCAGCGATGATCGCGAGTTCATGATACCATCGCTACGGCGAATTGTTAATGATACCTTTCGGAATCAGCACGCACAGATGTAATAATTAAAGGTTGTGCATTTTTTTTGTAATCAAGTTCGCTTTGCACTTTGGGAAAAGGGTAAAGTCCTCAGGTACTGATTACCTAATAGTGTTAGGAAGTTAAGAAAACATTGTACGCAATTGAAATACTGGGAAAAAATCTCCCACTTGTTCAACGGTTGAACTCATTGGTTGTACCTGTAGTAGGAAGTACCCAAATTGAGTACCTATCGGAATACATTTATCACCTCGCAACGAATTATTTAGCTTTCCAAAATAGATTTACTGCACGGGTCCATCGCGTTGCAGAGGCTGAAATCACAAGTGCTTGGCACTTTCAACCCATAGGGGTTAGTGCTCTCTCCACTAATCGACTCTTCTTCCCTTTGGTGGAAACATACAAATGCCGCTTTGGATATGCGTAAATAGGATGGAAGTTGCAATGATTCTTGACATACCAAGATCTTTTAGTAGATTATAGAAGGATTTCGCAGTATACCAGCGAAATCCCTTGCGCTGACTTGTACAGCATATAAAATTAACTAGGTGCCTACATTACAGTGTCTAAAAACTTACTTCTGGATCATACAGAATGCCTTCTAATAATATTTAGTGCACAACAAATAGGACTATAATAATAGAATATATTTAAAGTGGACCAAAGGATTATTAATAATAATCTTTTGGTGTAACTCCGATACCTATATCTAACAAACCGGATTATAGTTTTTATACAACTAACAATTTTATTCAGCTTTACTTTCTGGCGCGAGCTACACTTGATATTGCTTATACAAGTCTTTGAGAAATGGCTCTATTTATCTGTGTCTGTGAAAACTATTGCAATTTTAAACGTTTTGTTTGACAAATGACATTTTGAGTAATCGTTTTTGATTTGCCATTATGCCTACACCTGAATGACAACGGTAATTGCAACTCTTGTCGATATAGGCCGGTGACAATCAATCTTGTAAGAAGGTATGCAGTACTGAAGAGTGAAATGTTAAAATAACGGAGCTGACTGAGACCTCGGTCGGACCCTAAAAATATGAGCTCGGAGTTTAGAGTACCAACCAATAGGTTTAGAAGATGAAAGAGGAAGATGTTAGGAGTAGTATAGTGTATATATATATATATATATATATATATATATATATATATATATATATATATACTTAGTATATTACGGAGGTACTTAGGGGCAAGATGTATTTTACAAAAAAAAATACTTAGATTAGAAAAACTGCTTCAGTACCAGTCACCTACCAGTTCACAGGGTAATCAGAATGCTAAATTGTACATCTTAGAATTCTTAGAGTATGACCACTTACCACCATGACACAAATCGACATCTTATTTCCGATGATTACGCATTTTGCATTCTTCGCAAGATTCCCAATGTTATGAATTATGATCGATTATATTTCCATCTGCGAGATGTCACAATGCCAGCGACTGTAGCTGTGGCGAATCTCGCCAATCTACCTACTATTCGTGATTATCATGGGCGTATCTAGGATTTATTTTGAGGGGATGGACTCTACGTATTTCTTTAGCAATATGTTACGCTCGAGAATAATTTTCACAATCTCATTAAAGTAAACGATAGGAAGACTCATATAAATTCATCTTCATATAAATTATCTCTCCGGGAGACAGTTCTACTGCATATGCCGTTCGTAAAGTAATCCAGTTGACGGATGTAGCTACAGCTGCTCCAGTGTTTTTTTTCGCATATTTCCACAGCATGATGTCGTATGGTGTATTGTTGTGGGGAGCAGCAGCTGATATAGAGATCATCTTTACTGCGCGGGCAATACTTGCGGGCAATTCGATTTGGGTAATTAGAGTTTTTTTTAAGTTATCAACATATTAATTTGACTGAGTCTTTATATTCATAAAATATATTGTATGTTCCTAAGAACTTAAGTAAATTTAGGTACTCTAAACTAGGAACTAAATAAAGTAAACTTTTAAATTAGCAAAGAAAAACAAAAAGTTTCATTAGGTAATTGTGAGCGATTTACAATAATATTCCTAAAGATATGACAGTTCTCACAGAATAAAAATTCGAGCTGCATGCAAAAAATATTTTAATTAAAAAAGCGTACTTATTATAAAATTGTTGATCACTTAGAAGACAAGAATGCTTCGGATATTCTCCATTATTCTCCAAACCACCACGGGTCACCTATGCAATAAATTTTGTAATAATTTTATAATTGAATTACAAATTGTAAAAGAGTAAAGACATAAGAAGAATGCTCTCGAGTTTCTTGCCCGTTCTTCTCGAAGTGTCTATATACGATTTTTGCTGAACCCGGCAGTAGAATATTTTCATGGTAAAATTTTGTAATCAAACTTCACAAGAACGTCGTAGACTCCAAAATTCAATAAATCATGTTGACTTATGACTTTGTTTGTCCAATGAAGATTTTGAATCATGAGATTTCGGGTATTATTCAGTGGTCGACGTCGACAATACGTCTATTTTTCTGACATGGAATTTTCAGCAGTAATTTAGTATTATTGTGCATTTCTACACAGTTCTGTTTAGCAGACTTTATGGGACATAAAATCATCTAGCAAAATGTTGGTGCTTATATTTATGTTTATTTAACTATGCCAACACGTAGCGTAGACAGTGATGATTATGAAAGTATCCTGTGTTTACCCAGGACCTAAACTATCTATATTCAAAGTTTTATCCAAATCGATCCTGCCATTTCCGTGTGAAGGCGTATCAAAAAAGTCACACTCACAAACTTTCGCATTTATAATATTAGTGTGATACATTTTCGGAGCATCAAATCAACCTTAGGTATATAGTTAGGGGTCGATAATGATACCCCAAAAAGCCTGTCCTAGCTACATACTCGACATTTATTTATTGGTCACAGATGGCACAGTAGCTACAGTCATCGAGCTTCGTCACAGTAGCTTTTGTAACCTCAGAAAATTGCTCTACTAACCTCACTATTTCGAAAACGGTTTCTATTGTAGTCAATAAATTCTCTTTGGCCGGAACTACCGTATATACATGGGATTCTGTACTACCTAAATAAATTGTAAAACTGTAATTGTAAGACATATATTATCTTGAGTCGGCATCGGCAGGATTCTTAGTAACTACGAGCCGCCAAGCAGCTATGTTTATATTCATATGTCCCGTATGAAAGGCCAGTGACAGACACGTGATACAGACACGTGGGATAAAAAGGCTAAGCTCTCGGGTGGTGAAAGCTATTCAGCTCCGGACACTTTTTGAGCGAAATGTATTATTGTAATAATAAGTTCATATGTACGTAAGTACTTGTAATTTTTATCAGTACAGTACCCATTTATAATTTATAATCAACAGCGTTGTAGTAAGTAGCTTCCTGTTATTTATCACTCAAGGCTGTTTGGTTGGTCGCCATGGCATACTATCAAATCCAATGCATATACCTGCTAGGTATATGAGTAGACAAAAATACCTAAGTATTATGTGGTCCTGGGATGTGCTTTGTGCAGTCTATAACTACCGTTAAGACGAGCTCTCGCTTCCCATAGCTCCGATAATAATTAGCCAGAACTTTGAGACATGTGGTACAAGTCATTACATACATTCTTCGTCCTATCCAGCAAGAGTGAAGGCGCAAGAACGCTGTGCCACAGACAATGTAGCTGTGAGAACCCCGTACTTAGCTATACGTAGAAGAAATGCGCCCGCGCAACAATCCTGCGTTTTCGCCGATTGTACCGTACATTGCTCTGTACAACTCGTGGTCATTATGAACATAGACGTGGACTGACAGCAAAAAAAATGTTATGTCGAAAATATATTTTTAGACGAGGAGATGAGTCTACTATTGACCACGGTTTATGTAACTTGATGGAAACTTCGAGGTTAGTCAAAACTTGAAGGAGCGAAACTCATTACCCGCGTCTGTTTCCCGAACAGTATAATTTGGGAATCTTCAAGTCTAGAGTGAATAGGTACTTATCTTCTAGGCAAGCATGCTTCATCTTCAGCCGCATCATCAATTTCCAATAGGTAAGATAACAGCCAAATGATTGCCTATTATGAATAAAAAAAAATATGTGAATTTGTGCGTGAATCCCTACTATTTATAAATATGAGCTACAAAACTTTAAAGACCAGTTTATATTTCCAGACAGCTTTTATGATGTAATGGACCCTTTCACCCTAATATTGTGTTGTAATTTTTAATTCCACGGATCAAAAATAAATAGTCAATTTTGAATCGGAAGACACACATACGAAAGAAACAAGTACTCGAAAAAATATACAACCGTACCACGTAGGTATGTCATACTAATAGAGACAACGTGTGCGTTTTAGGTCAGCAATCTCTTCCAGATAACAGTAAGCTATAAAGATAAAAATAATAGATTTAAAACACATAACTGGCCTGAGATTTAAAACACATACAGCACGCTTGGTGGGAGGGCATCTCAATAAGGCAATTGCAACAAGTATGTATACAAATCAAATCAAATCATTTATTTGCAAAGTACAGGTAATGCAAATGTGGTCATAGTAATATTATTGTTCGCTATACTCAACCCTGATAGGGTATGCAAATTAAAAGTACACAAATTTATCCAACATGTCAATATTTGTTTATACAATCACAATTAACAAAAAATATACATTATATTGCCCAAATGTTATTTAAACCATACTTCATACAAGAAATGAAACTATTAGAAATACATTTTTGTCATGTCCCATTACAAAAAAATAATGTCATAATATTAAATTTTTATTAATTTACATTTATGTGAAGACTACTTTATCATTCAAATATTCCTGAATAGTGTAGTATGACTTCTCTATCAAAAATCTTTTCAACTTACTTTTGAACATAAAAATTGAGCTCGATTCTTTAATTATTTGTGGTAATTTGTTATAAATTTGAATTCCCATTCCAAAAATACTGTTTCTAAAGAGTGTGGTCCTGGATTTTTCTGAACAAAGTTTAGTCTTATATCTAACGCTCCTAAACGTCTTATAGTTATTTAAGTCAGTCCGAACCATGAGTGATGCCTCGTATATATACAAGGAAGGTAATGTTAAAATTTTAAGAGTCTTAAAATAAGGTACACAAGAATCAGTCTTGTGTAGCCCACATATAGATCTAATGCACTTTTTTGTGCCTTGAAGATCATTTCCTTGTCTGCAGAATTGGCCCAGAATAAAACACCATATCTTAAGGTGGATCCGACGTAAGCGTGGTACGCCGTCAATAAAGTATTTTTATTTACTGTTTTTCTGAGCATGTATAGTGCATATGAGTATTTATTTAATTTAATACAAACATCTTCGATATGTGTTCTCCAAGTCAAGTTCGAGTCAATATTAATGCCTAGAAATTTTGTGCTAGTCGTCTCTGTGATAATTTTACCATCATATTGTACTTTTATTGGTTTTGGTTTTGAATTTTTGTATGTAAAAGTCATGTATACCGTCTTTTCTAGATTAATTTTAAGGTTATTTTTATTTAACCAATGTACTAAGCCGGTGAGAGATGTGTTGATTTCAAGTTCATGACTATCATCGTTGTTTGTAAAAAGTGCCGTGCTATCGTCCGCAAATAATACCATAGGGTGTGCTATGGCATTAGGAAAGTCATTAATGTAAACCAAGAATAAAAAGGGACCCAATATACTTCCTTGGGGCACTCCATATGTAACCGTTCTAGGGTCTGAATGATATTTAGTTTCTGTTTTAGTTTTAGGACAGATTTTTGTGATCTCTGTTAATTGCTGTCTATTACTAAGATAAGATTTCAAAATATCTAAAGCTTTGCCTCGAACTCCATAGGTTTCTAGTTTTTGTAGGAGCATATTGGGACTTACATGATCGAATGCTTTTGTCATATCCATATATAATGCTGTTACTTGCTTCTTTTTTTCAAGTCCCATGAAGACAGTTTGTAGAAACTGGATGATGGCCATGTTAATGGACTTCCCTTTCCGAAATCCAAGCTGGTTTTCAACAAAAAATTCATTTTTTTCAAAGTATTTATTTAGGTTGTTGTACAGAACCTTCTCAAATACTTTACCTAAAATGGGTATAAGAGCTATACGGTCAGCATACCTACGTTCTACCGTGACAACACCCTCTAGGGCTATAGAGGGCCTTCCCTCGCCCAAAAGTCCATAGTTGTATTGTTGTATCGGCAAACAAATGGCCATATAATAAATAATAATGTACGTTACGTCATAGAACATATAATAATTGGTTACGTCACAAAGCCAACTTCCGGCTCCATAGCTACGAATAGAGCAGTGCCATAGTGTCATATTATTGTAATATCCTCAGAACTTCAGCTATTGTCAAGTTACATGACGATGAAAGTATTAGAAATAGGTGAAAACCATTACATTCTATTACATTCAAAAACCTAATAAAATTGTATTCAGAAGTATTCTGCTCTGCCTTGTAAAATGTTGAGTGTAATTGTATATAACTAAATTAAGTACTAACATATTTTTTAAGGATTGATCTCATGAGAATATTTTATTTTCTTTGTGCAAATATTCTTGTTTTCTGAAAAAAGTTACAGGACCTGTCAGTTTCAAAGATAGCACTAAACATATCTACAGTGCTACCGAGGTGTGGACAGGCTATCATTCAGTGTAACACTGCCTCGAGGCCTGCAATGGCCTTTGGATTGCTTAAATGTTTTCAGTGTAATAGCTGTAGCGTTGTACCTATATATAATTTGTAGTATTGTGTTAAAAAGGCATACCGGAAGAAAAACACTGTACATGACATATTATGCCAGGTTTACGAGTATAACAGTTACTTATATAATTATAAAAGAAGATTGAATGAATATGCATGTAGGTATAGACTTATAAACGAAGACAAGTTTAAGAAACTTACATCATAAATCCTCATCAATATTAATTCCGCGCGTAAACATCAATACGAATGCATAAAGCAATATCAAAACCAACCTAATTAAATTCTTAATTTAAATATTTTCTAAACGCAACTTTCACCGCTCTCCTAGCTAAAGAAACGACAAAAAGCAAAATGCAAAATTACCAACGATTAGGTTAACTTTTGTGCTGTCGGCGCACGCGCAGCTCAGCCGTATAGCAGGCGCATCTTGCGTTCTCACGGTACAATTATCGGCTGCCTACACTTACCCTTAATTTCGCTGCCCTCCTACCAGTTCCGACACTGATTCCTACCAAGAACACCCATTCCGGTCACGGACGATGTTCTACACGATCGATTTTAAATCATTTTAAGCTTTTCGAAAAACAGCGTAGGTACCATCACAGACCGTACAATGAGAAGCGAATATGAAAATCATGCGAACAAAGTTTAACATTTTGCATAATTGACATTCGAGCCACAAACAACACATGTTACTCGCTAGTTTCAAGATAGACTTAAGAAAGGTAAAGCAGCAATTACTTAGCAATTTAAGGGCTCAATCTGTTTTATGTTTCATGATCATGCATGAGCGTGTCATAGATCACTGTACGACAGGGACAAAGTATAGGTACGGGATTCTCCGTGTTTGAGGACAGTGTTGTATGCATGCCGATTTCACCGGAGCAGTTATCGGGATATCTTTACGAGTCACCTGTACTGTTATCAAGACTGCACCTCTGATGATTACCATACAATTGCCATCCAGGCATCGAATACACCGACTGGTCCTTCGCTAAGATTACAATTTCACACCTTGTTTCGCTTAGGCATGTCCATATCGGATGATAATAATTATAGTACAACTTCTCAGGCCGTCTGTGTTTACGATTTTTGGGAGATAATATTTATAATTATTACATTTAATTTCATAGATGCGTAGAGGAGGCGTTCCTCAAATATTTCGTGGGCCATAGTAATGAGTTATCGATAATGATCGCCGTAATAATATGTTAACTAATGGCTAGTTCGGTATTTAATGTGAAATATTTGTAGAATTTACGTTTGTGATATGGTGAGGGATCTTGGCTGGGAAACACGAGATGAACATTATTTTTTTATTGATCGATTTAATCGTTGTTTATGGTTACGGTAAATTAGCAAAACCGGCTCTATTATACATACCGGCGACGAGAGTTATTATAAAACAAATATCAAACCGTTACGTCTTGTAAATCCTTTTACGATATTAGACTAGCCAACAACGATCTAAAGGTATCAACACAGCAAAGGAGCACGCCAAACGAACGAAGCTAAGCAACAATCTTCACCTGTTGTGTTCGCTTCATCGTCACTCAGGAATTTGAGGGTCTCAAATTCCGGAATGCGTATATGAATGGCATTTTTCGGTGGCAACAATAGGGGCGTGACGCGTGTGCGCACGATTTCGGCAGTCGTGATTCGTCCGACGTCCGACATGCAGCCAGCTCCGGCGCATTGTCCGGCCGACATGCCTGATGCGGCATTCCCTTCATAGCGACATGTCCGTGAGATCGCCGCTGAGCATTGTCTTCCATTTTCACGCCTCTTTAGGCACGAGACAGAATAACACACAGAAAAAGAAACAAATATTTACGTTTATCGGCAGATGGCAGATAGACTTCCTGCTTGCGAAAGGTTGGATAGGTGGAATATTTGAAGACCTTTTTAAGACGCAATGCATACTATAAGCAGCAAAAGAGCAAAATAATGAATATCTTTTTGTACTGTTTACGTACCTATCCTACATATATTTGACCACTTTCTCACTTGTTGGTAAATGATGATGAGATCGATGAGGACAACATACAAGCTTGAGTCTTGTCTATCATTTATGTTTTTCTTGGATTAAACATTACATACGAGCAGGCTATTATTAACTTAAGTGGAGATATGGAGAACCGAGATAAATAAAATAAAAACTGAAAATATTGCCCCGTCAAGTGCAGAACCGACTTTTTTATGCTATCGTAATGGAACGAGCACGAGGTCCACCTAGTGTTAAGCGATAACCTCTGCTTATAATAAATTGTAATTCGTCACAAGTGGTCGGTCATTCTGACACATAGAGTTGTTAAGTCTCATGTGCTTGTGCATTTACACCGGCACCCATACCATTCAAACCGAAACACATTTGATCATTATTGTTTGGACGTATGACACTACTCTATAAAGATAATAATTTGTTGAAGTTGGGTTGGATCCGCTTTTAAACTCTGATTATACACTGAAGAATGGCTTATTTGAGG
This sequence comes from Plagodis dolabraria, assembly GCA_963854805.1. Classification (NCBI taxonomy): domain Eukaryota; kingdom Metazoa; phylum Arthropoda; class Insecta; order Lepidoptera; family Geometridae; genus Plagodis; species Plagodis dolabraria. The sequence continues at coordinate 29,217,093 of OY978448.1, read as the reverse complement.
TATGGAAATGCCTTTATTCTGACCTTCCAACACGAGGCTGGCGAGAGGGGATGTGTGGGACTTGAATACCTAGAGACTTGAAAGATCTAGTAGTTTTTAAACTACTACTGCTCGTTTAAAAACTAGTAGTTTTTAAACGAGCAGTTAAGTTAAGCAACTTCCGCTGCGGTCTTGGATGGGTGGCCGCTAGAGAAATTACTAGGTACTTAGCGTGTACATGCTTCGGAGGGCAAGTTAAGCCGTCGCGTCGGTACCGGTTGTTTAATTAGGAGTCGTTATACCATGGTGATAGGGCGAGTAGAAAATCGATCGCCAGGCATCTTACGGTGTGTTCCGGCTGTCCTTGAGAGCTAGTAATTAAAGGTTAGCCTGAAGAGCATCTTCGACCACATCATAGTGGTCAAAGGCCAGCGCATCAGCTATAAAAATAGAGTGAGTAGTGAGAGAAATCGTACAAAATTATAAGTTAAACCAAACTTAGACATTGATTGCTAAATAGTGAATTAAATAGCTAGCACCTATTACGTGGTTCCTGGAGAGCATCCCGGCCGAAACACCGGTGGTCTTGTGTTGCCACATGCAATAATGCTTGCATGTAATTACAATTATTCGTATTACGAATTACGAGTGTAAGCGCACCAATATCCATCGCAATAACCCCGTGAAATTGCCGCGAGAATAAAGGTAAACACGCACTGAACATGCGTACTGGAAGAGAACTCGGAATTTTGAGTCTTTTTAATAATTATGAATAATATCAAGACGGAGCAAAACCGAGGCCCATCTGGTGACTTCCTATAACAATACGCTGTAATATTGCGAAAATATAACGAGGAGAAAATTCAACATAACATATAATTCACACCGCTACACTTTCGTTTTATATGATACGTTTTAATGTATGACAAAGACAGGAAGATAAGCTTGTAATAGACGCATATACGCACACTATTTGGACTCAGGAGACGTCACCTGCTTTGACATTGCTGAGTTTGAGGAACGGATGCTGTATCTCCCGTTTTTTATGAGTTCCCACAAGTGACAAACTGCGGTGCGCCATTCACTCTGTGTTGTGATATAAAGCTGTTAAGTGTATGGAATTAGATATTAGTCGTATAGGGGGAAACAATGGTGAAAACTTTTTTTTTTTACAAACGTCATACTTTAATATCTAACATACAACAAGAAATACCAAAAAACAGTTACTTAATTGATTGCAACAGACATCTCGAATCCAGAATAATATTTGGATTTTGCCACAACTTGATATTGACTCAAGTGGGCCCTAATACTCGTATAGTTGCATTTAAAAATTAAATTAAAGTTGAATGCGAATTATTTTTACATTCTACTAAGGCTAAATTAAATTAAATGATTTATTAAATACTTATTTTCAAGGAGATGTGTACGCTTTATAAAAATTGATAGGGAATAAATTGGTTGAAAAAAAGTTATGGCACTAAAATTACTCGAAAGAAAAAACATGGTAGCATAATTTGACTCACGACACAACATAATATAGTGGAGTAGAAATAAGCAATTACTAGCACAATCTAATTGTACAGCAAAATCTAAGTATAAAAGAGATTATCCAACGTATAATCTCTTTTTCACAGAGTATTCACACGGAGCTATCAAAAGTAGGATGTTATATGTTATGTATTTTTGAAGCAATTATAGCCGAGCGGTTATAGCTATGGATTACGGTGCCGCAGGTCCATGATTCAATCCCCACTTGAGCTTCACCTAAGGGGTTGCCAGACGTCCAGGAAATCCGGGATAGTCTCGGAATGGTGTTTCTTGTCCCGTGTCTAGTAATATCGCTCTACTCTCCCAGATTTCACTAGTTTTAGTTTATTTTACAAACATAGGAACACCAATAATACGCTACGCACGGCGCATGTCAACCGTGATGATTCTGTGATTACAAAGTTCAAAGGCATAAGGTTACAGAGTTTTTTAATGTTGATCCAAAGTTTCAAAATTAGTTAATAGGTAGCAACAAAGAGTGGCTCAATTTTGTTTTAAGCTTAATTTTATGTTATATCGATTTATTATCTAATTTAGGTAACATATCTCTGTCCAGATAATAAATATGTGTGACAATAATTGCCATTTCTTTATTCCAAGGTATAAAACCACACAATTTAACTAATATTTATATTAAGTCGATTTATTTGGATTTGAACTTGAGGTCAAAGTACCACCTCCCTTTCAATTCCCAAAAAGTCCAGGAATTGATATATGTACCTTAATCTGGCAACTTTAGCTTCACCGCATGGTCGGGGGGTATTTTGTGAATGCTTGTCTAACTAGCTACCTCAATCATCAAGTATGTCCTCAAGTAGCAACTCTGTTACCAAGCACCTAACGGTGTGTTCCACCAGCTTCGTCTTTTTCTAGGTTTATAAACTTTGACCACATATTACTTACCGTTAGTTGTTATTATTTAAAAAAATGCCGAAATTAGTAATTCATTGAAAAGTTAGTCAATTCGTACCTTAACATTGCGATGCTTGTACGTTTCCAATTTTGGCAAATGTAGGTACGTATATACGTAATTAATAACGAATAAATGCTGTGACCGCCGTCGCATTTGTTTTATCGCGAACGTAAATATAGAAAGTTATAAAATCTGTCGCCAAAAAGTGCGGCAACGAGAGCGCAGAGCCGACGTAGGCGGTAGTTTATTTTATTGGCTTTTTATGGAAGGATTGTAAAATGCACGTTTTTATGTTTATATGCGAAAATACACAGGAAATAAAGACGGATACTGGATTTTTTTGGATACCGTCCCAAAGGGTAAAGCGAAGACCTATTAATAAGAATCCGGTGAGTCTATCTGTAAACTACAATCTACTATTTCAAAGGGCCTCCAATACATGAGAAGGTATCCCGAAAGTAAATATTTTTTCAACCTAGCATGTCGGATGTCATCGTCTCAAATGGTTTGAAACAGGGTCTATCTTAAACTTAACGAGTTGGGACATTTGAAAGTTGGCAAACATTTTTTTTCTTTTACGGCCTGTTTCTATGTGTAACCCTAAAATAGCGAAAAAATGCCGTGTTACTATACTATTACTAGTACTACAGGAAGTAAACGAAATGATCACCAGCGTGACTATGTGAAACAGACTGCGGATTTCACCATTGAAACTGATCGCGATCAATTCAAGCTGTATATAGTCCATCACTTAGCAGATCATTTACATTTCACCAACACGGTGAATACGATGAAATTCAGCCTTAGCTTCGAAGGACAGGGAATTGATTTCCGGAGCTTTTTTTTTAATATCTGAAGTGATAGAGTGCTGAACACTTGACACTGTGGTGGTTGGAAAACGGATTCTTGTTGAAAGGACCACCACTTGCTGAGCATAGTATTGATACCTACTAACATACCTAATTAGGGAATGAATGCCCTAATTATGTTACTCTTCTTCTTTATTTTTTTCCGTAGGTTATATATGATTAGGTATACCATAGACGCACATTATGGCCATGGAAGCAATTACAGACACATAACAAGATATTTTTATGGTACGATAAAATCTTGCTGATTTTGTGGATACTAAAATAATTATGTAGGTAGGTAGGTACTTTTATGCAAGAGATGGACAATCGTCTACAGATTTTATCCAGTTCTTCATTTACTTTCAGTCAACAAAAGCTCGTCAATCTTTTACACAGACTGCTAATTGCAGCAGCAAACATTATAACGTCTGTGATAGAACAGGGAAATGCAGAAACAATAGCTCTATTTGTCTTCTAACTGTAGACAAAAAGCCTACAAATCAGGTACACGACAAGATAACGAAATATAAACACAGGTGTAGCACCTCGGTGCTTTGGAACAATCGGTAGGCGTGAGAAATGTGCTTGCGCATTGTTCAACTCTTAGCACCGTGCAATTAGAGACTCGTGCTCGTGACGCCCGAATTTTCACCATTTCTCGTCGTTGGATACGCTTCAGGACTCGAAGGAGGTTCGGATGTCTCTTAGTTAAATATAACAGAGGTGATTATCGTAATCTGAGACCCATAGTGAATTGTCCTAATGTCTTTATTAACAAAATACTACGAACTATATTAACTATTGTGTCACTTCATTATCTTTTATGAAGTAACTATTACTGTATCTATGCCTCTACACTCTCGCCTACGAGAGCACATAATGCTACGTAGTAGAATCCACAACTATCCACAGCTCGCGGTAACTACAATTGTTTGGGAGGAGGGCGATATCGATAGTGTATCAGCGGGGCTGTCAGTGGGCGCAGGCCGGCACCCGGGGCGGCGGCGGCGCAGCGCCACTCTCAGCTCGCATCCGGCGCCGGCAGCGCGCGGCCCGGTACCGACTCCCGTGCCTCGGAAGCACCCTTACCGATCAACCATTGTGCTTCAACCCCACCACCCGCAAACGCGCCCGCCGCCTTCCTCATTACTTATGCCCAATAATCCGCTCAACTGACTACGGTAAACATTGTTACTGAACCGATCCGCGCGTGATTTACGACCGATTGTAATTTTTAATCGATTATTATTCCGTTTTCAGAGATCGCGCTTAAAGAGTCGCCGCCGCCGTACAGCGTTAATGATACCGCCGGGAGCCAGCGCGATCAACATGCTTCCCATCATCAGGTAATGGGAAATTAATGCTCTATCACATATAGCTTTGCGATTACTTAAGTTCCACATGTAAATGAAACGTATTATTTTCAGATCAGTGCTCCAGTATGCGAGACGCTGGACTTGCTAGCGAACTGCAAGATATCATCAGAGGCAGATGACAATCAAGAGTCTGTTGAGTACGCGGAAATCAAGGATATGGGTCTTTGGCACTCCACGCCTTTAGCGCATCGCAAGGCAAAGATATCGCTCACTTGGGTTTTGAAAGAGAACTTGGAGAATACAAAGTTGCCGGTAAAGAAGATTGAGAATCATGAAGATACGTTGAAGAGTAAAGGCGCTGAGTTGCAGCGGCATCCGCAGCGGTTGATAGAAAACGAGCGTGCAAGAAAGTGCAAGGCTAGGGATGTGCGTGAGAGAGTCGTTGGTCGGAACGAGTATTATCATAATCTTAGGTTTAGGAGTGCGTGTGAAGAGTTTGTGAATGGACACTCGTGTTCAGACGATACCAGTGTCACGGAGGAGTACGCGAGGCGGAAACACAAACATCGCCATCGAAGAAAGAAAAAATCAAACCACGGGAACGCGAAGTTCGGATACGATATTCGTGATTTAGACAGCTTTTTATCTGAGGTATTTATGATTTTATTATAAATTTACTGCTAAGCAGGTACATATCACAATCGCATAATTATTTAATTTAAGTTTGCCAATTGAAACTTTGTTATCCTTCATGAATAATCCATAGATACTTAGGTACCCCTAATTTTTATTTTTGCACTGTGTCAAAGATGAATGTCATCAAAAAACTTACTTGTTGTTTATATAATCTCTATCTATATATATATATATATATATATAAAAATCAATAGCGGTTGTTTGTCTCTCTAAAGCTCGAGAACGGCTGAGATGTTGGTCGTAGTCCAGGGAAGGTTTAAACGATAAGAATATATGGAAAAATTGTGAGGAAGATAGTAAAAACAACAATCATTTTCCCAAATTAACTGTTCTACCTATAATTTCCTGTCAAACAATAATAACAAATATTTTTAAAATATTTTAAGAAAACATCAAATTAATGTTTGAATTAAACACTTAAAAAATACAAAAATATATCTAGTGACAAATGCGCCTAATTTTCCTGCTAAGCCGACGTGACGTCACAAACGCCACGCAGCCAAACCGGAAATATTTTTCAGGGCTTAGCAGGAAAATTAGGCGGAATTGTCACTAGATATATTTTTGTATTTTTTAAGTGTTTTATTAAAATATTAATTTGATGTGACGTCACGTCGGCTTAGCAGGAAAATTAGGCGCATTTGTCACTAGACATATTTTTGTATTTTTAAAGTGTTTTATTAAAATATTAATTTGATGTTTTCTAAAAATTTTAAATAAAAAAATTGTTATTATTAAAAATGGATTTCCGCAAAGTAACGCCTGAATCTATTCATTATCCTGTCAAACATTTGACGTTCATCCGTTAGAATAGGTGATTGTACAACGGGTCATCTAGTAGGTACTAAATATTTTTAGAAACAATGTTTTTTTAATTCTATGTTTTATGACTCTAAACTAGAAAGTTACGACATAATCGTTTATGCCATTTCGTTGTTAAAGCACTTTCTATTTTTGGCGCTGCTCTCTCTCTCTCAATACACATATAATTTTAGATACAAATTTATTCATGCAAAATCTGAGAACAATAAAATTTGATTTGCTTACATACGAGTAAACACATCTCAAATACTAATATATCAAACTTCTAACTTTAGTCACATTACTAGTTCACTTTAGTGTAATATTTATTTTTAATGATAAACCTGTTTACCATTATTTTATAAATGATGTGGTCGAGAATGTAAACATGCTAGACTTAGAATACAGAAACTGGCTTTCTAGTCAGAAAATACTGCTTGATGCTTGGCGGAGGATAAATAATTAAAAACTTGCGCATACTCTATTTTCATAATAGACCATCGATCTAGTAAAAAAATAAAAAGAGTCATAGTGGCTGTTTTTGCGCTTATTTGTCGAATTGCAAAATGTTTAGTTATTTTTGAACGACTTTTTTTTTAGTTCCAGATAAGTTGAACACTATTAACCGACTTTCAAAAAAGGAGGAGGTTGTCAATTCGTCTGTATTTTTTTATATATTTGTTACCTCAGTTCTTTTGAGTGGGTGAACCGATTTTGATGTTTTTTTGTTTAAAAGCTCATGCATGAAGTTTGGTCCTATTTAAATTTCATCAGATAAGCCGTTTTTTAGTAACTCTCGTATAACTGTTAAATATTTACCTATCTTGATGATGCTGATAGTCGTTGACAATGAATGTCAATCGATCCCGTAAGAAACAAGGGCCACTAAAAAGAGTGAAAAAACTTTTTAAACAAAAAAATGGAACCGACTTCAATACCCAAAAGTGTATGAGAAATAACTTGTCGAATTCGTTACCATGCGCACAATATTGTGATAATAGGTACTTTTGAACTATCTTGGTACCGCCTTCAACAAGTTATTTCACACTTTTGGGTCTCGAAGTCAGTTCCATTTTTTGGTTAACATTTTTTTTTCGTATTTTAACATTAGGCAATATTTCCTTCCTTTGGAAGAAACCTATTTTTATCTTACTGGAATCAGTTAAAGTTTTTTAAGAGATTTTTTTTTGTAAACACGTCGAGACAAAAATCTAAATAGCTGCCATATACAGGAGAGGGGGGAAAATACTACATACCCGGGTATGTAGTGTTTTTAGGTATAAGTTTGTAGTTAGTACCTAAAATATAATTTACAAAATTATTATAGAGGCATATATAATGACCAGACAATCAGACATATTATATATGCATCTATAATAATATCGCAGAACTAAAGTATGTATTTTATTCTTCGATAGTATTATAATGCGAAAATACCATACGCTTTTTGTGCTTTGCCCAATCTCTCGTACAACACCGGCCGCAAAATTGGCTCAAAATTGGAGAGAACATAAATTGTACATCATTTATTTTCGAAATATCCTTCGTGGGTTTAATAAGATGCCGTTTTTAGGGCTACGGTAAGGGCTCCACGGTATTATCTGGGACAATTTAAACTCAGGCTGTTTATCTCAATTGATAGTTATCCAAGTCCCATCATTTATTTTTTTTAAGGTGAAATAACCTATGTAGATATGAGTATAAATAATTGTGTTTATACCAATAAGTTCTTTACGCAATTTCTGGCGGAAAACAAATTGCCAAAGATATAAAAATATTAAAAAACATCATCCCGTTGATTCACGAAGGAGCAGGGAAAGGTATACAAAGGTATATTTAGAAGCAATGATGGCCGAGCAATGGATATATAGCAATGGACTGCCGTGCCGCAAGTCTATGGTTCGATGCCCACCGCCATTTGAACACATTTTTTTTTGCCTGCAATCAAGTTTTATTTTTTAAATATTCGGCATCGTTTAGTGGTGTGCTTTTAACAAATTAATGTTATAAATTATTTATTTGTATGTCTGTGTGTTGTGTTCTCTTTCGTTTTAAAAGCGGTTAATGTACGTAATAAAAAGTTTGATAGCTTCAGCGTGTGTTGACACGCATCCTTTGATTCCTTCGCTCGCAAAAACAATTAATTTACAATTTTATTATACACGAACTGCTTACTTTAATCTGCTTAGTAATTATATAAATGCCCTCTACCCTCAACAGCTCGTGTGTCGTGCTTCCTTGAACAAGCGAATTTTGCAATTAAACACATTCGCAGTTTTGAGAGAATGTGCACTAGCCGCGACGATAGATTCCTTTTTTGGCTTCCGTACCCAAAGAGCAAAACGAAGCCCTATTAATGAGTATAACGAATACTTACTGGACTAAAAATAAAATAAAATAATTTATAAGGTAGCTCTAAAAAACCAGAAGGATGCTAAAACATTTTTTTTTCTGCATTCTTCTGTTTTGCCTGCATCGTATACACTTTGGGTGTTTACAAACTTTAAATAAAAGTGTAAAAATTTTTTTACGGGATCCATCTCAAAAATTAACAATTTATTTTATTTATAGTTGATAGGTTGTAAGTGATGGTGTGTTGTTCATGCCAACCTAAAATTACTGGCAAACAGCTGCCGGAACACACACACCGGTAGATGCTTTGGGACAGATTTTCTACGCGAGTGTGGTAGTTAGCCAGGCACGACATTAGGTATAGGGCACTTTGCGAACGATACTGTAACGACTGTCATCCTAAGACAACAACCAGGCGGTCACCCATCCAAGTCATGACCGCAGCGGACGTTTCTTTACTTAGTGGATCGGTTAAGAACGGCAGGTAAGCTACGCTACAAGCGCTTTTACTATATCCTCTATTTAATCAATAAATACTGAAAATGGCGATTTTCACTGTAGTTTAGAAGCTATGATCAAATTCATTAAACTTTACACATTTACGTGGACGCACTTAGCCCATTTTTTTATTGAGTGAATACCTGAAGCATATTAGATATATGTTCTATGCCTGAAGGTAAGTGATGATATGCTTGAAGTTGACAAACACGATTTACTTATAATAGGAACTGGCTCTAAACATCATTCATTATCTTAGCGATATTTTATTTACTAGAGGGGTTGTAGCTAGTCAGGCAGGCATTCGCAAAATGTCCTAGCACTTTAGACCTCCTACGCGGCAGTCTATAGTCATCGCCACTGGGCGATCACTGCATTTTCTTATCTTTTGCAATATAATATAGCTACGATCGGTTGAAATCAAGACCTCCAGGTGATGCTTCCAATAGTATCGTAACGCTTGAAAAAAACATCTGGCTATGACGTCGTCGGCTTAGCAGAAAAATTAGGCGGATTATCACTAGATATATTTGTTAAATTATTTTCTAAAATCATGTCATTTAGTTACAAGGTGATATTATTAAATAAAATGAATATTTTTGCTATGACGTAATATGATCCGCAGATTACATCGCAAGCATAGAACATATAATAATTCTATCAAGTTCACAACGAGATGAAAAATTCCGCACACGACTATAATTTTTCCTCTCGCTGTAATTAATAATTAATATTTTAAGCAAACTTATAACACTAATTGACATGATATATAATATGAAATTTATATTTATGAGCGAATAATAAAACAAGCTTTTCTCTATAAAAAAAAAACTTTTTGAGAACTAGCTTTTGTTATTATTGATAAAAAGAACACAAAAAAAACTCGTTAAGACGTTTCAAATGAGCCCAAACTCGATGAGATTGTGTCGTTTCATTGCGAAGTTCATTTGGCCACCTTCCAGCTCCATCATCAGGTCAGCACCATGTCATCATAATATTGCATTGTCACGCGACACACGTATGCAGTTTCAGCTCAATCGGTAAGCGGGAAGTGGATTAAATTTAATTTGCAAGATTTGAAGACAAACATCGGGACAGGTGAAACTAAATAAAAGCATGTAAACTTCAATCAAATATACTAAACCTATATTTCATCGCAGCATGTAAAAGACATAGAATTTTGGTTGTGGACAATTTGAAATATTATCAAAGAGCAATACTTTAACTAGAAATAAGAGTTATTCTAGGCTTCACAAGATCTTTTAACTGTAAAAACATATTCTTATGAAAGACATTCAGATCGAGAACAATAGTTATGCAGAACCATACATCAGTGCGGCGTTTAAGAACAACAATATATCTCTCCGGGCGCAGGTTGAACCGGTGTTAATTGCTGTACATTCCAGCAAGTAATACGATATTTCATGGGAGACTGTTAAAAATTGTCTTGGCCGCCATTTGTCTTTGACCTTTGACCGGGACACGTCAATGTTGAATGGAATGGCGAGGGCTCGCGGAGAGAGATTAAATCAAAATATACGAGAGGCTTTTTCGATGAAACAAATTCCAAAATCCGCAAATGACCTTTTTTACCTTCTGTTCACGTTGAATAAGAAATACAACAACAAGAATATTTATTCTTGTTCAAATAACAAATAAGCAAAATAAGTAAATATAAAAATAAATTGCATTTAATTTAATTCAAAACAATATGTAGGTAATCAAATTATTATTACCGAGTTTCTAAATTTGGTTACTATACTGACTGGATATAGAAATTGAAAAAATGAAAAGGCAGAATTAAAAAAGACTATCAAAGTAGGTGAGATGAGTGTGGGTGCGTGTGAGAGGAATTGGAGAAGGTGTTTCGAAACAGTGATGGCTCTGTGGCATTGGCTACGGACTGCCGCGGTGCACGTCCATAGTTCGAATCCCGCCGCTGGCTTGAGCTTCACGCATGGTGGAAGGGCATTTTGCTAATGGCCGCCTGGCTAGCTACCACCCTAAAGTAGAAAATCTATCACCAAGCACCTAACGGTACGTTCCGGCAGTGACAGAGCAGTGAAATTACAGGCACATGAGACTTAACAACTATGTTTCGCTCTGCGCAAAATTAAGTGTAACTATTTTTCCTTTCGCTCTAGCTTTTTTATCTGAGTACTCCTTGGCACATTCTGTACACACGGCATTGTATGTGAACGTTTAGGAGTAAGGTAGGAGACGATGAGTGCTGACATTTAACAGAGGAATGCTTTTAGGCGTATTTTTTTTGAAAGTTTCGGTCACAATTCGCGCGATGTAAAAATGCCCCACTGCAACTGTGATGACCTCCGCTACTTGGTAGAGTAAGTCTGTTGGGTAATAGTGCGGTTTTTCCGACATAACTTTTCGGTATGAGCTCTTGTCAATTCAATCAAGTGTGTCTTGGCGGCACTACCCCAAACGCCAATGCAGTATAAAGCAAGGACTGCCATGTGTGACTCGAAGGGACGACAATTAAGTTTTATCAAGTGACAGTGTGAATCGATGGAAGGACTTTAAAAAAAGGCTCAAAAAAACCAGTCAGTATTAGTCGCTTGGGGAAACCCACTTGAGAGGACATCATCCATATTTGTATATGTATTTTCTTTCATTTATCTATAAATATGAAGTGGGTATGTATCAACCTAAACTAATTCAGAATTCGATATCATAAGATCTAAGTTAAGGTTGAATATAATTAATAAAAATAGATATTTTAAGAAAACATTAATTTAGAATTAAAAAAACACTTATAAAATAATAACAAATATTTTTTAAATATTTTAATTAAACATCAACTTAATATTTTAATAAAACACTTAAAATATATCTAGTAACAATTCCGCCTAATTTTCCTGGTAAGCCGACGTGACGTCACAAACGCGACGCAGCCAAACCGGAAGAATTTTTCGACGCGTTTCACTTCTACACGAAGCATCCTCAGGAGGTCTTGACTCTTCTAGCGCACGATCGAGAAAATTTTATATTACGAGTTATATTTTAGTATTTTTTAAGTGTTTCATTAAAATATTAATTTGATGTTTTCTTAAAGTATTTTAAAAATATTTGTTATTCATAAATATGGATTTCCGCAAAGTAACGCCTGAATCTATTCATTAACTTATAAAATATATCGAGTGACGATTCCGCTTAGTTTTCCTGTTAAGGCATCCGATTGTACTACTTTAAAAATAATTATGTATACCTTGCGCATTGGTATCTGTAAGAGCAATAAAGCATTATTGAAGGGCAACAGCGAAGGACGCGTAACAGTTTTCCTGAACAAAAGAGTTCAACGCGCGCTCGCGCTATGTGTTCTACGAAAAAAGAGTTAATGCGGCTTTGACGGATAATTAAATATTTTTATATTATATTGGTTTTGTTGCCAGATCGTCTAACTATTCTACTCGCTCACTTAAAACGCGAGACTCAGACGAAAGTTTTCACAATAATATAAAAATTAAAATAATAAAATTAGTACCTAATAATGTGCCTCAATTTTAGTAAGACATTGAATTTATTATAAATATTTATCAAGTAGGTATGTACGGGGAAACGTAATTTTTATTATTTTGTTAATTTATGGAATCGTGTGCATTGGTGTCCCATAATATAATTTTAAACTCAAGAATATCATGATCTTGCAGAACAGTCTAATTTCGAAGTTGCCTTTTCATAATAATCGACATAATATGGTCCACAATTTCACGACCGTAAGACGTCGATAAGAGTTATCGACAACAGTAACATACTTGCAATAGGCGATGCGATTCGTCAAATTTAACGATCATAGCGATTCGATAAATTAACGAGCCATACTACGGTAATTCCACTGCAGTTACGTACATGCCAACGCTACAAGTGTAAAATGCTGTTTTTTTTTTATTTCGGAAATTTAACCCTATTTCCACCTTTGATCTGTTGCAGAGAAATAACTATGTATATTTAATTTCCAGGCTACAATCGATCGTCCAGGCAACATCCCGGTGGTTATCGCGTACCCCAGCACTCTCTACCAGACGCACAAGGAGTGCGAGAGGCAACTCAGCCTGCCGCTAGGCACAGTAGTGAACGCCGTGTTCAAGAGTGAACATTGGGTGTACGCGCAGACTCCTCACGGAGAAGAAGGCTACGTACTATACGCTGCTTGTTTACCGCTGGGGATCCTTCCATCCAGGTGAGGCATTAAGCCGCTGACAAGTGCTAAATAGTTTTAGTTGAACATACTTTTAATTTTTAGCAAATATATTAAGTTTGTACCGGTAAGAACATAATATGTTACCTACTCGTACTCTTGATCATATTCTCTAAGGCCAAATTAATTGTGAAAGTGAAAAGTTGAATTAAAATTTTCTCTATAGAATAAAATTGCAAAGTTAACGCTAAATTACGCTTTCGACGAGAATTTCTTAATTATTTATGTATGTATGGGTGGGTCAAAAAGTTAACTGAATGAAATAGAAAGAGGCAGGTATTGTTTCGTATAACTAGGACTCAACGATGACTCAACTTCACTATCAATACTACCAACCAAGTTTTGGATAAATCTGGTCCCTCATGTTCGAGTTATCGCCAAGTCACTCGGGAAGAAAATGTCAATAAACAGAAAATTTAGTTTCGCATTGTCATTAAGTTCGTTACCATGCTGTGAAAAACACCGCAGATCATCATGTTATACATGTAATCTGATTACGAGGTATCTTGCCTAGGGAAAAACATGATTTACAAATACGAGTGAGAGCGAGTCTAAAACTATTTCCATACCAAATTTCGTCCAAATTGGTCCCGTAGTTTGAACTTTATTCGTTGTATACAAAAATACAAATCTTTCATAATAATATTAGTGTAGATATCCAAAGACATTCAATTTTATCACTGTATTATGAAGTAAAGATAGATTAGGTTATCTAACTATCTATTTTTGTCCACTAATTATTTGAAAATTTACCGCTTTAGGCCGTCACTGCAAAAAAAGACGCCATGCTGGGAGTCAAGCACTGACATCTACCCGCGACCGTGCGGAAACCTCACCGACACTGAAAAGGAGCACCTGAGGGGCCGAGCGCGCTCCGAAAGCCGCCACCGAGCGCGCCGGAGGCCTACGTCCTGCGCAGAGCGAGACTTCGACTCTCTATACTTGAAGACCAAATCAGTAAACAACATCCACGAACTTAAAGACACGATACTCGAAATGAAAATGGATAAATTACTTCCAGTGAAAAAGGACGTGTTACACGCAGTGAAAAGGGATAGTATACTCGAAGTGAAAAGACAGACTTTACTGGTAGTTAACAGTGATTATACAGGCAACAATCTGAATAGAACATTGTCCGTGCAGAGGGGGGATGTGGTAGTGTTGGTGCAGTGCGGGGGAGAGACTGATGTGGACGCAGAGTGGTTCTTTGTGAGGAAGAGAGACGGTTCCCAAGGGTTCATACCCGCTGCGATCGCTGGTCATGGGTATATTTAATGAGTACAGTCAATAAATTAGTGTTCAATATAGTTCAAATGATGAAGTTTTATTTTCTTTAGGTTGGTGAGCGCCAGAAAAATTACAGGTATGACTTGATATGACTGTATATGTCTTAATGTGACGGACGCAGTGTAATTTGTCACATGACGAAATGCATCTGTTATAGGTAGAGGTTAATCCGCTAACCATCAGGTGGGCCTCGTGATTGTTCTGCCACAATCACATAATTTATTTTTATAATAATAATACTAATAATTCTTTATTGCAGACACAAGATCCATATACACAACATAAAATATACATTTAGAATTGGAAGGAATTGCTGTAGCATAACTTCACGTTAATCTGGTTATCTACTATCTCTGTTCTGGTAATGGCCGTTTAGTGAGTACCTATACTAAGAAATACGTACTCTTTATAAAGTGAACTATCTGAAGAGAACCCAATTACTTTGAATAAATTATAATATTAATAAGGAATCGGCTAGAACTCGCGTGATCTTTAGGTACTGCTGATTGCTAGACGAAGAACTTCAAATAAATTCGTTCCGAAAAATTTCCTTTAAATATCAGGCGCAAGTCTAAGATACGTTTTAATAAATGCATCTCAAAGCTGCGATCGATCCTATCTTTGAGATACATTCGTTATACGAGCCCTAGTCAGTTACTAAATAATAATTTCACACAAAACTCGCGATATTATCAAATAGCGTGATATACATCAATCATGTCGGCGTCTGGAAGTCTTCAACCTTGCGAATTTCACGGCATTTTCTACCTCGCACTGCCACATTATGGAACCAGCTGCCAGGTGAAGTATTTCCGAATAGATACGACTTTGGAGCCTTCAAGAAGAGAGAATATTCCTACCTCAAAGGCCGGCAACGCATCCACGCCATCAGGTGAGCCGAAAGCTCGTTTGCCCTACTATCCCATAAAAAAAACATTATCGTGAAACTTGCTAAAATTCTATTGATGAAACGTTTACACATTATCAGGGTTGCTGCGGTCCCTTACTAGAGTGCGGCTCGTATCACTTTTGTTTGTCTTTGTCAATTTATCGCAGTGATAGCAATTTTTTTTAGAAAAACACTTTTAGATATAATGTAATCTTGTCTAGTTCTTCTCTTCAAACGAAAATAGACTTCACCCGAAAACGGAAAAGACGTTTCAGCTTTAGACTATTTTCATGAAACTCTATCCTTATACTTAGGTAGGATTTACATGTCCCATCATCATGTGCTCCATAATAATAATATTTCGAGTGAATTACAACCTAGACCATCATTCCGTACAAAAAAGAATGAATGGAAAGCTACGAATATTTATTCGTAGAAAGGTATGCAATACATCTTCTATATAATAGTACGTATCCTAAATCAATCTGCATTTCTAAGAATTGAAAAAAATACGGGATTTAAAAGAAAACACAATCCGTAATATATCTTAATTTTTATTACAAAATCTTATTTTAACAGTAAACAATCTCATCGGAAGTGCAAAACTTGATCTCTATAATTAAAGGTCGTGCAGATGTCTATCTCGGGACTCGAGCCCGCTATAGCCAGCACTTTGTTAGGTGTGGTGCGCAAAACCGCCGAGTAAACCGTAGTAGCTGACACGGGCAGTTCCACTCTCACTTCACCGGAGTGACTTAGCTGGTAGAGATGCTTGGCAGCGCCGCCCGCAAAAATGCAGTCGTCGTGGAAGAACGATACGTGAATCCCGTGGTCTGGGATGTCGAAGACTGTTACAGCATCAAGAGATCGGAGGTGCCAGAGCGCGAGCCGCGGCCCGCCACCACAAACCTGCAGAGAAACTTGTTGTTAGAACAACGGGATTACGAAGGTTGTAACGCTAAGCGGAGCTTGCCTAGTCATTCTTAACCGCAAAGCTAGGTTAAGTAATGTTTGCTGCGGTATTTACTTCGATAGGTGACCGCTAGTGGCACTAGCTTATTACTAATTGCATTTGAACTCCACAAGCTTAGTGAAACAAACACAAGTCAGTATTGTTGCTGATATGGATTTAGATACAATTCTGTTAAGCCTACCTCACTTTATCATTATTAACCTAAACATATTTCTAACCATTGGGCTTATTTACTATCTTCTATCTTTCCCATATCCAAACTTACTTCTGGCACATACATTCCATTCAGACATTATTACCTGCCCTTTTCACCAAATAAAATAATAGTTATTTTACAGAAATTAAAAGGATTTCACCAGGTAGGTCTCTTTAGCAAAAGTCCGTCTATAGCTGAGTATTACCACTTTGTGCCTCGAAACAGTTTGCAAGCACTACAGTGACCAAGCGTAAGGCCACAGTAGCAAATGACATTACTGGACGAACAATACATAAGAATAAACGTCTCGAGCCCTGTGCAGTATCAGGTTATGAGAAAGGTTATTAGTACACGAATTGGTAAGCCTGACGCTCAGCATCAGACGAGGGGTCAGTCAGACTCATCATTAAAAATAAATAAGTGTACTTACAATCCAATCGTCTGCAATGGAGGCAGCTCCAACCCATTTCCCGACATCAGGTCGGCTTAGTTTAGTATTGCTATGGGGCTCCAGTTTATTGTGAGACTTGCCTGTTCTAGTGTCCCAGAGCATCACACAGCCATCCTCACTGGCAGATACCACCTGATCCTTACTGTGGAAAAAAACATTTGAATTAAAAAGAAAGGGTGGTTATACAATAGGAATTCTTTTTTTTATGTAATGTAGTGGCAAACAAGCAGACGGCCCACCTGATGGTAAGCGGGTACCGTCGCCGATGGATATTTGCAACACCAATGCGTTGCCGACCCTATTAACTCTTTTAACACCCTTTTTGAAGGAATCCATGCTGTATCTCTACAGAAAAACACTAGATGGATGTAACATTTTTATATGATGTATTATGTTCACTTCTTCCTACCACCTATATGCAGACGATCTACAGATTTATTCTAAGGCACCAGTGAATAAACTATCTGAAGCAATTCAGACTGTTAATGCTGATCTTGATCGTATAGCTAAATGGAGCAATGCTTTTGGGTTACAAGTAAATCCCATTAAGACACAAACAATTGTAATTGGTAGCTCAAGATTGCTGTCTACAATAGATTGGACATTACTTCCTCAAGTTTTCTTTGGTGGTATTGCTATTCCCTTTAGTAGCTCTGTAAAGAATCTTGGAATAACAATGGATCGCTATATGAGGTTGGATCAACAGCTACAAATCACCAGTCGCAAGCTATTTGCCGCAGCAGGATCCTTAAAAAGGTTGCGCAACTTTCTTCCAACAGCCACTAAAATTGCATTAGCTCAATCTCTTTTACTTCCTATTCTTGACTACGCTGATGCCTGCTATCTAGATCTCAAGGAGGAACAGCTAGATAAACTTGAGCGTCTTCAAAATTTTTGCATTAGATTCATATTTGGTTTACGCAAATATGATCACGTATCTCAGTTTCGTTCTAAGCTGAATTGGCTGAATATACGTTTTCGCCGGAAAGCTCATATTCTCAGTCTCCTTTACAATATATTGTTCAGTCCTACATCCCCGCGCTATCTCAAGGAACGCTTCGATTTCCTTCACTGTTCTTCATACACGTTAAGGTCATCAGAAAATCTCACACTTGAAATCAGACAAGCACCGACTCTCAATATGTTCAAGGATCAAGTTAAAAGGTTTTATTTGTCCAATTAATATTGCACTATATTTTTATATAATTTATAGGTATATGTATATATCATTATCAATTTATGTATGTAGCTATGTATATGTTTATATATAATATATATATTATATATATGTTTATAATTGTATTTGTTTAATTATTATAAAAACCTATATGTATGCTATTTTTTATATATTTGTTTAGAAATTACACTAAAATACGTTTTATTTTAAAATGTTTTTATGAAATTTGATTATGTATTTGGACTACACCCGCCACTATTGTTTTATTCATTCAACTCCATCCTAAGGTTGCCTGGTAGAGATCACTTTTAGTGATAAGGCCGCCCATTGTAACACTATGTTATTATAATTTAATGTGTAATCTTTTATATTTCTAAAGTGGTGTAACAATAAAGAGTTTTCTATCTATTCTATCTATCTATCTATGTTGCCACAGTTTTTTTTGTGGCGGAAAACGAGGTCGGAAAAAGAAAAGATGACCTGAAAATGACTTTAGGTCAGCACTGGACAAGAGTGGCGGCACACAGGAAGCAGTGGAAGGAGTTGGAGGAGGCTTTTGCCGTAAGTCACACCGTACTGAGAGACCTTTTGTAATTTAGTGAAGATGTTATTTATAATAACTAATGTTTTTCAATGTGAAAAATTTACAAAAGTTCAGACTTTTTTATTTATTATTTATTTATTATTATTGTGACTGAATGAACAAAAATAACAAAATTTCTTTCAAATATAATTGTAGGTTAATCAATAGAAAGGACAAAAACCTTGTTCCCCTTATTGTTTTGATCAGTAAATATATTGTAATATCTAGTAGATTATAGGCATAGACTATATAAATGGCCATTCATCATCATTAGCTGGAAGACATCCACTGTGGAACAAAGGCCTCCCCTATAGACAATAGAGCGCCACAAAGAATGGCTATTAGACACTTGTAACCACTGGCTACCTGCGACTTTCACAATCTCGTTAGTCCACCTAGTGGGGGGCCTACCAACTCTACTTTAATCTAATGGCCATTATCATGGAGTTACCAATATTTAGTGCAATCATGCCATAATGCAATAATATGAATGTGGTATTTTGAGACTTTTTATCACAGACATGCATAGTTTGTCAGCACATTTTGATAATTCCTTTATTAATAACTTACTTACTTGCCATGTACGGAATGCACAAAATCTTCATGGCCTCCATAAGTCGACAAGAGACTACCATCCTCCATATTAAACACACACACATTGTTATCTCCGCAACCAGCATACAACCTTGCCTGATCTTCTGACAACCATAGACTATTCACGTCACACTGTTCTATTAAAGACTGTGAAGGTAATTTGATGGTCCATGAAGGCTTATTCAGCTTAAGTCCCAGTATTCCCTTCCAATCCCAACCAGTAATAACATTTACTGAACCAACAATAAGAAATTTGTCAGAACTGGCTAAGCTGCAGACTTGAGCATTGGATTCAAGGTCATGAATGTGTTTGGGCTTGTTGTATACTGCTGTCATTAGTTCCGGGTTTAGAATGCGATCCAGACTGAAACCAATGTAATGTAACAGCAATTAAGGTTATTGATAATAATCGGATTAAACTTGAATTTTCAGTTTATGTGTGACTTCAAGCCAAGATTTTTTTTGTATAATCGTTAAGATAATTGAACACACAACATGCAGATTTCTGAATTCATATCACACCCAAGGGGTCAAAACAATAGGAGAAGCATTCAACATATTAAAAAAAAATAATGCTCACATCTAAAACAACTACACAACTAAGGCTCATTTAACACCGAAATGGCTGAAGATGGCAGAGCAACTGCTGGCAGTTTTAGAGTTAAACAATTTTTTACTTAATCTGTATCAGTAATATGCACACTATCAGTTGCAAAACTAGGCGCTGTCAGCCACTGCCGCTTCGGTGTACATCAAGCAGGGTTCAGGATTTATTTATTTTAAAATCTTTTTAATAACACATTTGGTCTCAGGAGGGAAAATATGTCTTATATGTTATAAACTAACTTTTGTATTGATATTATACTACATACAGCATGGCCACTCTCTACTACTCAAACTCCACATCCCACCCTGTAGCCAAGTAGTTAATGTTGGAAGTTCATTACGGTGCAGGAGGGGTATGCCAGTAAATTACACAGATGCAGATATAAAGGAAGATTGAGCTGAGATGTACGTATTTATTTTGTTTTGTTTGGTATTGTATCTCGCAATATAATTTTTATTAATATGCAAAATTGCTTGATTGCATCTTTGAATACTTTGCTAAGTTTCATAAAGCATTATCACAGCATTCATATTCATCTAGTAAATAATCAAAGTATGACTAGACTAAACATTTTATTCAATAATAATATCTACACACTGCAGTCAATTTACAAAAATTATGTCCGCAGTATCTAATGACACCCATGTTACCTATTTATGCAATAATAAAAGTTTGCAGTTATAAATATATTTAATATTCGGAGAACCTTCACTTCAAGCAGTTTAAATTTGGTATAGAAAATAACTTACTCGAATAACGCTATTTGTCCATATATATTGCCGGCAGCTAAATATTTTCCACACGGTGAGAAAGTTTGACAAAGGACGGTGTTGTATAAAATTTTGTCTAGCATTTTCTTCAATAAATTTAAGACAAGTGTCCTTTATCTTATTAATGTATTTATTAAATTTCTTATAAAAAAACATAAACATAACCCTATTTTCTTTAGGTGCGTTCGTTTTGGGTCGGTTGCGTTTGTAGCAGTTTCAATTAGAGGTGTGTACCGGTTCTCAAAAAACCGGATAATCACCGGTTGGGATGGGTACCGGAGACTAATCGGTGTTTCTATTAACTACCGGTTAGTGATTATTTGATGGGTAACCATTTCTGAACGCGCGATTCTTTCGCGATTAGGGTAGGGATGTATCTCTGTTCGA
Organism: Plagodis dolabraria; assembly: GCA_963854805.1. Taxonomy (NCBI): domain Eukaryota; kingdom Metazoa; phylum Arthropoda; class Insecta; order Lepidoptera; family Geometridae; genus Plagodis; species Plagodis dolabraria. The sequence goes on along the minus strand of OY978448.1, from coordinate 29,196,006 downwards.
TACTACTCATATGAATATCATAAAATGATAATATTAATTTCATCTCATCTCATTCGTACTATAAATGCGTTTTGCTCCTATTAACCTACACGGGAAACCATTATTACTACTACCCCATTGAGCTCTCCTCCGTTTATGCTACCCAAGAAAAACACTTGTTCTCGGTAGGTAGGTATTTGATAACAATCAAAACCTTATTTTTACCTTGGCTTGCATTCAAAAATATTTTATATAATCTCAATCGGTAATATTCTAATTATGAAATGAAATACAGACTCTTATTTTATTTACATCCTTCTTTCAGAAAATTAAATTAAAGCTTTATTCTCCTAACAAAACAATGCTTTAAAACATTTTTTTAATTATTAAAGTACAATGTGTCCCGACCAAGGAGGTTTCAGTTCAATTTAAATTACAACGCAACGCCCTGGTTCCGGGCCAATAGACCAAACACAGACTTATTTCTTTTGTCAGAAAAATCAAGAAAAGCTTATAGCCATGACATTGAATAAAGTACTGTATGCAACTGCATATAAATAGGTATTAAATTAAAACACTCTTAGTTTAATACCTATTTATATCAGTAATCTTATTTTGAAACACGCCTGCGGCTCGTTTCAAAAAACTACATTCATGTTTTAATACCCTCTGTTATATGACAGTTGCATAAACTACTAATTATTAGTCACATTAAATTCGATTGGATGTCAAGTGCTTTCTGTGCATCAGAAATAAAATATACTGATTATCCAATCCGGTACACACTAGAGGTGTGTACCGGAGGCAATTTCAGCCTCCGGAGATTTTGCGGTGATTTTATTGAATAACCGGTGTTTCTCCGGTTATTCTCCAGATAGTCAGTATATTTTATTACTGATGCACAGAAAGTACTTGACATCCAATCGAATTTAATGTGACCAATAATAGTATAGTTTATGCAACTGTCATATAATAGAGGGTATTAAAGCATGAGTGTAGTTTTTGAAAAAAGCCGCAGGCGCGTTACGAGTGTTTTAATACCTAATTATATGCAGTTGCATACTAAGATTTTTTTACCTGTAGATGTGTTGTATGGCCTCCATATTTACTAGACGAATTCAGGGTAATCACCTGAGTCACTACCAGTCTTGCACTTCCAAGCGTCCGGTGAATACATCGCCGCTAATCGTGTTTTTTAGGAATAATCTGTGGACAATATGCCTTTCTTGTGTCTTTAGACTCTGCACCAATTATACAGGCACTGTGAGAGATAAGAAAACTGTTTCATTTCACGCGTAATTATTGCTTTTATTGATGAAATAGAAAATATCGTCATTTTGTTTTATCTTAGGAACTAATCTCAATGATATGGATGAGCGAGATATGTGTATCGTTTGGTGTGAGAGAGTGAAAGAGATCGCAGCATAATGGTGATCGGAACGTTTCGTGGCGGTTCGGTGGTAACACGAATTGCTTATTTATCTCTTTCTAACAACAGATATGACGCATAATATTTGAACGTTCTTTCCTTGTCATTACAAACTGCATATTATACATGTGCGTAGGTATGTATATAGGTAAATTCTAGTAAGCTTTTACAGCAGTGGTGTTCGGATATAACTAATCTAAATATTTCAAATCACTGGTTGCATACACTACTTTATTTAATCTCATGGCTATAAGCTCTTCTTGATTTTTCTGGCAAAAGAAAAAGTCTGTTTTTGGTCTATTGGCTCGGAACCAGGACGTTTCGCGCGCAGCGCACTCACCACAGATAGTGTGTATTTAAATAGAATTAAAATCTCCTTGGTCGGGACACATTGTACTTTAATAATTAAAAAAATGTTTTAAAGCATTGTTTTGTTAGGAGAATAATTCTTTAATTTATTTTATATAATCTCATTCGGTAATATTCTAATTATGAAATGAAATACAGACCTTTATTGGCATATTTTATGTACATACTTCTTTAAGAAAATTAAAAATGCGCGGGCAACGCGCTGGTTTTTATATTGTATTTTATTTTATGTAGCTACCTATAGCCATGAGATTAAATAAAGTAGTGTATGCAACTGCATATAATTAGGTATTAAAACAGTCGTGTAATATTATTTTGAAACTCGCCTGCGGCTCGTTTCAAAAACTACACTCCTGTTTTAATACCCTCTATTATATGACAGTTGCATAAACTACTATTTTTAATGTTCTGAAAGAAGTATGTAAATAAAATATGCCAATAATAGTCTGTATTTCATTTCATAATTAGAATATCACCGAATGAGATTTAAAAAAATATATTTGAATGCAATCCAAGGAAAAAAAATGGTTTTGATTGTCATCAAAATACTTACCTACCGAGAACAAGTGTTTTTCTTGGGTAACATAAACGGAGGAAAGCTCAATGGGGTAGTAGTAATAATGGTTTCCTGTATAGGTTAATAGAAGCAAAACGCATTTATAGTACGCATGAGATGAGATGAAATTAATATTATCATTTTATGATATTCATATGAGTAGTATCGAACAAAGATACATCCCTACCCTAATCGCGACTGAATCGCGCGTTCAGAAATGGTAACCCATCAAATAATCGATTAACCGGTAGTTAATAGAAACACCGATTAGTCTCCGGTACCCATCCCAACCGGTGATTATCCGGTTTTTTGAGAACCGGTACACACCACTAGTACACACCTCTAGTTTCAATAGTGGCATTTGTATCTTAGCGTTCGGAAAGAAGCTTCTGCTATTTTTGATCACCAATGACTGTATGCTATCCGAACGTCTTATACTTATTTTCATATTTTGACAACCGCTGAAACCCAAAATAATGTTTTCTGGAACTGCAGCTAAAGATATAGGTGCAACAACTGAAGCCAAAAATATAGGTCTGTAATTATATCTGTCGGAGGCATCGCCAGTTCTATTCTTTATGATAGGAACCACAATATTTCTCATAAAATGTTAGTTGTCAAAAAACGATCACAACGATCCCACGGTAAGACGTGGGTCAAAAATAGCACTTTTCTCTGTCATTTGTAGCGTTTTCAAAGCTATCCGAACGGTGAGCGAAAACGATATATTATATGCTCACGAAGTCCCTATACGAACGCCCTGTGTGATCATGATCATTTTTAGCGTTTGTGAGTGTTATTTTTGGAACTGATAGGCTATCCGAATTATTGCCCTAATTGTATTCCTTTTCTCTATGGCAAAACAACATAAAAAAAAGGAAAATAAGGCATAGAGTCTATTCCATCTTTTCCTTTTGCTAATTTAATGGCAAGTGGGACATTTGAGCGATAATCGATTAATACTTAAACGCAATTAATTAGTCAATTGTAACTTATAGACTAACGGTGAGCGGTGTGCGGCAATAACTGACACGGTTATCATGTCAACTTTTTACTAGTAATATGTATGTAGCCCAGCGCACCAATATTAAATTACTATACTCGTACGTAATACTAAATAAGTAATTACAAAATATTGTGTAGCTGGCAAACGCTGCGCTAAATAGGTCAATACTTAAAAGTAGGTGTACTAACAACTGCAGTTATTAAGCAGTTTTTTTATAATGTCATATACTATTACAAGGTTACAACGAGAGAACAAGGTTACAAGGTTTAATATGTATGTATAATAAATGCATAATATAGTAGAAAATCACTAAACATAATTGTAGAGGTTTCTAGTGTGCTGTCGTAAATAAACACATTTTTTTGCGTTAACAATGGCTGAACCCTACGAAATAGATCAATATTGTACACCTTAAAAATGTCTACATAGGTCTACAAAATTTCACCCGTGCGAAGCATATTTTTCTCAGTATATCGCTTGGTTGTATACTTTACTGAAAAACTGTCACGTCTGTGTATAACATAGTCATTTAATTTAATAACTATAGTCTGTTTTTTTTAATAAACGTATACCAAAAGTTTTACTGCGTTGCTATTGGCCCACGTAATCAACTTAAAGTCCGTTCCACACGATACTGTACTTAGAAGACTCTACTGAATGTACCTATATAGGTAGTCTTCGACTACCTGCGCGTCTAAAAGTATTGCTTGTAACGAATCAATACTAAAGTTGCAACTTTAGAGTTAGGGTAAGCAAAACAAAATCATTTTGAAAAAATGTTGTAGCTATGTCAACAAATCTCGTCATACGTGTCACTGTGTCACTGTGAGCTCCCAATTGAATTCAGTTGGTCTTAAATTAAGGGCTATGGCAGGAAATAACAAAAAATATAAAAATATGTCTTAACTCTGTTGTTACAAGGTGTAGTTAAAGTGCATAGATAAAAATGTCTTCATTAAAAATATATCAATCATGTGATAACTAAGTTAGAAATAAAATGTACGGAGTCGACCGACCATTATTGAACTTTCTGTAATGTGGATTAGCTGTGATGTGGGGAATTATGCTGTCTAGGGAAATAAAATTAACCTTGCATAAATGGAACCTTGTGCTAAATATCGAACGGTACGTAAAATATTTTTGTTATACATGCATTCTTTCAGGGAAGAAGGGCTTTTCATTAGTTCATATTACCTAAGTATTTTATTCCTTACTACTGTTGAGAGGAATTTTATGGATCGAAATAATAAAACGTTTTACATGTTTGAAACATTCACATTGACATAGTAGGAATGACAAGGTAAAAAAAAGTATAAAAAAAAACAAAGATGAGAGAAAAACCTCCTTCAACATCCTCCCTTTTTCGATAATCTTTATCGTATAAGTCCCACCATTCCTGAAATTAGATCCGGTCTGGGTTTATGCACAGGCTTAGTCAAAATATCAGGACACTGGTATTCTGTGGGAACATACTTAACTTGAAGTTCTTTTTCAGTAACTAATTCCCTTACATAAAAATATCTAATAGAAATGTGCTTTGTGTGACGATGTAACTCTGGGTTTTGTGCAAGCTTTATAGCAGCATCATAATCAACTTGTAAAGTAGGGACTTCTATCAAAGTAGTAATATCCTTATAAAAGTCTCTTCAGCCAAACAATCTCACGAGCCGCTTCACTAGCTGCAACAAGTTCTGCTTCTTTTTAGTAAATAATACGGGATTCACGTGAGTTATCCCGTATTATTTACTAAAATGAGTGAAAACCACGTTAGTTTTTACAATAAAAAAGTTCTGCTTCGGTGCTTGAGATAGCTACAGAAGTCTGTTTACGACTTGCCCAAGAGATTACTCCTCCTGCATACACGCATAAGATTCCAGAAGTAGAGCGTCCTGTATCGAAATCTCCACCATGATCAGAATCACTAAAACATTCCAAGATTCCAGTTTTGTATCCTTTTTTGTATACAATTGCTGTATCTAGGGTTCCCTGAATGTAACGAAGTATGCGTTTAACCTTGTTACCATCTTCTAAAGAGGGATTAGAAAGTTTCCTGGATACGACACTAATAGCGTATGATATGTCCAGTCTAGTACCAGTCATTAAATAAGCTAGCGCACCAACGGCTTCACGATAAGGAAATTTAACATCATCCTCTTTTACTGAGCATGGTTGTGCTTCTTTGATGATTGGAGTACTAACGCTTTTCAGTCACTCATACCAAAGCGTTCCAGTAGTCTTTTAGCATAATGTTTTTGAGAGACTTTGATGGAACCATCGTTGTTGTTGTTCAAGATTTCCAAACCCAGAAAGTAAGAAGCTGGTTTTGTGGTTATCTTGAACTTCCGTTTCAATTCTGCCAAAAACTTTTCAGATTCCTTTGGATTCGTTGTAGCTATTAGACCGTCATCAACATAGAGTCCAAGAATGATCTTGTTGTTAAGTCAGTTTCTAATGAACAAACATGGATCTGTGTCACATTGTTTGAATCCTAAAACTTTGAAATAATCAACAATACATTTGTTCCAACATCTTGGAACTTGTTTGAGACCATATAAACTTCTCTTCAACTTACATACTTTAGTTGTACCATCACTCTATCCTTCTTGCTGCATCATGTAGATATCTTCATCTAATGAACCATTCAAAAATGCAGATGCTACATCAAACTGCCTGAGGGTTAACCCTTCATTTGCAGCGATACTAAGAATCGATCTTATTGTGGCCATTCTAGCAACAGGGCTAAATGTATCACTATAATCAACTCCTTTCTTTTGTATAAAACCTCTTACTACTAATCTCGCCTTATATTTGCCAAGACTTCCATCAGCATGGGTTTTAACTTTGAACACCCACTTACAAGAAATTAGTTTTCTGTCTTTTGGTTTATCCACCAAAATCCAAGTATTATTCTCTCGTAGAGATTTTAGTTCGCTTTCCATTTTTATTGCTTCTTTGTATGATTTGGGTTCATCAAAATCACTAACCATAGTAGACATAATTAAATCTTCAAATCGTTGTGGTGGTCACAATGTCGATCTATCTCTTAGATTTATTGTAGAATTTCCTTGTTCGTCATCTTCATCTGAATCAACTTCTGATAATTCGGGCGTAATATAGGACTCATTAGAATCTTCTTCATTTCTACTAGGCTTATCCGATATTGTAGGAACATTGGGAATTGTTTCTTCAAAACTTGTACCATCATTCAATATTTGAGGCACATCTGAAATAGTTGCGTCTTGTAAAATATCCTCCCTTGCATCTAACATTGGATGATTTTCTCTAGTTTTAGGAAAATGAACCTCCATTTCAAAAATTGGACTTTGTTTTTCTGTTTCAGAGACATCTGACTCCAATCCAATAGATGTGATGACTGACTCGTTGAATATTACGTCTCTTGACCTTATTAGTGTTGGATCCGATTTATTGTTTATGCTTAGTAACCGATAACCGTCATCACTATCATAACCAATGAGAATACATTTTTGAGCTTTTCTGGACATTTTCGTTCTCTTTACTTTTGGAACATGAGCATAACATTCACTACCAATGATTCTCAAATGTTTGATTTAAGGTTTCTTTGAAAACCATAACTCAAATGGTGATTTTCCTTATATAGAAGTCGGTCCAGTTCTATTTAGAACATAAGCAGCCGTGTTGACAAGCTCAGACCAACAGGAGAGTCGAAGTTCTTCGTGAGCGTGCATCATAGTATGAGCAGCTTCTACCAAAGTTCTGTTGTCTCTCTCACTACACCCGTTCTGTTCCGGTGTATTCGGCATTGTCCAACGGTGTTGGATGCCATGATTATTTAAGATCTTCTTTACAGCTTCATTTTGGAAGTCTCCTCCATTATCGCTTAGAATTGTCTTTATAATATGACCAGTAGTCTTTGTTTCGTTTATCATTTCCACAAGTTTATCCTTATCTTCAAACTTGTGTTTGATGAAATAAACATGACGATACTTACATACTGAAATCGTCTTTAAATAAAACAAAATAACGAAACTTTTTAAATGAATTGGGGAACGGACCACATACATCAGTGTGAATGATCTCTCCTGGTGCTTTAGCTCGATCTCTTGTTCCAAATTTATATCTATGTGTCTTACCATAAACAAATCCTATACATAACTCAGAATCGAGTTTGACTTTTATACCAAGTTCCTTTTCTATCAACTGCTTCACATGTCTTTTATGCTGGTGAGCAAGTCTTTCTTGATATTGTTGTAAAATGTTTTTTGTTGACAGTGAGTTCAATTCAGGAGATGATTTATAATTGTCTTTACATTTAGTTTATAGAGTCCTCCATTCTTGAATCTTGTGCCAATTAAACTAATTTTTCCATCTACTATCAATTGACAAAATTCTCTTTCAGACATGATGACACTTCTCAAGTTTATCTTGCACAGCAAGTACGGAAAATATTTTTTTCTTTATTGCTGGAACATACCATACATCACTCAGTCTAATGTTGTGTGTCTGACCTCGAACGTCTGCTATCAAATCAACTGTACCTTTGCCAATAGCTTGAATTGTTGAGCCATTTGCAGTTGTTACTGTTTGATTATTGCTGAAATGTTGAAAGCTGGAAAATATGTCGTTTCGACAGGTGACATGACTTGTAGCACAATTGTCAACAAACCAACTGTCAAAATCTTCTTCAATAATATTAACGACTTCATTTGTAACAACTTCCATTAATTAGAGGGTCAAATTGGTATTTTTAGCTTGACTTGTCGGTGGGCCAGGTGTTTTAGGAGGCTTCCCGTCCGATAACCACTTGCGACATTTTTTAACTTTGTGTCCATATAGCCCGAAATATCCACACTTTTTCTTATGCATAAACTTGAGAGGGTAGACCGCACGCGATGCGAACAAAAGTGTAAACAAACGATCTATAAATAAAAATAGTTTTAAATTAGTTTAAAGTATGAATTAAGTCTGAAATGGCTACATACGGGTTAATGTTGTTGTAATAAGACAGTTTTTCAATATCTAAGTGTATATTCAATGTTATTGTGAAGAATTATAAGTGAAAAAAAAATTCCTCAAAAGTGCGTGATTATTAACCTTAACTATCAATGCAACTGTATTAGAAAGTACTCTGTGTAAACCAGCGTCATTACTGTGAAAATTACCTATGAAACTGTGCTATTAACAATAATATCGCCACAATATCATGTAAAAAAAAGAACACGTTTGGACCATAACACACCAGGAATGTGTATTCCGTCCGACCGAACAAGTACAAGGCCCAGATAGCAGTTCAAAACCAGTAAGCACAAAACTATAAATAGTCTTCTTTTTGCATAGTAAATTTTTACTCTTAGTCGTAAATTTGCATTTTGTTGAAATTATGGATCCTACAATGACTAAGTTCACCGCAATGACTACAGAAGGCGATAACTTGGATAATGACATAGAAAATGTAACTGTACGTAAACGGGCATGTATGATGCCAAGAACGTCTTCTTTGTCAGATCTTTCTAAGGAGACTATCTTTGACACTACAGTGATGAGCTTACAGAACAGCTCATTGAATGGCTCTTCGAATATTACCGACATATGTGAAAAAATGAAAGTCCTAACTAAGGAATTGCAAAGCACCAGTATGGAGCTGAAACGTGCACACCAAGAGATAGAATACCTCAACAGTGAAAACTATCGTCTAAAGATGGATACAACAAAAAACCTCACTATAATTGAAAATTACAAAAAAGTCAGTACAACGGACCAAATCAAAGGAACACCCTTATCACGAAAGAAAAAGAAGAAAAACAAGCAGGTTAAGCGCTCTGTATCCACTAATCTTTTTTCGAATCCACCGGCTAAAACAAATAATCTCGCTTGTGAAAACGCGGAAATCTCTCAAGAATCATCCCATATCACTTCCACACCAAACAACCCTGTAAACCTGCACGAAAAAACTAAACGAAAATGATGTATACACATTATGCTGGCTCTCTTGATTTTATCCATGACACATTCTCTTTAGATTTTAATTTATGTCACTACTTACTGCCTAACTCTAGAATTAAGCATCTGTTCACTAACCTAAAAGACAAACTGCGTGATTTTACTATGGACGATTACTGTGTTGTTTTATTGGGAGAATCTGATTTTAAACTGAATTGTAACGCTATTGAACTAATTAATACAATTAGAGATGCAATTAAATAAATAAATATGACCAACATAATAATATGTGCACCTACATATATACTAGGATCGCTAATGTATAACTATAAGGTAGAATTGTTTAACAGTTTGCTGTACGTAGAGTTACAAGATAATCAGTATGTAATTTTTTTTGACTCAAATGACATACAAAATGTTTTCAAATTTATCAGGCAGAATTAATAACTTTGGATTTATGGACATTTTTCAAAGTGTTATGAAGAATGTACAAATAGATTTTGAAAGATTTCCTCTTTCTGCCTCACATTTAAGTATTGAATGCAATGAAGCCACTGAAAACAGTTCTAAATCTAACAATAGTTCAACAAACCATTTATTTCTTGACTAACTCCTTAAGTATACTTCATCAAAATATAGATGGTCTTTTAAATAAAACTAATCTTACTTTGGTAAATCTAGAAACCTTGAAAGATGCAGGAAATCCAGTAGATATTTTGTGCATAACGGAGCATAACATGATGGAATGTGACTTACATCAACTTAACTTTTCAAACTATAGACTGGGATCTTACTACTGTAGAAATAACCATCATGGGGGTTCTTGCATTCTCATTCAGAATCACCATGAATATGAAAATGTTACTGACATAATCAAACAATCGATCCAAGATGTCATAGAATGTTCTGCAATAAAGTTAGTGCAACATAAAATATACGTTTTATGTATGTATAGACCCCCTCGCACTAAAGTAGATATGATTAATTTATTTCTTAATAAGATTGAAGAAATTTTAAAATTTCTCACTGGCTTAAGCAACTATAAATTGATTATTTGTGGTGATTTCAATATTGACATTTTGAAAATAAATAAAACTACTAATGAATTCCGACTGTTTCTATCAAAATATAACGTAAAATTCCAATTCAATGAACCTACTAGATTACGGAGCAAGACTTGCCTTGACAATATTATTCATAACATACGCGGCGTTAAAGGACAAATAATAGAGTTAGCTCTATCTGATCACAAGGCTCAATATCTCAAGATACTGGTTAAAAGGACTTGTAGATAAAGATATTGGTATACACATAGGCGTGATTTTTCCCTTGAAAACGTAAGGAAATTTAAGGATTGTATTGCGAAACTAAGTTTCAGCGAAGTATATGAATTGGACAATGTTGATTCTGCATTTAATACCTTTCATGACTTATTCACGTTATTCTATAATTTGTGCTTCCCAAAAAAGAAAGTTAAAATACCTTCTATGAGAAAACCAAAATGGATTTCGAAAGGTATAAAACTATGTAGTAAAAAAAGACGTCAGCTTTTATGGAAATATCGACTTTGTCCAACAAAAATAAACAAATCTGCATTTGAAAGCTATTCTAAAAGATATAAAAGTATTATAAATTTGACTCAAAAGGCACAAAATGACCACTTTATTAAATATTCTAATAACAAATCTCAAGCTACATGGAAAGTGATTACAGATATAATAATAATTTACCAAGGGAAAATATTTCCAGTATTTTAAATAATGACAATGAAATAACTGAACCGATAGAAATTGCGAATGCTTTTAACGAGTTTTTTAAATAAATTTCCTGATAGATTGAAATTGACAGTTGTTACTCCCATGTTCAAAAAAGGTGATAAGATAATGATAAAGAACTATCGTCCGATAGCTTTACTTCCCATATTTTCAAAGATCATAGAAAACGTTATATACAAAAAAAAACAATAAGTTCTTTGAGAACAATAAATTTTTCACAAAATGTCAATATGGGTTTCGGAAAAACAGGTCAATAAACATGGCAATCGTTGAATTTTTAGAAAACGTTGTTAATAACGTGGAGAGGCGTAAGCCTACTTTGGCTTTGTTTATGGACATGTCAAAAGCTTTTGACAATGTACATCATAAAACTCTGCTAAACAAACTAGAGAAATACGGTATAAGAGGCATTGCCAACAAACTTATTGAATCATACTTATCTAATAGAAGACAAATCACACACATAAACAGAGTTGACCCTGTCACTGGTACTAACACTTGTTACGCGTCGAATGAAAGAAAAGTAAGAAAAGGGGTTCCACAAGGAAGCGTGTTGGGCCCACTCCTATTTATCATTTATATAAATGATCCACCTAATGTGACTAACCATTCTAAGACAATTTTTGCTGATGATAGTACTATTTTATTTACTTATTTTAATAATGTAGAATATGACATAAATAATACACTAATATCTTTAATGAATTGGATGACATTGAATTACTTGACTATTAACTTTACGAAAACATATTTTATTAATTTTAAACAAAGAAATAATAGCCCACTAGAATTTAACATTAAATACTTAGCCAATCCAATTCGAGAACTAGAATGTACAAAATTTTTAGGCTTAATCATAGACAATAGGCTGGCATGGAAATATCATATTAGTACTTTAGTAAAAAAATTAAATCAATTTTCCTACGCACTTGGTAAGTTAAAAAAAGTTGCAAATGTCGAAACACTCTTAGCAGCATATCATGGATATGTAGCATCTACTCTAAGATATGGCATAATGTTCTGGGGAAATACTTCTGACAAGCAGAGCGTTTTTGTAGCCCAAAATAAATGTATACGGTCTATGTTTGGCATAATGACAGACGATTCGTGTGAACCTTACTTTCGTTAGTATAAAATTCTAACAGTTCCATCAATGTACATAAGTGAGGTCGCTAATTTTGTTAAATGTAACCCTCATTACTTTAAATATAAACCAATTGGAAGCAGACGTCAAGGTGACTTAGAGACAACCCATAAATGCAGAAGCCTTCTTAAGAGAATAAGTGTAAACTGTATGGCACCTTTAATCTATAACAAAATTCCATTACCAATTAGGTCTGTTAACGGTAATAAACGGTTTAAAACTGCACTCAATGGCCTCCTTGCGGAAAAAGCGTACTATGACTTGCTCTTCCCCCCGGACCTCGAATACGAGTAGACGTGCACCACAAACTCTGTCAATTTATTATTTTAGCGGATAAAATTAATTTAAAAAATATTATTTCAAATAAAAAAATAGGAGTGCATAACTGAAGAAGAGTCACATCGTACGTACAGCGTCGCTGCCACTGCTATTACCTGCTCGTGTGACGTCATCGTAGCCACGCCCAGCGCCCACCTGTTGCAAAGTGCACTACGAGTAAGAACAACTACTAACGCACTTATAGCGCACACGCTGTCATTATTTGGTATATGACACACTAACCCACACTTGCACATCCACCAATAGCACTGAGTAGGCGCACACGCCGTCCGTTCGCCGCTTGCTATTGGATCCAAGTCTTTAATACAACTGTACACTATTCTGATTGCCTGGTACTTGTTTTGAGATATTGTATCACTTGATTAATTAGTGAAAGTTGTAAAATGCCGCTTAAACGCACACCACCAAGGGATATGTCGCCGTTACCCTCTGCATTTACCACACCATTGCAACATTATTCATCTGATTCTAATGTATCAGAGGTTGGGCAGGAGGCTGGAACAAGCGTAGCGGCATCTGTTAGTAACTCTTCGTCCTTGAGTAATATCACGACAAGACCTGTGCCGAAGCGAAAACGAGAGCATACGGATGACATTAGCAAGGCAGAAATGATGGAAATGTTTGATGCGCTACAAAAAAGGCAAGACGAAAAAACTGATGTGGTTTTAAATTGCTTGAATGATCTCAGAGTATCCGTGGACTTCATGTCTTCAAAGTATGAAGAAGCTGTTAAGAGAATAAGCATTCTTGAAGAAGAAATAAAGGGTGATAGAAGGTATATTCATTTACTAGAGAGCAGGTTAGAAAATATTGATCGTAGCGCACGATCCACCAGCATAGAGATAAGAAATATTCACCAACGTGATAAAGAGTCAAAAGAAGACTTAAAAATGATTTTAATCGCCACCGCCGAATCACTCAACTTACCATTACAGACGTCGGAAATTAAAGACATTTATCGTGTTAATACAAAGGCAGCCACGAAACCAATAATAGCAGATTTTACAACGGTCTCGACGCGGGATAACTTCATAAACAAATATAAACAATACAATAAAGAACACCGCCACGATCGATTAAGTACCAGCACAATTAAAGTTAGTGGACCAAGTACGCCAGTATACATATCAGAAAATTTAACTCAAAGAGAAAGGAAACTATTTTACCATGCGCGAGAATTATCTAAAAATAATGGATATGCATATTGTTGGACTTCCTTTGGACGTATATTTATGAGAAAAGCAGAAGGTACACCGCAGATTCGTATACAGAGTGAGGATGACCTTGATAATCTTAAACTGAAATGACTGGTCCTGTATACTATGAGCTTTGTGCTTTTGTTATTTGTTTATTGTAATACGTGCAATTTTTTATCATGTCTTCTATTGATAATTGTTTTGTTTCTTAACAGCATACTTATATGTATTATCAGATTTTTTATGTCAAAGTTCCTTAAAGTTCAGCAATTCTATACCTTCGTGAATATATTTTATTACGCAAATTTATTATTATATAGTTATATAGCCATAGTTAACATTCAACACACTCAAGTAATGTACACAATAACTAAACACATTACAACGTCCTCAAAAATATTATTATATAGTTCTGTAGCCAAATTTATCATTCAAAACACCCAAATAACATCTACGCTAGATAAACTTAATATTAAATCTATGTTTTCTTCTAAAAACTATAACAAATCAGGTTACTTTTATCTCGTAGAGCTTATGTTAACATTACATATGACACATTTTTACATTAATATAAAGTTCAGTGCGTCTTGCATATCACTAATCGTACATAATGGAAATTTAAGTACAGTACTTAAGTCATTGACCTCATTTAAAAATATTTACAATGTTTGATTTAATTAATAATAACGTATTAAGAGCAAGGATTCGATTCACGGCTAAAAGTTCGTATATCTGCATTTTTTCAGAGTCAATATCGTGACAGTGCAAGCAGTAAATTCTATGAAAAATACTATTTTGGAAAGGTCTAATTCTATATTAGTGCACACCAGTGAAAAAAATAATAATTTGTAAACAGTTTTTCTAACCGAAAGCAATTTATGCAAGCTGTTTTCCGGAAATCTGTCGCAGAGCTGTTTTTCAGGTCGAATAATACTATTTTAACGTGACATAGTATTTTATATGATACCTTTATTATGAAGAGTATGAAGCCTCAAAGTGCACTACAGAGCTATATTACAAATATATTATTTATTATGTGTCAAAAATAAAATACTGTCGTGGCATAAAAACGAGTTAATCGGTCCACTTTAACAATTTTTTTTACCTAGTTCCCGAAAGTATTTGTAATTGGCAGTCTCATTTCATATAACAACAGATATTGCTTAATATTTCAATATTTTTTCCTGCACCTTTTAGGGACTTTGTAATTTAACCTGATTTTTTCAAATAAACCTATATAATCTTGCGCGCATCCATTGTTCGATTAGTACGCGCCGGGCCTTCCCAGCGAGAGGACGCGTCGCTTGCTCGCTTCCCCTCCCCCGCATCCCGCACGTACCGTTTTGTGTCTGCAGGCGAAACGGTTCAATGACCTTAGCCGCAAGCGTGTCTAGCTCAAATTGATACTTGGTAAGTAATATTGTATGAATATTGGTGATGAATTTGTTTTGTGTGAATAGCTGAGGTAGTAATGAATAGATTCAGGCGTTACTTTGCGGAAATCCATATTTAATAATAACAAATTCTTTTAAAAGTATCTTCAAAAAACATTAAATAATATTTAATTAAAACAGTTAAAAAATCATAAAATTATATATCTGTCGGAATTGTCACTAGATATATAATTTTATGCTTTTTAAAGTGTTTTATTTAAATATTATTTAATGATTTTTTTTAAGATACTTTTAAAAGTATTTGTAATTATTAAGTTGAGGTAGTTTTGATAATGTTTAATTTCTTATGTATATTATTAATCCATTTAATGATTATTACGTGATGGTGTTACTTACTGTCATAATTTATTTTCTTTCGGATATGGGTAATAAACACAAAATGTTCTAATCTAGTAAGAACAATAAATCTTTGGCTTGCGCTAGGAAAGCAAAAAGGTTAGTTACGTAGAGTGAGCCAGCTTATCAGTTAAATGATAATATCATGATATGTTATGATGGTAAGGGTCTAGTATCGTGCCATGCGAAAAGGGGGGGGGGGGGGTGGTTGTCCCCCTCCCCCATGATACCCTTCCAGAAACAGGGTAATGAGTCATTGCAAAGACAATCAAAAACGAAGAACAAAAAGATATAACTTTTGAGGTTAAGTATGAAAATTTTTGATGACAAGTTAAATGCTCTAAAATTCTTCTAGCGCATCGCCGGCCGCTGCCGTGTTACGCTCGCTTCGCTCGATGAGCGCGCGCATTGTGTTCAAAAGGCACCTAACACTCCTCCTCGCTTCACTCGTCGTCGTACCTAAATATCACTTTGCACTAGACTAGTGTGGTTTGGATGGATATTATGTTTAATATTATTTCACAATATTTAATTATTTTGACAGATTTTCAGTTATCTTAGCGCGTCATTTATTTGGATATCTACTAATATTTACCAGAAGATATGCAAATTTTTTTTAGACTAAAAAGTAGTCATTGTTTGACGGAAGTCAGTCAGCCAGAAGCTAAACAATCAAGTTATTCTAATGATGCACCAAAATGTAATGATTCAAATGAAGTAAAGTTAAATGAGCCCAATGATGGTAGTGTTAGTACATATTATATTAAAAATATATCTTAGTGATATAATGAAACAGAATGGATTTTAAAATTAAACTTGTATTCGTTATGATTCTAGGAAA
Source organism: Plagodis dolabraria (assembly GCA_963854805.1). Classification (NCBI taxonomy): domain Eukaryota; kingdom Metazoa; phylum Arthropoda; class Insecta; order Lepidoptera; family Geometridae; genus Plagodis; species Plagodis dolabraria. The sequence goes on along the minus strand of OY978448.1, from coordinate 29,179,663 downwards.
TGTTTTCGTCGCTTACAGTAGATCTGGAAGAGATACAGGAAAAAACTCAAATGCAAAGTGCAACAGAGGAATATCAAACTGTAAGTACTCAAACTCTGATAATAATTAGAATGTCTGAATTTACCTGAATGAAACAAAAAACATGAAACATAAATTAATACAGATCGGAAGTATGAGTAGCATTTTTATTATTAATATCCAATCAAAACCAAAAAAGCCCAATTTTATAAGCACTCTGGAGTTAAAAGTATTAAGGTTACCAATATGTATGTGTGATTTCAATTATTTTTTTTCAGAGTGTAGACTGTAGAATCAAATGCATCAACCAGCTCACCATTCCGGATTGTAGGCCGACGGATTGTTGATTTTAATCACTTTTTTGATAGATTGAAAGCCTTATCAGATCACAACCCAGGCTTAGGGTGTACACTAAGTAATATACAAATTATAAAAGAGAAGCTTATTAGTCTAGAGTCAGTCATCTACTACAATGTAATATGTGCAACGAAAAATTTGAAATTAATTCATGTGACAATTTACCGGTTGATATAAGTTTAACTCATGCTGCTTTGACTGGTGCAATGTTAATTGGCTGTGGACAGACTAACTTAAATGAGTTGCTTACTGCAATAGACCTACCAAATTTTAACCCTGAAACCTACAAGAAGTGCCACAGTGACGTCTCCAACTGGTGGGCAGCTGCTGCGGAAACTAGTATGAGAGAGGCGGCTAAGGAAGAAACTGAACTAGCAAATGAAAACGGAGATATTATAGATGGGATTCCTGCGATCACAGTTGTGGCAGACGCGTGACGGTCTAAAAGATCATATAGAACTAATTATGCCGCCACATCAGGTGCTGCTGCGATTATTGGGCTAAAAACAGGTAAAGTTTTATATATGATGGTAAAAAATAAGTACTGCATAATATGCGCCAGATCCGTAAAGTAGTTTTTGAGTGTCGTTCCAACTTTTTCCGTTATCCCTTTGATGTACGGCAAAAACGCTGGTTGTCTTTTGAACCATTGCACCATCTTTTGTCAAAAGACAACCAGCGTTTTTGCCGTACATCAAAGGGATAACGGACAAAGTTGGAACGGTACTCAAAAACTACTCTATAAAGGCTGTATATAAACCGTTATCTCAATTAACACGCCATGTGAGAACAGCAAAATATGTTATTCCATATCAAACACCTGGTGTCTACAAGATTGACTGCAGCTGTGGTAGCTCATATATAGGACAGACTAAACGCACTATTGCAGAAAGGGTCAAAGAGCATATCGTAGCTGTGAAGAATCGGGACACGCATAAATCTGCAATAGCTGAGCACTTACTGGAGTCAGGACCTAACCACTGGATCGAGCTACATGACCCAAAAATTCTCTCCACTGAACGGCATTATTACTCTAGAATTGTATGTGAAGCGGTTGAAATTAAGAAGTACAAAAATTTCAATCGGGAAGATGGATTTAAATTGTCTACATCGTGGAATCCTGTACTAAGAAAGTGCTCGAGTCGTAATTTGCCGTCGCGTGCAAGTTCCGATACTGTTAGTGTAGTGTGTCGAGGTGACAGTAATAAAGACACTAACGAAAACCAAGCGGGGTTACATTTAAAACGCTCCCGCTGTTCCTCAAGACGATGACACCCGCTTCTTCAGTCTACTCGTGACCACGGGCAATGCAACTTGATCGAAACGTCGAGGTTTGTCAAAATATTATTTTGATGTTAATTCGTGCGTGGATAGACCTGTCAGTAATTTAGAAACATGAGCTCCACATTAGGTGATAACACCAATAATTTATAATTTAATTGTTTTTATTTCTAATGTTATAAAAAAAAGTAATTATGTACATACGATTTATTTCAGCTAAAGAAACATGTGCTTGTTTGCGGTGCGGACAGGACAGGAATACCGTCTGAAATCAACCCGAATCACAAGAGACGACATATTGTGGTCAACAAAAATGGAGCCGAGATTATTGAGTTTTTATGAAACTTGTCTTTTGCCAGAGCTCATTGACCCCAGGAAAAGTCACTCCATGTCAATAAGAGACTCCAGTTTTTAATGTTTTTGCTAAAACTTTGTGTTTTATTACATATACCTGATACGCCCCGCGAGTTAACACGCGCCTTAAAAACTTAAAAGTAATAATAATAATTTTATGTTATTCTAGAATATAAGCAATAACAGCACTAACTTTTTATTAGTTATTACGTTAATCGCCATCAAAGTTTTCTACGGTAAGATTCTGTTTCTTACTATGGAATTTGTTTAGAGTTCACGCGGCCTGAACTACGCGTTAACTTGGTCACCTATGGCGAGCCATAGGTGACCAAGTAAACTAGTAGTCTAGATCGTCATTATAATCTTGTTTGTAATTTCGTACATTTAGATACAAATAGGACCTTGAGTTTTAAAAATTTTGGGCTTCGTGAGTGAGAAGGGACATGCAACTCAAAAAAAAAGTTAGCTTATTGCTGAATATTTCGTACACGCAAACCAAACAAGAAACCTCATTTTATACCCCAATTGATGGGGTATCTTTTTAGGTATGAGAGCAACTCGTAATATTTTTACCTACATGTGCCAAATTTCAATCTTCTAGTGCTAATAGTGTCTCAATAAAATGGCTGTAACATACAGACAAACGGCGAAACGCACATGGCAAAACTAAACTAAGGTTTCCTTATTTATGATAAAAAATGTGTCAAAACAACGTAAGTTTTCATGATAAAGTTTCCTTGTTTTACTACGGAAACCTAAATAAAACTTCCTTATTGTTTGGTGCAGCCCGCACTTGACCGTTATTTAAAAAAAATATCCTTAATATCATCTCACACATTAAGCTTAAGCGTTTGAAGGGATAGACAGACATACGAAAACAAAATGATTTGGCTTCTATACATAAAATATAACGCAACCATTATTTTAAAATATATTCAATGTACCTACAGATTTGGCCTGTAAACAGTTTTATTATAGTAAATAATTATAATCACAACATGAAACCGATTCAAAATTCAAGTAAATAAATAAAAGTATCAATTCTTTTTCGCATCATAGCGCTCTTGCAAACAGATACTATCGTAGTGTGCGTCAGAGCTGAGCCGTTCGCCGCGTAATATAGATCGCGCAGAATTTGACTTGCGGTAAAACGAACGCACGTTCTTAAGCGATATTGATCTAGCTGCCTCTGTAGACTGCAAACTTGTCGATAATCCATCAAAAACTTCGAAATATTTGAAATTTAGTAACTGTCAAAAGAGTCTTAAAATTATTTCACTAAATATTCGTAGCATTTTTAAAAACATGGACAATTTGCTTGTTTTCTTGAGTAATTTAGATGTACAAGTCGACGTCATAGTTCTATCCGAATGCTGGACAGGTAAATACGATCCTCCGCCTATATATAACTATAACATGTTTTATACTAAAAAGTGGCTAAATCAAAATGATGGAGTAGTTGTGTATGTTCGAAATACCTATTCAGTTAATGTAGTTGAACCTAATTTAATAGAAGGAAATTGCTTACTTATAGAACTAGATGACATATATTCCATAGTATGTTCCTATAGACCTTGTGAATTTAAAAATCCCACAGCTTACATACACTCACTAGAAGGTATACTTAACAGTACTAAGCTTAAAAAACACGTTATATTTACCGGTGATATTAATATCAATATTTTACCTGGTTCAAATTTAACTGGACACGCATCGGAATACCTTGACCTTATGGCGACGTATGGATTTATCCAAGGCATCACTCTGCCTACTAGATTAATGACATCTCTTGACCATTTTATGGTGAAAACACCTAGCAATTGGCGAACTCTTGTTTATGATGAGGTAACTGACCACTCGCCAATTTTACTCTGCCTTGCCACAGAATCAACAAAAAAAAACATGTGAACAAAACACTAAAGTCAAACCAAACATAAATTTAAACCTTATTAGAGAATCTTTAGCCCAACAATCGTGGCATGAGTATTATTCAATTCAAGACACTAACATCGCTGCTAACAAGTTAATTTCGATAATTAGACATACCATACAAAAAAACACTACAATTCAATGCAATTCTAATAAGTACAAACCCCTAAAGCCCTGGATCAATATCGGTGTTATCAAATGCATTCGGCGTAGGAACCAATTGCAAAAACAATGTAGAGACTGTCCAGATAACTTAGAATTTAGAAACAAGTTAATTAAATATCGAAATATATGTAATAAAATCATTAAATCCTTAAAACATACTTACTATAAAAACAAGCTAGAAGAATGTCGGGGTAATATAAAAGAAACTTGGAGAATTTTAAAAGAATTATGTAATTTTAATACTACTAAAAATGTTTCAAGTAATTTACTAAAAATAAAAAGTACACCGCTAGAGTCATTGAACGAAGTTAATAGTTTCTTCACTTCCGTTGGAAGAGATCTTGCAAACGTAACACTTTCAACATTAAGAAAAAGTGACAAGGAGCTTGCCATTTCAATTAACTCAGAAAGGTGTGGACATACAGGCTCTTTGTCGCTATTTTTAACAGACGCGAAAGAGGTAGGTTCTATAATTTCCGGTCTTAAAGTAAAAAGCGCGCCAGGTTGGGATGAAATAACACCAAATTTACTAAAAACATGCATTATGTCTTTGGCAGAGCCGATTGCACACCTATGTAATTTAAGTTTCATTAATGGTACTTTCCCGTCAGTCTTAAAGAAAGCAATGGTTGTTCCGATTTTTAAAGCAGGCGAAAAACATCTACCTTCTAATTATAGGCCAATTTCATTGTTGCCAACTAATTCGAAAATTATAGAAAAAATTGCTAACAAAAGGCTGATATCCTACCTAGAAAAATACTCTATACTAGCTGAAAATCAGTTTGGCTTTCGAACAAAAAAATCAACCGATGATGCTGTTCTACAGGTAACGTCACATATTACGAAATACTTGGATGAAGGTGAGCAATGTGTGGGAGTCTTTTTGGACCTTCAAAAGGCCTTCGACACAGTGTCCATTCCCATTCTTTTGGCTCGTATGGAAAAGCTTGGTATTCGAGGAAGTGTTCTTTCGTGGTTCGAAGATTACCTAACTGAGCGGAAACAGCAAGTCAAAGTCGATTCCTATGAAAGTGACAGTGCCATCTGCGACTATGGTGTCCCACAAGGTAGTACGCTTGGCCCCACGCTATTTTTACTATATATTAATGAGCTCTGCCTAGCAACACTTAATAAAGGAGACATATTCATGTTTGCAGATGACACTGTTCTTTTGTTCCATGGCCCTGATTGGTCAAAAGTAAAACAGTTAGTAGATGATGGGCTATCTTATGTCATATCGTGGCTAGAAGATAATCTTTTATCGCTTAACACAACAAAAACTAAATATTACAAAATTACAAATTTATGAGAGAAAAAATTATAGTCATGTGCGGGATTCGAACCCCATTACGATGATTGAAGAATGAGAGCAAGAATTACAGTTATGAGTCATTGTGTCATGTTAGCTCAATTGGTTAGAGCATACCCCGGCTAAAGGGGTGGATGGACGCGGGTTCGAATCCCGCACATGACTATAATTTTTTCTCTCATAAATTTGTAATTTTGTAATGTAATTCGCTTAGCAGGCGTTATTGCAAACTTTACAATATTAAAATTATAAGGTTGCGTCATCATTTACAAGTTTAAAACCAATTGCAAAATTGGTCTTGTTTGTAGTACAACGCAAGTTGGACTATAGATGTCGCTCCATCCCATTACGATGATTGAAGAATGAGAGCAAGAATTACAGTTATGAGTCATTGTGTCATGTTAGCTCAATTGGTTAGAGCATACCCCGGCTAAAGGGGTGGATGGACGCGGGTTCGAATCCCGCACATGACTATAATTTTTTCTCTCATAAATTTGTAATTTTGTAATGTAATTCGCTTAGCAGGCGTTATTGCAAACTTTACAATATTAAAATTATAAGGTTGCGTCATCATTTACAAGTTTAAAACCAATTGCAAAATTGGTCTTGTTTGTAGTACAACGCAAGTTGGACTATAGATGTCGCTCCATCCCATTACGATGATTGAAGAATGAGAGCAAGAATTACAGTTATGAGTCATTGTGTCATGTTAGCTCAATTGGTTAGAGCATACCCCGGCTAAAGGGGTGGATGGACGCGGGTTCGAATCCCGCACATGACTATAATTTTTTCTCTCATAAATTTGTAATTTTGTAATGTAATTCGCTTAGCAGGCGTTATTGCAAACTTTACAATATTAAAAAAAAAAACTAAATATATCTGCTTTAAGAAAACTGAGGCAAATCGTATACCTGACGACTTCAAAATCCATGCTCATACTTTCCCATGCAATCGGCTACCTACCAAATCTAATTGTAATTGCAATTCACTAATATCCGTTAATAGTATTAAATACCTCGGAGTGACTATTGATAATAAATTAACATGGATACCACACATCGAAATATTATCAAAACGTATTAGAAAACTGATATACGCATTCAAATCACTTCGTTCGGTGGCTGAACAAAAGCTTCTTATAGAAACATACAAAGCTTTAGGAGAATGCATAATCAACTACTGTATCTGTTCCTGGGGTGGCGCTGCAAAAAGTCACATTATAAAGGTTGAGAGAGCACAACGTGCATTATTGAAAGTTATGCTGGCTTTACCTTTTAGACATCTTACGACGGAGCTCTATGTTCAATGCAATGTTCTATCTGTTAGAAAGCTTTTTATATATCAGTGTATTCGAAAATACCACGTAAAAACTGTTCCAACGCTACCTGACTTTAAAAAAAGACGCTACATATGCCCAGTTCCTAAATATAAGTGCCTTATCGCCTGGAGACAATATAATCATTTAGCTCCTAAGCTATATAACAAATTCAGTAACAATAAAAATATTATTTGGAAACTTAATCTATATAAACTTAAACCATTATTAATAGAATGGCTGCAGAACAAAAACTATGAGGATATAGAAAACATGCTCGTAAAAAATAAGTAACATTCTTTCATGAACATACTCTATAATAATAATATATAAAAATACACTAATGAACACACACTCACACACACACATACACACACACACACACACATACACACACACACACACACATACACACCCTAAAACTCACATTTAATGTATAATTTTGTCTGAGCGTATTAAATATTTAGTTCAAAATTTTTCGGGGAAGACACTGCCCTGCTGCAACACAGTAATTATACTAAAGCAGCAGGCAGGGCTTCAAAATTAGTAAGTAAACTTATTTGTATTGAACAAGAATAAACATTTTGTATTTGTATTTGTATTTGTATACTTAAGAGATTTTTTGAATGAATACTAAGTATCATGAAAACAATAATAATATAATGGACTTTGTTTTGAATCTTATATTTTACTTTTGTGAACTATTGACATTATTAATTCTTATTTTTTTTATAGTATAATTTTCGCAATTTATTACCTAATAATTCAATTTTAATTTATTAATTTTATTTAATGTCATAATTTAGTAAATTTTGTAACGAAATTTTCATATGCTGATAAGGCGAAACATGGCTGTACTTTTCCTAATTGTCATCATTGTTAACCTATGTTTTATGAAATAAATGAATATGAATATGAATATGAATATGAATATGAATATGAATATGAATATGAATATGAATATGAATATGAATATGAATATGAATATGAATATGAATATGAATATGAATATGAATATGAATATGAATATGAATATGAATATGAATATGAATATGAATATGAATATGAATATGAATATGAATATGAATATGAATATGAATATGAATATGAATATGAATATGAATATGAATATGAATATGAATATGAATATGAATATGAATATGAATATGAATATGAATATGAATATGAATATGAATATGAATATGAATATGAATATGAATATGAATATGAATATGAATATGAATATGAATATGAATATGAATATGAATATGAATATGAATATGAATATGAATATGAATATGAATATGAATATGAATATGAATATGAATATGAATATGAATATGAATATGAATATGAATATGAATATGAATATGAATATGAATATGAATATGAATATGAATATGAATATGAATATGAATATGAATATGAATATGAATATGAATATGAATATGAATATGAATATGAATATGAATATGAATATGAATATGAATATGAATATGAATATGAATATGAATATGAATATGAATATGAATATGAATATGAATATGAATATGAATATGAATATGAATATGAATATGAATATGAATATGAATATGAATATGAATATGAATATGAATATGAATATGAATATGAATATGAGTATGAGTATGGGTATGAGTATGAGTATGAGTATGAGTATGAGTATGAGTATGAGTATGAGTATGAGTATGAGTATGAGTATGAGTATGAGTATGAGTATGAGTATGAGTATGAGTATGAGTATGAATATGAATATGAATATGAATATGAATATGAATATGAATATGAATATGAATATGAATATGAATATGAATATGAATATGAATATGAATATGAATATGAATATGAATATGAATATGAATATGAATATGAATATGAATATGAATATGAATATGAATATGAATATGAATATGAATATGAATATGAATATGAATATGAATATGAATATGAATATGAATATGAATATGAATATGAATATGAATATGAATATGAATATGAATATGAATATGAATATGAATATGAATATGAATATGAATATGAGTATGAGTATGAGTATGAGTATGAGTATGAGTATGAGTATGAGTATGAGTATGAGTATGAGTATGAGTATGAGTATGAGTATGAGTATGAGTATGAGTATGAGTATGAGTATGAGTATGAGTATGAGTATGAGTATGAGTATGAGTATGAATATGAATATGAATATGAATATGAATATGAATATGAATATGAATATGAATATGAATATGAATATGAATATGAATATGAATATGAATATGAATATGAATATGAATATGAATATGAATATGAATATGAATATGAATATGAATATGAATATGAATATGAATATGAATATGAATATGAATATGAATATGAATATGAATATGAATATGAATATGAATATGAATATGAATATGAATATGAATATGAATATGAATATGAATATGAATATGAATATGAATATGAATATGAATATGAATATGAATATGAATATGAATATGAATATGAATATGAATATGAATATGAATATGAATATGAATATGAATATGAATATGAATATGAATATGAATATGAATATGAATATGAATATGAATATGAATATGAATATGAATATGAATATGAATATGAATATGTTTTGTACAACTAGAGCTTGTGCTTAGGTAGTACCTTCTTTGGTCAAAATTGAACGTTCATAAACACATACTTGTGCTGTCAGATTGTCTATATTTCGATCTTTTCTTTACATTAGCATCCAACTAGACTTGAAGGAAAAGTACTTCTCGTCGGGTAAAGTTTCCAAAATCTTGCAGATTAGTAATAGCTCTGGAAGATCATATTTGGTTTCACCTTTTTGAAGTTCCACTTTCAATTCATGCCATATATTTTTCAGTTTGGATATATGCATTGACATGTCATGTGAGGGATCTTTTTTATAGCCAAACAAACTGTAGCATAGTGAATAGCTTTTGTCTTCAGATATTCCATTGAACAAAGTGTGCAATTCATCCCAAACCTGTTTGGCTGTTGAGAATCTCATGACTTTTTGTAAAGTGGCATCCGACATATTAGCCATCAAAATTAGCATCGCTGTACTAAAGATTTGTCATAATTTGCTTTAATATCTGCACTTGCTGTAGTAGCTGGTTTTATAGTTTCTATAAGATTTCCATTTATAGCATCCAACCCACCAGGAGTACCCCTTAAAAGCAACAGTACCTTACAGCGCCATGTAGACCAATTTTCGTCACCTTCTAAACGACCGATATCGAAATGATAAAACGTATTACATCTTTGAAACATTCATATTGACATAGTGGGAATGACAGGGTAAAAACAAAGTATTATAAAAAAAACAAAGATGAGAGAAAAACCTCCTTCAACAATTATTACTATGTTAACTTTGAATTATATTTTATTTATTAATCTTTTCAACAAGTGATATTTAAAAATGAAGCAGTCTCGTAATATAAATGAGGTGAATTTATAGCTCATAGTGTTAAAAAAATGGTATTAACCAATGCGTTATTTATATTTCTTTTGCAATCCTTATCTTACATAGATTAGGATTGCAAATATATAGTATATATTTGCAATCCTAATATAAAGTTAACTTTGAATTATATTTTATTTTTTAATCTTTTCAACAAGTGATATTTAAAAATGAAGCAGTCTCGTAATATAAATGAGGTGAATTTATAACTCATAGTGTTAAAAAAATGGTATTAACCAATGCGTTATTTATATTTCTTTTGCAATCCTAATCTTACATAGATTAGTATTGCAAAAGATGATCCTAAATGTTAATGAATTACTCTATAGAAGGAAAATATCTCAGATATATACCTTAACAACTATCACACTTTTAAAATTTGTTAATTTTTATACTTAATATCATTAAATTTTATTGCTTAAGTGAAAGAAAGAAAGAGAGAAAATATATTTATTTGACACAAACAACTTAAATTATGTACAATATATGCAGTATGTAGGTACGTTCAATGCAGTAATAAGGTTAGGAGTTAGTATACCAACATACATAATATTGACTATATATTTATGCGTGTCAAATGGGATCCATCTCAGCATAATGCCGAGTGCACTGAGCACGCGACGCTGGTTTTCAGATGAACCCCTCACGCGGTCAACGTTAAGAAGTCGTTACGTATTATTTTTACTATATTTAATTACACATCAATACAATAATATTAAAAAAACACATAAAGTTCACTTACGTACAAAATGAATAGTATAATAAAATATATATTTGGTATTTAAATGGATACATAATTATACTAACAATAATAATAATAATATTCTATATAATTATACCAATGTGTTTTTCGAATCTTAACTCTGAGTCTATATTCAAACCTAGGTTGCGTGCCTCGTATACTCTTTTAACCTTCTCACCTGCAAGAACCACATCTATAGACTCTGACAGTAAATTTAATTTATGTTTGGCGCCTAAAAGTATATACTTGCTTTTTGTTGGGTTAAGTAAAAGACAGTTAGAATCAGACCACTCAGCTATTCTGTTAAGATCGTCATTCTTGTTTTTTATTGCATCATTGACCTCTATTGGTGTAAAATGTATGTAAACTTGCAGGTCATCCGCATAAATATGATATTGGCAATGCTTTAATTCTATATAGTGCCGATATTATTAAGTGTACTTAATAATATCGGCACTATATAGAATAAAAAGAATAGGCCCCAGTATAGACCCTTGAGGTACACCTCTTTGTACTTCCGTGACGCTTGATGAACACATACATATACCATAACATATACTGCTTACGATTACTTAAGTAGCTGTGGAACCACTTAATTGCATTGGAATCAAAGCCATAGAAACTGAGCTTAGAAGTAGTGTTATATTAATGACGTCGAAGGCGTCGAAGGTGCCTGAATTTTCACGCAAACTTCAGGCACTTTAACAATAAAATTTAGTTTAATCAAGCCGTACTATCTGCTAGCGGGCGTATTTGCATCCCTCTGGGAAATAATGGTCCTATAGTTCCAGGAGTCAAGGCTTTTTTTAGCAAATTTCCTCTTCATTTTGAATGTATTTTAGATTTCTAAAATCTCGAGGAAAAAGTGCCACTTCCTTGATCGTCAAAAGTTTACGGATTGATAGCAATATACCTATCTACGTTTATATGATAATACGTCATATCATTTAGACGTTGATAGCATAAAATAAATAGCTGTATGCCAAGGTCTCTAAACACCTTTTCAGTAACTTATAATTTCGTCCAACGGATAGGACTAATAAAACGCAGCAATTTACATGGAATCGTATAACCAAACAAACGTGAAAAAAGAACACTACCAAATTAGCATACCCACGACAAAATTCCAGAACTTATTTACCAAATGAATTCATTTTCGTTATAAGAGGCTCACTACACAAGACGCAGCATTACCTAAAAGTATTTGCCATCATATTTGACCATATAAAAAATGTTTTATTCGGCGTCTTATGAAAATCCTGTTTCTGACATAATTTTCCTGAGATAAATTTTACAGCTTTAACTTAAGTATTATGTAGCCAAAGGTATTACATAAACGCGGAAGACAGCATAAGAATACCCACGTTGTCACATTGTTAACTTAGCTAACTATATTTACGCCCTCACTTAAAAATATTCACCACAAATTGATACCACCCTCACGGCTGGATGCAATTAGTCATCAAACAGCGGAAAAATTATCTACTGTTCATAAAATTGAACAAAATGATAATAATTATTTTTTTCAACAGAATAATATTCAATAATGATATTATAGATTTTGCTAGATTGTTGAATTAAAGAGCCGCCAATAACATGAAAAAATGACACAAAGGGCAATTCCTTTAAGTAGTATGGTGTAAAGTAGCTGTGTTATGCAGCAGACTTGGGAAAATAATATAATACAAAACGTCACTAAACAGAGATGAAGAGTTTACAATTAATATCTTTAAGAGCGGTACTCGAACTGGCAGCGCCGAAGTTATTAATATTTGTCAATTGCCACCAAGCCACTACCAATAAGCGTGGAAAAACAGCGGGATATCCTGTCTCTTTTACTCCTCGTCCCAGAATACTTCCACCATTTCGACCAAAACTTGGTCACACCTCCAAATACCGCAGACGTGGACCCTGACCTACAAGAGTTTGAAAATAATGACTTTAAATAGAATTCAAATTTTAGGTGGTGGTAGTACAAATAACTAATTGAAATTTTTAAACAAGTTGCAGAAAATACAATATAAAAAATATATAGGACTTAAGTTTCTTTTCAAAAATTAAATAACTAAATACGTTATATACTTGGACGACCAAAATAACTGAATTCAGATATTTTTAGGTTTAAAGAAATGTAGCTCAAGGAGCTTTTGCATACGTTTGCATAGTTGCTAACTGAATAAAAATAAATAACTTGGTATATTGTTTGTATACCAGATAATAAAAACTTCACCCGGTAATTTTTTTTTTGCCAACGGTTTTTTGACTTAAGTGCTTATGGGTTCCGGGTTCCGGGTCTAGTTATATACTATTACATATTGGTTTATATCATAAAAAGAACAGTGAATAGAAAATTTTGTTACAAATATACTAAGTATGCAAATGTAAATCATAAAACAATAACCCAATTTTTTCTACAGTAAATTTTATAAGTATTCATTATGAACGGGCCTTAACAATTTCAAAACAAGAACAAAGGCAATGACCAATGACGGCAATAACCCATCTCACTCTGTCAATATCGGAAATGTGCGAGAGACATACTCAGTACTCGGTTGTTAAAAAAATAGACTATAGGTGTGTTATCTGTAAAAAAAAATTATAACCATTAAAAAATTAACATCAACAATATTGTACTCATTGGATAGGTTGTTCTTTTACTAACTAACTTTATAATATGTATACAATACCACAATAAAAGCATTTAGACTACCTATAATAATGAATGGTTAAATAATAATGTAAAATAATGATTTATGTAAACATTAGATATAAATAGGCTCCCCCGATATTACATGGGATCAAAATATGTTCCTCAGGTCTCTTAAGGCTAGAGTGCTCGTAGAGCTTTCCATACAAAAGTAGTGTCATCTTATTTTAAGTACCAAGTGTTAAAACTCTGTGAAATTTTCCATGCATTTCCCTGAGCCTAATATCTTCTGGTTTGCCAGTATTCCGTAAAATTAAGTTTTTTTTTAAATATTCGGAAAAGCGACTTAAAAATCGGGAACTAGGGATAAAATAAAAATAAATTGAAAAAATAGCAAACCTATACAAATATTAGGCTCGAGGATATGCGTGCCGCATTTCACGGAGTTTGAACACTTGATATTTAAAATATGACGATACCACGTTTGTTTGGAAAGCGCTACGTCTAGCCTTAAGCAAGAGTCCGTCTTGGTTACCACCACAATGTCAAGTGATCTGCTTCGAAGCAGTGGTTTACTAAATTACTAAGTAAACTAATGATAATTATTAAGTAAACTAATGTGATTAGATATGAAGGGCACTATAATAAGTGAAAATACTTTGCAAACGATCCATAGCATCTAACATTTCGAAGTGACGAGCGCAGAACGGAGAGGGTGACACTGCAACTGTACATGTCGATTACCATCAAATTCAAATTCAAAATCATTTATTCAATTTAGGCGTCTACGACGCTCTTATGAAGGTCAATTACAATTGGCAAGAAACTCGTGGCCATTCTTTTAAACGTCTTTTTACAATGTGTTATACACAAAATAATACAATTATTACATTATTTGTTTTAATTACGTAGGAGACATTTGATGGCTTGGCAGAGGCGGAATTTTCCTAGCATTTTTGTCGTTTAAGTAATCACAAACTGTATAGTAGGATTTCATTTAATCAAAATGTTTTTCACGTGCAATTTGAGCATTGTATTGGAATTTTATTATAAAACGGCACACAATTACCTAAAAATTACCTTTTATTTGTCTTTGCTAAAACTTGGTACCATTATTTTATCTTACAAACTGCATATGCAGCAGACCTAAGTCTTCCGGCTAGATCATGTATATGTGGATCCCACTGTAAAGTTGAATCCATTTTTATTCCCAGGAAGACTGTCGCATTGTCAATACATCAGGCGGGTGACACGTCCGTCACCTCACATCAGAAGATAAAAAGTCTAGTACTATATAAATATTTTAAGAAAACATAAAATTAATACATATTTTAATAAAATACTTTAAATATATAAAAAGGTATCTGATATATTTTTATAATATAATACATACAGTCATACATATTTGTTAATTTTTCCTTTTAATTTATTTTATACCAACTTTATACGGATATATGATAAAAAAAGGAATATCGGTATTCTGATATTTCTTAGGAAATAATACGTTATCAAAAAAAATATCCAACAGACCATGCTCTACATACACCACCCCATGCGGCCACCCGTTCATCCGTAGTTCACCACGTAATCTGCGGTGTCGACAACAGTTTGCCTACAATTAGTAGTTTGTTGATTGTAATTCGAATATGGTGAGGAACTTCTAAATCGACAATCAAATGCGCAATAGCACAAATTTTAATAAAAACCCACTGATCAAAAGGACTGGCTAGTAATACCTACGAACTCGGTACAACGCAGTGTTGCCCGAGCGCGTGTATCAAGAGTAACGTTCGGCAATTAAATATTTAACACTTACAACCAAAGTTACAAATTCAAGAAAAGCATCCACGTTCCAGTCAGACTCGCAAAGTTTCGCATCCCTCAATAATATATGAATCAATGGTGTTTTTTCTACTTCGTATGACCTACCCATGCAAGGCTTTTCGCATTCTCGTTCTCACACTCGCCTGTTCTCCGTTGAATTTCGACTTCTCAAAAATATGCAGAGTAACGATTGTAGTTAAAGTTTATTGAATTTTTTTAATCAGAGCCATTGTCCTACTGGGAACTAGAATACATGTGAGAATATATGTGAGATATGAGATAAAATTTTTACTAAGATAGTTGCTACTCTCGCTTGATAAGTGTAGAATACTGTGCAGAATACTACACTCATCGTGTGTTCCCTTGCCACACGTAAGCCAATAAACTGAAGTTAGAAAACAAACTGTTTACGAAAATAATTTTTAATGCGTATTCGCATTAAACACTAGGAGGAAGTATCTATGATGGAGTAGCTATGCGCGTATGCCCGATAGAGACAGAGTATAAATACCTAATGCGGAATTGCCAGTGTCCCATAACATTACCCAAATTACAATGAAGCTTTTAGAAAAAATATTACCGCGCCTACTGAAATAAACCAATTGGCATGGTACTTGCTTAAGGTGGACTGGACCGTTCAATATATCTATGATATTGGGGAATTCAATATTTAATTTATGTTGCTAGATCGGATAACATTAGTACGTGTATTGTTTTTAAATTGCGCAAATCGAAACTTATACCCTAAAGTTATTTTGGCATCATAACCAACAAATATATAATTGTTTCTTTACTGTTTTTGCAGATTAGTAGAGAAATATATATATCCTCTAATTTGTCTTTGCTGGCAGGCCGGATTTGTGCGCATCTGTACAAACCGGTCAGGCGGGCGGTGGTCAATAGTTGGGTTTACAAATATATCATAAAATCTGCATAAGTCCAATTTTCATAATGCAGACGGTTTTCGTAAGGATGGATCCTTGGCTTAACGACAAAAAATCTATATTTTTCTGAGATGACAGAAAGTATTTTTAATATTTATGAAATCTGAAACCAGCTCAAATTACATTTTGGCGCCAAAATATTACGTCACTTGAAAATAATCTCGTAACCACTTTTATAATAATGAACCTAGGAAGCTGTTATTTTGAATATACATAGGGAACAATTCAAAAACCATGGTAAAAGAAATTAAAAGGATAAGGATTGAAAAGGTTTTTTTTCTAATTTTTTTTGACCCTCTTCTGTGTGTCCCTATCGGATTTCAAGTCGTCTGAAAAAAAGGTTTAATGTGAAGCTTGTATTTATCCGATCGTTATTATTCAAACGTTGTTAGTAAGCTAGTATCCTTGGCTATACAACTCAAAAAATTGCATCACTCTACGTTAACGAGAAGTTATTCAAATCGTGAAATCTATACATTTTGCCGCGCAAACACTCACCGATGGAAACTTACGTAATAAATAATCTCGTAAGTACTTTTAAACTACTAAACCTAAACATTTGAAATAATTCATGTGTATAGAATACATGTAAATAATCATATCAAAAGAAGAACCAAAGTCGTAGGTGTTATAGTTTAAAAAAAAAATGCGCTTCCATAGAGTTTTCTCGCCAAAACTCTTTTAAAAAAATCGCGTTGTTTAATCTAGTTACTACTTTTAAAATATTTATCCTACCAATCTGTAATAATTCATGGGTAAAGAACCATAGTAAATACTCATATTAAAAGAAAAATCAAAGTTGTAGGTGGAATAGTTACAGAAAAAAAAAAGCTGTTTTCCGCATTTTCGTCGTCTGTTCAAACCCCTTTTCCTGTAAAATTTTCCATAAAAAGGTCTATTTTCATTTCTTTTCCCGTAAAGAAATATGATGAGGATTGCATTGGCAACAAGAAAATTATATAATGATTGGAGATTACATCAAATAAACTCAATTTTAAAACAAAAAACGTCAAAATCTGTAAAAATATATTTACATTTCGCAGATTCATCCACTCAAAATAAACAGATGAAAATGTAATTTTTGTATGGTATAGGTGATATATTAGGTTCGGGGGATATTAGGGTGACATGTTTAGGTAATACAAAACAACTTAGTACTAAAAAAGTCACGGGTTGTTGAGGGAAAAACAACGTCAACAGTTTACTATATGCCATACCCGATGTACAGATTCAACAGATTAGGAGATATATGTAAAATACAAAATACTCTAAAAAGGTTGATTTGAGTAAATTAAATAATCATATACCTACAAATGTTATTCAATCTCGCAAAAAATAGAAAGACTGTTAAATTTTAAATTTCTCGCTGCAGATTGAACGGTTCGCCTTAAAGGCAGAGAAACTAGGTCAGCTAGTTTTAGAAAATCTATGTGCGAAATTTCGTCGAAAACTTCGGCGGTGAGTGGTAACAAACTCATACAAACCTTCGAACCTATAAGATTTCATAGTGTGCACTTAAAATAAAACAAATTAATAATGTATTTATAGCTTTATGGTATATAAAACATATACAATATGTGTGAATAACAACGAGATTCAACATTTTGGCACCACTTACAACTTAATTAATAAATTTTGTCGCCCAGTTGCACGAATCCATACAAGATGAAGGGCAGCATCCTCATGAAACTGCAAATCAACATTTATTTGAGTTAATTTTACTGCATAATTATTGGTCAAAAGTGGTACATACAAAATTACCCACTTATACGGGAAAAATCCTAGGTTATGAGCTGGTAATCCGAAAATTGCTATAATTCGAAAAAGTATAATTTTTGATCTATGTTCACACTCTCTTTTCTCCCTAAACAAATTTCATCATAGGAGATCGAGACAGATAGACAAAAGAACACTCCTTAATTTTTATGGATTATAATCTCAAAATCAAGAAATTATTTTGTAGAAAAATGTAAGATTATCAAATAAATCAACACGCAGACATTCATGTTATGATCAGATATTCATATATGATTCGCATAGACTGTGTAAGAATGGTGAAGACATATGAAAAATAGCACTTACATGTGATACGTAAGGTGTTCCATATTTCGTTCTGTTCTGTTTTTACAGCCAAGAATTCTGCATTTCAACAAGTTTGGTGGAAGCAGCAGCGTTGAATTTAACTTACAATTTACAATACACACTTCAAAATCATTGTTTAACACGAAAAAAGGACACTTTCAAGCACCGAATAAATTTGTCTGCCACAAAACTGCGTTGTGGCAAACAAAGAAATCGCATACGCCGAGCAAGACAAAAAAAACTGATGCTGTCTCTTTCAAACTAATGCAAGCGTATATATTACCATTCTTGTCTCACAACCAACAGAATATAAATGTCTTCTCCATATATTCTTCCTCCTAGATTAAACACTATTTTCTTATACAGTTTGTTTTCTAACTTCAGTGTATTGGTTTACCTGTGGCAAGGGAACGAACCAAGAGAAACTAAACGACTAAAGATCACTTTGCAGCTAGGCTTTGCAGTTTGCGTATAATCTTTGGTTTCCAAAATTTGGTACGGACACTACGGCCCACAGACGAATGTCTTGTCAAAAATAAAAGTCCAAGATGGACGTGCCGTGTGTTTTGTAAAATTGAATTTCCTTGATTTGATGTTGTGCTTCAACGGTTCGTTAATTACCAATTTACACTTACATGATTGCTTAAATCTGATTATTTGACATTGCTTTAGCTGTTGTAAGAGAATATTAGTAATAATTTCAATAGTATCATGTTCATGTTGCTGCAAAGATTGCATTTTGTATTTTAGATAAATAAAACAATATGTACAATGGTATCGGATTGACAACGCCACGGGGCTCTGGCACTAATGGATACGTGCAGAGAAACTGGGCTACCGTGCGTAAAACCAAAGATTCTGTAAATTATCGGACTGAAGAAGAGATCGCCAAGTTGGACCTGGCTTCGAACAAGCAGCCTAACCAGGAGATCCTAGATCATGAAAAGAAGAGAAAGATTGAAGTCAAGTGTGCAGAACTTGAGGACAGCCTAGAAGAACAGGGGTAAGTAATTACGTACAATTTGATCTCTACACATTTTCTTATTATAATCTTATTAAAATACTAGTATAATTGATCTAGGTGCATTCTAAGTCTAATTGATCGTCTTGTTTTGCTTAGCATGTACATAATATTTCATCCTCAAACAAAATATATCACTATTAAGCATGAGAAACACTAAACTTGTTAATCTATAATATATAAGAGCAACAAGCCTAGCGTTGACATTCATTTATGTATTTGTATTTTATAACTCGAAATGTTTATGATATAATGAGGATTGAAATTACTTTTATTTGATCAGCTGGAGACTCAGCTTACATTAATCAATATGACTCTACACATTTTGTATAAATGTATTTTATATAAATTCAAGAATGTTTTGAGGTATATGGTTTGATAATCATATTATGAACTAAGCAGTATACAACTATTTTATAAATACCATAGACTGGCATATGGCCAGCACTGAATCTACTGGCTTTGCTTCACATATACCATTGTATTAATTTAACATCTTGGATGTTGGGAACAATAAATTGATAGTACAAAGAAAATCTGCTAAGGTTCTAAATAAATAATGCATTTATATGATACTTTACAACTTTATGTCCCAGCGTGATGAGCACAATACAGTTCAACACTACATCTGTTATAGGCATAAGTTACTGCTTCACACCATGTAGTGAGTATGTGCTTGTACCATTATGATAGCATAAAAATAGGCAGTTTAATATATTTTCTCTATTATATATATATAGTTATCACAGAAGGGCTTTAGAATCAGTATACATACATATCTAATATAGGAGTGGGTGGAGGAGGGAGAGGGGGGTTGTAGCATCTCCCCGGAAGGATGGGGGGTACAGGTTTTTTTTAAAATAATAATAATTAAAAAGATAGATATATACCTACATACACTGAAAGGACTTTAGTTAGATATGGTATATGTGGGTACATATTATGTATTGTGGTTAGGAGGAGAGAGGGCGGAATATTCCCCACTGTAGGTAGGGGGATTACAGAAACTAAGATTTTTAATACTTATGAAATTTCTCAAAATTAGCTCTTCTTCATGAAAATAATGAGTCACAAATCACGAAGAAAAAGCACGAAAACGTCAGCAAAAATAGGTTAGACATAAAACGCAAATATCTAATATAGGAGTGGGTGGAGGAGGGAGAGGGGGGTTGTAGCATCTCCCCGGAAGGATGGGGGGTACAGGTTTTTTTTTAAAATAATAATAATTAAAAAGATAGATTTATACCTACATACACTGAAAGGACTTTAGTTAGATATGGTATATGTGGGTACATATTATGTATTGTGGTTAGGAGGAGAGAGGGCGGAATATTCCCCACTGTAGGTAGGGGGATTACAGAAACTAAGATTTTTAATACTTATGAAATTTCTCAAAATTAGCTCTTCTTCATGAAAATAATGAGTCACCAATCACGAAGAAAAAGCACGAAAACGTCAGCAAAAAATGTCTTATTAGAAGTGAAGAAATGCTATGAGAGCTTCGGCATTGTGCACTGTGGGTACGCAGCACTTTAGTCTTCTCGCTACCTCATCACAACGTACTCGCTTCGCCTTCGTAGTTAGTTTGAGTTAGTAGTAGACGGATGCTCCGATTCGGTTCTGTCACATCATACAACCTAATCTAGGCCACCTGAATAATTCGCGGTATATTGAATCAATTAGGCTACGCCATGTAGTTAGTAGAAGTGCAAAATAAACAAATAATCAAGGTTAATATTAAAACTTCAATAATTTATTTTTCAAAAACTATTGATATCTGGGAGATAACATTTTGTGTGATTATTTAAAATAACTATATCTATTAGCGAAAAAAGCATGAAGGTACATTGTGGTGTATACCAATTCTAAAGATCAAGTGTATACCGATTCTTATGTATCTATTCAAACTAGCACACAGTATAAGTTACATGAGCTAGCTACAAAAGCAACAAACCTTTGAAATGAAATGAAATTTGTTTATTTGCACGAAACATGGTACAATAAAGTTGTTACACAATTAGTTACATAGGTTCAGCATGTTTCACCAATAATTGGCATACAAAATTTTTTTTTGCAATGAAAATTTTATGTATATATTAGTAAAATTTTGCATAAATTTAAATTAAACGGTGACACTCCAACATATAAAAAGAGTAACAATTATAGTATGAATAAAATTATTTAAATACTAATACTTTAAAAACACATATATTGATCTATTATATGTTTATTTTCTAAAACCTGGCACCTCTATTGTATAGTTATTCCTAGTCTTGTAATCGTGATAGTCACTGTTTAATTTAAATTTATTCAAAATTTTACTAATAAACATGAAATTTTCAAATATATACAGACTTGATAAAGTTAAAATACCAATGTCTGGTAGTTTGCCATAATCCCCACGCTTGGCAGACGTCTTGGGGATCTCAGTATCAGATAATAGTTTCTTAGAAAGCGTTGCTGTCCACCTTTTGGTATGTTACTCTAAGTCGCCTCTTACAACACCCATGGATAAAGGTGATATTCTTGCTAGGCACCCTACTGGCAATTCCATTTCCAATTATGGCTTAAATTGTACCCTTTGTAAGATAAAGATTGCCTCTGTATAAGAAAAATTAAAAGCCTTTTATCTTTTAAATCATTCGCTCCCTATAAATATTTTTACAATTGTTGTTCCATTCTTCATATGAGTTTTTTATACTTGTAAACATCATTCATTATGTATGTTAATTTAATACTTTAGAAATCTATTTTAATTATTATCATTTAAAAATATATATGTAGATGTATATTATGTTGTATATGTTTATATATAATAATGTATTATTTAATTATTCATAATTTTATTTATTTATTTGTCAGTATTATTTTCTTTTTAATGTTAGTAATAATTTGGATATTATTGACTCCTTATTAAGTTCACTGCCATGCCTTGGATCTCTGCAATAATTTCTCTCCTTCCAATGGTTGTCTGGAAGAGATCGCTTTCAGCGATAAGACCGCCTATTGTTGCATTGTTTTAAATTGTATCTCTGTTTAAATTATGTTATTTAAGGTGTTTCAATAAAGTGTATATCTATCTTACAGCAACAGCTCCCCACAGCAATACACCATGCAACATAATTCTGTTGAAGTACACAAAATAAACTAGCAGTAGGTCTGTTAACTTTCTTATGATTGGACTGCATTTACAACAGGGGGCCAACTCTCACCTCTTATAGTAATAATAACTTGATCTTACTGCAAAATTTTATACCTCCACGTCAATTTAGCAGGCTTACAAGCGGTAAAGGAATCGCTCGGCGCTTTGATGACGTCACAACAAATAGTTCACTCTTTTCGCGAACTCTGACGACATTTAATACGAAGCATTACTGTTCCAACGACAAATCCGTCATGTTTATCCATCTTAAAAAAGTTACTTTCTATCAGCGGATTTAAACTTGATTTTGAATAATTTACGATAAAAATGGGTTTATTAATGTGTAAATTACGTACAATGTTTTTATTTCTATCATTCCTTAAAATAAATGCAGTAACCTTATTTGATGAGTAAAAGTATAAAAAGTAACAGATAGTTTTTGTGAAGCATACAAAAAAATGTCGTAAAACTATGGTAAAATCGTTCCATAACATCGTGGTTCGGAATAGTCCGAGCGGGATAACGCTATATTATAAACATATTGTATCTCGCTTGCACATCCGTGATACATATTTCATTCGTTCTTTAAGTAGGATCAAACCAATATTGCTGGACCCGATTGTGGGTCGGTGATAGTTCGTGTCTGCGTATTATGATTTTAAGCATGAAACAAAACGCAAATTTTTTATGATGGTTTCGTAAAAGGTGGGAGTTGGCCCCCAGGACTGAAATAAAAAGCTTATGATCATGTATTACCTGTATATCCCAATGTAAAGTTGACTACGTCTCTGGGTGATTAGTGCGATGCACTTGTGACAAAATGCATCTAATCTAGGCAAAGGGTACCTCTTAACACTAGGTGGGTCTTGAGTTATAACCAAAAAAAATGTTCTACTGATTAAAAACTTCCACCATAGCAGGTAGTTCCCACCAAGTGCAATATAAATGATTTCCTCACATGATGTTGCAGGTACAAAGCTTCAGAAACTAAATTGAAGCTTAGTTTGAATGCTTACATTAGTTAGCACATTTTTATTAAACAGTGCTGACTTAATTGTGAAAATTAATAAAAAAAATCAATTTTATTTATTTATTTAGAGAAATAAATAAATAAATAAAATTTTTGTATGGTGCATTGTGCCAATGCCTGCCTGATTAGCACCAGAAAATATATCGCCAAGCACCTAATGGTTTGCTCTGGTTTTTCTGGTGTGTTCGCTGTCCTAGAGAGCCCGTGGCCATTCAAATACCTGAAGCCTGGGAGAGTTTACATGATGCTATTGGCTTATTTAATGATCTTACCGAGGCATTTGACTGTGTAGAGCACCACTCTCTGAAATCAGAATGTAAACTTTCATAATATATGGTATTCATTTAAAAGCTCTGATTCTTGAAGAATCATATTATCTGTCAGTCAGGATATGAAAGGTTGGAATAAATGGCAATACATTTTATGTGTCTTCGTTAACAGTAGGAGTACCTCAAGGAAGGATCAATTTTAGGAACTTTTCTGTTTTAAGGGTTTAAATTTTACATACTTCCACAGAATTATGTCATATGGTGTATTGTTGTCGGGAGCTGCTGCTGAGATAGAGATAATATATATCTTACAAAAGCATTCAATTCAAACCATATTATATGAAATGGATTATATAAATGACAAAAATGTTTGCACAGTTGTAACTCTGCCAAGCTGTCAGCTGTCACTTACGTAATTTAAACAAATATTGTAATAATTTTATAATATATTTTATAACACATTCTTAAAAGGCGTTTAAAAAGAATGGCCCCGGGTTTCTTGCTAGTTGTTCTCGCAGTGGCTCTATATTTTTTTTTTAATGTGGCCAATAATTGGTTCTTCAGTGATCGTTGTGTATGTGCAGAGCGCACGATATAAAATCACTGCACGCTTAGACATTTAAATAATCACTTTTAGTGAAGGAGCGTGCATTTTTAGACAGAAAGATTTCTACAAGTTGTTGGAGGATACAATGTTCTCGAAGTTTTACTGGCTGAAGTTGACGTTTCGACTTTTGTTCAATATGGTCGCCTGAAAGAATCCAGCTTGGTTTAGTAGCGTTAGGAAAATAACGCGACATCGCAGTTTCTTAGCCATAGTGAGAGAGAGTGAGAGCTGTGCTTTAAGTTGAAACAGATGAATGAAAAGTTCTATGATAGTTACAAAATGACAAATAAAGGAAGAATTTGAACTACCAGCGGCATTCGAACCCGCGACCGTTCCCTTGGCGGTTAAACGATAGGAATATTTCTTATGAGGATAATACTTAATGCATATTAAACCAATGCGACGTCCATAATGTGCGTAGAAACGAGGATATACTAACCCGCTAGGTATTAAACTAAGGATACGAGTGAAGGGATCAATTTGCTGCGATAGCTCAGTTGGAAGAGCAAGTTCCGCCGATAGGGACGGATCATCGTGAGTTTGAATCCCGCTTGTAGTATTTTTTTTTCTTTCGTTTTAATACAGTAAGTTTATTCGCTTAGCAGGCAAATATACCGATGTAATAAGTTCTATGATAGGATCAAGTTTTTCGCAAAGATTTTTAAGAGCAATTATTTACAGGAAACCTTTAAATAGGCAAATACTTTTTATAGCTGATACAGGCTAGGCTTGGATACTACCTTCTATGGAAGAGATGATGTGGGTGACGATGTTGTTCAAGCTAATTCTAGGATAGCTGACTAGGCGGGCATTTCTAAAATGCCCTATGACCTTGCAATAAAGACTGAACATCCTAAGACAACACGACGGCTCCGACCGAAGCATGACAGCACACAATATAGTAATGTCACTAGCGGTCACCCATCCAAGTCATGACCGCTGCGGGCGTTCCTTGACTTTGTTGATCAGTTAAGGGAGGTACGCTACGAGCACTTTAAAACTCTTCCTTAGTTCCACTACGCACTTACAACTGTTTTAGTACGTACACAGTCAATAATCCGCTCAAAACATAGTTTTACTTGTAACCGCTTGTTTCCCACCCAAGGTATTAAATTAATGTTGCATGGTGGTAGGGCATTTTGCAAATGCCCGTCTGGCTCCCACAAGTAGAAAATGACACCAAAAACATACCGGTGTGTTCCGGCAGCTGTCCTGAGAGCCAGTAATTCTAGGGTAGCCTGAATGACATCTTCGAACACATCATTACTCACCATCAGGTGAAATAGTGGTCAAATGCCAGTCAATCAGCTTTAAATATATAACTTTTGTGCGTGTACTTTCACTGCCTACTCAATCATTCAAGTATCAAGATCATCGACCCTTCCTGGTGTTTTTCCAGGTAGGAATCCTTACACCTAGTAAAATTACTTTTGCCTAACAATATTGAGCTACAGGTTAAACATAGGAAAGAATATTTTAATAAATAATCTTAGAATTGCGTGACCCACTTTAGCAGTTGAAATAACACAAACCATTTCGCAACCTGTTTCAATTTCATTTGCACATGTCGCAATTCACATGCCGTTATCGATTTACCACGCAATAAATATCGCTTGTGTGTATGTTTTTTCTATAGGCCACCCTTAGCTGTGTATTATTGATTTAGCCACCCCACTGTGGGGTCAAGCGCCGCCGCCCCTGCGCGTGAGTCGATCAATAACTCGACAGAGTGCAGCACCCTTATTCTAAATTGCATTAAATATTCCGTAATATTGAACTCCAGCTCAGTACACGACAGCACGCCATAGAATTCTTATCAGAGAATTTTATTGTTTTCGCTAAAGTAATTCGTCGTTAAACCGCGACGGATCATGCTTTGGTACGTTACTCATACGGCGGATTTATTGCCATGTTTCAGTTTCGCGTGCTCGCATAGCCGCGGACGACGTTGTTTAAATACTTCATATCATTTTAAAATAATTCTATCATATTAAAATGTTTTGACTTAAGACAGATCCTTTCCTTTTTAGTATTGTACTACTTCTGTGTCGCTAATGGGTGTATCTTTGGTGTGGTTGCGTAGGTTGCCGAAGGATGAGATAGCGGCTCGGGTTGCCGCCTTCAGAGCGAAGATATCGGAGGCGGCGGCAGACAAGGACGTGCCAAGGGACGAATTCGGCAGGGTTGCGTGAGTATTACTTATTTAACTTTAATCTGGTTTCACCTGAAAAGGGACCGTTTTCTTGACCCAAAGTTATCTGCTCTTAAGTTATCTAGTTTACACCATACCGTTTCTACCGTTCAAGTTTTTTAAACTAGTCGTAATTTAAACTCTATATAGAAATTATATACGGTGATAATTACCAAACATTACAATTGTTTTATTTTTTTTATTCCGAGGACATGCGTTTATGTAAACAGCTGTACCGCTTTAACAGCTTTACGTAGGTTTATTTTTATTATTATGTTAAATAAATTTTACATGGTAATTATTTCAGTGGAGCGTGTCAAAATCTTAATTACCTACGTGTGTATCGTGTGTCTGTACACTCACAGATGAAATAATAATTGTATCGTCTACAGTTACCTCGTCTACAGTTGCATTATGATATGGTAACTATTTACACTATAACGTAGATCAAGTACTGGAATATACTGAATGTTCACCGGTATATGTTTCGGTTTTAATAATTTATCTGAGACTGACTCTCGAAATTAATAATCAATCATTTTTCTATCTAAGAAGGAATAAGCAATGCATTTTAAGGTTGGTCCGTGCTAATAAGCTCTCCAGAGATTGAAATTTCTGTATGTGGAAGCAATGTTTCGGGCGTATAGTAGACCATTTCTTGGATTGTTGAGTCGCAATATCCGACCGGTGCAAAGAGGCACATTTTGTAGGAGTGCGTGGTGCAGGTTCCAATAATTTTCTTTTCTATAATTCTACTCGGATAAATAAAAAAGATCAGAGGAAGCACGTCGGCGCACCATACAATTGAATCCAAAAATCCAAGCTCCTATCATACTGTCACTTTCACGATTCATGGGTTTGCCATACTGTTTAATGGGACGGCATGATTAGACACTTGTATAGTACGCCGTGCTCTATCAGTACTAGATATATCTGAGTAATACTAATAAGTATTACTCAGATAAATCTAGATATATCTGATCTAGATATATCTGAGTAATACTTATTAGTATTACTCAGATAAATCTAGTACTCACTTAGCTAAGAAACTAAGTAGGTACCTACATCTATATCTATACTAATATTATAAAGAGGAAAGATTTGTACCTATTTTTGTATGTTTGTATGTTTGTAATGAATAGGCTAAAAAAGTACTGGGCCGATTTAAAAAATTCTTTCACTGTTAGGAAGCTACACTACCCTTTTTTTTTTTTTTTTTTTCACCCGGGAAAATCCTTTATGGATACCACCCGCCCCGGGGGGAGCGGAGTGGTTATGTGGGAGTCCTCGCCTGAAGGGCCTTACTACCCCCTCGGGGGGGTAGTAAGTGAGGTTACCCACTAAAAACCCGGGATGAGCAGTCTGCCGCCTAGTAGGGCGAAATGGGGTAGCGTTAGCAGTCACCATCTCGCCCCAGCGGCCGGCCCGTCACCGATGACGGGCCCCGGCCAATGGAGGGATGACCCGGCTCATTGGGGCCATCCCCCAGACGTGTGGGATCGTGCAAGCCAGTGGAGAATCCCCCGACTCTCCACCGATGATCCGCACAGCACTAGGAAAGAGCGAGAAGGCGCCCGAACCGCCTTCTCCTCCCCCCAGCTCGTCTACGCCGGAGCGGGTCTGCGAGGACGTCGTCCTCCCTCGCCCGCTCCGCGGCCTCTTTCTGCGCCATCACCGCTTCGCAGAAAGAGACCACCGCCTGCCACGATCCGTCGCTGCCAAGCATAGCGTTAACCACGCTCGGCAGCGACAGATCTGCGCCAATGACCGCTGTGAGGGTGTGCCGCACGGGACTCCATGCGGCGCACTCCTCCAGCGTGTGGAGCGCCGTATCTTCTGGCGCTCCACACTCGTGACAGGCGGGGGTCGCCTCCCGTCTCGCGATGTGATGCAGGTACTTTCCGAAACATCCGTGTCCGGAAAGCACCTGCACCAATCGGAAGGTCAGCGACCCGAATCGCCGCCCTACCCACCTCCGGAGGACCGGGCGAATGGCATCCACCGTCCTCTGTCCAGGGACCGGTGGAGCCAGGTCCTCCGTCCACCGCCTCAACAGGGCGGCCCGCGCCCGCCGTCGCATGCGCGTGACCTCCTCCCACGCTGGAGGCTCCCCGCGGGATCTCCTCGCCGCCACGAAGTGGTACACTTCGGCGAGGATCTCCGCTTGGAGCTCCCAGGGGGGATCACCGGCCAACACGCATCCCGCCGTCCAGGACACCGTCCGGTACCCGCGTATCGCCCTCGTCGCGATGACCCGCTGCGGACGTCGCAGCAGGGCCTTATTGGCGCGACCGAGGGCGTCCACCCAGACAGGTGCCCCGTACAAGGCCATACTCCGGATCACTCCGGAGTACAGGCGACGACATGTGGCGTTCGGGCCGCCCACGTTGGGCAGCAGCCTCCCAAGGGCGGCAGCGGCTCCTATGACTTTTGGGGCCAGTTGGGTGAAGTGGGCCCCAAAAGTCCACCGCCCGTCCAGGATGAGACCCAGGTACCTCATCTGGGTCCCAACCCGGACCAGGACCCCGTCCAGGTCTATCCGCGTTCCTGGAGGGGGTCCCCCCCGAGGCCCATGGAACATTAGGGCCTCGGTCTTGGAGAGGGCGACCTCCAGCCCCAGGGCACGTATGCGGCCGACCACAAGTGTCGTGGCCACCGTGGCCCGCCGCACCGTCTCCCCGAGGTCCCTCCCCTTGACTACGACTAGGGTGTCATCCGCGTAGCACGCAACCCGCATACTTGCGGGAAACGTGCCGCGGAGCACCCAGTCGTAGCCAATGTTCCACAGGAGCGGTCCCAACACTGACCCCTGTGGAACCCCGCAGGACACGCGACGTCGCCTCAGACCGTCGCGTCCCTCCACCAGGACCTCGCGGTCCTGGAGGTAGTCAGCCAACAGCCTACGCAGATACAGGGGCACTCCGTGATAGCAGAGCGCCTCCCGTATTGTTCCGTGCGGTAGGCTGTTGAAGGCGTTGGCAATGTCCAGCGAGACAGCCAACGCCTTTTCCCCCCCGCTGACCGCGTCCTGCGTCCACCCCTTGATCCAGAGCAGGGCGTCTATCGTCGACCGCCCTGCTCTGAATCCGAACTGGGCCTCTGAAAGTTCAGGCCCAGTTCCCCCCAGATGCCGGATGACACGGGAAGCTACGATTCTCTCCAGCAGCTTCGCCGTGTCATCCAGCAGCACGATTGGCCTGTATGCGGCGGGCGAGTCAGCGTCTCGCCCTTCCTTCCGCAACAGGCACAACCGCCCGTCCTTCCAGAGCTTCGGGAACTGACCCGACGTGAGGCACGCGTCGAACAGTTCCCGAAGCTGACCGCCCATCTCCCTAAGGGCGATCCTGAGGACCCGCCCGGGAATCCCGTCTGGTCCCGGGGCAGTCTTCTTGCCACTCAGGCGAGAGACTGCTACCTCCATCTCCACCTCTGAGATAGGCGGAATGGAGGCCGGGTCCTCCTCCTCCTGGAAGGACGGCGTGGCCATCGGTGGAGGGGTGTAGTGGGGATCGCTGTCGGGGAATAGCCCCCCCAGCACCCTCTCCAGGAGCTCTGGCTCCAGGGACTCGGCGATAGGGGGCGCGCTGCCCCGGAACTTATTCCGGGCAGCCTTATACGGGCGCCCCCATGGGTCCCTGTCGAGGCCCTCCAGCTCCTCACTCCAGCCTAGGGCCTTAGCCCGGCCGATGGCCAGCTTCAGCTCCTGTTTGGCTAATTTTACATCGCCATACAGGAGCTGCTCGGCCGCCAGCTGCTCCGCTGGCAGCTGGTCGTCCGTCCGGCCGTGACGCCGCCTCCTGCAGTGGTAGTAGAGGCGGCGCGTCTCCGAGCATCGCGCTCGGAGATCCTCGATCTCCGAGCACCACCAATAAACCTGGCGGCGCTCGGGGCGGCGTCGGGACCTTGGCATGGCGGCGTCGCAGACGGCCGTCACCGCCTCCCGGAAGTGGCCCGCCGCAATGTCCACCTCCGGGTGCACCGGGGTGGCCAGCCACGACTGGACGATAGCCGCCTCCTCAGCCAACTCGGCATCGAGGCGACCAAGCGCCCAGCGCGCGAAAGATGCCCTCTCCACGCGCCGAGTCCCTCCTTGGTGGGAGGTGGCGATCTCGAACCGGATGTAGTTGTGGTCCGAGAGAGTCGCCACCTCCGCCTCCACTCTCCAAGCCTGGACACGTGCTGCGACCACCGGGGTGGCGAACGAAAGGTCCACCACGGACCCCCCGTTGTGTCGCACGCACGTGTGGACCGACCCCCTGTTGAGGAGGGTCAGCCCTGCGGCAACCGCCCACTCCACGACAATCTCCCCGCGAGTGTTAGTGGAGGGGTTGCCCCAGGCCTGGGCCTTGGCGTTCAGGTCCCCCATGAGGAGGACCTCACGTGGTGCCTGCCTTCTCACCGCCGCGGCCAGGAGGTCTAGATAGACCTCCAGCTCCGCGACGGTCCTATTGGGGGAGAAGTATGTGCCCACTACCGCATACCTCTCCCACTTGGCCACCACGTACCCCGAACCCCTCTCTAACACCGAGAGGGGGGGGCCGCCACCGGCACGTCCAATTATCGCTACGGAGCCGTCCAGATCCCCAGCCCAGTAAAGCTACACTACCCTCGGTGAACATAGGCTATATCGCATCACGCTATGAGCGACGGGAGCGGAGTAAAGCGGGTGAAACCGCGCGCGGTCGGCTAGTAGTTAATATAGTAACATTATTATCGCCCATAAGTATGATCAAATAATACATTTATATGATTGACCATTACTTCCATAATAGCCATTAATATACATTTATTATTTTGTAAATATATATGTAATGTTGTGGTAATAAAATTAAATTGAGGCATATCCTTGTTTCATCGCGCGTGGTTTTTTTAATCTGATTGCTCTTTCTAAATTTGCATTGAATTGAAATAAATCGAATGCATTTCTAACTATGGTTTGGATAATTCCTGATGTACTACATAAGCTATAGAATATGTTAAATACCCGTGCTAAGCCGGCGCGGCTCGCTAAGGTGCCCTTTTACGATGTCATCGATGCTCCCCCCCCCCCCCCCCCCTGCTCGAGCCTATTTATTTGAGGCTGTTAATTTATAGCCGAGCGCTAATAGCTATGGATTGCAGTGACGCAAATCGATTCCCCACCGACGGCTTTATCTTCACCGTATGGAAGAAGAGCATTTTGTAGCTATCACACTATAATGTTCGCCTGGGTAGCTATCACCCTCGAGTTGAAAATTTGTCAACAACGTACTCCGGTGGTAGTCCTTGAGAGCCGACAGGCACATGAGAATTAACAACTGTGTTTCTCGGGGTGACGGGCGCAGTGCAGTTCGTCAATTGTGTCGAAATGCATCTGTTATAGGCAGAGGTTACTGCTACAGGCTGGATGGCTGGTTGGGTAAAAGCAAATAACTAAAAAAAATATTTCGAAACAGCATGACAATAAAAAAAAATTAAACAAAAAATTTAACCGACTTCAACACTCAAAAGTGTGAAATAACTTGTTGAAGTCGGTATCATGACAGGTCAAAAGTAGTATATTGTGAAATATTTTTAAAAAAATATACAGATTAATTGAGAACCTCCTGCTTATTGGAAGTCGGTTAAAAATAAATAAATATTAGGTTGGCCTCGTGCTAGAAAGACTATACTGGTGATACTAGCTCTAGAGTAAAAGTTGCGGTTTTAATATTCTACAAAAGACCATCCATAGTCCATAACTCTTATCCAATTTTCAACTTGAACGATCTCCGTGAATTGCTATGTTAATCTGTGATGTGACACGGTCTCCCGTGCCGTATCTACCATAATTAATTTGCAATTAGCCACCGTGAAATGCATTAATCACTTACCTACCTTTTGGTAATAAAATAATAAGTGAATACGTTTTTATAGCTTATGATTACAAATTACGAATGTTTATAGGTATATACAAAAAAATGCTAACAACCTCTTAGATTTGACTTCTCTTAGTCCTAACAAACATTTTTAGTATGATGTTTTTTTTTAGTGTTTGTGACGGACGGTCCTTGTGCTTACAAGGACCATCTGATGTGAGAAGGCTGTTGTGCCTCTAATTTATTATTTCATATTTTTCTTAGCTCGGAGTAGGCATTGTGTTTTACTACGAGACTCATAACCTAAAACAATAAGTTTTCCAGTACTGTCTGGCACTCATAATCTAAAACAATAAGTTTTCAAGTTCTGTCCCTTATTAAAAGACAACACCGACTCCGAGCTAAGAGCGTCCGCCTCTACAACACTTTGGTCCTCGCCGCGCTCCCTTTGGATATAGTTTAGAATATTTACATCGAGCAAAGTAATAAAAAATATAAAATAATAAAAAACAGGCACAAGATAATTTTAACATCGGGTAGTCCTCGTGCTTATTCAGACGTACCCGCTTAATCCGATTTCGCGATTATTCCGCTTTCGATGCTTAATCCGCTCGGTCCTGGACACTTCCTTCGAGACGAAACCTGGTTCCTTCGAGACGAAACCTTGTGCTCCAACTGTTTCGGCTTGAAAGAGTGCGTCCTGGTGGCTTACGCATCAGCGTGAAATCGTAGGACGCGCTTTCGATTTCCCCGGACATAA
Source organism: Plagodis dolabraria (assembly GCA_963854805.1). Classification (NCBI taxonomy): domain Eukaryota; kingdom Metazoa; phylum Arthropoda; class Insecta; order Lepidoptera; family Geometridae; genus Plagodis; species Plagodis dolabraria. Next base: position 29,146,331 of record OY978448.1, on the reverse strand, counting down.
AATTTTTTGTTCCCATCTTCATATATTATGATTTTCTCTATAATCATATATAGAAATATTATTCTCCTATATCCCATTTTGAAGCTTAGAAGAGTTATCGTATGCAATATATAAATACAATACCCAATTAGTAATTACGTTTGACACGGTTTTTCAATCATCAGATAAAAAAACATCAATCTATTAAAATGCTAAACCAACAAAATTAAAATCAAATGAACTTTACTTTACAACCAACATTCATTATTTTGATATTCGTTGTGTAATTTTGTATATTACATTTATTCATAGGAATAGTAAATCTTAGGGCCTTGCTTTTGTCGGTGTAACTGATTAGTGATAAACAATAGTGTAGCTAATTCTGTAACTACCTTTTGATTAAAAAAGCGGGCCATAGTTATAAATGTATTTATTATGCTATATCGTTGAAAAATGTGCAGGTATACAAACGTATAACGAAACGTACTTCAGGACCTAAGCTACATGAAATAACGCCTTCCGAACCCATAAATCAAAAAGTTGTATATACTTAGAGATTCCCTAGTATCCATTTCATATACGGCTCGAATTGCAAGGTTTTGTAAGATAAAGATTGTCTCTATCTCAGCAGCAGCTCCCCACAGCAATACACTATACGACATTATACTATGGAAGTACGCGAAATAATGTAGTTAAAGTTATTTTACTTTAACTTAACTTTAAGATATTACTTAAGAACTGCATATGCAGCAGAACAAAATCTCCCGGCTAGATCATGTATATGTAGGTCAATGAGTACGACGTGTTTCCTAGATCTAAAACAATACAAATATTGCACATGTTCTACTCCATTTAATAATTCCTATTCATTGATCGTATACAAAATAATTTATGAGCTATACAATTTCTATTTCCGTCGCTGTAAAAGCAAATAACCTGAGTACAATTTGTTACCGAACGTGTATTACACTCTGAAACTCGAATTATAGAACTTTGACCTGATATATTTTATTCACAAACGCTGCAATATACATGGAATGAACCATTGCCTCCCTTGCTGCAATAATTTTATAAAGCTCTAAGGGAATACATCAATGTATAGCGTTTTATAAAAAATGTCGTTCGGAGTAGGGATGCCATATATTGATCGGGGTGGATGACGTAGACGGGTTTCACCACCCTCGGTAACAGAGGGTGGTGAATTCACAGATTAGATAATAGTTACTATGCAGTTCGCAGCTACCCTATTCTATATTGCATCGTGTTATTCATGATTCCTTTTTGTATTATTGAAAGGAGTTACGACCGTATGGATAATGAAGTAATTCGTGTTTCCGTTACTAATAAAAGTATCTTATAACATGGTATATAATTGTCGTGCATGTTTTTTTTTAACTAGCTTAGCCCCGCAGTTTCATTCGCTTAGACAACGATGAAAAGGATACATGTTACAAAACTACAAATTTACGGGAGGAAAAATTATAGTCATGTGCGGGATTAGAACCCGCGTCCATCCACCCTTTTTTTTTTATTGCAGATAGGTAAGCCTTTGACCACAATCTCACCTGATGGTAAGTGACGATGTGGTCGAAGGTGTTAACAGGCTTAACCTAGAATGACTGGCTCTCAAGGACAGCTGCCGGAACACACCGTTAGGTGCTTGGCGACAGATTTTCTACTGGAGGGTGGTAGCTAGCCAGGCGGGCATTCGCAAAAATGCCCTTCCACCATGCGGTGAAGCTCAAGCCCGCGGCGGGATTCGAACCATGGACCTGCTGGGCGGCAGTCCATACCCAAAGCCACTGAGCTATCACTGCTTCAAAAAGTTGTATATACTTAAACCCCTTTAGCCGGGGTATGCTCTGACCGACTGAGCTAACATGATAATGGTTCATAACTCAAATTTTTCGTCTCGTTCCCTAAGCATCGTATGGGGATGGTGGATGATGCGGGTACGAATCCTATGACTATAATGTTTCCTTTCGTAAATTTGTAATTTTGTAATGTTATCCGCAAAGCATGCGTTATTTCAAAAATCAAAATATAAGAATATATGTGTCAAGCCAGAACCTAAATGATGCATATTCCAAGTTTCATCCCAATCGGTTTAGCAGTGTGCAGGAGTAACAAACATCACTCGCTTTCACAAACTTTCGTTCTTCACGTGTATATTATTATTATTATAATTACTAGAAGGGCTTGCTGGGCTAATAGCAATGTTTAGTAGTAGTCTCTGAAATCCAGTAGTCTGTGATCAGCTGACCACTACTAGCAGCTTTTGAAGCGCTCCTAGCGAAGTTTCCTTAGCTGTTCTTAACTGATCGGCAGAGTTAAGTAACGTCCGCCGCGGTCATGAGTTTGATGGGTGACCGCTAGCAACATTATTACTGAGCGTTTCCGTGCTTCGGATGGCGCGTTAAGCCGTCGTCGGTCCCGGTTGTTGTCTTAGGAAGGCAGTTGTTATAGCATGGTGCTACGGCATTTTGCGAATGCCCGCCTGGCTAGCTACCACTCTCAAGTAGAAAATCTGTCTCCAAGCACCTAACGGTGTGTTCTGGCAGCTGTCCTAGAGAGCCAGTAATTCTAGGTTAGTCTGAACAACATCTTACACCATATCACTTACCATCAGGTGAGATAGTGGCCAAAGGCTAGCCCATCTGCAATAGATAAATAAAAATTAACTTTAAAATTACAAAAAAAAAATTATTACATAAAAAAATCTGCTTCTGCCTTTTTTATACATATGTATTTAGATTAATGGTTGACCATTATCCTGAGTCACGTTCTTATTTATTGTATGATAAGGTATTTGCTTATTATATATTCTGTAAAGCATTATTACATTTCAGTGTACATGCATTTCCATGGGCGATCTTTATTGTCCGTTGGTTGTAACTTTATTTTTTTTATTGACCTGATGGTAAGTGATGATGTGGTCGAAGATGTTGTTCAGGCTAACCTAGAATTAAATATAATATAAACTTTATCTAAAAACATGGTGTTTTTAGGGCTACGTACCCAACCTTTATGATGAAAAATATGTTTTTAACTTCAAAAGGAAACAATACTCAAAAATGCGCACAGTATTGTGATTACAGGTACTTTTGAACTTGCTACCGACTTCGACATGTTATTTCACACTTTTGAGTGATGAAGTCGGTTCGATGAAAAAAAAATTTTTACTATTTAGTGACATTTGCTACTTACGGGATCGATTGTCATTCACTGTCATCGACTACTAATATCATCAAGATAGGAAATTATTTTTCAGTTATTGGAGTGTAACTCAAAAACGGCTTCACCGATTTTTATGATTTTTTTTGCTAATAGCTGGCTAGCGGCTACCCTCTAGTAGAAAATCTGTCGCAAAGCGGTGTGTTCCGGCAGCTGTCCTTGAAAGCCAGTAATTTAGGTTAAGCCTGCTCACACCTTCGACGACATCATCACTTAGCATCAGATGAGATTGTGGTCAAAGTTTTACCTATCAGCAATATAAAATAAAATAAAAACTGTCTCTGCTCTTTACACTAAAGTTCGACCGTTGAGAGAATGCGTTTGACAATACGCTTATGGTCCCTTGTCACGGTGGATTTAAAGTACAATAAAATAAACAGTAAAAATATTTTTAAGCATTAAATGTCCGATTCAATATTATGTAATCAAACTGTCTATGTTACTTCGAACTGAGGGGTAAATAAAATTATAAAACGAACTATCAAAAACGCATTCTTTCAGAGGCCGCACTTTAAGCTTTTCTTCGTTTGAGACTGTATTGATACGCAATACCAAGGGCAAAATACTAGCACCTTGATAAACTTAGAGAAAATGTACGCATCAATCTAAAGACGTCCCCATTTGAAGAAATCGGTTTATAATTTAGTATCACAAGAAAATGTATACATGAGCAAGCTTTGCTTTTAATGATCACGTCAATGTATTGTATTATCTAATTCTAAGAGGTAGTCAGAGGTGTCTCAAAAGGTACTTTCTTATAGGGCTTATTGTCATTACCGGAAAACAAATCCGGACTCGGGAATGCTCTTGATAATTTCTTTACCATAAAGTCCAAAAACTATATCCGACCCGAAGGTCGAACATTGGACCGTGATAATATTTTTTTCTGTATATACATTATATGACCCAGTTAAGCTTTGTTTGCAGCTCCATCTATCGGGCGGATATCGTAACTTTTAGATTGTTCGAATACATAGTTGCCTTTGTGCACGTCACTGAACGTAATCTCTTCCCATCCCAACCCCGTCATAGTTCGGCGGACTTGTTGGTAAATTAATACAGCGCCATCTAGGTAGCGACAGTTGTAACTGTTAGAGAACTAATTGCAGTCTTGTGGTTGTTGACGTCTAATGGTTGATTTGTAAAACACACATCTCGCATTAGAATGAGTAATAAAATAATCAAGATTTTGCTCCTGCTCTACTTGAAAAGAATAATTAGAATGATTAATTATTACTTTCGTGCTACTGCCATATCTGAAAAAAATACATTACCCAAAATTTAACTTATTGTGTATCATGAATCAAATACGAGTTACTATATAATACAGATCTACCTTCGATTTGAAGCGATCTACTTTAACAAAATGTGTTCAAATAATTGGAAAATATATAGGTGCTTATATACGGCAAACCCTTGACTATATTTTCAACGTACATTTTGTCTGAAGTTATGAATCTCTACATAACTAGAGATAAAAATCGTATCTCCTAAACGATATTGCAATTTACTTCAAAATCATGTCAGTCGATAGATAAACTTAGTATCTATTATCTTAACATACGATTTTAAGATTAAAAGACATGCGAAATGTATTATTTTCTCATAGTTTCTTGCATTTGGAACGGACCCTTTTACCGAAAGTGTCAAGTTGCGGCGTGCGCTGATATGAGCTTTATTTCAACGTCCGTTGGTTTGATTTCGGGACTAGGCGGTAATTAGCTGCTAATTTAGGTTATAATCACCTTAACCTCTTAGTAATTATTGATGTCATATCGCATTATTTTTGTTCTAAGATAATTTTATTTTGTAAATGTGCGTTGATATTAATTGGCAATGTCTTTCCAAAATGCTGTTATGCAAATTATGTATCATATTATAACCTTCGTGATTGTAACTAATAATAATTTATAAATTATCAATAAAATGTATTAAGTAAATTATAAATCACATTTACTTGATAATTATATTAACTTTTCTACTTAACGTGGTACAAAGTTAAATAAAAAATATTTTCCCGACCAATTACTGTAGTTAAATTAATAAACATTCGACAATAGTAATAGTGTATTTATTTACAATAATCATTAAACTAATTAAACATAATTATTTTAAATAAAATCATAATGTTTAGTCCCAATTTGGTATTATATTTATACTAAATTGGGACAGTATAAGATCTTACAGTAACTTCTTTTATCTCCCTTGAAAAAAGTTATTATATATATATAGGATAAAAAGTTTATCCCTGCTTTCATTTACCATTTAAATAATTTATAAGTTATAATAATAAAAAGTATTTAAGTGGCAGCCCTAAGAAGAAACAATAAAAGTAAGCGCAATGTGAATAAGGACATATATAATTTTTATTATATGCACTAAAAAAATGAGGTGTCAATAGTGTATACTACAGTGGGATCGCCGGCAATTGGGCCTGGCTTTCGCAGTTGCCAAAGGGATACCAACAGTCGGAATCGTAGACAGCCCATTACATATAAAGTAACGCATATCCACGACCCTAATGCATGGTAACAGGGTTCATTTTATACCGGCTACCCCAAACCGGTTTCCTGAGTATACAAGACACCTAACAGCCTTATTTGTTGGGCGTATATAGGATGAAGGCGCATGAAACTTTCGTTTGCGCGATTCAGGACTGGTTGTCTTTTTGTATGTAGAATTTTGTTTCGTAGCTAAAGTGGTGAAAAATATAAATTTTTCAAATTTTTTTTCGGCTTTTCAGCTCTTACATGAGTTTTTACATATTATGTGAATGATTTTAGTTAAATTAAAACTTTTAAAGATAATATATTTAAAGTGTATTTAAATATTGCAACATTTATTTCACAGTAGTACAATGGATACATAAAGCACAATGAAGTTTAATATTGCAAATTTAGAGTAAATATTTGTACATTTTTGAATAATTTTTATAAAAAAATTATTAGGCACCTTTATTAGATTTAAATGTTTATAAAAAGCAGATTTTATATTAGGATTGATTAAGTTATATGATTTTGATTTTAGAGAGTATTATTTAAGGGGGCAATTCCCTGAGTTTGGTTGTTTTCTTTGAAAGTGAACTCCTGTTCTGAGGACCATTACTTCAAATCAGAAAAAAATACATATTTTGTGCGGACATTTTGATAGTAATTCCGTGCTAAAGGTTTTTCATAATGAATAAATTGGGGTAAAAAAATATCTGTAGTAGACGTACCTGTACAACTGTTTAACGTAATATTTTGGAAATTCTCAACAACAATAATGAATGTTCACATCTAACTTTCGGTAATATGTGACCAATTATATCCTAAAAACCCTTGTATCCTTAAAAAAAATCGGACAACCGCATTAATGTCATAAGTACATATTATTTTCTGTGATGTTCGCGCATTTCACACAAAGCCACGTGAAGGGCGCATTGAGATTGAACTTAATCTAATTCATATTTTGTTTTATTTTCCGTAACAAGCTCCTAAATATCCTGAGCGCCTCCTTAAATATATATTTTTTTGTATTACGGCACGTAGTTAGACAAAAAAATTCCAAAATTTATATATTACTTATCCAAAATTAATATAATATATGTATCTCAGTTGGTGAGATAAAGATAGTGTTTAAATATAATTATGTAATTATAATAAATGAAGCATAGAAAATAAATTTGAAATTTGTATTTAAGTAGATTAATAAAATTATTTATCATGAGTAATATAACTTTCAAAACAGTTTAATGTCAAAATAACATTCAAGTAACCGCTGCGCTGCAATGTAAGCACCAACTGTTCTTGCTCATTACATTAACGACATAATAATGAGAGAGGACAACGATTATTATAACTATAATTTTATTTGATTCATGTGAAGTAATTATAACCGAGGTAATAGACTCCCATGGGACTGTTTTGGCGCAGGTCCATGGTTCGAACTCCGCCGTCGGCTTGAGCCTCACCGCATTGTGCAAGAGTATTTTGCGAATGCTCGCCTGGCTAGCTACCACCCTCAAGTAGAAAATCTTTCGCCGAGCGCCTAACAATGTGTTCTGGCAGCAATCCTTAAGAGGCAATTAACGAAATTACAAGGCACATGAGACTTAACAACTATATGTCTGGGCGCAGTGCAGTTTTACATTGCACAAATGCATGTTATATGCAAAGTTTTCCGCTTAACATCAGGACCTGGTTCGTGTCACAATCTTATTAAAAAAAAATCTCCGCTCATTTAGCTTAGATTCACATAAATAACAAGTTTCGGTCCACTTTATATGATCTGACACAAAAACATTTTGCTTATCTTATATTCATTCCTTGTTTTGTCCATGTTATACAAAAAAAACAAAATCAATGCCTGTGTGTCAATGTAAAAAAAAAATGGGCGTTGGTAATGTACGCTTACGTAATTCTTAGAAGAATAACTGTCCCTTGTCCTGTGACGTAGTTGGGCCCTTCTACATGCGGTTTGGGTTCGCTTGTTTTGTATACACTTAATGTAGTGCATATTTATATATTGACTACCTGCGCCGCGCGATTTCACCCTCGTCACAGAACATAGACCCTCGCAGACAATAATGAAAGTGGCCATGGTGAAAAGTATTATGTGTAAATCTGGGACCTAAACTTACACTATTCTAAGATTCATTCAAATCGGTACAACCGCGTCCTCTTGAAAGATTTACACACATAAACTCTTACATCAGCTAACATCAGCAAACTTTCGCATTTATAATATAAGCGTGATAGTGTTCGTGATATCTTGAGGGATACTTAGGCTCGCATCAGTCGTATCATAAACGCAGCTCTCATGTTATTCTCGACGCTCGTATTAGTAAATGCATCTCAAAGTTGAGGTCGATGTTCCATACATTAACCCTTATATATCGATATCTAATTGAAATCTTGAAATATTGTAATCTTGTGAATATATTCACATTCGATCCTTAGCGGTTAAACTTCAAAACTGCATCATAAGTTCATAAGGCGAAAGGTAAGGGCAAAACACAAAAACGAGGTGTTTTTAGATACGTTTCCTTGGAGAAAATAGAGCGTAAAATTTTTAAGTGCGGTGATTTCAGACAATTTTTTTAGAGGTGTATCAAATTTGTTTGGTACCAAACTTGGGTCAGTTATTCTTTGAGTTCGTACGAATTTTTTCAGTGTCCTTTTCTTTGAACGGTAATTAAAAATAAGAATTATAAGAGTAAAAGCTATTACGCCTACTAAAACATAACTTCTATAGTTGAGTCGAAAAACAACTTTGCTCGCAAATATGTTCAGGCAATAAAAGTATTGTACCGTTCGGTAATTGATTTGATTCGAACTTATGCACTTCTTGCTAAATAGATGACGCGTGAGCGGAAGCTAAATGCTCAAAATCATTTACAGTCTGTCGTCGTCTTAAGATCGATCTGAACTTTGAGATGCATTTCCTAATCTATTTATGCTTTAAATATAGTAGTATAAGTTACTTCTTTATCGGCTATCTAGTCTCATACACGTTATGAGTACATCTTTTGGTGTTTTATGGATGACAATTACGGATTGTTTTCAGTAATCGTTTAATTTCGTTGCAATAATTAAAACAACATTTAAAACATTAAACCAAAACATTTTCGCCCACGTCAAATCGCGTTCGCAATCTTTTCATGTTTAATTAATGAAGGCGTGTTTTGGAAACATTTTGCTCTAATTTATGTAAAATCACGTTGAAACATTAACATTGTAAGGTGCGGCCGCTACCTTCTCCGAGATTGGGGGGAGTACGTTAGTAAACAACTTCAATAATAACAAATATTTTAATAAAACACTTATAAACAAAATTTAATCTAGCTACAGTTCCGCCTAATTTTCCTGTTTAGCCGTCGTGACGTCACAAACACCACGCAGCCAAACCGGAAGAATTTTCGATGCATTTCGATTGTACACGAAGCATCCTCAGGAGATCTTGACACTACGAGCGCAAGATCGAGAATTTCTCGATCGGCTTAACAGGAAAATTAGGCGGAATTGTCGCTATATATATTTTTAAAGTGTTTTATTAAAATATTAACTTAATGTTTTCTTGAAATATTTGTTATTATTAAATATGGATTTCCGCAAAGTAACGCCTGAATCTATTGAAACAACTTTAGGGACCAGACAATTTTTTTTATCTGGAACCTGTCTTTCTTTTCTAATACAATACATAAGCATATAGTGTTTACCCCTTATTGATAAATCTATCCGTTCACGCTTTTGAGACCGTGACATACAGACCGACATACATAAAGGCTCTCCCTCGTTTCGCCCTTTTAAAGCTTACATAAAAATAATCCCATTCTATTTTTATCGCTCACGGCTAGAGCTATATATCTCTTTTATTACCGCCATCTTTCTCTCTAAGCTAGGCCTTACCGAACTAGCTATTACTGGCCTGACCCAGTGGCGCGCCTTGCCGCGTAATGTTTTTGTTGCGAATAAAGATAGAAACAATGTAAACTTGGCACGAATCGTCTGACATCACGCCAGGATCAACACGGCATCCGAAATTACTTGTCTATATCGTCTTTACTTTATGATAAGTACAAACAAGTCACAGAGATAAGACAATCATGTTTATACTTTATTGTGTATACAAGCAGTGATGGCCCATTGGCAATATACAGGAGCTGACGCGCCCGACTCCTTGGTTCAAATCCTGGCTGCCTTGAACTTCAACGCATGGCGGCTAACTAAACTGTAAACTTAAAATAAATATATAGGAACCGACTTATGACTCCGGTCGGTTTAAAATACTATGTCCTCAAATTTTCATGGTTCGACTTTTTAACAAGTTATTTCTTCAATCTTCAATTCTTCTAATGAAGTCAGTTCCGTTACTTTTCTGCTACTCCTTACTTCAAGATCGATTGTCACTCGCCCACAATTCTTTTCACCGTCGAGTCGGGTACAGTTGCAGGGATAGGCATATATGGGCAAATACTTTTACATTTGAACATAAAAATTACTCGACCGATGCTGATGAAATTGAAATGGGACCAATTTGGAGGTAGGTAAATACTTCGCAACCAAAAAAGAATAATCCAAGATAGCTGTGGTTATACTTACACATTAAAAAAATAGGCGCGTGCGTGAATATACATTATAAGGGCTTTTTTTAATATAATATTGTGATGCAACACGCACGAGGCCCACCTGATTTTAAGCGGTAACCTTTGCCTATATCAGATGCATTCTAACCTGCGCCTAAGTCTTAATCTTTTGCTTGTAATTTCTTATTGGCTCTCAAGGACTGCTGCCGGAACATACTGTTAGGTGACAGATTTTCTACTTGAGGGTGGTAACTAGCCAGGCAAGCATACCCAAAACGCCCTTCTACAATGCGGTGCAGCTCAAGCCGTCGAGTATGGGGATTGAACCTAGGACCTGCGGCACGACACACCATGCTATTGCCGCTCGGCTATGATACCTTCAAAAGTTAGTTTCTAAAACTCTTTGCACATTTTTTTGGTTTTCCTTTGTAATTTTTTATTCTTATTTCTGGAACGATGCAACGTAAAATATTGATAACTTTTAATTTTGTATCTAATATCACGTCAATCGAAATCGATTTATGTTATGCTTAGCTATCGTAAATCTCTTTAGCTCAACTCAAATAATAATTTGATTGTATGTACTATTTCTTGCAATAGAAAAATAACACTTATAATAAAGCATTTTACGAGGACTGAATTCTATTTACGGGTTGTTTATATTAGCTCAACATTTTTGTTATAGTATTTTTATACCACTTAAACTTTCAACGCTTACCGAATCGAATCAAATTCTAAATTCGATTTTTAGTTGTGGCCGACCTGTTGAAGTTTGATCTTTTATAAACAGGGAGAAGATGGTTTAAGAGACTTGAAATCACCTACATTTATCAAATCTGTTTTGGTTGTCATATAATGCGAATAAAGACAGATAAAAATAGTGTCCCTACTTCAATAAATTCTGCACTAAGTGTACAGCTTATTGCAGTTCTTGGGGGCTCGTTTTACATACTACAAAAATAGGCAATGGGAAGAGAAATTAAAGTCACATATAGCTGGTTAGGTTATAATCTCGCTGCGGTGCATCCCATTACGGGGATGATTACCTGATTTTGATCACTTTGAAAGTGAACTCCTCTTCAGATGATCATTGTTTGGATTCTGAACAAATATATACTATGTACGGACATTTTGGCAACAAATCCGTGCTGTAAGATTTTGTAAATACTTGATTAATGTGTAAAGAACAAGGTCCTAATTGATCTGCATCTTCCTCTTAAGTTTGCAGAACATACCAGCATACTCTGAGCTCGTCTGCACGCGTTAGTGCTCACCGACGGTCAACCACTAAATCCAGTTATACCTTTGCCTGATTATTCTTATCCACTTTCTCTCGGCGCCATAGGTCTTATTACCCGAATGTTTAGATGGTTCAATAGGATTATTTCCCTTAACGACATTTCTCCGAATATTCTTTTTACCTATATAAAGTACTAACTAATAGTGGCTCGCCCCGGCTTCCCACAGATATGTAAGAACATATAAAAAAATAAGTTTTCAAAAAATGTTCTAAAGTCTACGTTCATCGGGGATAATGTAGGATTCTAATGGTGAAAGAATTTTTCAGATTGGTCCATAGTTTTTATGATTATTCGTTACATACAAAAATGCAAATCTTTCCTCTTAATAATATTAGTGTAGATAATTTGCCCAAGTTTATCTTTCTGGTAATCAATCAATTCTCACTATTAGAATCGCACTCAATCGGAATCTCCTAAGACTTAGACACTTTTTTTGTCTGTAGTTATCTCCTTACTTTCCTCGACCTCTTTACTCGGAACTGCAATATATTAATAATAATATATTAAAAACAGGTGAAAGCGAAGATACTCGCAAAATTTCTAAATAAAAATAACTGTAGCGAATTTCATCGCCTTCCCTAAATCATGCATCCTCATTTAAGTATTATACTTGTGTGATCCAATTTAGAACTGTTCTCCTTTTCCATAACAAGTGCATTTCTTTATTTCGCGTGCTTAGCGAAAATCATGTTTTACAAATTATTGAGTACAAAATTTTATGCCCAAGGCGGGAATCGAACCTGCGTCCTCCGATATGCGTCGAATGCCTAAACCTCCTTGGACCACCTGGGACTTGGAATTTCTGCCGACATTTTTTAAAAGATTTCGATTCCCGCCTTGGGCATAAAATTTTGTATTCCAATAATTTGTAAAAAAAACACTTCCAATCCAGATCCACGTGGAAATATCCAACTTAAAAATTTTTGATTTCAATAGCATTTATCAGCGTTCTGCTTACAGAAGCCTCAAAAGTCACTTTACTAAGCCTGGAATGCACTCCATTGTATTCACGCCTTTGACACGTTTGTTGAACAAGTAACTATTATGTAATCTTTGTAGTCACCGACTTAAAGTAAAAAAAGCAGGGTTTTAGCATAAATACTGTTATTATTTATTCTTATGGTACCACCCCTGGTAGATTAGCAGCCCTTTTCCGGCCAGCACGAATACCAATCTACTATCCCTTGAAATAAGATTCAGATTAGCACGCGCTGCAACGGCAACGTGCTGGTAACGATAAATATACAATGCAGGCAATAAAAAGAACATTTTCACATGATGCAGTTTTTTTTTATTTCTATAATTATGTACGGACAGATTATTATATAAATATATTACGGGTTCGCCTGGTTTCTTGACCAGGGGTTGTTTTTTCTACTTGAATATTCGTAATGTGTTTTGTTAGTACATTACTTTCAAAGTTGTTAAGTTTATCCATAGGCCATTTGTTCATTTATTAAAATATAAAATCATAGAACTGACAAACTTTTTGTTTAGCACTGTATATGAAACAATTTTCATTTTGGATGGTGATAGGCCTCTTTGCGAATGCCCACCAGTCTGTCTACCACCTTAAAATAGAAAATGTGCATGTGTATGTCTCCAGCTTACTCAATTGAAATTTCTTAATTCTGAATATGCCAATATTTAGAGCCGATTTAGTGCAATTATGAATACCAACTCAAAATTTAGGTGCCAAATAAACTTCGATGCTACACGTGATTATTAGTGTGTTAGCTGGCGTTATGGTCTCCAGCTGACACATGCTGTATATACGAAACGGCTGAAGATGTGAATGTATACTATAGCCAGGGATTTAGCGCATAATTTGTGCCAGTGGCACAAAAAAATTGAAACGCCCTACTTGAAAACTGTAGTAGTAATGACCCGATTACAACGTGTAAGCTGGAGACCACGTGTCTACAGCTGCTCATCTGTATCTTCTGAACGAATGGGCCTACGACTTTGTTTAATATGTCAAAATTTAGCGCCAAATTTGTGCCATCGGCACTAAAATTTTCAAGTCTGTAGCTATTAAGGTTTTGGAGCTACAAGCTCAAATAAACGTGTAAGCTGGAGACACATGTCCCCAGCTAGCACATGCTGTACAGCTCAAACGGGAAAGGCTAGACTACTGTTTAATAGCTTAAAATGTTGGGTAGAATTTGTGCCATCGGCACCAAAATTTTCAAAACAATGGGCTTCATAGTTTTTGCGTAATAAGCAAAAACATTTCTTCCCGCCTAAATATTTAAATATTTCGTTGAAAACGTTACTGAACGCGGCGTTGCCGTGCTGATGACTGTAGCTACAATCTGTCTTGAACTTTATTTCTATAGACTTGGAACCTATTATCGCTTTCATACATAATAAACGCCGTTGATATATAGGCTAGGAGCATGAAGGTGTCAATATAATCTGACATATATTTTATACTATTCATGCTTTCCGGATTTCAAAAGTATTGAAGCCGTCACTACTTACGAGTGGTCGTTTTAAAACGTTACTGGTTTCGAAAACAATCTTCCTATCGTTGCAATAGCGGTTTTTCAGTTTTCGTTCTGAAATGAAACTATTTAGATATTCTGAGTTTTGAAAATGGATACGATTGACGATGTATTGAATCAGTACTTCAGTACTAATATTATAAATGCGAAAGTAACTCTGTCTGTCTGTCTGTCTGTCTGTCTGTCTGTCTGTCTGTCTGTCTGTCTGTCTGTCTGTTACGCTTTCACGCCAAAACTACTGGACCGATTTGAATGAAATTTGGTATGGAGATAGTTTGAGACCCGGGAAAAAACATAGGATAGTTTTTATCCGACTGCGCAAAAAGAGGTTAATGTTTTCGCGCGATAACCGACATACGCGCGGGCGGAGCCGCGCCCGGAAAGCTAGTAAGGATATATTACGCGGAAGTCCACGTTTGTAGCTAGCTAGCGCCTATTTCATTCGGCTGTATAGGTATAATAAGCTCCCATCGGTTTCGGAAACATTCGGTTCATAGTACTTGGACACACTCGAGTTTCGTCGGGTCGCTAACTCGCTAGTCGCTACATTGCATGTAGAACCTACTCGTATGTATAGCAGGTATATACCTATCTCACTAGCTTGCTGTTGTTTGTATTATTTGATAGAGCGCGATGTTTTTGCAGTCTGTTTTTAAATTTAGGTAGGGAAGGTCGTAGTGTATTTCGTTAATGTGAACAAATAAAATGTTAAATATTTGTTTATAGTTACCTACTTAGTAAGTGTAAATACCTACACACTTTAGTAGCTAAATAACAGATGTTAGGGTTCCGTACTAGAAAACAGGAACCTTTATAGGTCTGTATCTTTGGAACGGTAATAGGTAGCCGGTTGAAATTTTCACAGAATGTGTGTGAATGTGTTAGTATGGCAATCTGCCATACATATTCTGTGAAAATAAGCATTACGGTGTTTCACCAGGCAGCCGTTGCGCATAGCGTATTAGAAAAAGGTTTTGATGCAGTGATGGCTTAGTAGCATTGGCTATGGACTGCCGCGCAGCAGGTCCATGATTCGAATCCCGCCGCGGGCTTGAGCATCACCACATGCCCGCCCGGCTAGCGACCACCCTCAAGTATAAAATCTTTCGCCAAGCACCTAACGGTGTGTTCCGGCAGCTATCCTTGAGAGCCAGTAATTCTAGGTTATGCATGTTATCACCGTCGACCAGATCGTATCTTACCATCAGGTGAGATTGTGGTCAAAGGCGTACCTGTAAGCAATAAAAAAAAAAAGTTGTATACATTTTCTTCGACTGGACTGATAATTTTATATAATTATATCCTGAAGGTCGTCGAATATTCCCAAAGGAACGCATTAAATGTCATCAATTAGGTATTATAATGGCGCATTTGTGTTTGCATGTCATGATATTGTATGTATCTTTTAATAAAAGCTTTTCGTCATGTTTTTCTTTTTTAAATTGCTTATTTTGAAACGTTACTTCAAACTGTCTGCTCTTTCTATGATTTCCATATATGTTGCAGCCTTTACTAGTGCTAGGATTTTGGTCAGTATTAGGTATGTTTATAATCAATATTATGTCCTTCTGTTAACTCGTTTCCTGTTTTACTGGATAAATCTTAATTCTCTTCTTCTGTTATTTCGATTCTTATTTCCTTTGCAAATTCGGTATTTTTAAAGGAAATAACAATTTTCGGTTGTCCTGTTTACCCGTTTTTGTGTCTTTCTACCAAACTAAAAACGTGTCTTCCACACACACATTAGGAACCACACATTCCATGGTGAATGCTGCTATCATATCGCGGGCTGTACATAGTGAAAGTAACGCTAAGTCTAGCGCATTAGACACGTTTTTGCGTTTACTGATCTGAGAGTGGTAGCGATTAAATTTGTAGATGTTTTTTCTCTTTGAAAGGACAGTGTTATATCTATTAGTAGGTAATCTGTGTCCAGGCCTTAGGCCCTTGATTAGTAATTAATATAAGAGAACTGAACTTACCATTTTTATTTCGATCAACGATGCACCGTGGAGCCATCTTAGAACTCAAAATATGATTCAATGACTGACTGAATTCTTAGCCCGGCAGCACTCTTCATGCCGCAATCGGTATCCTACTAGATATTGATTTGAAGTTTTCATTACTAATACTAAAACAGTACCTATGTAACATTGCGTTTTTATTTGTAGTATTCGAAAACAATAATTCTATTGAATACTAGTCATAAACATTTTAGGTGGATATAAACTTCCTATGCTTATTAAGCCTTTGAAAACTAATCGAATTATCCCAAAGATTAAAATCACATTTGCTATTAAGCTGCAGGCTTATGTTTAGATTCTATGTTAAAAATGTTTAACGCATAGAACAAAACGTTGTTTCTCCTTAGAAAATGAAAATATTGCACTTTAGATAAAAAAAAAATTGGGTAAAAGATTCAAATAGATCTCGTTTCGTAGATTCCGAATATATATACAACTCAATTTCACAAAAATTGTCACATGCGTTGTTTATAGTTAGCTCGGCAGAGTTACTACTCATAAATAAAAAAATATACGAGAGAGAGAAATATAGTCTTGTGCGGGATTAGTACCCACGAAGTTTTTTATAACACATTTACAATTACTTCCCTTTCACATTCCGTATCATCATTTATTTACCATAGCAACGCCGTCGTTTGGTAAGTACCTATTCTGTGACGGCATCCGGCATACGCTATTGAATATGTTTACACCGTGTTTAAGCTTACTTGATTAGACTCTGTGAGCATATTCTGTACATAAACTCCTGCGGTCTAATGATGGAAAAGAACTAGATCGTAGGGACCTGTGCATGCATATAGCGAGTACACCGTGTTTAGATTTATTTGATTGAGCTCATTCACTTTATTCTGGACATAAAATTCTGAGATCTGATGAAGGATAAGAAAAAATCGAATGGAACCTTTGGAATTTCGCGACTTGAGCACATAGTTATAAGTATTACACAGGACTTAACGCTCGTACGTAAAACTCCGTCTTATGTAAAAGATTCTCGCCATATTATCTTAATTATAGAAAAACTTACTCTTGAACCAGACGAGATTATAGTGAGTTTATTTTTACTAATGTTCCGGTAAAATAGTGTCTTGAGGTTATAAACGTAAAGTTGGCAAGTAACCACTGAAAGGATGGACTTCAAACTCAGAAATGAAACAAGGATTACAGAGATATTCTTCGATTTACTTCTTAACAATTTTATATAATGCTCCGTCCTACAGCTCGATGTCAAAGTGAGTCAGTCTCGTCCGTTATGACCATCTATAAACATCTGTCACAGTGACGAGTATCTGTCAATGTCAGTGTCGGTATCCACCACTTAAATATGTAACTGTCATCGGATCTACTACCATAGATAACACCGACAGATACTCGTCGCAAAAATACAATCCCGTTCCTACTATTTCGGATAAAATCATATAAATATGTAGTCTTATAGTAGAACAATTGAAACATGGCATAGATTATAAAAGAATTAGTCTAACAACTCGGCCATCCTTTAAAGGTGAGTCCTCTCACAAACGTTAATTTCAGAAGAAGCAATGTATATTAATTATAACAACTAAATACATAGAGTAAAAAATATATGAACAAATGAAAAGTAAATAATATATAGTCTTGTCGACGTTCCTGCAACGCTTGTTAATGATCTGCGAACATCTGTGTATTTATTTTTATAATTTAAGTAATAAAGATACACTGGTCGCTCACAACAAACGCTGCTCACAGTCAAATCTTTATCTAGTTCGCAATCTCATTCTTGCATAGTCTGCTATGATCTGCGATCATCTGTGCGGTGTGGTTACCCAACACCATTCGCTTTCTGCACTGATCGCTCATAGCCTATGCTCCATCATATTAAATCTAAAGAATCTGGAATAACAATCTTATTATTTTAACTTATCATAGTCAGATCTTTAATCTAGTTCGCAATCTCATTCTTGCATAGTCTGCTATGATCTGCGATCATCTGTGCGGTGTGGTTGCCCAACACCATTCGCTTTCTGCACTGATCGCTCATAGCCTATGCTCCATCATATGAAATCTAAAGAATCTGGAATAATAATCTTATAATTTTAACTTATCATAGTCAGATCTTTAATCTAGTTCGCAATCTCATTCTTGCATAGTCTGCTATGATCTGCGATCATCTGTGCCGTGTGGTTGCCCAACACCATTCGCTTTCTGCACTGATCGCTCATAGCCATCTCCATCATATTAAATCTAAAGAATCTAGAATAGAAATTTTATTATTTTAACCTATTTTATTAGTATTCAATAATCACAATCATAATCGCGGTTTCAACGATTACATTCACATCCCTCAAAAATGCATTATAATTATCATCATCATCAATCTATCCATTATTGTATCATACCGTTTATTTACCTTGAGAATTAACTTTATCACTAATCACCGGTCGGGTCAAAACTGTCAGCATTCCAATCACTCACGCTACTTTCACTATCATATCCAGTAAGATTAAGCCAAGGATGAATATTGTCAAGTGTTAGGACGTTTTTATATCTTTTGCTACCTTTTTTAGTGAGAGGCGTATCTTCAACAAGCAACCTGTCATTTGGTAGGATTTTTTTATTATGCGATATGGTCCGTGAAATTTAGCAATTAACTTTTTAGTTTTTCTTACATGGTCATTGTCAGTTACAGTTCGCTCAGTTCTGACTAGGTCGTCTTCGTTATAATAGGTAGCTTTTTTATCGAACTGCTTTTTTTTTGATGCTATCTGTTTACGAATTTTGTCAGCTACATCCGATTACTACATCCACTTAATTGCATTTAACTATCGCCACTAATGCACTCAGAAGTTTCAGTTATAATTTTACTTAATACATTTTCTGACGGGCTGACTAATTTGCTTCCAAACAACAATTCAGATGGACTTTTACCAGTTATTATTTACATAGAACTTATGCCTAATTGGATATCACCTACATACGTATCCCAAGTGTTAAAATTTTTATCGCGAGCGGATAAACCACTGTACTTGTCCTTTAGCCCCCGGAGTGGGCACAATATTAAGTATATTTATAATACTCAGTTTTTCAGTAAATTCCTTGAACTTTGAACTCGTGAAACAAGACTCCCGATCTGTTATCAACCGCGACGGCACTCCGAAATACCAAAAATGTTATTTAAATGCTCTAACAGCGGTTGTGGTTTCAATATCTTTCACAGCTAATCGCCATTTAGGAGTTAGTGTTCTGCAACAATCTACGACCATATATGCCACGCCGAGCACGCACCCAATGCTATTCGATTCTGCACTGATCGCTCATTACGGAAAACACAATTCACGATCAACAACAGTTTATTATGCTTTCCGCAACAATCTACGACCATCTATGCAACATTGAGTACCTACTCGTTCATATCTGCACTGATCGCTGATCACAGAAAACATAACTATATTATAATTAATAAAATACATCTCCATAATCTTATCATTTTCAATTAATTACCTTCATTGTCAATTACGTTACGTTAAATGTCATTTTCGCTACTAATGTCACTCGCCGCCCACTGCAACGCTCCACACCGCGACATAACGGCCCTCGTCCAGATCGCCATCGTTCTTCTCCTCAGCAAGGCAGCTCTGGGTGTGGCTCCCGCAAAGTAAGCCTCAAAGTGCACCGCGATGCAAAGGCACCCGTCCAGATCGCCATTGTCCTCCTCCTCAGCAAGGCAGCTCTTGGTGTGGCTCCCTTAAAGTGAGCCTCAAAGCGCACCGCGATGCAACGGCGCGCTCGTCCAGTTCACCATCGTGCTCTTCCTCAGCATGGCAGCTGTGGGTGTGGCTCCCTCGAAGTGAGCCTCGAAACGTTGACGGCGCCCTCTGCTGCGCCTCCGCACCATCGTTTCTGTGGTCTCCGTCTCGACCGCGATAAGGCGTCCATGCCCATTCCCGGTCCATCGTACACCTTGTTAAAAGAAATAAATAGACACGCATCAATGCTCTTTTATTTATGGACACAATGAAAGGTCAGCTGATAAAGGAATTAGTCCAGAATGAACGCAAATATTACGTTTTGTTGTTTTTTTTTTCTTACCCTCACTGTATCATGTAACGCCAAAACTCACGTCTACACGTAGTTAAAAGGAGTACCAAGTCGAATTACCGGACAATCTATCTAATTGGTCGTCGATCAATGGCAAAGGGATGTGCTCTTTACGCGTTCTATTATTTAGAGCTCGGTAATATATACATTCTTTTTTTGGCCCGTTTTCTTCTTTACAAGAAGAATTGGGCAAGCACAGGGTAGATTGAACCCATTTACTATATCTGCATCTATCATCTCTTGTACCAACTCACGTTCTGGATAGGAAAGCGTACAGGGGCGGTAAACAACTGGTCGTGTGTCAATTAATTAGATTTCCATCTTTACCATGGTAGTATACCTTAGATAGTTACAGGAAAAACAATTTTCATATCTGTTGAGGAGGGTCTTTAGTTTAAACAGTTCATTATCGGTTAAATTACTGCTATAGTTTAGATCAGCATTAGTATAGGCATCGCTTAATCTAAAACGTTTACATTGAAGCTTTTCCCCGTACTAAAAACACGAGTGTTTTTGTGTATAACGTCAGTACATTTTTACTAAAATATGGAACTAACAAGGCCCCACTGCCATTTTCTAATTCATATTCTCTCGGTAGTAAGTTAAATTTTCTATCAGACGCTTAATGAATCTCAAACAAACGGATCCAGATTAGTTATTATAGGAATAAACTGGAATGACCGACATCTGTTTTGACTGTTCAGTCAGAGTACCATTCAGTTCGAACGTACTTACTATTACTAGAAGTATCCACATCAACATGCACCTTTTACGAACTATCAATCTGTTTACTCTATTCGAGGTAACCGTGGACAATTAATAGCTAAATTATTACCTATTCTAGAACAGAAATTGCATTTTAAAATCTTTATCGTAAATTTGAACCTGACATGACCTGTTTCGTTACAGTTATAGCGAACGACAGATGTATTGGACTGATATTTCGACTTTTTCGCATCATTAATACAGATGCTTTATATCTGAATTGGTTAATAAGATATTTTTATCATGATTGGATTTTGATATGTTATACTCTCTATTATGTTATTTGTTGACTGGAAATAATTAAGAACCTCTTCGTGTTCTTGACATTTCGCTGCCTTGGCACCTAACATCAAGGAGCGGTCATCTATTACATGTTGCAGGTAATCGACAGCATGATTTCCGAAAATTTCAAAAACTGTATATTTATCGTTTCATAATAATATTACTCTGATGATTCGTTAAATTAAACACTTTTCGATAACATCTCGTTCAGTAATACGGCATAATTTTCACTACAAAGAAAGGAATCAATTAATTTATTTTTCCATTCTACCCATGAAAATGACAGTACAGGCAAAGCTTGTTACCATGTACGGGCAACACTGGTTAATTTAGGCAGTGGGTAATATATAATCTGATCATCACTCCAATAAATAATCTGACACATTCTTCAACCTTATTGAGCAATATGTTAATGGTTTGGCCAGTCAGCATAGGGTCAAATTCAAGAATAACATTTCCTAACGTTAGAAACTTTCTAATTTCTTTCTGCCTTAACACTCGTTAACGATTTAACTAATTCACGTGAAAACAATTGATTTTCACTATGAAAAAAAATGGATCGATTCACCTGCTCGGTCGGTTGTGTGACACATACGTCGCCCCTCGTTGAGCTGCAGCGATCAGATGACCTGCGTCGATGACTGGAATGTCACTGGTCGTTTCGCTTCCTTTCTCTGCTGCGGCTCGGTCGATGCTCATGCTCACGATGGCGGCTGTGCTTCATTTCTTCAACGTCGCTCTACAGTCCGTGTTATAGATCGGCTTTTCCGCTCTTCCCGGTCCGTTGAACTTCTGCTTGTCCCTGTATGTCGTTTAGCACGCTTCACTTTGCTCGATCTGTTTTTAGTGATCTCGTGGTCACGTCGCGTCAGCGCTTGCATTTCGACTTTTTAAGGTCCGGAGTAACACATGATAGACTCCGTCGAGACAGGCTTTGATGGCACCCTCCATTTTGATAATTTGGGCGCAATTTCACGAAAATTGTGGGTGTGTTGTCTTTATCCCACTTCTGAATTGAAAGGATGGACTTCAAACTCAGAAATGAAACAAGGATTACAGAGATATTCTTCGATTTACTTCTTAACAATTTTATATAATGCTCCGTCCTACAGCTCGATGTCAAAGTGAGTCAGTCTCGTCCGTTATGACCATCTATAAACATCTGTCACAGTGACGAGTATCTGTCAATGTCAGTGTCGGTATCCACCACTTAAATATGTAACTGTCATCGGATCTACTACCATAGATAACACCGACAGATACTCGTCGCAAAAATACAATCCCGTTCCTACTATTTCGGATAAAATCATATAAATATGTAGTCTTATAGTAGAACAATTGAAACATGGCATAGATTATAAAAGAATTAGTCTAACACCACCTTCCAGAGAACTCCAACGTTCTACTAAGACACTGTTTGGCTGAAATTTTATATTATTTCGTCTATCGTAACAAACACTACTTCCAAGTGCATGGCGTTGCCATGGTCAGTCCGGTGGCATCAGTTAAGGCGAACATGAT
Source organism: Plagodis dolabraria (assembly GCA_963854805.1). Taxonomy (NCBI): domain Eukaryota; kingdom Metazoa; phylum Arthropoda; class Insecta; order Lepidoptera; family Geometridae; genus Plagodis; species Plagodis dolabraria. The sequence continues at coordinate 29,123,578 of OY978448.1, read as the reverse complement.
GACAAGATGTTTAAATCAATTTAAGATAATTCATTGGTACCCCAAAATCAAAACATACATATATTTCACCTACTTTTATGAAAAAGCTTTTAAAAACTGGTATCACTAAGCATGTCTTTACCATCAGTGATGCACTCCGTTTATAATAACAATAGTAGCTTCGCATACCGTGTGCGTGATACACATACGATCATTTCAAACGTGGCCTGTTATTTTGGTTGTGATTGCAGAACTACTGTGTTTCTAGCAGGGATTTAAATACCGCTTCATAAAGGTTACCGATTGAAACGATAACCGTATGTATGGGTTACAGATATAAACGGTCACCGCAATGAAACGGTTGTACCGTTTCCTTTACGATTACCCGTATGATTACGGTAACCGATATAAATACCGGTATACGTTTCGGTATTTTTGTAAATTGAAATATAAAACTGTGCGAGTGCAGGCGCACGCCGCGCTGCGCCCCCTCGCCTCAGCCGCCTCCCGCGTTGGCCCTACGTGCCAATGCATGCCGCTGACAATGTTACGTACCTATTCAGCAGAATATTATTTCGATATTTGAATTCAAAGAGGCGGCACTATATAGTACAATTGTACTAGTACCGCCTCTCCACATCAGCCGACATTATTATTAAATAGGTAGGCATACCTACTCTTGCAACTGACACGGTTATAATAATGAGTTACAGTTTTAGGATTTATCAAATAATCATACAGCCACTAAGTATTTCACGCGCGCCTGGCTAGCTGCCACCCTCAAGTAGAAAATCTGTCGCCAAGCATTTACCGGTGTGTTCTGCTGTGTCCTTGAGAACCAGTAATTTTGCGTGGTGGTAGAGGATTTTGCGAATGCACGCCTGGCTAGCTACTACAAAAAGTCAAAGTCAGGCACGCATTCGCAAAATCTTCTACCACCAGCAGGTTCTCAAGGACAAAGCTGAACAGACCAGAAAGTGCTTGGCGACAGATTTTCTACTTGAAGGTGGTAGCTAGACAGGCGCGCATTCGCAAATTCCTCTACCACCATGCAAAATAACTGGTTCTCAAGGACACATAGCGGAATAGACCGGTAAGTGCTTGGCGACAGATTTTCTACTTGAGAGTGGTAGCTAGCCAGGCACGCATTCGCAAAATTCTCTACCACCACGAACAATTACTGGTCCTCAAGGACACATAGCAGAATACACCGATAAGTGCTTGGCTACAGATTTTTTATTTAAGGGTGGTAGCTAGCCAGGCGCACATTCGCAAAATCCTCTACCACCACGCAAAATTACTGGTTCTCAAGCACACATATAGCTGAACACACCGATAAGTGCTTGGCGACAGATTTTCTTCTTGGGCGTGGTAGCTAGCTAGGCGGGCATTATGCCCTACCACCATGCTATCCGCCATCAAGCTACCACTCTCAAAGAAAAAATCTGTAGCCAAGCACCTAGCAGTGTGTTACGGGTACGGAAGCAGTTTTTGAATATACCTACACTGAAAATCCTATTTGAAACTAATAATGTTATTATTCCCACTTCCCGTCATTCATATTAAATAATATAGGTACTTGCTAATAAACCTATAATTATCTAAACAGCGCGAGCGGTGAGTACTGCTCCCCCCACTCCCCCCCGCAGCGTATCGCACCACCGCATCACCGCACCCCTGCCCGCCCGCTGCACTCACATTGACTAACATAAAATACATATACCGAAATGGAATTCGGTAATCGTATCGCAATTATGCTAACAGATATATACCTGTTACCCTTATTTAATTACGGTATTTACCGAAATCGTATCGGTAAATACCCATACCGTAATATCCCTGGTTTCTAGATCAAGATTTGTAAATGCTATACCAATTTGGACTTTTGCTAACAAACTAAGAACTTTTTATATCACTTAATTTTAGTTGGTTTTGCATAACAGAATTACGAACAATTATCTTTTTTCCTTTTAGTATATTCATAACCAACCAGTTATCACTTATAGATATAGAGTGAAGGATTAGATTAGAATGCAATATCTTGGTCAAACAAAGAGGATGTAATAAAGATCTAGTAAATAGGTCAACATTCTGAGAGAAAACATACCTACCAACATATTTTGTAAATATTGGCACATGTTATGGTTGTCAAACACAACACCTTCTCCTAGTCTATACATTTACTGTTTCTTTGTAACTTCTTCTACATATCCTTAACGTGAAAGCAAAAAGTAAGTTCAAACACTATAGAAATAAGGTTCAAAGCAGATTGCAGTTACGGAGAACGGACGGCAACGCCGCGTTCAGTAACGTTTTCAACGAAATATTTAAATATTTAGGCGGGAAGAAATGTTTTTGCTTATTACGCAAAAACTATGAGGCCCATTGTTTTGAAAATTTTGGTGCCGATGGCACAAATTCTACCCAACATTTTAAGCTATTAAACGGTAGTCTAGCCTTTCCCGTTTGAGCTGTACAGCATGTGCTAGCTGGGGACATGTGTCTCCAGCTTACACGTTTATTTGAGCTTGTAGCTCCAAAACCTTAATAGCTACAGACTTGAAAATTTTAGTGCCGATGGCACAAATTTGGCGCTAAATTTTGACATATTAAACAAAGTCGTAGGCCCATTCGTTCAGAAGATACAGATGAGCAGCTGTAGACACGTGTTCTCCAGCTTACACGTTGTAATCGGGTCATTACTACTACAGTTTTCAAGTAGGGCGTTTCAATTTTTTTGTGCCACTGGCACAAATTATGCGCTAAATCCCTGGCTATAGTATATAATCACATCTTCAGCCGTTTCGTATATACAGCATGTGTCAGCTGGAGACCATAACGCCAGCTAACACACTAATAATCACATGTAGCATCGAAGTTTATTTGGCACCTAAATTTTGAGTTAGTATTCATAATTGCACTAAATCTGCGCTAAATATTGGCATATTCAGAATTAAGAAATTTCAATTGAGTAAGCTGGAGACATACACATAAAATGTGCCGCTAAGCACGTAACGTGTGTTGTCCTTGAGAGTCAGTAGTTCTAGGTTAGCCTTAAGGCTGTTGTTCACAACATCTTCGCCCACATCATCACTTACCATCAGTGAGATACTTGACAAAGATTAGCATGTCAGCTATAAATTAAAAAAACATATTGATATATTATTATGATATATTTCATAAAACATAAGTAATAATTATGAAAGTTAGGACCATTGTTAGTAGTACCATCACATAAGTTGGTACCTATGGCGGATAGGCTTACAAATAATAATATTAGCAAAAAGATTAAAATATAAGGTCCATATAATATGTCAATAGAGGAGACCTGTATTTTTTTGTGTTCTATCGTAAAAACTTAAGCATGTAATCTTCGATCTTGGTATGATTGTAGTCCTATATCTGCCATATAATAATAAAAACCTCGACTACCGACTCTCGCTAAGGATCTCAAACAGTATGTAAATCCAACCTGCACTTGCCCGATTTTTTTTTCTTTATGCTGTATTTCAAAAACGGAAATACATACAAGCTACCCATTCCACCTTGACTTAGTAAGAACAGTAACCATTTGACGGATTTCGCCTGCATCCATAGCGCTGAAAGAAAATGAGTTGTTTTATTTCTTATTTCAATAGTTTGCAATCCGACAATCTCAGTAACCTATTAGTTGCCAAATATTATTTTATTGACTCAATCAATATTCAAGAACCACCTGGAAGGACTTTGGATCAACTAAAGCCGCAATGAACTTCTACTTAAACGTTCAGACAAGAATCAAATTATAAATAGCATACAATTTTCCTTACATACGAAAGAGCAATACATGCTCTCTCGTATGTATTTTTGAAAAATTAAAAAATATCAATGTTTGTTTTGAGGGATAACCATACTTTTTTAATAGCTTTCAAAACATTAAATTTATCCTAAGGGGCTGAAATGGCTCCATGGAAAAGAGGTTACCGTCGTACATTAAATTAAATGGCACCAAGAGTGTGCATATAATATAAATTCATATCCTTTGTAGAGGCCACTTCGTGCCGTAACTACCGCAATAAACATTACCTTAACAGCACGTCGCTTTTAATTATTCCGAGGAGACCAAATTGGTTTAGACCGTAGGAAGAGGGGAAAGTAACGGGGGACTACACCCTCTCCCAGTTAGAGGGGTTTGTCGTTTGTATTTCATCCCTTTGTGCGGCGATGGAGCGGAGATCCGTTGTTTGCGCAAGCTGCGCGCGTCGACTTCCTGAGCGAGGCGCCAGTAGCGCCGCCGGCCCGTCGCCGGTCGCACCACGATGTAGCCGCACGCCCCAAAAATCACAAAAGTCTTCCAGCGGTTCCACCGCCTTAGGATTAAGTAACTAAGTCTTCCATTAGGTATAAGTTAGATTAAGATGCAAAGGGGCCGGGCGCCGCGTCGCGATAACAATAAAATCGTGTTCGAACGCCTGTGGCGCGGCACGTTCCAAGCCGTGGTCGCGGGCCCGCAGCGCAGGCCTCGCGCCGCTTCGCTGGATCGCAGCCCTATCACCGCCGCCGCCATGCCGCTGCACGGCACGCACGTATCAGACCCGCTAGAGCCCGCGCTCCGCACCATCATCGAGGGCCTCAGGAACTCTTGCTGCTGCCGATGCAGCTGCTCCGCCCCCGATAGAACCTTTAACGACAATTTGCAGGTCTGTCTCCCCGGCGATGAGGAGCGGAAGTCCATGCGATCCGTCATAAGGTGTGCATACAGTTTTATCGATTTTATCGCCCTCGGTAGCTATCTCGGTCGACCGACGCTGGCCGTCATTACTCGTTTAATTAAAAAGCTACACGTTCGCAGAATCCGCGCTGATTGGACTTAATTCTATTGAATTATAGTACCTTGTATATTACGTTGACTTGCGTTATTATTGTATAAATTCGTAGTGGAAGAAGATTGATAAATTAAATTGTTTTATTGTTTCCCCGTTTTAGCGCACTTAGTTGCAATTCAGGTAAATATCCGTTAGTGTTCTATGAACCTTATTAAGTTCTATGTAGTAAATCATTGTGCAACCTTATTTGCCTCCATACGCATTACTATCAAAAGAAAATTGAGCTAAATACTTGAAAATATCATCACAGTACTATATTTAATTAATAATATACATTACCTATACCTACAAAGCCCTTATCTAGCCAAAAGCCTAGGGTATATTAAAAATAATGGATCTAAATTCAATTATAATCATGCGCCTTAGGCTCACAGCAGTGTACCTACCTTAACGAACCTTTGGTCCTAATCGTGCCTAACAGTTGCGGGTATACTAACAATGAGTTTTTCCAAGAAGAGACCGCGTTAAGAAGGCATGTTGGCCATAAATCTGAAGCAAAAACTCCCCTTTTTGGTGTTAGTAACATAACATAATTGTTTGTTAATAAGCCCTCCACTAGAATATGTGTATGTAGACGAGATGAGTGTGTGAGTGCAATGTTAATGGTGATGGGTACTTGTTGTAGCGTCCGCGAGACGCACGCGGTCGCGGAGGCGCAGCAGGAGAAGAACGCGCGGCTGCGGTCCGCGTTCGGCATCTCGCCGCGCTTCGTGGAGGGCTCGAGCCTGGACGCGGAGCGCCGCGCGCGCGACCACGCGCAGCGCTACCCGCTCGTGCGCACGCCCAGCCACGAGCGTGAACGGGACCGCGACCGCAGGGACACCACACACGCCGTCAAGAAGAAGAAGAAACGCAGGTAACCAAACCACCTATCTCTCTATATATATCTAGTTGCTTATTTATTTTAACGTCTATTCTGTGACATTACACGATATTGTCTTGCATTAACACACTTATTAATTCATACCTTTACGAGAAAATAATAATATATCCAAACACTCGCTGTAGTAAATTTATTCATACTTTTCCTTATACACATTCTTACTTACAATCACATCTACTAACAATTGTAAACACACAAAGTACACTACAAACTCAATTACACTGATACACTTCACATACACTTACACACACTATATGTTCCTTAAGCGCTAAGTAAATATTGTAAGCCCCGGCGGATAGTTAATATTAGAAGTAATTGCCAGTGTCATAACTATTATGGGTTAAGCCTATGGTCCCTGAAACACAGCTGACGCTAGTTCGGGAACCTATGGATTAATATTTACTCTGTACCTATGTAACTTGAGTCAATACAAACTATTTGTATATGTATATATGAACGGGACAAAATCGATAATATAATCCCAACGAAAAGACCTTCTGATCTCAGGAGGGTATTTTGTATAGTACTATTGATTACCATTTCGCTCTTTGGTGAATGATGTTGTGGTTGAACTGTGGGAGGCAATACAACTTTGGGTTCTTGTGACAGAGATTCTACTTGAGCGTGGTTGGCGATACGAGTTGGTTGCTCGTATTATGATATTGTCCCATACAAAATTACAATGATATTGTCCCTTACAAATTGATAATAATATTGCCCCCAAATTTTTGATTAAAAATTTGATCTGCTAAGAACACATAAGTTATGTGCAAGGCAATACAATTAGCCAACAGTAATGCAAAATCTTATGTGCCTCTCTAGATAACTGTCAAATATTTTTATGACCATAGTCAAGTCCTTCTCAAGTTACCTTACAGGTAAAGTTTTACTTCACACTACCAGTAATTGAAGTAAACTTTGTAAACATTATTGTTTTTATTATTTAGGTCACGGTACAAATCTCTGTAATAATCAATATTTTAAACAGTTTAAGCTTGGTATAATGACGTTTATTTTTCATTGAAATTGTATGAGTTGAAAGGTGGGCTCCAGATCAATTGATAACCTACCTTTCATTACCTAAAAGAGAAAAAATACACAACAAGCATCAGCTTTCAAATATAAAAAAACATCAAAATCCAGTTTACCCAGAAAAAAAGTTCTGAGGTAACAAACATTAAAAAAAATACAGACGAATTGAGAACCTCCTCCTTTATTTAAAGTCGGTTAAAATAGCAAAATTGTATGCTTATTCATAAATTTTAATTAATGGTTATGCAAGGCATGGTCACCATATTATGGAGTTATTTATTTTAATCAACAACGTTTTTATTTTCAGTGATTCTCCAGATGCAAAGAAATTGAAGAAGAAAAAATCTAAAAAGAATAAAAAAGAGAAGTGAGTATTATTTTTCTACGAGTTGGATACTCGTTATTTTTTGTATGTGCTGTTTTAATGTAGTACTTTTTACTTTTACCAAATATTTGATAGATTACTTTCCAGGCAGGTGTCGCTGCGGTTGTCCAAGAGGCAAGTACTGGTATACGTAATGAAATATTCATTACAATGTTATTAAATCTAAACACTTAATATTTATTGAAAATTTCAGCGAAAAAAGGTTGCTGTGGCATCTCATAAATAGGTACGGCGCGTATTTATTGTCATAATATATTTTTAAACAATTTTATGATTGATCATCGGAATTGAGAAATTATAAAAGATGTAACATTTTATTTTCTATAAAATAATAAGTAACTCAAGTATTTTTCTTAGGTAATAAATGAAACTAATAGTTTCATTTATAACCTAAGAAAAATGCTTGAGTCACCTTTATGCTGCGAAGACAATCGCGCTAAGTATTATGTTATTGTGATGAAACATGCGCGAGGCCTTCCTAATGTCAAGCGGTAACCTCTGGCTATAACAGATGTGTTTCGTCACAAATGACAAACTGCACTGCGCCGTGAGGCTTTAAGTCTAATCCGTCTAGAATTACTGGCTCTGTCTTCCTAAAAAAACCGATAGGTGCTTCGAGTCAGATTTTCTACTTGTGGTAGCTAGCCAGGCAAGCATTCGCAAAATGTCTTTCCACCAAGCTCAAACCGGCGGTGGGCATCGAATCTTGGATTTAGGGCACGGCATTCAATAGGTATTACAGCTCGGCTATCACTGCTTTAAAGGTGAAACTAGTTGGTAGTCTGATGTTAAACCACTACCCATGCCCGTAATGTGTCCAACCTATCCTATACATATAGATCTATATTGTTTTCCATGTGTCCTATCCATATATATTATTTACGAGCCTGGTATGTCACTTGCATCCCTGTTCTCCAATCTGGAACACACCATTTAAATATTTGTTGATACTATAGGTTTACTATAGGTTTTTTGGTACACCATGTTTGGTCTATTTATTAAGGTTAAATTTGTTTTATGGTTTGGTAATAAAACTTTCTATTACTATACCTATCCAGACAGCTTTCTCGTCAGTTTTAATACTTCCTATTGCAACATTTTAACAATGATGTTTCCAGCTATAAAATCTAGTTAAATTCCATTATTTAATAACATTCTGGTAATATTGTTAAAATAAGGATATAAAATGCTACCAGTTAATAATAACAAATACTTTTAAAAGTATCCTAAAAAATATTAAATAATATTTAAATAAAACACTTAAAAAAGCATAAAATTATATATCTAGTGACTAAGTGTTTTATTTAAATATTATTTAATATTTTTTAGGATACTTTTAAAAGTATTTGTTATTATTAAATATGGATTTCCGCAAAGTAACGCCTGAATCTATCCATTGCTACCAGTTCTCGATGTCATAATATCAAATGTAAAGGGCCCGATTCGGTTTCAAATTTTTCTAACAGGCACTATATAATAGATGAAAATACTGAATATGCGTACGAGATAGATATTTTAAAACCTTTTAAATTGCTTTAAATAAACACTCCCCTAAACGTGACTAAAATACGCTATACATTTTCCGCAGGCAAGAGTCCAAGAAAAAGAAGAAACGCTCCAAGTCACCAGACACTGACAGTTCAAGCAGTTCTGAAGCTTTGCAGGACAGCGACTCGGCTAGCTCCGACGATGACAAACAAAAAAAGAAGAAGAAGGTATTTACAATTTTTGCATTTGATCTATATTGTCTGTTGCCGACATGACTTTACCATAGAGTTTTAGATGATGCGATGCAAAGGTTATGTTCATAAGTTAACTCTTTCGGTGATCTAAATTATAACACCTACTTTTAATAGAAGACTACTTCAAAAGTTGAGTTAATTTCTGAGAGAAAACAAAATGCAAAGTAAATAAATTTCCATAACGTATCGCATTGACCATAGACCAATGAATCAAATGTATTTAATGAAAATTAAATTTCATGTGATTCTGATACATTAATTTAGCAATGCATAAGAACGCGTCAGTGACAGTTGACGAACATAATCTTTGCGTCATTTGAAGGTCTAACGTTAACTTTGTGTTTTGGGAATTCGGGGACAGCATCAAACAAGTTTCAACACATTTGACTTCCAAGTAGCCCTATTGGAATACTATGCCCATGAAGTACACAGTCACTATCTTGAGACAACCTCTAAACGTAGCCAGAGTCGGCAACTAGCTGCGCACGATGCTTACTTTCCGCTCCATCATGCGTCAGTCACATTGGCCTGAATAACTTCGACCTACCCGCACCATTGCAAAAAAATTTGCTTCAAATTTTTAGTTTCTCTATAATTTTTATTACATCACTCCCCCGATTGTCATTCTTATTCCGCTAGACTGATCTCGTAGCTCAGTTTTACCTATTGTTACCTTTATAGATAATTTCTTGTGCTTCTCCTGTCTTTAGTATTAAAACCCATTCACGACATTATAGTACCATGGGGCGGATTTTTGAATATGTTTTTTCTTTAAATGTTTATTGTTCTTCTTACCTCATTATTTTATTTTTTTGTTTCTGTAAATACAAAAAAATAGCGAGTAAAAAATTATCTGTTTAACTGTGCATCATTTCATAGGATAGCCATCTTTATCTGAAGAAATAACGTATACTGTAAGTATATCACAAAACAATAACACTCAGTAAAACACTATGTTAGGTGAATTCTATAACTATCGGTATTGGTAACTTTTGTATGCATTTTAACTGAAATAATTGCGACTAATGTGGGTGTATGTCAGTGGGTATACGTGGGAGCTTTATTTTACAGCAGATATTTACATGCATGGTGTTTGTAGTCCTTAAAACAGATGGTGGTTTTATATTGTTTCGTATCACGGTATTGACGTGTGACTTAAAAACGTACTCCATATTCGAAGGTATTATTTTAACACGCACCATTTACTCCACATATTCACAATACAACAAGATATAAATACTTTTAAATAAATATATACACTTTCGAGTATATTAGGTACGTTTTTCTATTACACGTCCACTGCTAATATCAAGTCTTTAATGAAATGTAACTAATCCATAACATTCTCCCTCTTCTGATTTACCCAATAATTAAGGATGCACCAATATAAATGGTACACATTACCACCACCACCGTTTGTTAAATAAGGTACGTTCCCAAGGTGTTTATTTTTGTGTAATACGTGTATTCTTTTATGTTTAAACCGTAATGTGTTACTAACATTGTATCTTTAAGTGAAACACTTGTGCCAACCAATTTGAATTGTTTTTATCTGTTCGATCTTAATTTTATATAAATTTGAGAATGTTATGGATGAAAATATATAACATTCCCTAAAAACATTTTGAAATAATTTAACTTTCTATACTCGCTTCCATCGATAGCTTTAAGTATTGTTAATCTCATTTTCTATAATAAAACTTACATTGATTTGACGCCTTTATTGATTTGACTATGATTCATTGTTAGTGTGCATGTGTAAAGTTTAATTTATATGTTTAATTGAAATTCTTCATTATTTTGATCGCCTCACGGACGGTATATTGAAGAATTTCAGGTACATTTTTTTTAGTACGAAATGTTTTAGTTGCCATTACCACTCTAGTCTTATTGTATTGGCACTGGTGTTTGATGGCGTTTTTAATTTTTGGAGATGATTTTTTATGGTATTGTTGAATTTTGAACAGAAAAAGTCGAGTGCAAGACGTCGCGGCACCAGCGAACCATCTAGCAGAGAAACGTAAGTCAATCTTATAATAGAAATAATTTAAAGACTCTTATTAAATGATTTTATTGTTTCTGTAAAACTTAAACTTGCCTTCACCAAAAAACTAACTGCATCTTTATATGTTCCAGTTCTCCAGTGAAGCATGCAAGAGAAAAGCAGCGGGAACGCTCTAACGAAGTAAGAAGGAATGACGTCGAATACAGAAGAAACGACCGCGAACGCGAGGACCGCATTAGAAAATACGACAAATACGAGAAACGCAACGATGAGCCGAGAAACTCACGACACAACTCGAGAAGACGTGAACGAAGCGTTTCTGAAGAAGACCGCGACTCATCTCCGGAACTTCGACAAAGATCCACCATTACCAGAATAGAAAACAAAAGACGCGACCCGTCGCGAGAAGACGAACTACCGAGGAATGAGAAACGTTCCAAGCGCGACCGCGACTCTTCTCCCGGATCTGATTCAGAACCATCCAAAAGGCCAGAGAAACGAAGCAAAAATAAAAGAGAGGCTAGTTTGTCCCCGCCTCCAGAAAAAAGACGTCGTCGAAGCCCGTCTCCTGATTACAGAAAGAAAGACGAGAGCTACTACAGAAAAGACGTACGTGGCAACAGTAGAAATAGAAGTAAAAGTCCAGTAAAAGAAGACAGAAAAACATCTAGACGAAGTGAATCCCCTGACTACAGAAAGAAAAGGCATGAAGAAAAAGAATCGTACAATAGGAAAGAAAAAGACGACCGTGAATCTTACAGACGAAAGGAACGTGAAGACAGAGAATCCTCCAGGCGAAGAGAAAGGGAAGATCGAGATTCTCCCAACAGGAAAGAAAAGAACGACCGAGAATCTTATAGAAAAGATAAGGATGATGGAGATTACACCAAAAAAGACAAAGAAGATAAACATGAAAAAAATAACAGATCTAACAACCACGAAGAAGAGCCTAAACGGAAACACAAAGAAAGTAACGATGACACCCGTCGTCGCAAAAACAGAAGTCCTTCCAAAAGCAGGCGAAGCTCGTCTGATGACAGAGAACCATCACCCGCTAAATCTTATAAAGAGAAGAAATCTCGAAAAGAAGAAAAAAGCTCAAAGAAATCCAAATATGACAGAAGAGACCCATCATCCGAATCAGAGCATGAAACCCCAAAGCATAGAGAAAAGGATTCCAAATCTTCGAAGTCAATTAAATCACGATACCTTAAAGGCAGAAGTTTATCAGCATCGCCAAGAGAAGATAGGAGGAGTCCCTCTGTGGAGTATAAAAGAAAAGATTCACCACCACCGTCAAAGACCAAAACTGATAAATACAAATCCGACCGAAGATCGATAGAGAATAGGCGAGATGACAGCCGCGAAGACAGTAGACCGAGGAGAAAATCTCCAACTCCAGAAGAGAGACGTAAACGCAGGTCTCCGAGTAGATCCAAATCACCGAGAAAGATTTCCAAAAAGAGCAAACATAAGAGCGAGACGCCCGATAGGAAGAAGAAATCGGTAGAGAGGCGTTCGCCCTCGCCGAAAGACAGAGACAGAAAACAACGAGAGAGAAAAGATTCTCACAAAGCCAGATCTAAGTCTCACACTCGACGAAGCAGAAGCAGAAGCACATCTAGCCTGAGTTATTCACCGGCCCGTCGCAGTCCCGAGCGGTACCGCGATATAATTGAGAATCTCCCGGAAAAAGACAAACGTAAATACATCAAATCGCCATCGGATTTGCTACCTAAAAAGAAGAAGAAAGAGCCCGACTACAAGCCGAAAGTCGCTTGCATGAGGACCTCGACATCCAGCGACAACGACGACTCGGCCGATGACTTTATGCGGGTCGACGACCGAGCTAGACAAGAAGAAATAGATTTAAGGGAACTGAGTAGATTGAAAGAGAGGTTAGCTCAGATGGCTAAAGCGTCGTTGCGTTCGGCCGAAACTTGTCGGGTCGAGGAGTCTAACGGACCGTCGACGTCTGTGCTCGGGCCTGGTGCTTCAAAAGAGGAAGAAAAGCCAAAATCCAGCCCCGTGAAAGAGAAGAGTCCGGTCGTTATCGAAGTCAAAAAGAGTCCCGAGAGGATAGTGGAGAGCGTGGAGAGAAGTCCTCGCAAGGAGAGGTCGCCAGAGAAGCGTAGACGAAGCGAGTCGCGGCGCAGTTGGTCTCGTTCTTCGTCCCGCCGCCGGTCGCGGTCGAAGTCACGTTCTCGTGGGAAGTCACGTTCGCGGTCGCGCGGGAAGTCGTCACGATCGCGCTCCAGGTCGCGTACGAGGTCAAAGTCGTCGAGATCAAGATCTAGGTCTCTCTATTCACGATCTTCCTCACGGTGAGTAATACTTTTACACCTTATATTGCATGGTGGTAGGGCATTTATCACCCCTAAGTAGTAAATCCCATGCTAAGCACCTAACTGGGTCTTTCGGCAGCTGTCTTTGTGCTATATTGTATCAGCCTGTCCACTGCTGAAATCAGTCTCTTCCAATAAATGAAGTTTGTCATAATCACTAAACTTGGCAGATGGCTTGGGTATCGCAGTGTGAGACGGCAGCACTTCGGAAGGCGCTGCTGCTAATCTTCGGGTATTTTTTCTTTAGTCACCTCTTATGATTACCACAGGATGATATGGGAGGATTCAATTCTTACCCGGGGCAAAACTATGACAGCCAATTATCCTAGGTTAACATGGACAAACAACTTGGATGACATCATCCCCTAATGGTAAGGTGCAATAGTATCCTATCAGTATTAGAAAATATATATCAGCAATTACAAAAAAAAACAAAACGCCATCTTTGAGCTGCATGTTGAACTATTTTGTCGTTACATTAACCGACTTCGATTGAAGGGTTCTTTATTTGATTTTTACGTGTTTATGTGTAACTTTGTTCTGAATATATAGGTTTTTGGTCACATTAAAGTTTTATCAGCTTCTAATATTTTTCTTTTAAGCCTGCACCGAGGCAGCGATACGTAATTGTGGTTCGTTCGATCCCTTGCTGTATCTTTATTTCTTAATTTTGAGTTATGTATTTAATAGATATTATATTTAATGATTCATTCTATAAATCATACACTTTGGAAACAAGATTACCTAAAATTTTCTCTATAGAAAAAAAAACAAAGTTACATCTAAAAAATGAAATACCCTTAGCACGGAGTAAATACTTAACGGAGAGTCATCCGTATTTGAAAAATAAAAAAAAACAACATGTTTTCAATAACGTATACACATTAAATTTTTCAAATAGGTATTTGTTTCTGTTATACGAAGGAAATACTTAAATTCACGCTCGTTCCGCCCATTTTAGTCAGAACCGCGATGCTTTGTCTCTATCCGTTTTAGTAATTCTTCGGCCGTCGGACGGGGACGGATGCTGTTGGCGTGCCTTACTTACGCACACATACGCGGCGTGCCTAAAAAGCTCGGTGCGCCCTTAAGTAACACAAAACTACTGAACTGACAAAAGTACGCTCACGTGCTTATACCTGGATGACTTCCTAATAATTTTTCTCACGTTTGCCAGTGATGACCAGTATTATGAGCGAGGGGAAACCAAACGATCTTGAGAGCAGTAATGTATCACTCAATAGGGTGATAAAATTGAACTCACTTCCAAAACTGAAAAGTAAGAAACTTTTGACAGTCAAAACATGAAAATTTGTGAGCTAAGTGTTTTGAATAGCATGGTATGGAACTCGACGTTGTTTTTTATTTACAACTCTTTTTTTTCTATCTTACTTTCCAGGTCAATCACGTGCACGTCTCGTGAATAATGATAATAATTTGTTTTCAGACGGTCGAGGTCCAGCAGATCGAGTTCGTACAGCAGCCGCAGCTCCTCCAGGTCTTCGCGAAGTTCATCTCGATCCACGCGCTCTTCTAGGTAAACTGGACATTCTAATTATAATGTATAATATATATAAGGAACAGTGCGTTTCACATGACGAACACTGCATTCACGCAAGTTTTTTTCTTTAATTTTGTACCGAAGAAAAATATATATAATGGAACGATGTCGCGGCGGACGTCGAAGTAACGGTTGTGAAAGACATTGAAGACAATTCAAAACCTTTCTTGTTCTAAAACAAAGCATAATAATTGAATGGTGTGGTGAAATTGCCAGTATTATAGGGCCCACACTCTACGAAATTGAATGCGATCAGAACCGTCCAAAAGGTTCAATTAATTACCTACGTGTGGAATTTGAACCCGTTGGCATCCGTCCCTATAGCTAGGATATGCTATGCCAACTGAGCTACCATAGTGAGTGACTCGTGGCTCACATTAATCTAATTTTTCCTATTGTTTAACTGTTTTAAAGGATTGCAATTGCAAAAGGATTGAAACATTTCAACAGAATCATTGATAGTATCAAATTTGTATTGTGTGTGGGATACAGTAGGGCTCCCAGATAATCTTTGGTTCTTCTTGATTCACACCATATATTTTATCTTGATAATATTTTCAAGTTTAAAATATATTTTTTATATCTTCGCGAATATTCATCGTGATACAAATGAAAGGCCCTTTTTCTTATTAATTTGTATAGAAAAAAGATCTATAAAACCTTTGTAGGTCAGTACAAAACGAGGAGTTGGATCCATCTTTAGCATAATATTGTCGAAACCAAAATATTACTAAACAAAAACAGTTTAATATTTAGTACACAGAGTATTGTGCTAAAGACTTATAACGACCGACGACCGTCGACCAACTTTTATTGGAACTCTAGATAATCGTACTGTGCTTAAAGCTATCGTTGTGTGAAACGTGCGAATAGATAACTAGTAAATCCCATTAGACACCATAAGTACAGAATTCAATTTTATTTCCGCTTATTTCGTTTGGTTTCTTAATCAAAATTGGATATATAAATATTTTTAAAAGTGATTTTTTTGTACTTCAAAAGTGTCTAGCGGAATTTTCTAGTAAATATAAATATTTTAAGTTATAGGAACGTTGTATGTTGGAATAAGTTGTTTCAAATAGTTTACTTACTAATTTTCAACTCTTATGAAAATAATAGTCCTGATAGTTGATCATTTGAAACAACTTACCCTCCTGATCAACTGTTAATTAACACGAGCTTATTCTCTTTCCGCTTGCCAAAAATGAAAACTTAACCGTTCAACGAATTTGAAATACGAATGAAATCGATAAAAACACGCAACAAAACTATGATCATATGAAATGATAAATCCGTGAATGCGTGCGGACGTGGACACTACGATTCATTGCATACTAATGAAACGATGACGTCCGTGAATACACGCGGACCTGGGACATGGATAATAAATTGGGATGCAAACTCGTGATATAAATATGTCGTCCGTGAATGCGTACGGACGTGGGCCTCGATACGCTGTGACTTAATGAAACTGTCGAGGTCCGTGACTGCGTACGGACGGACGTGAGGTGACGTGAGGTGGGCGATGGTTGATACGTTGTGACGTGTTGCATGCGACGTCCACACGACAGAACAATGACGGGTGTGTACGCCGATTACCGTAGATCGAGCGGGTCTCGCGTGCGCTCGAGGTCTCGCTCGCCCTCCATCCCGCGGCGCGCCGGCTCTCCCAGTTTCTTAGACAGGAGACGCATCACAAGGTACACACTGACTACGTTCTATGGCTGCAGTGCTTGCACTAGACTTGTTTTGGTTTTCATTACTAATATATACCATTACCTTGCTTGTTTGTAAATTTTACATATTTTTTAAAATTTAAGTTTTGTGTAAAGTGGGCCTTATATATTTAGTTTGACACGTGTCACATCGATGATAAAAATAAGAGTACTGTATTGATGTCATACGGATTTTAATGCTTTGAACTTTACATCCTCGCCCCCCTATTACATGAGATCAAAAGTGTTTGGCGAAACGTTAGCGTTTAGTATGCTATGTCTTCGGAAATATGTGCGATATGATGTTCTCAAATTTATTGTACGTGATAGAAACAGTTATCGAGAACTGTATAAATAATATCACAAAACTACACGTGGCCTCATGCCATTCGCATTTTTTCAAAAATAATATTGCGTATGTAGCTTTTTTTAGGTTTTATAATCATTATAGATGATTACGGTATTCACGAATTTAAAATGATTTTGAGAATATTATCTTGAAAGTTTCTATATTTATATACATAAAGATATATAGCCATAAAACAGTAAACATTATTTTACCCTTACCCGTACTGTAATTCTAAAAGATGTTGACATATTAGATGTTGTGACAAATATTTTTGCCCTTAAATTAAATAAATAGACGCAGCAACAAAAAAAAATATTCGCGCCCCAGAGACGTCTGCCAATTCAATATATAATATTATTTTAACTTATTTTGTTCACGCCTATGTAATCTAAAAAAATATGGTATAAATATTTAAACGACTAGTAGTTTTCTGCAGTTGTGATATAAAAACCCGTCGCGTGCTATCACGAAACAATGCATAAACAATGCTTAAACTTATTATGTAACGTATCACGCACGTTACATAATTATTGAGGCCTTGAAAATATCTTTTGCGATAATTATATCATAACAAAAATATATCAAACGATAACGAGAATTAGTATTCCGATCAACAAGTTCTTTTTTGTAGTCATGTATAAAGCACTGTATTCATTAGAAATGCGTGTGTGTGAGTAGAGTGATATAAGTAACACTTATTTGTTTACACACACAGTAAGTGTTGCTAATATTGCGCGTGTGTATTAGATGTGTTAACAATGAGTGTTTAGCTTTACTATGCTGGTTTTTATTTATAGTTGTGCTATTTATATTTTACTTTGCCTTTGCGTGCCTCCTCGAGATTTACTCATGTACCTTCTTTTTTGCGAGTTCAAGAGAGAGTTGGGGTCTTATTGCCTAACTAGGGCTGCGTTCGGAAATAAGTGATTCCTTGCCAGCGTAACACTTGTCAGTTAATCAATGTCAAACGTCGTGTAATACTTTAAAGTCGTTTTCGAACGAGCATCGAGTAACTCACGAGTAACAAGCAGTCATAATCAATTCCCGACACTACTTAAATTTTTAATGATTAAAGTTAATCACTAAAACTTGGAAAAATTTTAGTGAGCAAAATAGGTTCAGGTTCTTAATACAAACATTAATTTTATAGTAAATGTTTTTTCACGAGGAATTCAAATACCATGCAATTAATTGTCTCTCAAATGACAACTGACTACCATTCACCTAACAGGTGAACATCCTCACCCTGTTTTGCATCGGGTAACAAATTCAATTGTCAAGTGAACTTTTACTTGTTTTTCGAACGAGTGAATGTAAAAATTCACTGAGGTGATTGATATACGGACAGCACTCTGGTAACCTTTACATTCACCCAGTGATTTCCGAACCCGCCCTAAAATGGTAATGGAAATGAACTTTATTTTGACATTTGAACTCCATAATCTTCGTTTTTTATAAAAAAAAAATGTCAAAATGACATTTATTTCCACGACAAATCTTGACGACTGTCGTCGTCGTCAAGATTTGTCCATAAAGAATTGGATAAAATTAAATATTTCGTATATTTCTCATTCCAAAACTTAGAATAAATATGTAAAGCAGTGTAACTTACATTCATTTAGGTACTGCTTTGATTTCGGACTCATCAAGTTCTCAATTAACAAAACTTGTACAATCTTCCAAATTCAATTGTTTCGGCGTTTAGAAATGATCGCATCCTATTGGTCCCGTCAAGGTAATGTTGTTGCACCGCATCACGGTACACGGTTTTTAAACCACGCCCGCCGCGGTAATGTTTGCGTTCTGCTGTTTTTCAGCTTGACTTACATTCCTTTACATATTTATTCGTAGTTCCCAAATAAAAACCATTTGATGATAATTTCATATACCTGAACAAGGTGTCTTTTGACTACTGATTTTGGAAACCTATTTTTGATTGTTAAAATGTCTCGCTTCAATTGTTTTATTTTTGTAAAAGTACAAGAAGGTAACAGATAATCTCGATGTGGCATTCTATTGTTTTTATCGTATTATCTTTTTGTTTGTTTTCTCTTTATAGAAAAAAGTCTCGAAAGTATAGCACGAGTTCAGAAGACACGAGTAGTAGCACCGATTAGATGTGTTAGCTTTAAAATTAGCCTAAGTTATAATGTGTAATTTGAAATGATTGCTAAGTTTAATTTACCGTATTAAATTAAAATATTAATGCTTAAAATGCACTATTTTATTCTGCCGATACATTTCACAGGATTTCTTTAATGGGCTGTGAAGATTTTTTTGTATAGTATGAATTTGATTACTATGTGTGCGTGTTGTAACATAGTTTTTAAAGTGTTGATTGGTCGTTACTAACAGGGGTGTGCTACTACTAAACTTATGGAAACCGTATCAATTAATTTGTAATTATTAATTCAATGGTATCAATTTTGTTTAATTGATTTATTTGTTTTTATTCCGTAGCGCACCCATAATAGATCTTACATACGCGTCAAACAAATACAAATATAGAAGAAGATAAATCAAATTATTGACAATTGTGCCAAAAGTTACTTGGGAATTTCTTCAGTTCGCCGCCAGATGTAGATTGTGCTATGTATAGAATATTGCAAGTGTGTGTTTTCTGTTTCAACAATTTTGTTTATCACATTAAAGTTTATTGTAAACATTTCAGTTGTTTTTATTTTACGCTGCATGGTAGGCTTGTATGCAAAACTGAGTAAGTCTTATTTATAGCTCCTTTACACAGGTTCCCATGCTTGTTGGTTATTCAAGATTCGTACCGTGAAAATCAACTTTATGTATTCAATAGACCATATTATTTAGAACTTAATATTATTTTTACTATAAACACTAGTGGTATGTACTAACCTTTATTGTTTCCTAACTTTATTCATAAATGATATTCATTGACATAAAACACGCAATTTCACGGTACGGGCAATGAAACGTCTTTTCTTATGATGGCTGGCTAGGTAGGGCACTTGTTAAAACAAACTGGCTTATTTTGATAATCTGTAGTATTGTTGTAATACTACATAGAAAAAAAAACATAGATAGTTTAGGGTAATTACTGCATGTGAATTTATTTGATTATTATAGCCCTCACGGTGGAATTTTGGCATGTAGTAGATAACCATAATAATCCTTCTCAAAATGATGTCCTATTGTGTAGAGGAGCTTTTACACTTCGAATGAATGTTGTAGAATACACACAAATAAATTTTACTCATAAAATATTTCTTTTTATTTTGCTAGTGTGATGTTTGCTCAAGAGGTAAGTCTCATTTATTTGCTGTTAAAATCTGAAACGCCGTTGTTCGTTTTCTCATTTTTGTTAATAAGTTCATATAAAATAGCTATATTATTGAATGATATTTGTATCAAAATTTAAAGGGAATGTTCTGTGTCCGCCTTTAACTTTTAAAGAAATGCTTTAACTCACTGTTTCTTCAAACTACAAATACACTATCAGCTTTTTCATCTGCACGACGCATGCTATCACATTCTGTACCTACATTACTAAACCAGTAACTAACATGTCGCTACTAACAACTAACAGTGCCCGGAAGCGGCCGATCCCGTACCGGAGGCCTACGCCGTCGACGCCCACATCTGGAAGCTACAGCAGCCGATCTTCGCAACGCAGCTGGTCCAGGTCCCCACGAGTTGAACGAGAGTAATCTCTTGTTGCTTTTTAATGGACTCTCCAAGACTTGAAGCATTCTGTATTCTTGTGTACGGTCAAAAAGTCATGTTGCACAATCAGGATCACATTTAGGTTGCAAGGTTAGGACTACCAAATAATGATGCTATTGAAAGAGCTGATAATATATTCATAGAAAAAAAACCCGTTATAGACGTCACGCGCCGGAATCCGCTTTAAATAATCAATGATAGTATAGTGACCAACATAACGAAACACTGATTAAGTCTTGAGTATGTAATTAGTTCAGTGTTCTTTTATCGAATATTGATACTGGACTTTGAAAGCGTGAGGCCAACTATATGTATTGTATATACAGTTCCAGCATGCCCAAGAACATAACCATCTATTTAGTTCTTGCAGTTAGGGAGATATTGACTGCCTACGCTTCTGTTTTTAATTTGCAGGCTAAGGTAGGGATTGTACTCAGAAAAACAGGACAAAGAGAGTGCTGTTTTGTTATAAGTAATCCGTAAGGACTATAAAGTCCACACCGTTTCAATATGAAATGAAACCTGTAATTACCGGTTATCGTGTTGTAAATGGAAAAGAACTATTATACACTTAGTTTAACAAGTTTTATATTTATTATGAAAGAAATTTAACTTATTTTTAATTTATTAATATTTAATTTAATGCCAATCATCCAAGGATCTCATATTACAAGTCATTTTTTTTTTGTTGGAACCTAAGCTTATATACTATTTATTTAGTTATTTAACCGCTGACGATAGGCTGTGAGTATATACACAGAATAACAATAAGTTTATATTGTTCTGAATTAGATACCAATATGCAATACAAGAGTTAATAACGCATTTGAGGTTATTTATAAACATTCTTTATTTATAAAACGATATTTTTACTGACATTTATTCATGATCTGTAAGAGTCAAGTTTTTTTCACTTTTAGATTTATAAATTATATTGGAGTACTTAAATTTAATGAACGTATTTTGCTATTAAATTTTAATTTTAATAATTGAATCTAGTCATATTGTCAAAATGATCTAGTCTTATGCATATTTAGATGATTTTCTGCTTTTCTCAAAGATATTGTTTAATTTTGGATAATTGTTATGCAAAATTATATATTTCTTAAAACGTTTTATGAACGCGTATTTGTATAGTGTTGACTATGTTACTATTTAATTATAAATAGGTAGAAAAATATTTAATAGTCGAATATGTAGTCATGTCTAGTAGATTGTAAGATAACCTACTCATCATTCTTTTATTGTGATTTTATTATTATTTATTTTGAAATTTGTTGGTTTACACTTTTTTATTTGTTGATAATTTTATTTCAATTATACTAAAATACTCGTATTATTTATTTTGTGCAATGTGCATATATTTTACATTTTATACATTCCTAATTTATTTTAGACTTCTAGTCATTGATAAAGTACTTAGTATTTATTGTAACATTTAAAAACTAGTTAATAAGGTTGTATCCATAAAGATTCTCTTAGATTTAAGTACTTAATTCGTTTGGATGAGTGTAAGCAACAAGATGTAAGCAAGCAATATTCAAGTTGTGAACGGTTGAAAGCTAAACGTTATTATATACGACAATTATACTCATATTTAATTTAACAATAACAGTTTATTATAAAAATATATACAAAAATAAACTTATTAGAATAAAATCACATTGCACCACTTACGAACGAATTGATTATGTAATAATTGCAGCTATGTAGATGAACACTCACATTAAATGATTACGTATACATTTAATAAGATGGAATTTGAAGTTGGATCAATTTTTCTGTCGAAAGTAACCGATACAATAATAGTTATAAACCATAATAAAAAAGATAAATGTTTATATGCCTTTTTATATCTTATCTTACACTAGACCCTGCAATATATAAAAGCATATCTGTACGTTAAAGTTAATAATAATAAGACTGTAAAGGAATGTTGATAGCTCAAAATTAACAGATTTGAGTTATATCTCTATGAAAAGACTAACAATATTTTTTGTACATGAGAGATACTTTAAGAGCAGTGATAGTCAATTTGACCTCAATTTTACGATTTGTTGCGTAAAGCAGATTATTATTTATGTTTTATATCATCACAGTATAGGCCGCGCCACAACTCGAAACCTTTGATATTGGATAGCGTTTTTTGCTACTATTGACAGATTGCTAAAGTAACTAATCTTTATTCTATGTCATCGTACTCGAGAGGGTTGAAGTTGGCATGTTGAATGTATCCACCACCAAGGACTCGTAGGATTATAGTGATTTGTATGTTCAGTTTGATTTCTTCTGGCTCTGCTGACGACGTTTGCTGGCCAGGAACATCGCCCAACCAAAACCGACTAGATTCATGAAGAGCACCCGAAGCTGAAATTATATAACCATTTATGTTGCCGTTATTATTGTTGCTGGAGTTTGGAATACATTATTTGGATAAATCTTCTATAACCAACAAGTATCTGCAATAAAGTCTGTAATCGGTAAACTACGGTACACTATGCGGTCGGGTTGAACCCTATCTCTATGTGGATAGTGTTCATAATCGCGAGGACGCGAGCTGTGGTTAATTTGGGCGCCATGGCCGTCGCCACCGCCGCCATATTTTAATTTGCTTGTTAGCTCCGCAGCAGAGTTCGACCGAGGCGCTCGGCTCACATTCTCGTATGAATAGAACGCGGCGTGTGGATTTTAAAGTTTTAAAACAGGCGGTCCTGTACTGTGCGTGATTGTGGTTAATCAGTAAAATTAGATTTTGTGTGCGGACATCCCGTTATTTCTGACGCCGGGCGTCATTGTATATTACAGTGTGAACTTGTGAGCTAGTGAGTAGACAACGGAAAGGCGGATCCCTACTTCAGCTGATTACGTGCTTCGACATCGGTTGGAGGTTTATTCTAATAGAATTCCTTATTGAGTTCTGATTGATCAATTAAATAATTTAAGGTGTTTAGATATACACCCCCTTCGACGGAGCGACTGGCGAGCCGTTAAGGGGTAAGTTCCCGCCCGTTTGTTTGCATCCGGATATATATGGGCTGGTGTCTTCCTGTGACCTTCCAGGAACCAAGAACCCAGTCGTATACGCCACGACGTCCGTGATAAAGTGTGGGACTACGGGGACGGAAAAGGGCCCCCGCCCATACAGTCGGGTTTGTCCAATTTGTACAATGGAATTTTCAAGAACTATTTAATTACTGTATCAGCCTGATCTGCCATTGCTGAACATAGCCTCCCCATTTAAAGGGGATTTTGCCATAATCCCCACGTTTGGCAAGCGTCTTAGGGATCGCAGTGTAAGACGGCAGTTCTTTAGAAGGCGTTGCTGCCCACTTTTCAGTATTTTTCCCTCGGTCGCCTCTTACGACACCCACGGCATGATAAGGGGAGGTGCAATTCTAACCCAGCACCCCACGGGAGAACTATTTAATATCTATCTACGACCTTTCCGCTCACAAAGCTGGCTTTTCAATATTTTTCGAGTGTACTTGCAGCTACTACTGTCTACCCAAACGATAATATTTTACAGTTTATTGAGCGCCAGTAATTCTAGGTTGGCCTGAACAACTTCTTGGACCACATCATCGCTTACCATTAGGTGTAATCCGGTGAGACGGTCAAAGGCTAGCCTATCATCAAATAAAAAAAAACTATGCCCTTGTTCAAAAGCGTTTCGTCGCATATCGTCAAATTCGCAATCGGTCAAATTCATAAAAATAGCAATGCAAATTACTCGTATATACTTACCATAGGCGGCACAAAGGCCAAATTGATGACCTGGAAGAGTGTCAGCCACTTCCAATTGGCCTCTAGGACAGTCTTGTAAAGGGCGAAGAGTTGTCGTACTGCTGCCGTGTGATTCTTGCCCTCAAACCTCGCCAGGGTGTATAGGGAGAAGGCCTGCATCACCGGCGCGAAGATCAGGCGCTCGAATATCAGTTTCTTAGCGAGCGGGAACGCTGCCACATCCTCCGGGAAAGTGTTCTCTATGAAATTGTAGAAGAAGTGGGGGATCGTGCCGCCGAAGATCAACCTGTGAATTTTATTATAACAAACTTTATAAGTATTAATATAATATTTTTATTTTTGCAATGACGCTTGCTCCGCGATCCCTCCCCCACACAATTAAAAACGAAAGGATAAAATATAGTCCTAGATCAGGTTGGATTAGCGGTTACAGTATATCTACACCAGCTGTAGGGGTGGATGGCGCGGGTTGGAATCCCCCACATGACTATAATTTTTCCTCCCATTGTAATTTTGTAATTAATTCGATAAATACCCAGTCAAAAAGTCTATATGAATATATTGATACAATTTGCCGCAATACGAAGAAAACATCGTATCAATGTGGACAATAATAGATATAGGTAGACAAAATGGGAATGGTGTACATTTGAAATAGTCGAAACAAGAAAGTGGTCGTCATGGGAAAAAGAAAAATAGACGTCTTAGGAAAATGAAAAGTTGACGTCTTAGGAATTGGTCAAACCATATAAAAAATAGAAAGTAGACAATGTCGTTCCAAGCGATCACAACACAGACACCTTATTTTTTTATAAAGTACGCAAATATAGGCTCGCATACGACTAGGTACTTAAAAAATATGCGGTAGTTCGGGAATATACGGGCGTGATGTTTGTTATATGTGCCGGCCCGCAGCGATTTGCATAGATTACAAGTTTTACCTTTTTCTAGCCTTAATTTGTTGACAAGAGAGCCTTGACCACTACCTTTCACACTCACAACGGACTCTCATGTTTCCACTGTTTTGCCCCACTAGGAAAGAGCCTTTACAGAGGATCTACTTGAAAAGGTTCTAAGTGAATTGGTAAAGTAGATACAAAATGTTTCAAAATGTATTTTGGAACAAAAAGCCGTATAATAGATCTACCAAGGCAATTTCTCACCACTACTGGTAGGTACTGCTCAAACTTCAATCACAATTTCTTACCCATACAATCCAAAGGCAAGAATGGGGTCCAGTCTTATTTTGTCTCCAGCTACTAATTGTGAAGCGATGCTACCTGCTGTCCCCACTACACAGCTGAAACAAGGATACATCAATTTATATGTACCTAGCTAGCTAGGCAAGGAAAAACAACTTGTATACAATCAACAATTCAAGAATCTTAACATTAGCGAAATTCAAAACAAACTGTTTCTTGGCTTGTATTGCTAATTATCGAACGCGAATTGGCGACACTATGTAAATGAACATTGCTCTATGTAATTATTTTGGAAATATCATTACTCATTTGACATGTATGAACATGAAACCTCATACCGGCACAACAAAGACGTCGTCGTTAGACGTCCTTAATATATTACTGTCACTTTGTAGGTTGTTACCAAAATATAAATATAATATAAAAATAAGAGGTACTTTTTTTTACAAATTATTGGAGAAGGTACAAAATATTTTTACCCCGGGCGGGAATTGAACCCGCGTCCTCTGATATCGCGCCGTAAGAGGTCCTTACATTACTCGGTTGTATCACAACCTCAAATATCGTTTTTGGCCGGGAATTTCGCAATATTTATAGACTTTTTATGATGTTTGAAAAGCAATAACTACCGTTACCTGCAAAATAGGAAAGATTCCCTATAATACTCTCATCGACATATTGTGTTCCTCACGGAGACGCAGATCAAATGTCCTGCTGACGCGACATACCTTGCCTACCCTGGCTATGTTCTTGAACATAGTTTCAAGGCTAAGGCGGGAGTTTGTATGTATGCTCGCGATGACATTTGCTATCGGCGTCTCCGCAACCTTGAAGACCCCAAATTCTCTATCATGTGGGTTCTGGTAGACAATGGCATGGAGAAAATTCTTTATGCTAGTGTCTACCGTTCGCACAGCGGAGATGAGGAGACAACCAGGCTCACAAACTACCTCAGTGAGGCGGCCGATGTGGCCCAACAGAGGTATCCTTCTGCTCAATTAGTGCTTCTGGGGGATTTCAACGCCCACCATCAAGACTGGCTATACCCATACCAGAGCACAGACCACGCTGGTCGAGAGATGCGCAAGCTTGCTTTGACGCTAAACCTCACTCAGCTGGTCCAAGGAGCCACAAGGATACCGGATGTTGATGGCCACACAGCCAATTGCTTGGACCTTCCGCTGACAACAGATCCAGACCGCTACTCGGTGTCGGTTTCATCACCTTTAGGTAGCTCCGACCACTGTCTGGTGAAGTCTGTATCAGTGTACTCCCCGCCCGATCCCAGTCCAAGAGGCACTCGGCAGGTGTGGCGATACAGGTCAGCAGATTGGGATGAGATGCGTTATTTTTTCGCGTCTGACCCTTGGCGGCAGGTTTGTTTTTCTTCGAGCGATCCCTCAACTTGCGCGGATGCTGTGACTGAGGTGTTACGTCAGGTTATGGATTACTTCATACCATTTTCTGACGTCCCGATGTCCAGCAAACGACGACGAACTTGTAAGCAAGAGACTCCAAAGTCTCGAGCATCGCCGCAAAGTCGCTTGCTTATCGGTTTTTTATCGGATACATTTCGGGGAGTGTGCGACAGAATTACATGGCTTGATTCCGCCATCCCCATTCTTTAACCGGACATCCAGGGATACTCAGAAGCGCCACCGCTATATGGTAGATATTCCATTTACCCGAACAAAGCGATTTACTTCTCCGTTGATTATACGAACCGCCAGGGAATGGAATACCCTGCCTGAGTCTGTGTTTCCGGTTAAGTACAATATGGGGGTCTTCAAAACCCGAGTGAACTGGTATCTTCTGGGTAAGCGCGCTCCATCATCGACCGCATCATCACTTAACATCAGGTGAGATAGTGGTCAAGTGCTACCCATTCAGAATAAAAAATAAAAAAAAATCGAGAAATGTCAAGGTCATGTCAGTTAAAGATTCAACATTTTAACGACCGCTTTTGAGTGCGCTCTGACCGAGGTTCGGAACGCGCTCCAGGACTGATATTTGACCCATCTGAAAAATAACTTGAGGCGTATGTGGAAAATTTCTTCAAAATCTGTTAACTTATATACCGACAAAATATCGCATTTTTAGTGTGTTTAGTCCGTCTCGTATTTAGACTACTTACTCCGAAAGTATAGTGAGACAATAATCACATCGACGCATGAGTAGAGTGTTGCTGCGTAGGTTACTTACCTGATATGTCATTCGTTTAGCGGGGCTTAAGAAACCGCTATAGCAGGTAGATAACTACTACCAACAAGACCGTGGGTAATATTTAGGTTGTGGCATGGTGGGAGTGCATTTTGCTAATGCACGCCCGGCTACTTAGTACCTACCTACCACCCTCAAGTAGAACATCTATATAAGCACATAATAGTGTGTTCCGGCAGCAGTTATTGATAGCCAGTAATTCTAGGTTAGCCTGAACAATATTGACCACATCACCACTTACCATTAGGTGGGATAGTGGTCAAAGACCATTAACAATAAAAAACACATTCTACAAACATGAATACACATGAATCTCAATAAGGCTGGGCTCACTGACCTATATATAAGATCAATGGCTGGGCTTCAGAGAGAAGATTAAAGCGATAGCATTAAAAACGAAGTTTTTCCAATAAGGTGCATTGGGGCTATTCCGAAAATGGGTATATTCCGAAAGTGCAAGAAATCTACCAAACGCAGCAATATGAGCGCTGCTGGCAACATTAGGCAAAGCGCCATCTTATATTTACTTGTCGCTATAGACGTCGCGAGTCGCTCGCGCTAACATCACGCGAGTGTCGTCAAATTATTCAAGAGAAGTGATTTCGCGCCAAATTTCGGTGATTCGTAATAACCCCAAGTTAATTTTCGAAATCCTGGTAAGTTATTTTAATGTTTGTTTGTTTTTTTTGATTGTTTTTTGTTTAGTGCTTAATAATAATAGGAATATAAGGTTACAACTGTGTTTTTTATTTTTTTTCTTATTTACCCCTCCGGGTTTATTGCGATATGATTGTTTCGCAATAGCCCCACTTACGTTTTCCTACAGTAATTGTCAGTAGTTCTCAAAGTTTATCGTTTTTTTGACCCTCGAGGCAAAAATGACGAAATGTTATGTGGACGGATGGTGTATGTGTGTGGTGTGTGTCTGTGGCATCGTAGCTGCCCAACGGATGTACCGATTTTGATTTTTTTCTTTGAAAGGTGAATTAGTTGGGAGTGTTCTTAGATATATTTGATGAAAGTTCGGTTGGGGTTAATAAAATTTTTTCACTTTGTTTTGTACCATAATGTCGACTATGCTTGTTATTTTTTTTGGGTTCAGTTATAAAAAAATAAATGCCAATAACAGTTTTTAACAGAAATAACAACTGCAAATTGCATTTATTTCTTTAAATTATTTATTTTTTTACGAGTTTTCAAGCGCTAGAATTCGCAGAGCCTAACTTCAGACTCGCCAAGATCCGACGGCTGTACCTAGTTACTTATTTTTGTTCATATAACGTTCATTTTGCTGTTATGAACATTTGTGTTTTTTTATTATTTTAGTACGATTTAAGTTTTTACTTTAGTACTTTGATTCTGAACATTAGCCAAAAGTTATCAAAAAGCCTGTGATTCTTATGTGATTTAATAATTGTTAATATAATATGTTGATTCTTAAATAATTCTAATTGTTACCCAAAGTGAAGTACCCTACATAATTACGTACTTAATTATAAAAATAATAGTTGATCTCACTGAATTATTGATTTATTTTATTATTGACATTCTATAGAAGACATTAAGAAAATAAGTAAGTACCTTAAAAATAACTTTGTTTATCCATCATCGTGCAGTTTTGAACTTCCTAAAATCTCAAATGGTATGTTGAGAACCACTGTCACTTGTCACACAATGTCTGAACATCAAGGTTTTTCTGGGGCAATTCCGTAACACTAAGTTATAGGAATTCAAATTAACGGTTATTATTTAAAAAACTTACATTATCAAAATCTATGGGGTTATTAGGATGGAAAATGAAATGTAAACTCTGGCTGAAATGCAATAAAGGCAACTTTTGACTTCTTCCGGAATTACCCCGCGATAGGTCGCAATTATCCCTATGACCCAAAAATATAGTTCTTTATTTAAAACACTTTCTTTAGCAAATCCAACGATATATTTATAAATATAATTTATGCTTTTCAAAGGCTTTTCCAATATCTATGCAGATCTAAAACAGTTAGACTCGTAAAACAGAACATTCCCGAATAATCAAATGAAATGTTCACCTCTAGTCATCTCGCAGAAATTTCTATCGGAATTGTCCCAATCCACCTTACCTACGTCAGTGTTTTGTTCCAAGAAAAAAAGCTATTTTTATTTTGCTTTTGTTATTTACTACTTAACCTATTTATTATTTACTACTTAATTAGTACCTACCTATATTATGAAATTTGGCTCATGAGACTTGTAAACTAATGGTCCATAAGTCTCAGGGACCTCAGGGCTAGCCCAGTTCGTTACTTGAGACCATCGAGAAAATAAAATCTCGTTGCTTGAGACGAAATTCATTGCATCTGTTATAGGCAAAGGTAACCGCCTTTAAAGGAAATGTCGCGAAGACATAACACTTAAGCGTTGGTTAAACTAAACGTTCAATGGCGATAATTCTATGTAATCTGTGTGAGAGATTATAAAAATATTGCAAAAATACTCGATATTCAATTATTTTTTTCTCAAAAACTACTCGTCTCCGCTTGTTGAAACTTTGCGTGTGTGCTTAAAATAATGTAACCTTTCTGAAAAAAAGATCACCCCCAAGCCGACGGACGTCCATGGAAAGCTATGGCCTTATCAGTATCAGCCAAACTGAAAATTGTACTTTGGATATTGTACCTGATTGTACTTAGGGTATAACCCATAGAGATATAAAATATTATTACTTTTCTGTGGTATAACCTATATTACAGCCTTTATTAAGTCTATTGATTTAAATAAGTAAGTACTTATATAATAAATAGGTAGGTAGGTACATACTTACTTAGCCTTTTTACTTTGTAACAGTTTATAGAAAGTACAAAGTCTCTTCTTTTCTAATCTATGTAGGTATACACAGCGCCGATAAACCTTACCTTGTAATAGCTTTCGTTTTGATCGGATGCAAGTACAAGTTTTGTAAATAAGTCGATAACAGATTCATCACCGGTTTTGATAACGCCATTTGGCTAAAAGTTCTTTATTTGCTAGGCACTGACCGAATTTTTTATCTAAAACTTTTGTCGCCTACTTAATTAATAAGCAGATTCTGAAATACGACTGACTGATAATGTTTATCACAACACAACGGTGGACTACGATACGTCATACGACACACTGAGCACGTACAAGTATTATACTTATAGCTACGGCCAACCAAAGACAAGAGGATGTAATCGACCAACCAATGGGCGCAGTGGGTACCCTAGTTGATATTATATAAATATATCAACAATGTGTCGATGGACTAAAAGAAAAACATGCTAACTGATAAAACACAAGTTTGGTAATTTTATTGGCAAATGTATTTAAGCGAACAGACTGTCGCATATGTCGCTAAAATCATATACCTACCTAAAAATGTATATATGTATGTTATTTTCTATACAGTCAATTTTGGTAACTTTGAATTGCCGTGTAACTTTAATTAAAATTAGTATAAAGATGTTTTTTTTAAGACTGCAGTACACTACATGTTGTGTTGTATAAAATTTATCGTTTTATTTAATTACCTTTGAGGGGTGTCCAAGGACACTGATTAACCAATAAAACGTACTAGGACCTATATTGTTTTTTTTTAAAGAACTAATCACTCAGTTGACTTCAATTACACTACACCCGCGTCACTTAGTATATTAATTTTGAGTTTGTTAATAACTTCGATAGCTTGATTTGAATTATTTTGGTTACGCTAAATGCCAACGTCCAGACGTATCAAGTAATTTCATTACAACCGACTATCCCATCTTATTAACACGGTTTCATCCGATAATGTCCACTTCCCAAATATACCACTTTTCGTAGCTTTCACTTATTTGTAATATTTTTTTTTTTTAAATTCACTGTATTCGGGATAACAGAATTAGGTTACAGATACGACAGTAGTCAAAGTGATAAGTAACTCAATGATTTATATTTCAACTTTAACTTTCTAACCTATGACAGCAGTCAAAGGCAATTATGACAATTGTCGAAGTTATTTATGACAGATTGGAGTCATGATAGATATCAACAGATTTCTTGACAAAGGTGGTAGCACTCATCAAGATCTTTACTTCGGATGACAGCAGTCAAACTTATAAGATCTAAAATAGTATATAAGTTACCAAAATAGTGTATAATATATTATTACTTTGCAACCCTCAAAAATTGTATTTCATTACTGTTAATTATTTTAAACTGCAGGAAGTAATTTTGGGAAGTGGTCATTATGGCTAGTGAATATTTTGGGATGTGAACAATATGGGAGTTTCCATTATGGGATGTGGACGTTCTGAAAGTAGTAATTCTGGGAAGTGGTCAATTATTTCTCACAATATTATCCCTTAGTTGCATAGATTATCAAAAATGATAACCTAACTTTCTGTGGCTATAACTTCTAAACGTCTAACAATTCACTGGTAATAAACTTTCTGAACGTTATGTCAATGTCATAAGCGAAAGACATTTTAAAAAAAAAACAAATTTCTTTATGGTCTTTTTCAAACTTTTGACATATCGGTCGGTTGCGAGAAAAACTTGTAAAGACTTGATTTCGAACTTTTGATCGGCAATAATCTTAGTGAAAAAGTGTACAATTTGTTCAGGAAAAATTTGTATTTGTCAGGTAAGGATCCATATTTTGCCGTTATACATTAATTTTTACATATAATTTTGTATTGCTCACTTATTTTGAGATTCAAGTTTGTTATCAAAAATGATATTTCATGCATTGCGGGTATATTTTTTTCTGTGTAGGGAATTTGGATAATTGGTAGTTTTGGGAATCAAATCCATGGTTTTTTCAGATTTCTGGATGTGGTTTGCATGGATTGTGTTTGTATTTTCAGGTTCAAAATGAATGAAGACCGCATCGCGCGTCTACTGTTGCAATTAGAAAATGGGGAGATATCTGAGGATGAAAGTGAATTAGATGAAGATAATTTGGACTACTACGGGAATGTAAGTGATTTGCGAGCAGACCTTGAAGATACAATACAGGGCGAAGATGCACAGGAAGAGGATGCTCATGACGAAGAAGATATGGCAGCCTTAGATCCTCCGCTGATAACTGAAGATTTGCCTGAAAACTTAGCAAGTTCGTGCATTACCATCAACTATGGTAATGCACGAAATTTAATTTGGAAGAAGAAAAATATGGCGATGGATGCTCAGGCTCTAAGGTTTTTAGGAGCTACCGATTACCCTCAAAGTATTTTGGATTTGAGTTCACCTTATCAGTTTTTTTCCTATTTTTTTGATAAAAGTTCATTGGAGAAAATTGTCGAAGAGTCAAATAAATATGCAATTCAAAAAAATCCTAACTTCTCTGAACTGGTAACTTTACTGGACGTACGAAAATATATTGGTATTCTGATTTATACTTCAGTTTATCATTATCCAAGTATAAGATCATATTGGTCTAACAAAGTGCGATTTCATCCAATAGCAGAGGCTCTTACAGTAAACAGATTTGAGAAAATTCGCCAGATTATTCACTTCAATGATAATAACAACCATTTATCTCCTGAAGACCCGAAGCACGATCGTTTGCATAAATTGCGGCCGATTGTAGATCACCTCAATCAAAGGTTTATGTCGGTGCCTTTTGATCATCGCTTGTCTTTAGATGAACAGATGTGTTCGACAAAAATCGGACACTTTATGAAACAGTATTTGCCCAATAAGCCCCATAAATGGGGCTTCGAATTGTATGTACTGTGTTGTCTGATAGGGTATGCCTATTCCTTCGAGATCTACTCAGGGACACACAACCACAAAAAGTTGCCGAATGAACCAGACCTAGGAGCAGTCTCTAACACAGTGGTGCGTTTGCTTCGGCCTGTACCCAGGAAAAACAACCATATAGTTTACTTCGATAACTTTTATACAAACATAATGCTGTTTCACTATTTACACTCGGAAGGTATTTATTGCTTGGGTACAGTACAGAGGAACAGACTTGGCAAAACGTGCAAGTTACCAGAGAAGAAAGATGTTCTCAAGGCGTCAGTGCCAAGAGGATCATCTGATGAGAATGTCACTATTTTTGAAGGTGTGGAGTTTGCAGCTACCAGCTGGAAGGACAATAGGCAAGTCTTGCTGTTGTCCACATATGTAGGCGTAGAACCTATTGGTCATATTAGTCGATATGACAAAAAAGGAGCGTAACTATACCCTGCCCGAAAGCCATACAAGAATACAATGCTCACATGGGCGGTGTGGATACAATGGACAGCTATTTGGGCAGGTACAGAATTCGAATGTAGTCCAAGAAATGGACTAACAGACTATTCCACCATATGTTAGATATGGCTGTTATAAACAGCTGGATTCTGTACAAAAAAGTTTCTCTGAAGAAAGGAATAGATCCCAAAAATATAATGAAACTGGTGGATTTTCGAACAGAATTAGCAGAAACTTTATGCAAATATGGCACTGGATCAGAAAACAAAAGAGGTAGGCCCAGCCTACAAATAAATGAGGACCAAAAGAGACCAAGACTTGGTGCACAAACAAGACCTTCTGAAGATATTCGTAAAGACAGAGTTGGCCATGAAAAAGCGTATGGTAAAAGAAACCAATGCAAATATGCAAACTGTAAAAAATTAACGTCTGTAATGTGTGTCAAATGCAATGTATCACTCTGTGATAATCGCAAAAACCAGTGTTTTCAAGATTTCCATAAGTAAGATTTGTATTACCCTTAATTGCATAGTTTATCAAAAATGATAACATCTGTTTTTAGTAAATAAAACAATTAAAAATGTACTAATGATTTTTTTGATTTTTTTTTTCCGTGTCAGATAGGCGATATTCTACCACATATTTTTTATTTTTTGAAAAACAAAAAATCATGCATCTAAGGGTTAAATATTTAATTTTTATATGCCAATTATTGGTGAAATGTGCTGAACATAATTGTTTTACAACTTTACTGTACCATATTTCGTGCAAATAAACAAATTTCATTTCATTACTGCCGACACACACACACACATAAACATTACCAAGAATAATATAACATTCATCAACGTCACTTGGTATAGCGATGAGGTCGCTAGAATGATATCATTCTGGCGTATATTGTTGTCACAATTTCAGAACTATTTTTTGGAATAATTACCATCATTATAGCTTGAGCTATTTATACGGACGAGAGGTGAGTATGCCAGAATGATATCATTCTAGTGACCTCACCGAACTATAGATGTAACTTTTTATGTATAGTGGCACTATTTGTCACTATTATCACAGCACTATTTTCTGGCACAGTCAAACTTGAAAATTTCTTAGGTGAGTACGCCAGGATGAGCAGGGTTGCGCAGTATTTGAATAACTTCTAATTAAAATACGTAATTGAAATACAAATACGTATTTGGTATTTGATTTCAACAACTTCTAAATGTAATTTGTAATTCAATAGACAAATATTTATTTGGGGCAAAAAACAAAAATCATACATACATTTACACAAATAAAAAAAGTGAGGTACCTACAATATGTTTTATGCCACAAACCAGCCCCAACTCAGCATGTTTGCAAATCGTATTTCATATTCGAAATGCAATTCGTATTTCAAATACCTGACGCCGACTTATTTTGTAATTATTACAGTATGGAAAAGGTTTTTCGCGATTTCTGCCGTTACTGATACTCAAACCTCAGTCGGTCTAGTAGAGACTTTTGATCCTTATAAGAAACAGGATCATTTTAGTAAATAATACTTTTTCTAAAAAGGCCACCGAATGTGGTTGAAACTATAGTCGGAGCTATCTGACTTAATCACGTGAGTTATCCCGTATTATTTACTAAAATGAGTGAAAACCACGTTAGTTTTTATAAGAAACAGGATCGATTAGTATCAAAAAATGATTTTGTGTAAAATGTCAATTTTCTTGCTGACTACTTTTTTTCCAAAATCTGTAGATGCAATTCAGAATATCTTAAAAAAATATATAGTCTCTTAAAAACGTTTTCCTGCATAAAACGGTTTAACGGTGTTAAGGTATCGGCCCCTACTATCCCCTCTCAACAATTCACCATGTATTTCAAATACCATAACTTAAGGATATTTAGCATTTCGTATTTGAATTACTTGCGATACAGATTTTTTAATTTGTACTTCAATTTAAGCAAAGCATCTATTTTGCCCAGCCCTGGGGATGAGTGACACCAATATTGAATTGCAAATTGTCTCAATTAAAACTGCCCTCCTGAAAAATTATCAATTCGATAGTTAGCAAGTTTATCTTTTAGACCGGCGACGTCTCGGCGATGTGCTCTTGCGCAAGGTTATCCACAGAGTATCAAAAGACTGTATGTACAATTTGATTAATTTAATATTAATAATTAGAATTGCTGAACAAATTTTAACCAATATTTAGTAATTTTATGTATATATTAGAAATGTGGTAGGTATATTTTTAAGTTAGGTAGTCATGAACTTAATAATAATTAATATTTTAAACTTAGTAAATTTAAATTTTGTTAAATTCTATTACACAGATATCAACACACAAATATGTTATTTTTGATACAGATGGTACCTATACCATTATATTAACTCAACTAATAATAGTAAATAATAATATATGGTCAGATTTTTTTACAGTTTAATATCACTGAAATATCTTTATTTTAAGTTCTGGATGAACATCTTATAAATGGCACAGTATTAAAAATTGATTTGAAATTACATTTCAACTGAATTTATGTTATCAGTTTTTACAAAATTCCTGAAACATGACAGGAATAAAAAAACAGCATTGTTGTTAACATTGTATTGGGATTTTCAAAAATATGGGATGTAATAATATAAATAAATAAATAAGACATTATAGACTTATCTTAGAGGCCATAGCAAAGAAAATTATAATAAATTGTGGTCAATAGGTTTCAATATAACAAGTCAAAAAGTATTGTGTGATAGGTATATAGAAAAATACATTTATAATCAAATAATTTATCCGTCACATTAACGGAAGTGGTTACTGGTTAATGTACATAACACAAGCTATCCCAATTTGTTCGTAGTCAATCATTATTATTATTAATTGCAATATTAAATAGCCAGCCAGTAGCATTTGAAATATAGAATTCATCTATCATAAAATTATAAAATATTACATTTAAAACTATTCTCAAGAACTACTATACTACTCTCAGTTAAAAGTATTTAATTATATATTAATTATATTGGAATCATAGTTATTGTTAGCATTCACCATACAGTTTCTCTAATTGCAGTTGTAGATTATTAGATGTGATTGCTGGAGTGTCTGGCACTAGCGTCTCACTTTGTTTCACTACTGGGGTTGATAAGAAATTCAAAGATTCTTTCATCTCCATATACATACTCAATGCTTTTTCACCCATAGGTTTAAGAGGTGTAATTTTTATATGTGAATCATTTGGCACTGACCTAAAGAGAACCTTTTT
Source organism: Plagodis dolabraria (assembly GCA_963854805.1). Taxonomy (NCBI): domain Eukaryota; kingdom Metazoa; phylum Arthropoda; class Insecta; order Lepidoptera; family Geometridae; genus Plagodis; species Plagodis dolabraria. The sequence goes on along the minus strand of OY978448.1, from coordinate 29,086,417 downwards.
CCTTATATTTGACCCATTTTTCTTTGGTATTTTATATGATGGTGATTTTAGACATGATTTTATGACTGAACATGTTGCTACCAATGGACTTTTTTGAGGAGTCACTTCTTTAGGTGGGGTTTCCATTTTAGGAATATTGACTGTTTTGGCAAGTGTTTTATCATTATGACTCTGAAGTGTTTTATCATTATGACTCTGAAAACTATGTTCCTTTTGATTTTCACTTATTAATTTTTGAACATGTTTCAATAATTCAAGTTGGGATTCTTTGAGCCTCAGCAAAGTTGCAATGCCATTTTCAATCATTTTTAGATGATTTACAGTTTGGTTTTCAAATTTAAGCAAATCATCTAATTTGTTAGGTGTTTTAGTATACGAGTCTGACACTGTGGCCTTGTCGAGCATATCACACAGTGATACTATGACACTCTCTTCTCTCTTACTGTTCTCTTTGGAAACTGAATTTTTGTCAAAGCACATGATTGTATTGTCTTCAGCAGCTGTAGACGAGTCATCCATTACATCACTTGAGTTGTTAAAGAAGTCTTTAATGTTTTGATACTCTTTGAAAGGGGTTGACACAGGTGCCGATACTTCTCGTATATTTTCAAGTGTATTGTCATTCAACTCAGTGTTTTTCTCATTTTGTAAGAAGCTATCATCACAGCTAGATTTCCATGATTCATTGGAAATGGGTGTGTCAGGGATTCGAGATGCCAGTATCCGTTGACGCAGAGATGATTTTGGGGTTACGCCAAGTTTCTTTATTATAATAGGTTGATATGATATGTTTTCTTTATTTGCTACAGAAATCCTCTTTTTTACAGGCTTGTTGGATAGAGGAGTATCAGGTATCTGACATATGCCACTGATTCTGCTAGCATTACAAGCTGAAATAAAAACAAACTTTTATATTTACATGACTACTTATTTCACTTTTAGATAAAAAAAAACTATCGCAAGTATTTTGCATAATTATTAGATAGATAGATATTATTGATGAGCCGAGTGAGAATCATATTGTTCATTCAAAGATTTCTGACCAGTGAAAGAATTTTCAAAGAATTTTTAATGAGTCTTGATTGTGAAAGCGAGTTATTACAGTGCTCTGGCTGTATCTGAAGTTAGGTTACTATCACATTAGTCTCAACTGGTTACTCAATAATAATAACTTCATCTCAATTATTTATGTACCTTGTGGATGCAAACTCTTTTTCGGTTTTGATTCTGGTTTAAGAAAATTAAGTTTTTCTGAAAACATTGTCATCCTTGCATTTGTCTGCAAAAAATAAATTATAGTTATAATGATATAAAAAAGTCATTAAGTGTTTTTAGTGTATTACTTGTACTTGTTGATCAGACAATACAACTATCAAATACTCACTGCTCTGGCCATCTTTGGTTTAGGCTGTTGAAAATTCAAAACTTTTCTGACTGTACTATGCTTCATTTGACCTTCGGCCGTGTGACTGACCACTTTGTTTTGTACTTTAACTGAAGAATTCCACCTTTTTTTATTGGAAGTTGCACCTTGGGGCAATATTCTTGGTGATTGGATTTTAAGAGCTGAAATATTAGTTATTGGTACATATTTAAAAAGTTATCAAGAGTATTTTGTGTTTGTACAGGACTGCAGTTTTGATATGTTAAAAATAAATACTACCTTGAATATCAACTCTCATTTCAGCAATAGTCATCGGTTTCAAGACTTTTTCCGATGTGAGAGTGACAGGCTTAGCAGGCCGAGATTGCTTTTTGGCTGTCATCGCCTTTATATCTTCCTTTGATAGTATACCTAAACAAATTAATTGCATATAGATAAGTAGTATAAGATTTAACGTTTTATTACACAATAAACTAATACAATAGTCAAAACAGAAAAGTAGTTTTATTTCATAGAGCAGTACCAAACATGGCTTGTATGTGTGCACGCCTGTACACACACAGCACAGCATGCACATTGTGAAAATAATTAGCTTTTACAGTGTGCACTAGTGGAGGTTGTAGCCAAGTGTACCCTTCATGCACACATTCACCACACCAATTCATAATGCCTGCTGGGCCTGTTCAGTTTGTTTATGTAAAACTGTCCAATAATTTCAACATCTCGCAGAAACTACTGATTTACACACCTAATTGTGTAGCTACCAACACAAAGAAAACACTATCACTGCATTTAGCTAATCAAGTAAAATAAATAGTTATATTATTTTCACGTAGGTAATTACTTTAAGCTTCAACTCAATTAGAGCCATCATAGAGGCCAGGACCAACCACCTCCCCCTGTGTTTGAGTAGGTAAATAGGTGACTTTTTCCGAGAGCATAATACTTGGAGATAAGTACAACCCCGCTTATGCAGACTAGAGTAGGCATATGAATCTCGTACGGAGCCCCTGTAAAACGACTTTTCTGGTTTAACTATGCTTTAAACATGCTAACAAACTCAAGGGGAACGGGAAACTAAAACTTAATGTATAAATTTTAATGTCAGCACTTCATCTTACCGCCTAGTCCAGGCAACAATTCGGCTAAAGTTCTTGCTTTCGGTGGACCCGTAACATCCATTTTTACTCTGAAACTATGGTTTTATTTCATAAATTAAATAAACTGAATTCTCAAATCAAAATTAACGACTTCACACAAAGTCAAAGATAATGTAAGCATTGTAAGCTAAATAGAAAACAGTTCGGTGTGACCAGATTTAAATTGGACATTATGCTAGCTGCTCCCCTAAATTCTGCTAAAGTCTGCTAAATTTATTTTTGGTTGATGCCAAAATATTGCTAATGAATGAAGACCCAATTACATGCATGTTATGTAAATGAAAACAAAAATATTTTTCTGAAATATTTATGATTGAGTAACACGAATTAACGATAATTCTATTTGGTAGAATGTACTTCTAATTTTCTTTTCTCCTTTTGGTGCCGATATTAATATACAGAACCATCGAGCTTTGAGAGCTTTTCCTTTATCATATGTTTGACGGCGTAAATAAATCAAAACAAAATCAATTAAAAATGCATTCACCCTGTTCTTTTATTGCATCTACACGTAGAAATGCAGCAACATGTTGATTACTAAAATGCCCCAGGTCAGTTTTAATTTAGTATTCATTTGTACACAACATTTTGTGAGTCAAGAAATAGCACTAGCTCAAATAGGTCATTAAGAGGTAGACAGAAACTTAGTTCAATACGAAGTTGGAACAAAAAATTCTGGGAATTCTCCTAAATTGTATTTAAAGGAAAACTGCCAGAACAGTAAGAAGAAATGTTTCATGTATTATTTGTGATTTTTTTTTATTATAATATATATAGCTGCACTACCTAAATTGCTAATTCTTCTTCATATTGCTAAATTTCTGCGGATATTATATAAAACTCTGCCAAAATCTGGTGTTTTGGGATCTGTGACACAATCTGCTAGACCCTAAATTGAATGCTAAAATCGCAGAATTCTGCTTAATCTGGTCACACGTCAGTTATACTCCAAAGAATAGAATATACGTGAATACACAGAGTATTAATAATTACAATTACCTACTCTATGCGTGCATACTAGGGTGCGTTCCTCCTACCCGTCGGCCAAGACAAATTTTGGTCTAAACGCGGATATACGCCGTTTCAGCACTCTAATCGAACTTAATTTGATCCTGTCAAGATTTTATCATACCCGTTCCGGGCGACCTGTCAGAACAAATTTTGATCTGCCTGGCCAAATTTTTACTACCTTTTGAATCGGCCAAATCTTGGCCAGCTGTCAAATGTGACAGATTCTACAATAAATAATAGATTTTGTACAAGCTAAGCCAAGGATTAGTGGCATACTATGTTAACATTGCTTAATTACGTATTATGCCCCATTTATTAAAAATGTAGACTGTATTTTATCACCTAAAAACATCGCTGTCAAATCCATATTTTGAAAGGACTTTTATAGGTCGTTCCAGGTGCCTTAGAGCAAATATTGCACGACCAACATTTACTGGAACGCGCCCCTATACTACCTTCCATAAAGAAAATTAATACACTTATCTTTGCTATCATCGCTACATGGTATAACACAAAGTTGCTTCCCGCTGTCTGTTTGTCCATATATATGCTTAGATCTATAAAACTAAGCAACGGAACTTGATACGCTTATTTCAATAGATAGTGATTCAAGAGGAAGGTTTATATTATGTATAAATACATGCATAATATAGTAGAGAAACACTGATAATTTTACAGGTTTTAAATGTAATATTGTAAATAAACACTTTTATGCGCTTACATTTCAAACGCGGACTGAACCCTACGATATGAATAAAAATGATGTTCTACAGTATTGTACAACTTAAAAAGGTCTACAAAAAAGCCCGTGATGGTATATTATGTCTATCTCATAGAGATAACCCACAATAACCATTTTCAATCCTCTACTTTTTACGAGAAATAATGGCTTATTTACGATACGATTTTAAGTAATACAGTCCTTATCAAATTAAGTTCCTTAAATACATTAATTTATTTATTTTTATTTATGCAACAAAATCCACAGCCCTTAATATATATATACAATAAAGATGAAACTTAACTTATCATACAGCCAATAACGGATTCCACATTATTATTACATTGAGCATTTAAGATAGATTAATATGGCCCTATACAGCATGAAATTTAAATGAATATTTAAATTACATCATTACACCCGTGCGAAGCGGGGGTGTGTCGCTAGTTTATATAGGGCATATGTTTAAACCATGGAAGTAATAAGTACTACGTACAACAGGAATGAGCACTATCAGTGCTCATGCAGCTAAAATAAAGAAAATAAAACCTTATGCTAAGGTCGTAAGAGTCTTGTTGCGCGCAAAATAAAAATGAAGCCGAGTGAGAAGGCTACCACTGAACCCTGTGTCCCGTTCTAACAGTGACTTAGAGTTGCCAGAGTTAAGTTGATTTCAATTCTTTCGTTGTTTGTAGAAAAATTTGCGATTAATGTATTGTAATGAAGTAAAAACATTTACTTCTAAAATGTGTCTAAATATAAATAATAATTTATTACCGACATGTTAAAGCAATATTATTTGTTGCTACGTGTAAAGCCATACTAACGCAAAAAAATTGCGATTGGCGTATAGGTTTTCTTTTATTTGTATGAAATACGGACACCTGACTTGACAACCCCACATGAAATTGCCGACTCGGACGTTAATAACAGAGTGTTTTTTGATTTCGTGATATTTTTGAAGAATTTTAGTAAAAATGGGGAGAATTTGTGTCGTGGAGGCTTGCGATAGCGAGTATTATCCTGATTGTGGTATATCCTTTCACAGGTAATAGTTTGTTAGTGAGGAATTACGGTGACCATGCATGACTATCCAATTCTAGTTCAAGAAGAAATAAATTAAATACCTATGTATATTTTATTCCTTTCTCTATTAAAATGACTTTGTTTCAATTTCAGATTTCCTAAAGATCCTAATGTTAGTTTAACTCATAATGCAAAATTAGAAACAATGAAACATATAAGGAATAAGCTTGGTTTGCGGCAGAAACTTCACAAGACTGTTTTATTTTAACAATATCTGATTTAGAATTACACTTAAATGGAAACTACTTGTTTTTTCTTACCTAATTAATGAAATATACCACAAGAGGTAGTTTGTAGTAAGTTTATCTCAGTCCAGCTGCATGTCATGTACCACAAGCACCAATAGGTAAGTACCTACCTATATGACGCGATCGTACCACGCGAGTGTGAAAATCAAGCAAAAACAGGAAATGTACAGTGCCGCAAAGGGCAAGTTTATCATGAGCATCTTCGATTAAAATCCATCTGAAGCAATAATCTGCTGACGTCAGATCACAAATCATTTTTTATAAAAAAAGTATTGTCGTTAAAAAATATTTCAATATTGTCACCATTGCCAGAGAGGGATAAGAGTACAGTTACTGAGCTCTCGTTCGGCTTCAATTTTGCGACAACTCATGCTCACTTCTGTTGTACGTAGTACTTATTACTTCCAATTCCATGCCTTGTCTTCACTTTGAATATCTAGGCGCAAACTCCAGTGTTGTTTCCTAGCTTCCTGCATAGAACATATAAATAATAAAAATACTACCGGTCACAGATTACCTACCGGTGTGATCATAGAGAAAAGTAAAGTAATATACCGGGGCGGCCGGAGAGATAAACAAATTCATTCTTCAAAATATTATTTGCTCATTGTCTTATCTATATGAACTGATAAATACAAAGTTCCTTTGTGCATTATACATTCCATGAGTAGCAAAGATTACAGCTGTAATACAGAAGTCTATGCGTTGGCATCGTAAACTTAGTGAACGTTCCGTTCAAGTAAATCATTGCGGCTCAATAAAGCGGGATGGTGTCCAACGTGTCGATAAATGGGTTCGAAGAGTTCAACAAGTATACTGAAACTATCGACCCAAATGGACCTCCTGTACTCTTCTACTTCAGCGGTTCCAAGATGCCTGACGGCAAAAGCTGGTGTCCTGATTGTGTAGAAGGTATGTTTTGCATTGTAACAGGTGGTCGTGGCGATGACTGGTGGCTCAGATATGATAGTCAGTTTTTAGCTCATCTCTAAAACAAATGTTTGCTACTGCTCTGTAATTATAATTTTACGCGAATAGAAAAGCAAGCTCACAAAGTCATCTTTGATCGTGTTTAAATTTTATCAGTCAGAAGTAAAGACTATTATGTGAATAAGTTTACCCTCTGGTTTCTATTGGGTGTACCCCTGAATTTCGACAGTTCTTTACTTCGACAAAATAGTGTTTGCCAAGTCATCCTAACCTAACTTAATTATTAAAATCAGAAACTTATTACGTACCAAGTCTGTGGTAATATTAAGTTGTTAAATATCTAACCTAATCTATAACAATGGCTTGTCGAACTTTATTTTTTCAAAGTGTTGTGTCGAAATAAAGTTCAGAATGACACTGTCCAAGTTCCTGGGGTCGGAATTATTCTGTCCAAGTTCAGAATGACACTGGTCTCTATTCTGTTCTTTGATAGGTTATAGAAGGCTGAAGAGTTAAGGCTCTTGAGCATAAAATCAGCTGATATGAGTGAATCAGAAATGAAAAGTAAATTTAATATAAAAAAAATACTGTAAAAATAGTTTGTTAGGGTGTTACTATATCCTACTGTACAGAAAAATAATACCCACAAATGCTAAAAATAATCGCCATGGGGTTTGTTTCAGGACATTCTAGGCAAAAATTGCATTTTCAATGTTTTCTAACACTGTTTCAAAAGCTTTGAAAACATCTACAAATGACATTGGGAAATGCTATTTTTGACCCTTGCCTGAAGGTCTATAGTGATTGTTTTTGAGAGCTGTGAGTTTAACAGTTAAACTTTGTAATAATGGAAGTATTTTATCCACAGAATCCTATGTTTTTCACATATAAATGTATTGAAAACCTAGTTTTGTATGTTTAAGTATTTACCTTTATGGTTTGTTTGTATGGAAGACTGCTTTATGTCCTTATAATTACAATCAAATCTGTCCCCAAGCATCCAGTGAGAAAGGCATATATTGTCTAGAAATGTTATCAGTTGTTTTTATTGGGACAAATCCATGGCGAGTGAAAGTTATCAAAATTATCAAAAATTGCTTTTGAAGGCTTAGTCACAAATGCCAATATCGAAACTGCAATAAACACTATCATCTCAAAAATGAAACAGTAATAGAAGAACATTAAAATCCAAATTTTTAGAAAAGAGTAAAGGTAATTATGTTTCATGTTTCTTGGCACAAAACCTTTAGTTCGCTTCCCATTGGCAAAAAATTGTGTTAGTTGTGTAATTCGGGTTAGTTCACTGATAGGTATGTTTATTAAAAAATATATATATAATAATACTGTTTGTGGTCATGATTGTACTTTTCGTTTGGCAATGGTTTATAAAATGAGAGTGGGTATTTAAGGGCACACCGAGCTTTTTAGGCGCGCCGCGTATGTGTGCGTAAGTAAGGCACGCCAAAAGCATCCGTCCCCATCTGACAGCCGAAGAATTACTAAAGCGGATAGGGACAAAGCATCGCGGCTCTGAATAACATGGGCAGAACATGCATGAATTTGAGTATTTCCTTCGCATAATAAAAACAAATACGTATTTAAAAAATATAATGTGTACACATTATAGAAAACTTGTTGTTTGTTTTATTTTTCAAATACGGATGACTCTCTGTTAAGTATTTACGCCATGCTAAGGGTTTATTTTGTTTTTTAGATGTAACTTTGGTTATTTTTTCTATAGAGAAAATTTTAAGTAGTCGTGTTTCCAAAGTGTGTCATTTATAGAATGGATCCTTAAATATAATATATATATTAATGACATAATTCAAAATTAAAAAATTAAGATACAGCACAGGATCGCACAAACCACAATTATGTATCGCTGCCTCGGTGCAGGCTTAAGTAGTTTTGAAAATAAGTTAAGTCTGTCCTTCGGTTTCAGTTTATGTATCTCCTAATATGTACAAACTGGGAAATTTTTTAGACAACCCATTTGCAATATATTTATTGACATTTAATTGAATATAAAATACTTTTCACCCATTAACCAGCTCGGTGTAGGTTGTCTTATAATGGGATCTTAGACTATTTAAGTCTTAATATTTGTTAGGTTTTATTGTGAGGTCTTTAGGTATGTTTGTTTCCCATGTCATAAGCCTCAAATATATCTGGATGACAAAACACCAATATCCTCAGGAATACTGTAGTGTTTTTCATACATGTCCATCACAAGAGTCCAAACGGAAGCTGCGCCCAGGATGAATTAAAGCTTGGATTTTGATTTTGTGGATGACCCTTTTTTTACAAAGTCGACGTGTTGTTTTTTCGTGGTCAAACCATTTTTGCTAAAGGGTAAAGCAACCTAGTTGTCAGCCACAAATTTAAACTATGTATACCTGTAGTTTACATGTATATTTGTATGCGTCAAGTTTTATGTTATTATTTGGAAGACAATTTCTTGAATATCCTAATTAAATCAACAAAAACGTAAAAAGTATTTATAATCAATAAAAAAATTAACAGAAAAGTAAATATGGCACCAATAGTCAGCTTTATTTGACCAGAAGTCAGACTACTCGAAGCCCTGTACTCAGCCTCCCACTTACACACCTTATTCACAAACAAATGTTTTATTAACGACATACCTACTTCATCACGGTTCAGACATCTTCAAAAAGCTATTTCAAACTTTTGAGTGTTGAAGGCGGTTCCATTTTTGGTAAAAAAAAATGTAGTTGCCATATTCATCATTATTTTTATAATCAGAATTTTATTATTGCGAGAAGACCCAATATTATCATAATATTGTGCGCATGGTACCGACTTCGACAAGTTACAAGTTATTACCAAGGTCGGCGTAACACTTTCAGTAATTAGGTTGTAAGTCATAAACTGCTTATCCGATTTAAATGGGACTACCGTGAAAGTATACTCTCTCAAATAAAACAAGAGTCTTTAAAATCGGTTCATAATGGGCGAAAATATCGATAAACATACACAAAAAAGTATATAATAATATATACAGACGAACATAGAACCTCCTCCTTTTTGTAAGTCCTTTAAAAATATAATCCCATTTAAAAGTCACTAGGGTTCAATTTTCTGTAACACAAACTACGGCTGAGTACTGGGTTTACCGATCTATTAGTCGGCCTCTTACATTTATACGCGGTTGACTACATTGTGACGTAAATTGTGATTTAAATGTTATTAAAGATGTGTTCAAAGTTTAAAGTACAACGAAAGCTAGGTTAGTTGCTAAGTTAATTTCAATTAAAATTACGAAAACTACAGTAAAACCAGTAGTCAGCCTTAACTGGCTGACTACTGGCATTATCAACAAAATCAGAAACCCAGTAGTCAGCCATACAAATTTAAACGTAGTTTTCAAAGAAAAACGATTAATGACCCGCCAGAAGTAAGGGGAAGCCTCTCAATGTCTATTGTTCGCGGACGACCTTAAGATATTCTTGGCTGTATTTAACATGTCGGATTGCTGTCGTGCAGTGGAGTGCTACCAACAAACTATTTTTTAACATGGCTAAGTGCCAGGTAATCAGCTAGGGACGCAGACTGAGGCCGTTGCAGTACCGGTACGATGTGGACGGCGCGGTGATGCCGCGGGTCGACAGTGTACCTGATCTGGGCGTGCAGATGGTAGCAGACCTCACGTTGCGTAAGCATATTGTCTATATGTGTGGCCCGTCCTATAGGAATTTAGGTTTCATCTATTCGGGTAATTAAAGTCCTTTATAATTCACTCGTTCGAAGTCGCCTAGAAACGAGGGCAATTATCTGGAGTCCCCACGGGTTCGTGGCTTAGGCCCCCAGTGGTCGACGCACCTGTGGTCGAAACCCCCGGTCAATTAAATTTAAATCAAAGCAACTTTTAATCAAGCATAAAAATGTTTTACAAAACTAATAACTATATACCTATCTAGAGTACATTTATGCAAGTTTTATATCATGATGATACTTATATAGTATCTTTAATTTGAAAGTATCTTAAATAAATAAAATTCTGTGTTATTTCTAATTATTTATTTATTTATGTCCAATACAAATTTGTAAAAATAATAGTATCTTAATCACAGTTTTGATCATCTATATTGTTCTATATCAAGATAATAGCTTTACCTAATTATAACAATCAGTCTCAAAAGTAAAAGGATAGTAATTTAAAATCAGTCTTATAAAAATAACTGGAAAGTAATTTTTATATGTATAGTTTTCTTTAAACAATTAGTAATAACAATAATTTAAAATAATAAACTTTAAATACTAATATATATTACAAAACACATCCACACTACCTTTAATTATAAATAACAAGCAAAATAGAGATGTACTTTATAAATAATTGACTATTACTTTTTTGGTCGGATTTCCACAAACCGGCGAATTTGTTTTTCTATGATAATTATACGCAAATCCAGCATGTAACAAAGTTTATACTACACCTGCTCGGAAAGTACCTTGATACTTTATCAAATTTACGGTAGAAAGTACGTCATTGCATATCGAACAAATATGCGGGGAGAAAACGCATCTGAGCGGGAGAGAAAAGTGTATGAAAATCCATTTCTTACGTGGTTTTTCTTTTTTAATTTTGGGTAAGACTATGCGCTGGTAACCTAAATATCAAAAGCCAAAAAGTTTTTACAGTGAGTTTTTATCTCCAAGTTCGCAAAATGACACTGGCCACTAGCTGTGTGTTGGATGGTGTCAAACAATTTGAAAAAAGAACATGTGAAAATTGCAGACGCCATTGGCGCCATTTTAAATTTGTGTGTTGTTTGAGAATTCAGTTTTCGTAGAAAAGTAAAATAAAAGGTAGGTGTAGTATAAAGCACTATGTATCACTCGAGAGAAAGTGCGATTCCCGTCCGTAATCGGTCACTTTCTCCTCTCGGTGAACAATGTACTATTTTCCTCCTAATCTATTTTTAAATATTTCGTAGTAACTTCGCGCCGAACCCTGCGATGGATCTTCGCTAGTCATTGTAAGATGACACACTAAACTTTCTTATCAGTTGTATATTGCAATAAAAATTTGCAACTTGACTTTTGTGTGAAAGAGATAGACATAATTTCTATTCGTACATCCTTATTGTTTTCAGTGTTGTGGGCAAAAAGAGACGGGCTTTTTTATTGTTACCAATAACAATAACCGGTATGGCCAAGTTAATTGAAGTTGGAAGATAAGATTTCACATGGTAATTTATAATTTACTAACGTTTTTTTGAAATGTAAACTAATAATTATTTAAAGAGAAAAATTTTGGGTTCGCATTTTTGTATACCTATTTGTTTTAATAGGTAAACTCAGAATATTTTTCACTAATAGAAACCTACATTATTAGCGTTTAAGTGACTACTAACTTAAACACGGGAAAATAAAAGATTATTTATTTCCCTTTTAATAACTGCGTCACGCAGGAGTTGGTACGTATGATAATTTGGTTAATAAAGACTTATGTCGTTTACTGTACTTAGTGAAAAAAGCGCAAAAATATATATATATTAAATTTATAACAATCGGGGGCGTCGACCACTGGGGGCCTAAGCCACGAACCCTCCTCTACCCCTCATACCACGGCCATAAAATAAGGGTTAAACCTCTTTGCTTCATACCATAACCAACTGGTTATTATAAGTCATTATTATTAAAACATCATCCTATCCAATGTCTGTCATTACATCATGATGTCTCCAAAAAAAATGGAAATCCCTTACATAAATAATTACGATGAATTCAATGACTTTGTTAGTAAACTTAATAAAGATAAAAAAGAAGCTTTCTTCATGTTTACTGGTCGAAAGAAGGAAAATGGTAGGAGCTGGTGCATTTTCTGTCAAATGGGTCTGTAAATATTGATCAACCTTATGGTGAACCTTGTGTGAATAGAGAATAGTTATTCTATCGTCCTGTTTTCTTTGAACAGCAGTAATTTGAAACAGTGATGGCCCCGTAGTCATGCAGAAGGTCCATGATTCGAATCACTCCATGGGCAAAGTCCTTCCAAATCACGAAAGTAAAATATATGGTGCCATACAGTTCACAGTCTTTTAAATAATTAAAACCATCTTATATGGAACTAGTCGCTCGCCCCGGTTTCACTCGGGTATTTAAAAAAAATCTAAAATTATTAATGTTTACACACACATTTTTCACCGGCATTACTATTGCATATTTTAACATATAAAAGTAGTTATTATGACCTAACTGTAATAGTTAGATATATGGTGTTCCGGACAATTTTGTAGATATTGATGTCATCTATAACATTGTAGTACATTATCAATAATTTCCGCAGCGTACGCGATATAACGATTTTTTTGGTATTTTTTTCACACGTTGGGTTACATTACATTATGGAAGTTTCATAAGGATCCCTAACTTTTCTGAAAATATTCTATCGCCTATGTTCATCAGAGATAATTTAGGATTCTATTGGTAAAAGAATTTTTCAGATCGCTCCAGTAGCTTCATAGCCTATTCAATTCAAACAAACAATCAAATCTTTCCTCTTTATAATATTAGTTTAGGTATAGAAAAGTTGTGCATCTTAAGAATTAATTCTCCTGTAGCACTACTGCTAATTTTATAGTTGTGACAAGGGAAATCATAATATCCAATGACAAGGTCTTGAGAAGCGCTAGTGCCACCGAAGATAAACGGGAGCAGAGCATAGTAGTATATTAATTTGATTCGCACGAATTTTCAAGCTATAACAACATAATTTCTCTGTGATATGTATAAAACTGACACAGGAAGCTATATGTCTGTAATTCAGTTGCAATGACCCATTTCCGGTCCACAAAAGTGATATATATGGACCCATCGCTGCAAAACCAGCATTGTAGTAGTTGTAGTTAAGATAGCCTGTAAAGGATCAATCAACATTATTAACGCACTTACGCATTACAAACTACCATACTGAATGAATTCAACTGAATTGTGTTTATCTTATTTATTAGAAACTTTTATTCGCTTCAAAAATTACTTATTTTTTTTACAGCGGAACCAGTGGTAAAAGCATTTCTGGATGAATTAAAGAAGAATGCAATCTTTGCCTATGTGGATGTTGGAGATATGGCATAGTAAGTATGAATGATTACCTATATGCATTTTATATGTTAGATAGAACAAAAAGTGTAGTCCAACTTCAACTTAACTATTGCCTCTGCGGGGTTTTCACAATTTCACCATGTCTGAATAGAGTGGAGGATAAACACTGGAGATTTATTGGAACTGCGATGCGTTCTAGTTGGTTTATAGTTTGAACTTGAATTCTAGGTTAATCTAAAACAACCAATAAAAAAACTAGACAAACACAAGACGGCACAAAATAATAATTGTAAAACTATTATATTATATATATTTATTGGTATATAATAGCTTTACAATTATTATTTTGTGCCGTCTTTTGTTTGTCTGGCTTTTTTATTGGTTGTTTTAGATTAACCTAGAATTCAAGCTCAAACTATAAACCAACAAATATATATAAATAATACATATACTTATAATAATAATAATAATGTTTATTTGCAAAAAACAGGTACATAGATCAGACAGAAGACATGAATTTTAACAATAGATGAGTAACATTTGTCTATTTACTATAATAGTACTATGCAATAAAATAGCTAATATACAAGTTGTCTTACATCACACTAGCCCCCACACTAGGATACCCTGTGTTGTGGGTGGACTAGTTTCTCCCAGAGTACATTTATTTAAGGACTAGCTTTCCGGGCGCGGCTCCGTCCGCGCGTATGTCGGTTATCGCGCGAAAACATTAACCTCTTTTTGCGCAGTCGGATAAAAACTATCCTATGTTTTTTCCCGGGTCTCAAACTATCTCCATACAAAATTTCATTCAAATCGGTCCAGTACTTTTGGCGTGAAAGCGTAACAGACAGACAGACAGACAGAGTTACTTTCACATTTATAATATTAGTACTGATTAGTACTGATAAGACGTCATTACAATTAATTAAAGTAATAATTAGAAACTAAATATTATGATAGATCCTGTTTGGAATGTAATAAACATTGTTGCGAAACTGCACACCAAGAACCTATTTTCGGATATATGAACATTTTATAATAAAAGAAAGAAAAAAAGGGGTCAACAAAATAATATACATATTATGTAAAAATATAAGCTTACTTGAATTGTAAAAACAAATTTGGAACATACCCATTACAATGTAGGTACCTGCACTCGTATCACACTTATACACAGATAATGTAATTTTTAAGCTCACAAAAAAACCTGTCAACATCCTTGCACGTAGGTTTACATAAACATTACATAATTATTTCTATGTTATTTAAACTTTTTTACTACTACTTATCATAGTAAACACACAATGCTTATTGTTCCGATTTAATTTTTTTACATATAAATCTACTCAAAACATAAATATAGAGGGTAAAAGCATAGGTTAATAGGTTAGAGATATTAGTCTGAGTCTCCAGGCAATTTAGGCAGCAACCTAATATAGTATTGAAGTAAAAGCGCTTCATAATTATTCTGATTGCGTGTATATTGGACATTGGTATTTTATTGGTAAATTTTCAATGGTAATTTTTGATTAACCTATAGAGTTATAGACCTTTTAAGTTTTTTTTTTTATGCTTTATAGGTTAGCCTTTGACCACTATCTCACCTGATGATAAGTGATGATGTGGTCGAAGATGTTGTTCAGGCTAACCTAGAATTACTGGCTCTCAATGACAGCTGCCGGAACACACCGTTAGGTGCTTGGCGACAGATTTTCAACTTGAGGGTGGTAGCTAGCCAGGCGGGCATTCGCAAAGTGCCCTACCACCATGTAAATTGCAAGTTATGTGCTGTATTGGAGCGGTGTTGTTATATAGGATGAGTGATGATCTTACATCTTGAGATTTGTGGTTGTGACAATTATTATGCTATACATCAAACAAAATGCAATTATTAAGGAATCCCTCGTAGCGAAGTTTGCTTAGCCGTTCTTAACCGATCAGCTAAGTTAAGTAACGTCCGCCGCGGCCATTACTTGGATGGGTGACCGCTAATGACTTTACTAATGAGCGTACACGTGCTTCGGAGGGCACGTTAAGCTGTCGGTCCCGGTTGTTGCCATAGGATGGCAGTCGTTACAGCATAGTGGCAGGGCATTTTGCGATTGCTCACCTGGCTAGCTACCACTCTCAAGTAGAAAATCTGTCGCCAAGCACCTAACGGTGTGTTCCGGTAGCTGTCCTTGAGAGCCAGTAATTCTAGGTCTGAACAACATCTTCGATCGCATCCGCTCTTACCATCAGGTGAGATAGTGGTCAAAGGCTAACCTATCAGCTTTTAATAAAATAAAGAAACTTCAATTGGTCTACAAACTATGAAGTACTTTTCTCTTTCTATGTCTTTTTATGGTCTCTGCGTACCCCTTGAGGAAAAGGCGTGGCGATTGTGACATCCCAGTTTCATTGAACGTCGGAGTGGAGTACTGGGTCAGGGACCGTGGGTTCCAATCCTGCACCGGGCTTCGTAGCTTAGCGGTGGGGCAATTTACGAAAACTCGCTTGGCTAGCTCTCCTCAATAAAAAAACTGTTTCCAAGCATTTACCGGTACACACCGTTGGGTGTCCTCAAGAGGCAGTTTCTATTTACTACTAAACTCCTCACACTCATCCACTTACCAATGCTGTTGTCAAAGATTGGCCCTAATAAACTGGAATATTAACCAAACGATTTAATTTTCAGCTGGAAAGACAAGTCCTGCCCCTTCAGGACAGACTCTCGCACTCGGCTCATGGTGATCCCCACGATTATCAAATGGAATGGAGTCCAGCGGCTCGAAGGCAGCCAGTGCACCAAGAGGGAACTTCTCCAAATGCTCTTCGAAGATGATGAATAAAGAAGTTGGTATTAAGAAGACACAGTGTGCTCTTTAAAAGGGAACATCTTAAATTGATAGCCTGACTAGATATGTAAATAAGGATTCCTATAAACAATCCTTGGTGTAACATTTATGAAGTACAATTATTTCTTCTACGTAAAGATGTAAAAGAGAGTATATAATAAAAAGACTGAGTCATCTTGACAGGTCTATTGATTTTCAGGCAGCAATATGATAAGGATCACCTACTAATTTCATACTAACATCAGGAAAGTGAATTTTGTGGGCATTGTTTTCATATCTCGTTACAAAAGTACTTACCGTTATAAATTTTGTGGGCATTGTTTTCATATCTCGTTACAAAAGTACTTACCGTTATAAATACCGATAGCACTGTTGTAAATTGTATTTTATCACTGTTTTAAATGTGAATCATCAGTTGTTGTCTAACGCAATAATTTTTTACGACAAGCTAGCTATATGTTTGGATTCAACAACACATTATGTACCTATATATTGCAATATTTTGTATTTGTATTTTCGTAGTCCTAAAAACATGGGAATTACAGAAGACAAAAGAAACGTATTTTGTGTTGAAAGATATTTGAATTTTGTAATAGCTTAATAATAGTGCGTTCGAATTGAGTTGGTAGCGTTTCTAGGAGTTTTGAAAATATGCATTCGTGTGTTAACTTTTGTGATTACAATTTTGTTTGTTTTGCTGAATAATAATGAGTCCCAAGTATAATTTTGACTATAAACAACAAGTCAAACGTGAAACACGGACTTGTCAAAAATATCACGAAACATTTGCTCCGATGCTATAAAATGTGGTTTACACTCTACACGCTGCTTTACATGCTATCCGAACTGCGTTCAAAAAGATAATTTTGCCGGCAACTTCCCAATTGGGACGCCTATGGTGATAAAGTTTTGCATATGGAGATATTATTTTTGCGAACGATATCCGAACGCACTATAAATTAATTTTCAAAAAAAACGTGTAGTTGCTGGCCGCCTGAATATTAATACAATGGTGTTACACTACAATACAGTGTTCTATAACGTATAATCTGTATATTTAATCATAAGATTTGCATTTAATTTGCAATAAATAAATATTTATGAAATGAAAACTGTTTCTATTGTTTATTTTATTAATTTCAATCAGTAATACTTGTGAGTTCGTAGATATTACATAATATACAATAACGCGATAACTAATAGTCTGTGCAAAAAGAGAAGCGTCTTAGCAAATGAGGGCGGGCGTGTGCAAATTTTAGTTGCTTTGGGTATCCAAAACTTACCAAAAACACGGTAAATATCCCGTTGGAAATAATAATTATAATACTTTAGTTGCGTTGAAAACACTGCTCCGTAATTTTCAGTTAAACCCAAATCGTTTGATTACTTGGTAGTCATCGTAGACACCAACTCAGTTTTCATAAGTATTCTGGTGCTACACAGTGGGTAGGTATGAACCTTCGCTTAATGTTAGTTTACCGTAACGCTAAGACTGTTCTCTTCGCACAGCCTCCACTAAGATAATAGGCGCTGGAGGGTCCAATCTCGTCTCGGTAAAGAGCAACCGGCGCGCCACTTGGGAAGCACAATTAGGAAGGATCTCGGTAAGCAATCTACCGAATCGATGCCGATGCCATACCGATCTAATTAGGAAGTTTAAGCCGTAAGTCGTCTACAAATAAGAGGATAATTGTTTGACATCGCTTTAATGTTAGCAAATAATAACAAATATAGAAAACATTAAGTTAATATTTTTATTAATACTCATTCGGTAATATTTTAATTATAAAATGAAATACAGACTTTTATTGGCATATTTTATTTACATACTTCTTTCAGAAAATTAAAAATAATAATTAAAGCATTATTCTCCTAACAAAACAATGCTTTAAAACATTTTTATAATTATTAAAGTACAATGTGTCCAGACCAAGGAGGTTTCAATTATATTTAAGTACACATTATCTGCGGTGGGCGCACTGCGCGCGCAACTCGCTGGTCCGAGCCAATAGACCAATAACAGACTTTTCTTTTGCCAGAAAAATTAAGAAAAGCGTATAGTACCCTGTAACTAAAACTACCTTTTATCACTACTCATTTGCTGCTGAGGCTGTTAGATTATGGAATCCATTACCTTTACAAATAAAAAGTATCTCATCCTTAGAGTCTTTCAAAGAGCAACTTCATTCAAATTCAACAAAATCCATTATCTGTCACTTTAGCTATTAGAAGAACGAACTGCCTATAATTTTGAACATTACTGTACATGATGCATTAATTATGTATTAGATGGTTTGCTTAACATGTTTTTCAATAAATAGATATTCAAATTATCTATTATATATATTTTTACATGTATATACGTAATGTTTTATTTATATATTTATATATTGTTCGGGAAAAAAAGGGAATCAAATGAAAGGCTACCTGGTTCAGCTCACCCCGCGTGCCAGATGTTACACGACGCGTAGTTTTTGATTTCTTCTCCCTTGCATTCAACGCTGATTGTCTTGTGAGATGAACGATGATTTTCTATGCGCGATGGTCGCGGCTGATGTTGGAAACTGTCGTTTTGGCAATATTACGAGGAAAGTTTACGGAGCTCTCGACTCGATCGCGTGCCGGTTAGACGTCAACAACGTTTATTTAACTACCCCCCAGGTTAGCCAAGGAAAGTCAAGGAAGGGATGAAGGTAGTGAAATAAAGGTTTCGTTTAGGAATATTGAACAAAGTTGCGTTCTAAAGTTGCGACACACCAATGTTGCTAATATTAACAAACATACCGCCCCCCAAAGAGCTGCTAAGCTCTTTAGAGTGAGATTAAAATTACAAGATTAAATTAAAGACTAGTTAAATTCAATGGCTGATTTTCCGAAATAAAATAAATTAAAATGTAAGTTCCCATAATAAAACTAGGTAAAAAAGAGGCGTTAGTTGATATTCTAAATGATGAGTTTCCTAGATATGACATTTAGTTGTCTAAACATGGCATTAGAGGGCACAATTTTACTACTGGTCGCAGCAAAATTCCACTGGAAGTCTGCAACTCTACTACTCTTACAGTACCGTCAGTGCCTGGACAAACGCGAATGATTCGACCCTTTTTCCAATGAAGCGATGGCAAGTTTGTCTCCTTGATCAAAACCAGATCCCCAACTTGAAAATTAGCAGTCTTAGCAAGCCACTTCGGACGCTGCTGCATTGTGTGCAGAAACTCCGAATGCCAACGTCGCCAGAAGTGCTGGTTAATTTGTTGAAGTAGTTGCCAGCGTTTCAGAAGATTCGGATTAAAGTCTTCGCAGTTTTGTTCAGGTAGAGACAGCATGGGTTGCCCGATCAGAAAATGACCAGGTGTGAGCGTTTCAAGATCATTTGGATCATTTGTCAAGGGACATAACGGCCGTGAGTTTAGAGCTGCCTCTACTTTGGCAAATATAGTACCAAGCTCCTCAAATGTGAGTGAACGATCGCCGATGACGCGTGCCAATATGAGCTTTGCCGACCGCACTGCACTCTCCCATAAACCACCCATGTGAGGACCGGAAGGAGGATTAAAATGCCAAACTATTTGACGATTGGCCAGAGACTTTGCGATCTCATCGTGAGCGTCTTTCAAGTGCTGATATACGTGCTTGAGATGGTTACGCGTACCGATGAAGTTCGTGCCACAATCGCTAAAGACGTCACTAGGGAACCCTCTGCGCGAAACGAACCGATCCAGGCAAGCCAAAAAGGCGTCGGTTGACAATTCGGAAACAATATCCAAATGGACACATTTTGTACTGAAGCAAATAAAAATGCATAAATAGGCCTTGTTGGATTTGGCATTTCGAATTCGGGACGTTTTGCACATAAAGGGCCCCGCCATATCAACGCCAACTTTTTGGAATGGACGACACGACGTCACACGATGAATGGGCAGATCACCCATAAAAGGGTCAACAGATTTTGGTCGTAGTTGATAACAACGCTGACATCGAAAAATCTGTTGACGGATCACCCTACGGGCGGATAATATCCAAAATTTACGTTGGAGCAAGCTAGTAAGAGCCATTAGACCAGGATGAAGAAACAGCCGATGGTAATGGTTTACTATAAGCTCTGTGACGTGATGTGCTTTGGGTAGTAGAAGAGGATGCTTTGCGCTATACTCCAAATCAGACTTGACCAGACGCCCACCCACCCTTAAGTGGCCCTGCAAATCCACGAATGGATTTAACCGCCGAATGCTACCCTTGAGAGGCTTATGGTCGCGCAACGCCCGAAGGGTTTCGGAAAACTCCGTCAACTGGACCAACTTTACGATGTGGAGCAAGCTGTTGTTGAGCTCCGCAACGCTTAGTGGACCAGTTCGACGCTGTTGGGGGTTGCGCGAGTTATGAACGAAACGTTTGCACCAAGCTACAACCGATTGTAACTTGGGAAACGTACTAAACCTCGTCATAAAGGGTAGCTCTTCAGGCAGAGCAGCGACGTTGGAAATGGGCGTGGTTGATTTGAAGCCAGGCAAGTTTTCTTCTCTTGGAAGGGAAATCTCCTCAGACCATGTAGAACAATCTTCTACTAACCACGGTGCAGACCACCACAAATAATGTGCCACTAATTCGGAAGGAGTGAGACCTCGGCTTGCCGAATCAGCAGGATTTTTAGCGGATGGCACGTAATTCCATACAGCGTTTGGCACTAGAGCTTGAATTTGAGACACGCGGTTCCCCTCAAAAGTCTGAAGCTTGTGAGGAGATACCTTAAGCCAGGCGAGTACGATGCTGGAGTCACACCAGGCCATCATACTGCTGATTTCCATTTTCTGAACTAGAATGCCATAAACATGATGGAGAAGACGTGCAAGAAGATGAGCGCCATTCAATTCCAGCTTAGGGATTGTGAGCTTTTGCTTAAGTGGAGCCACACGGGACTTGGCCAGTAAGAGCCTGACCGAAGTGCTACCGTTTGGTCCTTGAGCGCGCAGATAGACGCAGGCAGCGTAACCACGCTCAGAAGCATCACTGAAACCGTGGAGCTGAATGTCCAGCGGTTGATCAATGAGCAGCCACCTTGGGATAGAAACATTATCAAGTTGAGGAAGCTGCGAGTTGAATTTATTCCAGACATCAATAATTTCGGATGGGAGGGCATCGTCCCAGCCGAGCTGTAAGGCCCAGATGGTTTGCATTAGGTGTTTTGCAAAAAATGTCAGTGGAGTGAGAAATCCGCAAGGGTCGTAAAGCCTTGCTATGTTCGACAAGACGCCGCGCTTTGTAGTAACGCTCTTCATTTGAGAAACCCGATAGATGAAGCTGTCAACCTTTGCATTCCATTCCATCCCCAAAACCTTATAAATGTTGTTGTCATCCTCCTCGAATCTGTAAGGTTGCTCACAGTGATCAGCAGATTGCAATTTAAGAAATTCTTTGGAATTGCTGGACCACTTGCGCAATGCGAAACCACCCTGAGAGAGGATGGCAATAAGTTTCTGTTGTAGGTCAAGAGTGGAAGGCAAATCGGGGGCCCCACTACATATGTCATCGACAAATGTATCCTCGAGTAGTACGTTCGACGCGGTTGGAAACGTTGCGGCGTTCAGACGAGCAAGCTCATGTATAACACGAATCGCCTGGAAAGCCGAGCTGGTAACCCCATACGTTACGGTGGTAAGCTCGAACTGCTTGATGGGCTCTTCAGGAGATTCGCGCCAAAATATGGTCTGGTGCTTGCAATCATCGTCAGCCATGCGCACTTGACGATACATTTGCTTGATGTCGCAGGTGAAGACAATCCGATGTGTTCTGAATCTGAGAATGATGTCTTCAATGTGTTTTTGTAGCTTAGGTCCGGGCATCAGGACCTGGTTGAGAGACACACCCGTGGAGCTTACAGAAGATGCATCAAACACTGTCCTCAGTTTGGTTGTGCTGCTGTGGGCACGAAGAACACCGTGATGGGGGATATAATAGCGGTCACTGGACACCGGTGCAAGAACTTCACGCATGTGGCCGGCTTCTTCGTAGTCGTGCATGAACGCTATGTAAAGTTCACGGAGAGGTGCATCCTTTAATAGTCGACGCTCTAAGTTGTAAAACCGCTTGAGTGCTGTTGCGTGGGTGTTGCCTAATGGTTTAGAGTTGACCTTGAAAGGGAGACGCACAATAAAGCGACCAGTGCTGTCCCTAGTGTGTGTCTCAGTGAAGTGCTTTTCACAGAGAATATGCTCAGGATCTGAAACGGGTTGGCTAGGAGTCTCTTCGACTTCCCAGAACCTAGTAAGAGCTAGGTCCAGGTCTAATGTGCAGGCCATCGCTACAGCATTATGAGTATGCAGTGATGCTGCAGGAGCTTTCCCCATTATAACCCACCCAAATATTGAGGCATAGGCAGTAGGCATGTCTTCACCAAGGCTGAACTTCCTGCCATCTAGTATCTCATTGTATAAGTCAATACCTAGCAAGAGATCAATTGCTCCCGAAACAGTAAAATGTTTGTCAGCTAAGACCAAGTTTTTGCATAACTTTAAAATTGATTTATCTACTGGCACAGATGGTAGATTACCTGTTATGCGCTTTAAAATGATGCAGTTAGCTGAGAGGGATGGGGTAGAATCACCCATAGGTAAAATAGTACACGAGACTATACCACGAGTCTGCTGGGTGGATGCGGCACCCAAACCAATAACTGTTCCAGATGGCGAACGGGGAAGTTTCAACTTTTGAGCTAAATTTTCCGTTATAATAGAGACTTGAGAGCCACTATCAATCAGAGCACGAGCTGAATGGAAATATCCATTGACATCCTGTACCCTGACAAAAGCAGTTCCTAAAACCATAGTAGACCCGCTATTAGCACTATGCAATGATTGGACCATGGAACTGGTTGACATGCCAGATTCGCATTCCCTTGGTTCTATTGGTGGCTTATGGTGACGTTCAATGTGGAGTTTTGTATGGTGACGGCCACTACATACTTGGCATACACTCTTTGACATGCACTTTGAGACACTATGTGTTCTTAGACAGTTAAAACAAAGTTGATTTTCTATGACAAATTGCTTTCTTTGTTCTGGAGTCATAGAATTAAAATTTTGACAATAATAAATGGCATGAGCCTCCTTACAGCATGGACAGGAGTTGTAAGTGAGTTTTTTCTCGGTGTTCACTACATTTACTGAGTTAGTGGTAGTCTTGAATGAAGTACCGGCAATATTTTCCAGTATGCGGAGCTGACTTTCAAGGAACTTAAGTAGTTGTGTAAAAGTTGGTATTTCTAAAGGATCAACAATGTTTGATTCAAATTTAGTCCGCATATCAACTGGAATTTTTTTCAAAATAATATGTAATAAAAGGAAACTCCAAGAATCAACATCAAATTTCAAGGCCACCAAAGCATGGGTATTTTCTTTCAATGTATTGATGAATTTATTTAATGATTTTGTATTTAATTGAGTCATATTAGCAAGATTAATAATGGCCTCTACATGCTTGTCTGCAATGATCCTTTTGTTCTCATACCGTTCTACCAATAAATCATAAGCAACAGTATAATTTGCCTCTGAGATTGGTAAATGTTTCACTAAAGATAAAGGCTCCTTATCTAGTACTCCTAACAAGTAGTGCATCTTTTGGACTGAGCTCAGTCGCTGATTTTCATGTATTAAACTTTTGAATGTTGAGTTAAAGTTTGTCCACTCAGTATGAGAACCAGTAAATCTAACGAGATTTATTTTTGGTAAATGAAACTCCTTCTCGCACTGAGTAGACACCAATTGCTTACTTCCATCAGAATTTCGTTGCGCCTCCACTAATGTGTCGTACACGACTTGCACTGAATAATACATTTCCATATATTTTTCGTGTGATTTTTCAAGTTCGGTAGCAGAGCGTTTTTCTTCCTTTAACGTCTGCCTACTACACATAACAATTGAGAAAGCCTCATCAATTTGATCGCGATATTTGTTCATGTCTTTGTGACGAGCTATGAAACGCAATCTTTCGTGATTACTTACGCTCTCTTTCATGCCTAGTTCTTGAGAAAAATCATACGTGGCCTGTAGCCATTTCATAGCCATGTCGAATTTTAACAAACAAATACGAACTTCTGCCATATTTGATTAAAATTTAACTGTTTTTCTTCACGATTTATCACAAAATAATGCTTTGTTTTGAAATTGAATGAAGTGACAGTGAAACCAAAGATTAGAAACTTGACAGTTGACACATCCACACACTAACTTTTGATAGTACTATATTTTGCTTAAGTTGCCAGTTACCCAAAAAAATGCAAAGCTTGATGAAGCTTGATGTAGTTTGATAGTGTGACACAGATGTAATGAGTGAAGTTCGACAGTTAATGCTTAAAATGGTGGTCACAAAAATGAAACGCAATGAAGTAAGGGAATTTGGTGAAAAATGAGAATGCAATATTTTGATGTTTTAAAACAGGATTTTACGTTAATTTAGATGGGATTTGGCGTCGAAGGACCAGGAAATGTTCGGGAAAAAAAGGGAATCAAATGAAAGGCTACCTGGTTCAGCTCACCCCGCGTGCCAGATGTTACACGACGCGTAGTTTTTGATTTCTTCTCCCTTGCATTCAACGCTGATTGTCTTGTGAGATGAACGATGATTTTCTATGCGCGATGGTCGCGGCTGATGTTGGAAACTGTCGTTTTGGCAATATTACGAGGAAAGTTTACGGAGCTCTCGACTCGATCGCGTGCCGGTTAGACGTCAACAACGTTTATTTAACTACCCCCCAGGTTAGCCAAGGAAAGTCAAGGAAGGGATGAAGGTAGTGAAATAAAGGTTTCGTTTAGGAATATTGAACAAAGTTGCGTTCTAAAGTTGCGACACACCAATGTTGCTAATATTAACAAACATATATATATATATATATATATATATATATATATATATATATATATATATATATATATATATATATATATATATATATATATATATATATATATATATATATATGTTACATTTATATACGAAAGTATATACAACTCTATCTATATATAAAGATATACATTCTATTATTTATTTATTATCCATAAACTTCTAGGATAAGTACTAAAATAATGTCAAATAAAATCTGTGTAGGTATTTAAAGTGTTTAAGTTAAGTTTGTATTAAGTTAGTTAGATGTTTAATATGTAAATTTATATTGTAATATTGTGAAACAACCAAGTCGCCTTTTTAATGTAATCTCTCTTACAAATGGGTTGTCTGGAAGAGATCGCTTTGAGCGATAAGACCGCCCATTGTAACACTTAGTCCTATTTTTGTTTGATATAGTTGGCTAACATTCAGCCACCATAATTTTATTATGGTGTTTCAATAAAGAATTCATCTATCTATCTATAGCCACTTAGTGTATGCAACTGCATTTATATGCAGTTGTGTAGTGTATATGTAGTGTAGTTTTTTGAAACGAGCCGCAGGCGAGTTTCTGCATAAGATTACACTAGTGTTTTAATACCTAATTTAGGTATTAAAACACTAGTGTGTTTCTGCATAAGATTACACTAGTGTTTTAATACCTAATTTAGGTATTAAAACACTAGTGTAATCTTATGCAGAAACTCGCCTGCGGCTCGTTTCAAAAAACTACACTCGTGTTCCATTGTACGACAGTTGCATAAACTGCTATTATAAAACACTTAAAAAATATAAAAATATATCTAGTGACAATTTCGCCTAATTTATAATTAGGCGGTAATTTTTAATTAACAATTTTTATTTTATTGTGATATATTTTAATATTTTTTAAGTGTTTTATTAAAATATTAATTTTATGTTTTCATAAAATATTTGTTATTATTAAATATGGATTTCCGCAAAGTAACGCCTGAATGTATTCATTTTCTTTAAAAAGCGTATTTCTCAGTCTAACTCAGTTGGTGGAGAGGAAATCTTGAATTTCCAGTCCACCCTCTAGTGGCAAAGTTCAGTGGGTGGATAGGACATCGCCCTTATCAGCTAATTGATAGTGAATTCGTGAATTGCATATCAACCTCCTATATCATAGAATATAAATATCTTTTATGGAAGTAGGTACGGGAACTACTACCGTCGCCGTCACATCGAGAGAGAACAACAAAACCTGTGGAGTAAAATAGAGGATTGTAAACAAACAAAGCAATGTTCCCGACTCAATAACAAGAATCTGAAAAATAACCTGCTGAACTAAAGCTAAGCACTACGCATTGTAGCAGGCCTTATTACAGGTTATTGTAACCTGAATTACCTTCAGCACAAAACTGGAGCAACAGACAGTCCTCTATATAGAGCCTGCATGCAAAAAAATTCAGAACACAAAATTCTTAAGAAAACATAAATAATAACAATGTGTATTATTAGTACAAGAAAACAAATAAATTGAAACAACTTCATTTTAACTTTATTTTATCTACAATCAGTTTACAAAAAGTACAATTTAATAACAAAGATACAACTTGAACTAAAATATACCTACAGTAGGAATTGCTAGAATATATTTATTTACAGTAAGTACCTACACAAGTCAACACAAAAGTTTTGTTTCAAAATGTTAACAAATCAATGTTGTACTACTACTTGACTTTGTATCAAAATGTTATATAACTACTAAATAGTATTTAATAACACAACTCATTAATTACACAGTAACAAGTCTCGAGCTTTTTACCCATAAAGTCACAAGACCAGTAAATAAAAAAGTACAAAATTCAAAATTAAAGTAACCTCCGACACAGATCTTCAGGAACTGTAGAAGAACCATCAGCACGTTAGCTTTAAAAAAACGCATCAAATTCGGTCTAACTGAGGTCTCTGCCTACCCCTACAGGAAAGAGGCGTGATTTAATGTATGTAAATCGGTCCATTCGTGTATGAGCTACGATCCTACAGGCAGACTCACAGACTCGTCAAACTTATAACACCCGTATATTTGCATCGGGGGTTAAAAACTCTATCTTACCCTAAACCGCAATAGTTCGTTAAGAAATACTAGCACCTGGTAGGATTAGAAGTAAGCAATCTTTATTAAAACTATTTTGATTTGATTTATGATTATACGAAAATAGTAATTATTCAGATGTATTCAAATACAGTGTACCATATGCACACATCTTACTGTTATACGCTTGAAATTATTTACTTATCATTATATACTTTCCATCGTATTCACAGCCCACCGCCGTATAATGTACAATTTCTTATCACAGAAATACTACTTATTTAAAAAATACTAAAAACGTAAGTACCTACCTATTTTGAACATAAATGCATAACAAAATAACGAATATAAAAAAACACACCTACACCTAATAACACTGGACCGTACATTGTGTACCTAGAATACAATACATGAATAAAGAACGGATCAGAATGAAAGCTTCACTACTACAAGCACAGCTATGTATGTGTTACTAAGTAATCACAATAGATACAGAATAAAAGGTTTAGAAGGATCACTCCGGAAAGTCATTCCAATAAGCGACTCTAGCTACGAACAATAAAGTGCAATTCAGCTAAAAGCACAGAGTACCTAATATTCACCTACAAGCCATCTTTATATCACATAGCCAAGCATAGCTTTGACCTCTTCTGACGCGGCACGCACCGTAAAGCAATCCCGTCCGGGGAGAGGACTATGTAATCTTTGGTCCGGGGATGGATACGCCGATGTACCTGTGGCTTGGTACCTAAAGTGCGGAGTGAGCCAGGGATGTCACTGTCAAGACGCGCGTTGGTTACAGCCACAGATTACAGACCCAGGTTACAGCGACCACAGCGGCACCTCTCCCGTGCAGGTATGGATTGAACCAGCTCAGTAAGCGAGCAGTTTTTGTAGCTTTCATCCTGTTCCTTTCTTTATTCATGTGCTTTCAAGGTATGTAGGTACGCATCTATGTAAAACTGCACGCATATATTTTGGAATGTTGTTGTGCGATTGGTTCACGGCGGTCACCCGACGCGACAGTTCCAAAATTTTCACGAATCAATGTTTTACCCGTGTATAAGAGTTGAGCACACGGATTACCAATCCTTTAATTACATGCCGCCCAGAACCAAGGTAGTAGATATCCGGTACTATTTTTCTTTTAGTAGAGTATACTTAGGTATTATTTGTGTATGGTTTGTATGAATTGCCTACAGATACCAAAGTTACAAGTTCAGAGAGTAAATCGCGAACTACTGGTGAATAGTTCGGAAAACATTCATACGAAACTATGATTCCGAAATGTACGCGTGCGTGTTTCACACCCTTGTATAAATAAAACGTATTTACGAAAATTCTACTCTGTATATAAACCCCAATATAAAACTAGAAATTGATGAATAAAAGTCTAATTGTTTAACGCTATTACAAAACATAACAAGCAAATGTTTTAAAAATTACTAAAAATAGTATTTTCTATTATATGTCACTCCAATCTATTTTCAAACATATAGTAATTTTTGTACTCGCCTTATAAAGCCCTAAATTTTTATACCCAGCTCGAATCTAGAAAAAAATATAGACGCGTACATAAAATCCGCCATTTCGTTTTTAGCATTTTATGTACCCAGTGACACTCGCGCCATGAAGGGGAATCTAATGACGTATTATGTAATTAAATTGGGTTAATCTGTTAAGTTGTTATGAGCGGACATACCTACAGGTCAAACACATCCCTCCCTTCTTCGGGCTTCGGTGCAGTCGGGTAAAAGATGCCAGCGCATTAAACATAATCAGGAAAAGAGCACAATTTCGTCAAGATAACACTAGACATTATGATGTTTCATTAGAAATCTGCATTCAGAGTTGCTTCGTGAGCTCTGACCTTGTCACAGTATTAATTTTTCATCATAATTTGCTGCAACCATAAGCGCCAGGTTTGTCTCCAGTCTTCTAATATCTAATCACTTTACATCGAAACAGTTGCCAACATGATGGTCCCAATGGTGCTGATTCTATAAGAATTCTCCAAATTTAAAATTCTTTAAACTATGTCTGTCCTTACTAAACGAACGAAAAACGGCAAATGTGTATGACTAAAATCCACATTCGTATAACACAGAATGTCAATTCTATATAATTAAAATAGGATTATTCTATACAATTGTAGGTAATTTTACATCAGTTTAGAGAGCACCAAGTTACATGACAAGTAAATCTAAGAAAAACACGTCAAATTTCGGACTGTCATTAGCAAGCGATATACGAATTTGGATTTTAGTTTGCACAAAATAAGAACTACGATAGTTTAAAGAATTTTAAATTTAGAGATTTTTATAGAATAGAATATTATTATAGTATTGCCTAAAGTTGAAGCTCAAACTTTAAAACTTTTTTTTGAACAAGGTTATAAATTTTCGTGTTGGTCTAAACTTTAATAGCCGGTTTGCTGCAGGCGGCGACGGGTGCCGGGTTGTCATCTGGTTCGTCGCACATGTTCAAGTCCCGCGCCGGGACTGAGATTAACACGTCGTAGTACACTTTCTTGCTTCGGAGGAAGGCGCTCTTGTTGTCGAAGATTACAGAATCTGTAGAACAATATATGTACTTACACGTTAGGTTTACTTGTTTTACAAATTTGTAGATAAGATTAATAAAGTATCCTCAATGCAATCTCCAATCCTAAACTCTCCACTGAAGAGAACGTCGTACTCATAATTTCATTTACTTATACTTACTTACATTATAAATTATAATATATTATTACTACTGATTATTATAATATATTCTAATATACCCAAATAGAACCATTTTTTTTATGCAAAGAACATTCATAGTTTCTAAAATACAGAAATATAAGTGATAAAGAAAAGAAGTCAATAACCCCAGCTGAATCGAAAATGGCGAATACCTACAGGAATCTCTCTTGCCAGAGATGCTAAAAATGTAATGTTCGCGGCTTGCTCGATCAAACCTTCGTCTGAGGAGGCTTGTAAGTAGATAAGTATTGCCTATACGCTGGCTTCTAATCTAATTTGACCTTATGGTAAGTGATCATGTACTCCAATGTGGTAAAGAGGCTTATCCTAGAATAGAAACTACCTTTCAAGAACGGTTTCAGAACACCTTTAAATGATTGGCTGCGGGTTTACTAATTGAATAAAATAGAGTTTCGTTTACTTGAGGGTTGTAGATAGCCAGATGAGCAAATATCCTTGCAACTATGTAACGTGATTTACAATAAGTAAAACACAGCCGAGAGCAACAGCTTAAGGTGCCCTTCTTAACACGGCAAATGTGTAGAATTTCAATTTTAGGTTCTCCAAAGACGTGGTTTGCGTTTAGTGCTAAGGTTACTTATACTAAGGTTTTACAGTTTACACTCACAAGTGGCCGGGCCAGTGACCGGCATGACGCCCACGTCGACCGGCCCTTCGGCGGTCACCTTCCTAGGGCCATGCACCACCTCCTCGTTGCCTTCCTCGTCTCTGCGCTTAATCACAAACTTTATGTCGTGACTGTCTACTCCGAACTCCCATCTGGAAACAAAAATGGAAATTATAATACTACGATCTGGTTCACCACAAATCATAATTATGATCAATAAGTGGCACAATTTACAGGTAAGTAAAATATTTGTAATTTCTCTAATCTTAGGAAATATTGCACTTACCTATGTGCCAATTCTCTCTCTTTAAATCCCTCGTCGAAGGTTTCTAGCCCTCTAGCTAGAAAGCCTTCGACCAGAGGTTTGCGAGGAAAATAGACGAAAAAGTGTAAAAATTTGTTGAACTTTTTGGTGAATTTTATCCTCACATATCTCTGATGGTAGCCTAACTGATGCTGGAATAGGGCTAAAATCATTTCATCATATCTACAGCCTAAGCAAAAGTTAAAATGACACGGTTCGGTCGTGTTCCACCAGCGTAGATCACCACGGGCTCATTTTCTTCGGTCCTTCTCAGTACACATAGGTGGAAATCGTCCGGGGAAGTACTGATATCTGCCACCATTCCTATTTCTTCTACTGGCAAGCCTACGACTCATTATTCGTAGCGCCAAACAGTAGTGTTCGCAGTACTATGTTCCTGTTCTATCCGAAGGAGTGTTTGAAGACTTAACACATTTATGTCTCAGAGTGGTGGGCGTGTATCACTTGTGACGATAAGACAGAGGTTACCGCTTAACATCAGGTAGGTCTCGTGCTTGTTCCAAAGTTGTCACATATTTTATCGTCATTTGGTTTCTTCAAAATATGAATGGCGCAGTATTACAGGCCCATGAGACTTAACAACTATGGCGCAGTGCAATTCGTGACTTATGACGAACTGCATCTGTTATAGGCAGAGGTTAGTCCGCTTAACATCTTGTTCCGTTCAGACCGGCTCATGTAATTGAAATTTTTCTTGTTGTGTTTTCCTAAGTATGCTTACTTCAAAACACTGTCTGGTTCAACGCAGAGCAAGTCCACTGTGTGCTTGTCGCCAGTCTTGATAGTAACTCGTTTGTACTCCTTCTCCGACTCGTTCCATGCGTTCTTCGAGTAGAACTGCTTTGGTACTTTCCCTCCTTGCTTTATCTGTGAAAGAAGAATGCGTGCTTAGTTCCCGATTCAACATGTAAGTAGGTAGGTCTTATATCTTTTAAACTCATATGCTATCTATTAAATTACGAAAAACTATTGTTCAGTAATTGTGTATTTATGCATATACAACGCTACAGGTTTTAAGTTTTACCAAAGAATAAAAAAAAGGGACAGGCTTCTACTGTCAAGCTAAAAAATATGTAGTAAGTAAACCTACTACTTTATTCAGTTGAGTGTGACTTAAAATCTAATCGGCCAAATGTTGATCAAAATTTTAATGTAGGTACTTATATACCTAGCATATTGTTGGGTAGGTCCATCAATAAAAGGGCCATCGAGGTTGGATGATCTAGTAAAATTGGATTCAGACATAAGTAAAATATATAAAAAATAACTTTTTAAAGTACTGAAACCAAACTACTAAACCGATTTTGAGAAAATATCTATGGGAACAATATATAAATAAGTATAATATAATAATAAATTAATAATAATAATAGTCTCTACTAAGACGCAAAAATGGATATTTACGCAATAACAAACTTAAGTTCTGCCGACAACTTCGTCTGTTTGCCCAAAATAAAAAATAACTTACAAATCGCTTTATAAATGCAGAAGTTCTGAGGTAAAAACATAAAAAATACAACCGATTTGACAACCCCTCCTTTGTTGAAGTCGGTAAAAAAATGTACGCGTCGAATTTACAACCATCCCCCTTTTTTTGGAAATCTGTTAAAAATATTTTACCTACTACGATGATACTTAATACCATCAGATTTTATACATTGTAGTACCCATAGAATACTCGAAAATCGTAGATACTCCATGGATTTTTATACATGTGGTACAACTAATTGTTTATTTTGGTGTTATTTATTAGGTAGTCAAGTATACCGATGCTATACCTTTCATTGATAGATATACTTAGATGACGGTTTTAATATACTCACAAACAAACTACACCTAGGGTCACCATTCTCATCCACCAGCGTGCCTCCGTAATGAGCTGGTAGCTGGTCAGCGTCGATGGCCGCGAGCAGCTGCGGCTGCCACTTCTTGGCGTCAGTGCCGAAGATCTTGATCTTGGATATCGTGTATTCGTGCATAAACTTCTTCACCACGGAGAAGGCTAGAGCGAACACTTTCGGAGCTGAAATCAGAGAAGTATAATTCTGAGATGGGTCTTTGACGATAGTGTGGTAAATTGTACAGTAGTAAAATCCTGCAGTATTGCCCTATTGACCAATGGTCACGTGGTACGCGTTTTTCAACACGAGGGAGGAAAAAATAAATATAGAGTCAAACTTTACCAACATTTAAAACAAAATGTAAAG
This sequence comes from Plagodis dolabraria, assembly GCA_963854805.1. NCBI lineage: Eukaryota > Metazoa > Arthropoda > Insecta > Lepidoptera > Geometridae > Plagodis > Plagodis dolabraria. The sequence continues at coordinate 29,053,126 of OY978448.1, read as the reverse complement.
TAAGAAACATGCTCGTTATAAGCTGCATTATAATGAATTTAATGGCGGAGCTGTGAGGCCATTTAAATCTATACAGAAGGTTTTAGGGCTCCGTACCAGAAACGGGAACCTATTTCTAAGCCTACTCATTCTCTCTGTTGTTCCTTAGTACCAACTTTATATTTTGAACCGTTATAAGAGGCTGGTTGCAATCTTCATAGAATATCTGTTGATTAGTCAGATACGAGTAACTCAATTAGAAAAAAAAATATATAAAAAATTAACGGGTGTCCACGGTACATACATTGTGTGGTCGTTCCACCACATATACCCCGTGGCGTGCCGTACTAGAATGTACCGGATATCGGGAGGTAAAAAGTACATTAATTAAGCCTGTGATTTTATTGTATTTGTTTTTTTTTTATATTATCTTCATACCTATATCCCACTTATGTGACGTTGTAAAAAATTTTAGATTTGTGGACTTTTTGAACAAAAGTCCCTTTCAAACACTCTTAGGGATCAAAGGGGATTTCTGGAATATATGCCCTATGTCCTCTCCCGGAAGAAGGACAGCAGCATATTTTGAAGAAATGACCTCTCCGGAAATGACTTAAATAATTATAGGTATTGGACGCTTGTCAAACGTAAGGATTATGGCAAACCCCTTCCAACTTCTTCTAAGTAACTAGGCATGTTTAATAGTGGACGTTCCTGCTGTTACAATAAGCGTCTTCTGTAGAAATTACCAGCCGGAAGGTGACTTGGATTCCCCCAGACACTTGCCAAGCGTACGGATTACGGCAAATCCTTTTTTTTTTATGTTATTGTGACGGAACAAGCTCGAGGCCCACCTGATGTTAAGCGGTTTCCTCTGCCTATAACAGAATCATTTCGTCACAAGTGACGATTGCACTGCGCCCGTCACCTTGAGACATAGTTGTTAAGTCTCATGTGCCTGTAATTTCACTGGCTCTCAAGGACTGCTGCCGGAACACACCGTTAGGTGCTTGGCGACAGATTTTCAACTTGAGGGTGGTCGCTAGCCAGGCGGGCATTCGCAAAAAGCCCTTCCACCATGCGGTGAAGCTCAAGCGGCGGGATTCGAACCATGGACCTGCTGCGCGGCAGTCCATAGCCAATGCCACTGAGCTATCACCCATCATACCTACCTGGGCGTGTTAACTAATTGTGGACATTCCGGCCGGTACAATACCTCCTCGTCGAAAATCAGCTTATAAACAGATAAATATAGTTATGTGATAATTCCCTTCTTCTTGCTTCTTTTCTAGCTTGAAATAATTCGATAAACTGATTAAGAACCCGTTCGGGCTGGTCTTCGGTGTAATAACGAGTACATTAGATAATTAGCGCAGCAGTTAAGAGTGCCTAGGTATAAGTAGGTCTGATGGTTGATGATGATAAGATCGGTTGCTGTTGCATGGCGGAAGCGGAAGTAGAAATCTAACTAGCAAGAGCAGAGCAACGGAAAATGTCATGAATAGATGAAATTATCCTCTCATAAGTCCAACTGTTAACATCGCCTTGATACAACAAGATTCAGTAGCAGTTAACGCTAAAAGCTGTAATTTCACGGTGTTTACTGATGCTGAAGAGTGATGACACGAACTTAAACTAACGAGCATGAGGAAGTTTTAAAGGTCAAGTGTTGTAATTTACAAGACGAATTGTGTTAGTAATGGGCAACCATTAGCAACAAAGTTTCTAGACTAAAACATGTTATCTAGCCCGTGTTGTGTAATCTTGACTGCAATTAGGAATTACGTATGGTAGTTAAAATCTGCCAATCAACTCATACTTACGCACGTACTTACTCATAAATAATATAGATGGAGCTTATTATAAATACTTAATAATTACTCGTATATTTATAAGTGGTAAAAGGCTAAGCTACCAGGGTCAGGTGTAGTAAAGCATTCGGAACTGAACATCATTCGGTCCACCAGACATGAAACTGATGAATCATTATGCTCTGTCGGGATGTTCGATGGCGAAATTTAACTGGAAGTATTAAACTAAACAGTTCTTCGGAATACTCCCCGTGATAGATACCTATGGTAAAAGATGTTCCAACTTCGCTACGCAGTGCCACATGGTCAAGCCGATTGGAGAGAGCTTGATCGTCGACGATTCGAGTCTCTCTGCTTTGTTAAATACGGTCAAATAGTAGAAGCTGGTACTGGGGAGCCCCGCTCAAAGGCGAGAGCATGTAAACGTCGCATTGCTATTTACTATGCATATGTACCGCATCAGCGGTTATAATAATACATATAGATATAGGCCGCGGTATAGTCACTGGAGTAGATACAAGTTTCTGCCTTTTTGGAGCCCGTAGTGTCCAAGCGAATGGCTTATTTACAAAAATATAGGTAACTGTCGCAGAGGTTGATAGACTGAATTTAATTTCATCAAAGTGCTGGCAGCACGGAGCTTGCCTCGGCCATCGAATTAGCATCGCTAACAACAATTTTGTAAGCTTATTTGCTAAGCAGGCGTTAGTGCAAAAAATTACAATGTAAGAAATCAAATCAATAATATAGAATACATTTATAGGGAGACGGGAGTGTATTTGTCATAAATGGTAAAACACTTTTGTTTGATACGCTAGCTAGACTGTTATTGTCACTTTGAAAATGTGACACCCTTTATGTTTTAGCTTGATGATTGCTTCGAGGATGTCAACAACCCCCGCCCGTGTTAGCATTTAGCATACATTAACGAACTACAAATTATATTAATTATGTCAGCTACTTTCTTACCTACCGTACACTACGCTAAGAGAACTCGCTTCGCTCATTTATTTATCTAGATATAGAGTAGTGGTACTAACCATTGATTAAGAAGCAGATTTTCAAGATCTCGGGATAGTTGGCTTCGTAGACCTGAAGCAGTGTGAACACCATCTCGGCGGCTGGTTTCCACGCGTACTGCCGGATGTTGAAGCCCTCCAAGTCGAAAATTACTGTTATCTGTTCAAAGACATTAGAAATCACCATCTTCCTGTCCTCAACTTTGCGTAGTCTGTAAAACTTGTCTTTCTTGAACAACAAAGCACAAACTTCTAAATCCATTGAAAAATACTTAATTATTTGTTCAACCTTCAGCGTAACGAGTGATTTTAAGGATTGTTTCATATCCACCTGTTTGATGTCTTAAGACGCGGTTAATGGAAATAATGCGCCTAGTGAGCATCATGAAACCATTCGCGTAGGTGTGAGTGGGTTGTGGTTGCATTATGTAGAGCAGACATGGGCATTTGCCTGCGGCCCGATCCAATTTTAAGAATAGCCTCTTGATGCGGCCCGTATTTGAATAGAACGATGGGTCGTTAAAGCTCGGCTATGGAAATTTGCTTTATATGAATATTTGGAAGCATCTATAAATGTGATCAATTATTTTCCCTTATGAAAGGAAACATATTATCTCCTGCGAGATCGCGACGCGACTGATCACACTTGGATACAGATTTAAAACTAATTAAAACGGGTAATTTTGTTAAAGACAACAGATGTACACCAACTGCCTACCATCATGCTTATAAGACCAGGGGAGCGCTTCCATCAAGCGTGTGTGGAGGAAAAAGTGGCGTACGGTGGAGGCTCCGTACAAGTTTGGGCTGGGATTTCTGCTGAGGCCCACACCGAGCTGGTACTCATTCAAAATGGAACTCTAAATGCAGATAGGTACGTGGAAGAGATCCTCAATGAACATGTAGGTCCTTTCATGGCCAGGATGGACCGCCATGGCATATTAATGCATGATAATGCGCGTCCCCATACCGCCAGAATTGTACATGACTACCTTGAAGAGGTCGGTATCGAACTCATGCGGTGGCCAGCGCGAAGCCCGGACCTAAACCCCATCGAGCACGCCTGGGACGAGCTTCAGAGATGCGTGAAAGGTCGAAACCCCCCACCAATCACGCTTCCCGAGCTCAAACAAGCACTGGTGGAGGAATGGGAAGGTATTCCTCAACACCAGCTCCGAAATTTGGTGTACAGCATGCCTAATTGCCTGGAAGATGTCAGAAGAGCTCGTGGAGGCAATACAAAGTATTAAATGAAATCAATCATATAAAAAATGTAATCTTAAGAAAAATATGACTACTATAGTTTTTTTTTTAATTTAGAGATTAATATTGTGGTTGCAACTAAGTTTTATTTTATTTTTTATCTGTATAATTAAATTCTCAATTGAACAGTTTTCTTTTCATTAGGATGGCATACGTAGTTCGGGAGATATTCGGGTTTATGTGACTAACCCGTTATTTTTGGAACCGAGTGTATTATTACCCTCTCTTACCCCTCCTGACCTGGGTAAACCTATGTCCTAAAACTGCATCCAGAACTACCGTAGAACTCACAGCAGTGTCCTGTTGATTAACGGTGTTGAGCATTCTGCGATCCCCAACCCGCCTGCCAAGCGTGGGGATTATGGTAAACCTTTCATTTGGAGGGGATTTAAACAACATCCAGCAGTGAGTGGACGTATTCTGGTTCATGATGATGACCGCTGTACGCGTGAAATGTTTTTTTTTTATATTTAGGTTTTGCGGCCCACTGACTTTACGATCTTTATGCATTTGGCCCACCAATGACTTTGAGTTTGACTTGCCTGATGTAGAGTGTAGACGATCGTGGTTGTAGCCTTTCATTTGTAATAAGTAGCAGTAAATTATGTATAGTAAATTTTGAGTTGGTATTCATAATTGCACTAAATCGGCTCTAAATATTGGCATATTCAGAATTAAGAAATTTCAATTGAGTAAGCTGCGGAGACATACACATGTATGAATGAGCGAGCTTTTGGTGGGTAGAAGAACAAAGAGCTGCAAAATCGTTGTTACTAGTCACGGTTACTGTTCCAAACTTATTGTGGTAAGTACCTAGTGTTAAAAACATCGAGTAATTTTAAATCAATACGTATTCTTTATCATAGTTACATTCGTTCGTCCATTTTATATGTTACAATACGATGCTTTAAAATAAGAATTTAAACAAAAAACTTATAAATAACATATTCAACATCCTTGACCTATACGAAGACTATAAATAACCGGTCTGAATTCAAAGCCAAAATTATTTGTACAAAATTAAAACAGCTGCACTTTAGATTTCTTTTTTACCTATTTTCAAGCAGACGATAAAAAAACTTTCAGAAAATCTCTATGTATAGTAATATACACTAATGCGTATTGTGGCGTTAAGCATAGATTTATACACTCTTCTTTTTCTGCTAACGCACTTATTATGCCTACATATTATGCCATAAAATTATGGGTGGGATCAGACCGGAGTTTTATTTTATAAATACATGGCGTTGGATCCAATTGTGATACCAGACCGGAATATACCCATTGAAGTATCTATGGTTTAAGCAGTTATTATAGGCACCTTTAAAGCAGCACCACCATGTGTCTCTGCTTGCTTCCTGGCGATGGCTAGGTAGTTCTCCAGGTGCTTCAGCACATTGCGGATGACGTCAGTCCTGCTGATCGAATGGAGAAGTCCCCACACATCCAAACCCACGAATGGTACGACTATCACTGAAATGAGAAGGAAGGCAAGGGTTAAATATGGAAATACGGTAGTTCAGTATCAGTCAGATTGGAAAGATAATGTGTATCCCACCTAAGTTTTAAGTACTTATGGTGTAAGTAAATTTAGTACAATATGATATATAGGCTTTTTGTTTTTAGCGAGTGGTTCTAATATAGACTACGGCACGGTACTCAGTGAGGTATGAGCCTACACAATTTGCTCTCGTGTGAATCATACGCCTCTCACTCAGTGAGCATAATCCTAATGAAGCTAAATATAGTCTAATGTTAGAGCGCATTCAGAACAAGTTCACTAGATACCTGTACTGGAAGAGATATGGCGTCGTCTACCCGTTCTATCCCTTGATGTATCCAACTTTGTTCGTTTTGGGCATGGTTGGTTACAACAAGTTGGAAATAAGAAGAGATGTAGCGCTTTCGGTATATGTGGTTAAGGTGTTCCGGGGTATCACAACCAATCCGACCATCTTAGAAATGATGAGGCTGAGCGTGCCAGATGAGTACGTGGCGCGGCGCAGGCAGCCACCTTTGTTCGAAGTACCTCGCGGAAGAACTAACCTGCTCAACAAAGCACCACTGACTACCACTATACGAGCCCTTAATCAGGTGGCGGAAAACATTGATATATTTAACTGTTCACAGAGCGAGTTCGTAAGGGCTACAGTGTACTATTTTTGTTATTGTAAGTCCTCTGTCTAAACCTGTAATTATATATTGATGAAATCGTATATTGATAACTACTCTATTGTATTAGGACATAACCTGTAAGGATAGATGTATTGTTTTAATAATAAATAAATAAAAAATAATATCAGTTAAGGAACGCACTGAATGCTACAAGATCAAGAACAAGTTTATTATATGTTTCAATGCAGATATGTTGGTAAACAACAGCAATAATGATTTTGAACACTGAAACTGCCGTTTTCATGCTGGAGATTTGAAAAGTTAGTATACTAGTCGTACGCTATACTATGCTGTTTACAGTAGGTACATATAGGTACACGTACATGTTATTTTCTAAAATGTATATTTCTTTTTTATTACAAGATTATAATTTCCTTGACGTAGGGAACACATAGAACACATGTGTTCAAAAGTAACTTACGTATTTAAGAATAGGTAAGTAATATATATAATAAAGTAATAATGCCTAACCTAAAGGATTACCAAAAATTATTCTTGGTAATCCTTTTTCTTACCAAGCGTTCTAATGGTAGGTTTTTGTGATCTGTGAATAGTAGCTTGCCATCGCTCGTCGATATGATTGATTTAGTGTAGCTGCAAAATGGGCGCTCAACGGGCCCTTATTTGAAACAGTGTGGGTATATACTTAAGTAAGATAGAATTCCCAAATCCTAGTTGTCCTCAGTAGTAGCCAGCTATAAAACCAAAGCCAACGCTTCTTACAATTATTATGTTCTTTTGTTGTCCTGCGTAGTTAGAGGAGACATCGTCACAGATTATATTTATTTATTAACGTTTTCCAACAGACACTAAACAAGCATTTCATACAGAGTTCCATAGAAAATTTATAGCGAAAGTCCAATTACAACATCATGCCTAACGAAAAAATGGCTTATAAATATGTGGAGTGAGTTTTAAAACAACAATTGCGTAAAACCATCTGGTGACGAATCACTGATGATGCTTCAGTGCATATGCACTTACAATGTGTATTTTGGAAACAATTCAGTATCATATATACCTATATCTTATAGATTCCTTCATACAGCAGTCTTTATTAATTAAATGAATAATACTTGGAAACAAAGGAAAATATAAGGAAACGATGAGACATACAAATTTAACATGCTAAGGAGTGTTAGTGTTCCTTATATAGTTTTTTATACTTAAACTTTCAGTGTTTAAAGCTGAGCAGAGAACAGTTTATTATGTACATTTGATCCTTAAAATTATTATGCTCTCGACAGGTAATATATATAATAGATATTACATTGAGAGAAAATTAGGAAACGGCAAAAGGCCTATTAAAAAGACGATTCTAGTTTCTATTATTTATACAGACTGCGCATTCATGATGGATTTATATCTAAATAACTGATCTTGACCTTAAGCCACAGCTAATACTATAGTAACTTGCTTATTAAGATGCAAACGTATTCGTGATCTCGTGAGGTTATTCATTGCATGTGATGTGGTACAAGAACTTGTGACTTATGACGTCATATTTAACTGTACTATTTACTATGGAGTGACACATAATTTTGAGCGTCATCCTTCACAATCACCCAATTCATTATTCCTAGTTGGTAATAAATGAAGAAAGAATAAGCAACAATTTCTTTTTGAGAGAGGAAAAGATTGTTGAAATTCGCTGTCGGCTGTACAACTCCACCGGACTTTAGGCGAGTGAAGACCCTCTTATAACAAAAAGCACCTTCTTCCTCAGTCTCTTGCGGGCCCCGAACACGCAACTAAAGTGGAGTTGACAACGGGCTCAAGGGCACCACTGTGGTACGGACCTCGGCATGAGTCGTTGTCGAGAGAAGTTGGGACCGGAACTAATTGTCCCGGTACAACTGCAGTGTTGTACCTTTGAGAATGGACCCTACGGAGATATAGTGTGTCTCCAACACTAGTCGAGACTTGATTTTTGTTTCAAGCTCGCCGGCGAACTCGGTATTTGATCGTGTAACCTCTAATTACCTCATACCTTGGGGTATTACCGGGACGACTTGCGACTTGTCATGGCGATGGGGTCATCCGGGTCAAAAATAAACAAATTCCAAAATAGCTTGTTTGCCAAGCAAGTTCTGAGACAGAAGTAATGTAATTAGGTGTTGCCAGGCTGCTGAAGACGCTGCTGACCCGTCTCCTGATTTTCTATAAACCTTTCTTAAGATACCCAAGGAAAAAGATGGGGAAAATACGAAACTTGAACCTGTTACATGTCAAACCCTCCACTAGACTTAATTAAAGATTAGATTATATTATAAAGAGGTGTAGTTTACCAGGTGATCCTTCTTTGTCAAATCCAGAGCTGCCGCTCGGGAAGTGCTGCTCCAGAACCTCTGGTGGCTGCCAGGTGGGAAGGGTAGTGTCCACGCCCCATTTTTCTCGCCAGGCCATTGACTAAAAACAAGAGTATACTTTATTTGTCGTAGAAATTAAAAATATAGGTTATTGGTGTCTGTTAACTTAGTAGTCTTAATACCTATCATAACATTTGGGTCACAAGTTATGTCAATGTCATCTCATCATACAGAAATCGTCTTGCGCTTTATAAATAATATATGAAAGTTTTTCCACGGGTCATTCCCAGTTGCCACCATTGGCTTTATTAATAACTTAATAATTTCAATAAGTAACTTTATAATTTCAATTAACTTTTAATTTCAGTTATGCATTATAAATTATAATGCAAAAATACTTGACTTACAGCCAAAAACTTAGAAAGAAATAAAAAAGAAATAAAAATCAACATTATTTTTTCAGAAAAAAACGAACAAACACTATGATATGTTATTATGAAGCAGCTCGAAATTGCAATTAGGTATTTGTGTAATTATTACGAAGTCGGAGCTGATAAAACTTCTTTGGCACACATAATCTTAAAATAAGGTCACACAGTTCAATGTTGCCTATTCTAATGTTCCTATAACGTACATTACATCACATCTGTAATCATAATTATTATAATATTAACTGGTAATACATATGCATTATATATACAGGGTTACTGGTAACTTACGCATAACCTCTTAAGGGTAATTTCAGTACATCACAAGGAACAAGTTTAGCTCAAAAAATTTTCTGAAAACTTAATAAAAATATCATCAAGATTTTCTTGTACTCTCTAACACATTTTGGATCTGTTTCGTAACGTAACAAACGATATAGCAAAAACGGAGCGCGTGCCGCTACGTAACTTAGAGAGCTACGTACGTAGACACGCACACCCGTAGTCAACCAAGCCACAGCGCAGCCTACGCGGTAACTCTACGGTACCTACATACTGTCCACCGGATGTTTCTTATTACGTGTATGTACACTGGGTCCACAATCCCTTTATACTTAAACAGTTCTTTAGTAAATTAAATAGCGACAAACCCATAAAATAAATATGAAGTACCTTCGTTGCTGGACAAAGTCACATACATATTCACTAGGACTTGTACACGTGCACATTAGCGATGCAGTGTATGTAGTAGCCAGCAGGTAGATAAGCGCAAGGCGCATGGACAATGACGCGACACGACAACGACGGAAATGAGCGCCTCGTGGCGGGGCAGCGCGGCGGCGCGGCGCGGCACAGCGATCTCCTGCGCACGTAACCCATATAATACCTACTAGTACTCGTGGCACCCAACTTTCATTTGTTATTTGGTTCAGTCACATAAGAAGTCAGTAACTTCAATAAAGTCGGTACACACTACACACACATACGTCTTCTTGATAAGAATCCTAACGCCTAGTGATTGCGTCGCTAAACTCTAAATGGGTTCAGGGCACATAAAATGACCGTGATTTCAAATGGTGTAGTAATGTGTATGTATTGAAGCAATGATGACCGAGTGGTAATAGCCATAGCTTGCAATGTCTCAGGTCCCTGGTTCGATCACCACCGCCGCGCCACCGGCTTGAGCAACACCGCACGGTGGAAGGGCACCTTTTTTGCATTAGCCCGCCTAGCTACCAGCCTCAAGTAGAAAATCTGTCGCCAAGCACATTAGGTACTTGTGTGTGTTCCTTGAGAGCCAGTAAAAATTACAGGCACATGAGACTATGTCTCACAACTGTATGTCTCAGGGTTACGGGCGCAGTTTAATTCGTCACTTGAGACAAATTGCTACTGTTATAGGCAGAGGTGATAGGAATCCCATCGCCTAGTTATATCGTTGTTGACCCTAAACAGATTAAAAACTGCATTATTTTAATCAAGGTGGTAGTATCCACCCAGACGTGTACCTGATGGGAATCCTACCAAGTAAGGGTTGCGTTATTAAACCCTAATTATCAACTCAACTTTTATTTAATATTATAACATCTTAAGAGTACCTACAGTTTCGGCTCGTTTACGTTAACGGTTACAACCTAACTTAAAATAACGTCAATAAAGGCAGTAAGTAGTACCAACCTAGACGTCTGTCTATTAGAAATTCTACCGCATAATGATGGCGTTGTTAAACGACAGATTTCCTCACAATCAGAAAATCTGTTGCTAACGACCGAAACTGTTGTTGCCGAACACGATCTTGGATAAAAGTTGCTATGTTGCCAGCCACTTTTGCCGTGTGACAGTGCCAATGCATTGTCATACGGCTTGGTGATGTAGGCATGTTCGGGAATATCCTCAGTATTCTGTCCTCTGTGGCGGCAGGTTTCAGGCACATATCATTACACCACATCTCACTGTCACTCGAACTAATACTCGAAATTAAGCACCTACTGAAATGACATCGTCTTATTATTCGCGAAATCGTGAATAACTATGCCCCGACGCATCTCAATTCGTACCTAACTCGCGAGCGCGACTGACTGATCGATTGCCGCTGTCGCGCCAGGCGCGCGGCTAAGATAAAAAACGGGTGGGATTTCCCGGAACAAAAGCCGCGCCGCCGCTATTGTTTTGACTTTGATCTTCCTTTCGCATGGCGCCGCCGCCGCGCCACCAGCACGCGGGTGGCGGCACGGGCGGCGCCTTTTACCACTTGACCGGCGGATTTTATTCAATAAATATCTGTAAAATTCGACTTTACCAGCAGAGTAGACTGATAAGACCTGACAACATTGTTTTTTGGAGTTTTTCTTTAAAATACAGTAAATAGTAGCAATAGGTACCGTAGAATTAATTATAATACTAACTTAGTAATACCACGGCGCGGCATTCGGCACGCAGATCAAAGTCAAAAGTTTAGGTGGCAGCCACCACGCGCCGCCCAACTCTTGACGCCGGCGCCGCCGCGTCTGGCCTTTCTTTTGGTGAAATTAGTTGCATGATTTTGAACTCGTTTAGGGCTTAATTGGTAAAGTCATTTCGCGTTCCCTGCTTGGTAGGATCCTTATCAGGCAGACGTCTAGGTGGGCAAAATAATCATTTAATTGTAGTACCACCGCCTTTACTGACCTTTACTCACTGGAATGGATTCTTATCAGGTATACATCTGTCATCGATAGATGTCTGGCTAGGTAGGTACCTACTACACCATCTTTAGTGAAAATACTGATATTTAGTTTGTTTTTGGACTCGTTTGAGGTTCAACAACCCGATCACTAGGCGTTAGGATTCTTATCAGGCAGACGTCTTTATCGTCAGGTAGGCACTTAATTTACCTAGGCCTTTATTGAAATAACACCCTTCGATTTATGTAGGTATGTGAAATGATAGTTAGCTAGTTACTTACCTACTTAGGACTTAGGTAGGTACTGTAGAAGTATTTTTACATTAGAGATAAACAGCGTGAACAATAGGCTGTAAGATTTAAACCAATAATAGGTAGGTAGGTACCTACCTACCTTCGTATAGTTTTGTAAAAACATAAAAGTCAAACATAATATTACGATGGATACCTACCTATGATGTTCATATCATATGTTCTAGCATAAGCAAAGAAGTAATAATTACTTTTTTAATGTAGACATTCCTAAGCCTGGTTTAGTATGAAGTTCTTATAGGTATTAGGTTCACAAGCTTTCTGTATCAGTTACCATTAAAATCTCTTTGTCAGTTACAGACATGTAACACTGGCATAATCTGTGATACCTACCTACCTACGTATAGTTTTGTAAAAACATAAAAGTCAAACATAATATTACGATGGATACCTACCTATGTTGTTCATATCATATGTTCTAGCATAAGCGAGGAGTAATAATTACTTTTTTAATGTAGACATTCCTAAGCCTGGTTTAGTATGAAGTTCTTATAGGTATTAGGTTCACAAGCTTTCTGTATCAGTTACCATTAAAATCTCTTTGTCAGTTACAGACACGTAACACTGGTATAATCTGTGACTACCTCATAGTACCTACGAGGTACGAGAATACGAGGCAGTCACAGTTTAAGACAGAGTTCGGCACGCGGCACGTGTTTGATGTGTCGGTGTCGCTATTTAGAAGAATTAGCAGAGAAAGGGGTGGCGGCTAGGCTAAAGGGGGCGGTCACTTGTCCTTTTTTCTTTGAGCTAGTTAGGCAAGCCGAGCCGACACTCACTCAACAGTCGCGAATTTCGCCGCGCGCGCGCCGGTTGTGACGTATCGCGATCGATGCACATGGCATATCGATATACCTACCTACCAATATTGAATGCACCGAAACGGTGCGTGTTTATGCTAGGTGTAGAGACAACGTGTCTGAAGCTTGCCGTGAGTTTGTGTTTGTGTGTGTGTTTGTGTTAGTGTTACGCTACTCACGACGCAATCCTACATTTCTTCGAGGCTTACCCCGCAGCGAACACAAATGATGCAGCTCAACGCTTCGATGTGTCTCAATGGTTTGCATGGACAGTGAAGGAAAATATCCGTTCCACCTTCATCGCGTCACATTCTGCAACATGCTGCTTGCCGAGAGGCCGACTGTGTTGTGGACCGATGAGGCTACTTTGGGAGAGTGGGACTGTTTAATACTAGAAACGAACATTTGTGGTGTCACGAAAACCCCCATGAACCCGTACTCTCCTGGGTTCAAGAACAATTGTATTTCAGATGTGGACTGTGTGTGGGTTGTACCGGTGATTATTTTGAACAATTTGCACGTGATAGACTTCGTCACCCCCGGGACTTGAGTTTGAGGGGTGATAATTTGTAAAATGGTATGTAAATATTTTGTAAATAGTTCAATGATTGTAAATAAGAATGATTCCACTCTTTAAATACGCCTACATAAAAAAATAATCTACTTTTTATTTTTTGCCGGTTTTATTTATAATATTTAAATAATCTACAATTAATTTCTTCGAACTTAGGTTTAAGTTTGAAGCGTTCGTAGCGTAGGTACTAACTTAGCCGTTCTTAACCGATCAACTATGTTAAGCAACGTCCGCTGCGGTCATGAGTTGGATGGGTGACCCCTAGTGGCATTTTTATAGATTAAAAAAAAGTGGGAAGTTTTTGTGTACCCTAAAAGTACGCAATCGTGCCTGAATGCTACTTACGCGACAGGTAGACAATTATACATCACATGTGCGACCGCGCGCCTCCTTTGATGCTATTTGTTGCTGAATTACTTGTACCTAATAGATTGTTTGTATTTTTATCAACTTTTATTTTTTAATCAAGCCAGTCAAGTATGAAGGGATTGTGGACTCAGTGTACATGTAATAAGAAACATCCGGTGGACGGTAAATGTAAGTATGGTGTAGGTAGGTAGGCAGAAAGATATCCATACCGCATATGGTGATACCGCGTAGATCGCGCTGTGTTACAGAATAACTAATAGTATCTACGGTGCGTCTTGGTTGACTACGCTTACGTGTCCACACACGTGTGTAGCTACATTCGTAGCTCTCTGAGTAACGTAGCCAGAGCCACACGTGCTCCGTTGTTGCTTCAACATTTGCGGCGAAATAGATTTAAAATTTATTAGAGAGTGCAAGAAAATCTTGATGATTAATTAAATTGAGTTTTCAGAAAAAAAAAATATCAGAACTTGTTCCTTGTGATGTACTGATATTGCTCTTAAGAGGTTTTGCGTAAGTTACCAGTAACCCTGTAGATAGATACACATTATAAATTATTGTTAATTTGTAACTGGACAAAACTGTAGTTGCAAATAGCAAAATATGTATTTCTAAATTAATATTTTTTTTTTTGTTGCTAAATTTTATAAATTGAAGGTGATATATATTAATGTCTCCAATATGTATATATTAAGAATAAGCATTGCAATTCAACGGGGCAATGCTGCCAGCATGCTGGGCACGCTGCCAACTGGGAGTGGGCTGGAGCATTTGGACTGCCTATGAGTCTGCTATGACTTATAGGTGTCTAAATGCTTTTATTGTAGTAGCTGTAGTGTTGTATATAGTTCATAGTATTTTGTTTAATAAAAACTTACAAAAAAAAAAAAATATATTAAGATGTAAATCATATATTAAAAATAAGCATTTAACTCTTCAAAGTCATAGTTCCCGCGAGCCTATAAGCCTATACGGCCTATAAGCCTATACCAAGCGACTGTGGCGACGAAAACGTGAGCGGGGAGTTGTTCCACAAATGTTGTAATATTTGACGCGTCCCTGGACTCTTATCAGTGTAAGTCACATTTTTAGAAAGCCAATGAACTAGGCTATTGTAATATCTATAAATAACATGTTTTCTTATGTTTGTTTCATATTCTACGGGCGTTTGAAAAAAAATTCGTTTGTAAAATAGGCTGCCGGTGACAGGACCGCTCCAAAATAAATTGACGATTATGAGCACAAAACACAATAAATACATAATTCCTGTTATGTACATCGATGATATAAACACTCAATAATAAGAATTACATAATAACTTACCAATTTAACAATATTTCACTACTTTTTTTCTCTATCAAACTTCGACAGCGAAATTTGATGTTGACGGGTTAATGTTCATAGGTACAAAACTGAAATATTATAGGAATGGAACTATCAATCAAGATACCGCTAATTTGAAGCATGTAGGTACTTTAATAACAATTTTGAATTTTTGAATTTGAGTTTGACATCTAAGAATACCTATTCGCTTATCTTCTATAGATGTTATGTTAGAAGAATGAAGAATGTCATTTGTTATTTTCTATTTTGCAGTATTAGCCTTTTTATTCTGTGGTATTAGGTATTTCGTGAATCATTCATATTACATAATAAGTCTTCATGTCATTGGGAAGGTTTTATAGGTGGTTAGGAACTTCCCGTATATTCTGAGTTAATTTATGTACCTACATACTAGATGCACGTAAAATATAGTGTGGTACAAGTTCGCATGCTTTCTCGAAGTCCGTGTAGATAACTAGTAGCTTTGAAGAGCTCGTAGCGAAGTTTACTTAGCCGTTCTTAATCGATCAGCTAAGTTAAGCAACGTCCGCCGCGGTCAGGAGTTGGATGGGTGACCGATAGTGACATTACTACTGAGCGCTTCCGTGCTTCGGAGGGCACGTTAAGCCGTCGCGCGTCGTTTGTTGTCTTACGATGAAAGTCGTTACAGCATGGTGGTAGGGCATTTTGCGAATGCCCGCCTGGCTAGCTACCACCATCAAGTAGAAAACTGTCGCCAAGCACCACAGTATATAGGTCTTTTCTCTTCGATCGCACGATCGAAAATATTTTCTTTATTTCTCGATCGTGCGTAGAGTTACCATATCTCAGGATTTGTCCTGAGATTACAGGAATTTTCGACTTTTCTCAGGATTGCGGCCGGATTTTGCAAATCTTGTGAAATCTCAGGATTTTCAATAAAACACAGGTTACATTTTAAAGATCTCTTTAATTAAAAGTTAAACCAAATAAAATTATCTTCTTTTGGTAACAATTAAACAGTTAAAATCAATACTTATTTATTTAAGTAAAACAAACTAAAAATAATCTTCATTTGGTAGATAACAATTGCAGTTAAAATCAATACTTATTTATCCAAGTAAAACAAACTAAAAATAATCTTCTTTTGCCAACAATTGAACAGTTAAAATCAATACTTATTTATCCAATTAAAACAAACTAAAAATAATCTTCATTTGTTAGATAACAATTGCAGTTAAAATCTATACTTATTTATCCAAGTAAAACAAACTAAAAATAATCTTCTTTTGGCAACAATTGAACAGTTAAAATCAATACTTATTTATCCAATTAAAACAAACTAAAAATAATCTTCTTTTGGTAGATAACAATTGCAGTTAAAATCAATACTTATTTATCCAAGTAAAACTAACTAAAATAATCTTCGCCGCTGCCACCCCCCGCCCCACCGCGCGCCGCTTTGAGTGCGATGTGCAAGTTGCAACGCGTGAGCTAGATCCGCAGTGTATAAAACGATAAAAATACGTTTTTGGAAGAAAATTCTCAAACTGTATAAAATCTCAGGACTTTTCCATGGTAATCAGGCCTTTTCTCCGGTCTTTTGATTTTTACATCTGGTAACCCTAATCGTGCGGTACCTATAATTATCTAATTTAGTTGGTCGACTAGTCAAATCTTATTATTGATCTGTAAGGATGGTGTTGCCTAAATTACATGTCGTGTTGTAATGTAATTTAGGCTGTACTCAAGGGCATTGCAATCACATCACACGCAGAAAGTGTATTGTAATTTGTAACGGCGAATAACGGTAATTGATGCAGTTTGTCACGGTGTCTGTGTTCAGTACTTACCTAACATATGATTCTATTACACACGTGCACCGGCCGCATCGCGTCGTGTGCTAATTGACACAGAATTAATTATGTTTATTTCATACTAAGAGTCGATGCTGTTGTTGTAGGTACGTTTATTATAAGATTACTTAGTCCGTCTTCACTCAGAACCTACTTACACTAAGTATAAACCGATTTTTTTATGTGGTAGGTTCTGCAACAAAAAAAAAATGGAACCGACCTCAACACCCAAAAGTGTGAAATAACTTGTTGAAGTCGGTACCATGACAGTTCAAAAGTACCTATTATTCACAGTAAAGTGCGCATGGTACCGACTTCGATAAGTTATTTCACACTTTTGGGTGATGAAGGCGGTTCCATTTCTTGGTAAAAAAAAATCATACTTTTTAGTCACCCTTGCTGCTTACGGGATTGATTATCATTCATTGTTAACGACTATATCATCAAGATAGGAAAATATTTTTCAGTTATTTTAGTGTAAGTAACTCATAACGGCTTGACCGATTTTGATAAAACTTAAATGGGACCAAACGACAAGCATCACCTTTCAAACAAAAAAAAGAATTTTCAAAATCGGTTTAATCGGTTTAATTGTTTTTATGTTTTTTACCTCAGAACTCTTGACCGGGTCAAAAAATACAGACGAATTGAGAACCTCCTCCTTTTTTGGAAGTCGGTTAAATATGACAAAAGTACGATTGTATGGACTCGCGCACTCTAGCCGATTCAAACAGTGTACCTACACTGAAGGGATTGCAGAACCTACAACTTAGAAGATAAGTACTTTAAAAGTCAACAGATGCCCCAAATATTTGAATTGCTTAAGGGCGCACCAAGCTTTTTAGGCGCGCCGCGTATATTATGTGCGTATAAGTAAGGCACGCCAACAGCATCCGTCCCCGTCCGACGACGGCCGAAGAATTACTAAAGCGGATAGGGACAAAGCAGCAAGGGCTCTGACTAAAATGGGCAGAACACGCGTGAATTTGAGTATTTCATTCGTATAGTAAAAACAAATACCTATTTGAAAAATGTAATGTGTATACGTTATAGAAAACATGTTGTTTTTTTTATTTTTCAAATACTAATGACTCTCCGTTAAGTATTTACGCCGTACTAAGGGTTTATTTCGTTTTTAGATGTAACTTTGATTTTTTTCTATAGAGAGAATTTTAAGTAATCCTGTTTCCAAATTGTATGATTTATAGAATGAATCCTTAAATATAATATGTATTAATTACATAGCTCAAAATAAAAAAATAAAGATACAGCAAGGGATCAAACGAATCACAATTACGTATCGCTGCCTCGGTGCAGGCTTAACAACCCCAACTACTGTGCCATTCAAATATACTTCGGTACCCTATCCGGACCCCGACCTGATACAAATACCATCATTTTTGTTTTGGAAACATTGTATTTCAACCCATGAGCATTAGCATAATGTTCACAAATCGAAAGCAGTTTCTGCAACCCCTTGATCGAGGGACTGAGTAGCACCATGTCATCTGCATAACTTAGGTAATTAATGCACACGTTTCCCAGGTGACAGTCTACCTTGGTGCTCCTCAGCTCCTTGATCAAGCTAATAATATACAAATTAAATAGATCCGGAGAGGTTACTCCTCCTTGGCGAACCCCACACTCCATTATGGCAAACCCCCCCCTAATATGGGAAATCTGTGTTCAGCAGTGGACAATCCGGCTGATAAAGTATAGTACACTGAGAAAAAAATCTAGCAACATAAAAATAGGGTATTAAAATTAGGTATTCATATGCTTATGAATACCTAAGTCACCGTGATTAATTGCAATTGAACTAAAATTAATTACATTACGATTAAAATATATATTTTTCTTAAATGTATTTTGTTATAGCTGCAATTCGATTCTTAGACCAAATATTTAAAAATATAAATATGTCTTAATTACTTTATTACCGTGTAATTATTTTGTTCTTCGGGGTAGGTACGCGTTGAAATGGCCCGTATTTCAACAGCAGTTCATTTGATTTTCGCACTCGCTGCCAGCGCGGTGCTAGACTGCTATGCTAGCAGCAGCTGATGATACATTATGTCAAGATATTAATTAAATTGTACAAATAAAAATGATAACGCATTCTTCCGATTTAATTTGTAAGTACATTTTAGCATTAATTAAATAAGTATTTAGGTACTTACTTTTAGTTGTATATATGTGAGTATTCGTTTTGTGAATATTTATTAACAGCTAGCTATTGATTAAATCTGATGTAACTAATTTGCCTACTCTATTTACTCCCGATATCGAAATCACAAAATAATTGTACATTTTAGATACTTTATTAGGGTAGAGCATAGAGACATTAAATTGCTGTGTCTTTTCTGTGGGGTAGAACGTTTGTTACTTTGTAGCGCTTTCCGTACAAATAAATAATAATAACACGTATACCTATGTAATAAAATAATTAATTAATTTTACATATAATACATAAAATTAATTCATTTTATAAATAATACATAAAAAGTAGTTTTGTCTTATTTTAAGCACCAAATTCGGCGAAATTTTGCATGTAGGTATTAACATTTTGTCTGGGAATTTTTATTTTTACCTTTAGATATAAAATAAATGATAAATAGAAAACTAAGAAACTAGAAGCATAGATTAGTATATAGGCTCAGGGATTATATGCCGAATTTTACGAATTTTGAACACTTGGCATCAGTACTAATATTATAAATGCGAAAGTAACTCTGTCTGTCTGTCTGTTACGCTTTCACGCCAATACTACTGGACCGATTTGAATGAAATTTGGTATGGAGATAGTTTGAGACCCGGGAAAAAACATAGGATAGTTTTTATCCGACTGCGCAAACAGAGGTTAATGTTTTTGCGCGATAACCGACATACGCGCGGCGCGCGGGCGGAGCCGCACCCGGAAAACTAGTATAAAATAGTTTGTATGTAAAGCGCTGCGTGCACTCTAGCCGATTAAATATAAAAAAAAACAGAATGGTGGTAGGACACTTTGCGAATGCCCGCCTGGCTAGCTACCACCCTCAAGTTGAAAATCTGTCGCCAAGCACCTAACGGTGTGTTCCGGCAGCTGTCCTTGAGAGCCAGTAATTCTAGTTTAGCCTGAACAACATCTTCGACCACATCATCACTTACTATCAGGTGAGATAGTGGTCAAAGTTTTTTTATGCCTGATAGTACTCTTAGTAGTAGGCATAAAAAAAACTAAATTGTAAATAAATAATAGTAGTACCTCTGCGAATTAACTGAATCAGATTATAACAAAAAAAACCGATCACATCTCAAGAACCCCAGACTATTAGTTTTCGTCACGGATTAAAAAGTAAATTATTAATACCTATATTACGTACTAGCTGTACCCGCGACTTCGTTCGCGATTGCCGTACCTGCAGACTAATTATTCACATTTGTGCACTGTTTATCTCATATTAAGCAACACTGTGGTCTGCGGTGAAACACTCTTATAGTAAACCATAGCTCAGAATGGAGCTTTCTACTTTGGATTTCAAAACTCCCGGGTTGTATTTTCCAGAAGACAGTAGTTAAGTAACTCAGAGAGTTCTTTCCCGGTTCGCACAATAAATGTTGAAGCAAAGTACCTTGTGCGTTTCTTTAGAATTTCGATTTTAAAGCGGCGGTTTGTTTGACGGTAGATCAAACATATTTTTTTTATTTCTCATTCTCGGAAGTGTTTGTTTGATCTGAGTAGCGGGTAGGAGAGGCTCCTTCCCACCTAAGGCCGGGAAAAACTCATAGTAAATGCTTCCTTCTCTTGGGCCGGAATGACTTGTAACAATTGTAACCTTTGGTGTAAACAAAGTTATTTTTGGTGTAAATAAAGTCTAAGATTTTTCGTTGTAAAATACTCTGTTGTTATAAAAAAATTAATAACAACTATGTTTGGCAGGGTAGTTACTAAATATAAGGTAAAAAAAATTTAACTAAAAATTTCCCTAAATTTCATTGTTCTAACTCCTAGTGTATCTTTGTATCTTCTACTCATGTTTATTATTTTTAGTAAATATTTAGATAAACTAATTTTTTTTACCGTCCTCATATTTTAAATGAAAAGTAGAGTGCTTAACACGTATGTAAGTCATCGATTCCTACTTGGACTATAGCCGCATAAAATTTCACAAATAGTTCTATCCTCTCAATATTTTTTTAGTAAGTAAGTTATTTTTTCAATGAATAATTTTTAGAAAAGCTGCTTTTTTTACTTTCTTTAAATTCGATATGAAAAGTAGAGAGCTGACCGCGGGTGAAAGTTACCAATTCCTTTCGACCCTTGTATAACAGTCTACTAAAGTTGTGCACTTCCAACTTTAAACGGATTGATTTAATCACCCCGTGACCACGATCACTACAAAGTGTTTGAAACGTCGGGACAAAAATAATGATAAATATACGCAATTTAAACCGTTTAAAGTTGTTTAATTACTAAGTGTAACAATCGCGAAAACCTAAGACAACATTGTGCACTTTCATTGCGCAGTCTCCGAAATGTATCCGTCAAAAGAAAGATATGTAGTTTAAAAAACTGATTGTGGTGAATGTACCACATTTTAGAGTTTTATCGTAGCAAGCTTGCAAAACTAAATAAGGGTACCGTGCTGCCCGTGGGGCGCCGGGCTGCCCGTGTGATGCCGGTCTGTCCGTGGGGTGTCGGGCTTCCCGTGGGGTTCCGGGCTGCCTGTGGGCTTAAGATGAGCCGTACGTTCAAGGGTTTCTCAACATTCCACGGTCCAAGTTAGTTAAAACGAAATATTTAGTTTGTGATCTGTAATTTCTGAACTGCAAAACTGAGGACTTTGAAATATTTACGGGAAAATAATTAAATAACCACTATTGTAATAAAAAAAGAATGATTGAAATCGGACTACGCGTTAATAAATTACAACTAAATGTACATTTTGACTTTCATCCCCTTTCCCAAGAGAACCGTACTGAATTTCGGGATAAAAGTATCGTATGTCCTTCTTCGTAGTATGAACTCGAATCGTGCTAAGTTTCATTCAAATCCATTCAGTAGTTTTGGAGTGATGCGAGGCCGGGATACAGACAGACAGCCAGAAAAAAAAAACAGTTTTTGCATCAGTATCAGCTTCAGATTGCTCTCAAAACATATTTTCAAAATATCTGCAATGTACAGAATTGGACCTGTTACAGTTTTATTATAAGTATAAATAGATAAATTTAAGCGTCTTACCCTTCGCGCTTCCCTACCCGCCTTCTGCAACCTGTTATAGGTATAGATTAGACTGATTAAAGCATTGCATGTTATGAAAAATATACGTAGGGAAGTTGTGCTTATCGTAATAAAAAAAACTGTGTTAAATCGTTTGAAAAATCAGTCTTATGGAGAGGTCCGACTACAGACCTATATATTATATCTATACGATAAAGTGCAAACGCCAGCTTAAGATGAGCCGTACGTTCAAAGGTTCCTGTACATTCCGGGTGTCAAGTTATTTGGAAAGTAATATTTAGGTTGTGATGTCTGTAATTTCTGAACTGCAAATCCGATGACTTTGAAATATTTACGTGATAATTTTAAAGCACCACTATTCTAATTAAAAAAATCGGCCAAGTGCGAGTCGGACTCCCGCACGAAGGGTTCCGTACCATTAGCTATACAACATTAGACTTCATATTTTAACCTTTTTAGGGTTCCGTACCCAAAGGGTAATAGCGGGACCCTATTACTAAGACTTCGCTGTCCGTCCGTCCATCCGCCTGTCATCAGGCTGTATCTCAAGAACGGTGATAGCTAGACAGTTGAAATTTTCACAGATGATGTATTTTTATAGCCGTTATAACAACAAATACTAACAATAAAATAAATATTTAAGGTACCCCCATACAACAACCTTGATTTTTTTACCGTTTCTTGCTCGATACTAATAACGGTGACTGGTAGACGCTTTAACTATTCACAGAATATTTATTTGTATGTTTTCTTTAAATATAATTAACTAAATTAGAATAAATAATTAAGGGGGCACCCATGCAATAAATTTTCAGATAATGGTACGGAACCCTTCGTGCGCGAGTCCTATTCGCATTTGGTCGGTTTTTTTGTTTTAACGTGCGCGAGTCCGACTCGCACTTGGCTAAATTTTTGTATTTTTTGTTATAGCGGCAACAGAAATACATCATCTGTGAAAATTTCAACTGTCTAGCTATCACCGTTCTTGAGATACAGCCTGGTGACAGACGGACGGACAGATGGACGGACAGACGGACCGACGGACAGCGGGACAGACCGTTTTTACCCTTTGGGTACGGAACCCTAAAAAGAACGTCTGAAATCGGACTACGCGTTAATAAATTACAACTAAGTGTATATTTTGACTTTCATCCCCTCTCCCAAGGGAACCATGCTGAATTTCGGGATAAAAAGCTAAATTATCCTACCTTGTAGTATGAACTCCAATCATGCTAAGTTTCATTGAAATCCATTCAGTAGTTTTGGAGTGATACGCGGCCGGGATACAGACAGACAGACAGACAGACAAAAATAAAAAAAAATATAGTTTCGGCATCAGTATCAGCTACAGAGTACTGTACATTTTTTTTTTTTCAAAATATCTGCCATGTACAGAATTGAACCTGTTACAGTTTTATTATAAGTATAGATTATATTTTTATTTCCAAATAGGTTAACAATTTAGTAAGGTGCCAGGCTGATGTGCACAAACACAGTTTACAGATTGCTAACTAGTATGTGTTTTAAATTGTGTTACAGGCTCTTTCAATTATAACTGACTACTTTGAAGGCCCTTATTTTTGGAATAAATAATAATCATAATATTTTCATCCCACCATCTCGGAAAGAGTATTTTTAATCTTCAATATCTGAGTGGAAAAGCCGTTTTTATTCTCTAGAGGATAAAGTAAATTGAATTTAGAACATCGTGTGCACTAAGTTTGTGAATTAAAAAAAACATTAAACCTATTTACTGCTACCTCTATGGTGCCGAATATATCAAACAAAATTTTTTTTTAATTGGTTAAAAACTCAGACTCGGAACCTTCTTGGTGTTCTTTTTTCAATTTACTTTGTACGCGGTTCTTTACGCGGCATTTTTTGACAAGTGAAAAAACTAAAATGAGTGATTCTAGCGACGAGGAAGTTTGTTTGATGATTGATGATGAATTGACTGAAACTGGTATTAATGCGCAAATAAGCTTTACCTAAATGTTTTTTTGCATTAAGTCATTTCCTCGCTGAGGTGGAATGAAAAGTTACGTGTTGCACTCGAGTGAAAAGATTTTTCACCTCGTGCTCTTTTGATTCCCTCGCTAACGCTCAGGAATCTAAAATCCTGATTTTAGAATCCTTCGCTTGCTCGGTCATCAAAATTGAACACGCGGTTAAAAAGTAACTTTGCACTCTTGTATAACAAATAACTATTATTTACTCAAAATATTGGTTCTTTACAATTATTTATGACAAATGTACAAACCTAACATCTATATTGAATATTGGGGGGGGGGTATGCTAGGTCGCAAAAAAATACGGGTTTTGTTATATAATATTTTTTACTACTACTTAGGTCAACTGCGTAAACAATTCCGAACGTCGCGTCGTGTAATCTAATTATCGACTAGGTAAACGAAACTCGAAAAATCAAAACAAAACACAACAGGCGCGCGCGGGTGGGGGAGTGGACGCAGGCAGCGAGTACGAGTGAGTGAGATGGGTATACAGTGGTGAAGTGAGAGCCCGCAGACGCAGATATAGACAGCGAGCGAGGAGCGCGCGCGAGTTTTGCGTTTGAGGGATTTCATATGCCTACTTTTGTAGGCGCTTGTGACCAGTAGTACCGACTTTCCTCAAAATACCGGACATTGTTCTGTCCGGTGTGACCATTTATTTTTTACCGGACAGGCCTCGAAAATACCGGACTGTACGCTTAAATACCGGACATCTGGCAACCCTATCTATAATACGTATAATGCACGTCTTAGATGTAAGGTAATTTTATCGCACACAATAATAATAGCTTTATATGTAGTAATCACAGTAGATGTATAAAGTTATAGCTCTAGTCCTCATGGTAGGATACCCTGAGTCTGTGAGGACTACTTCACTTCCAGGGTGCTGGTAAGTTAGTCCACGATGTAGTATACATAAGCCGTGTGCATGTCTATGTGGAGCGTGATATTGATACTGGAGTGAGATATTGGTGAGTGAAGGTTTTATAGATACCGGGAAAATTAAAAATAAATAATAAAATATTCATAATAAATTAGGCATTATAAAGAAAGAATGAAATTTATTTGTACCCTATTCAATTAAGTAGCTCTTTATGACTGACACCCCACATGCTAGGGTGCATATTTTTTACAACAATGTTATTATGTAAGGAAGCCCCCTTCTAGACCAATCTATCTATACTTATAATAAAACTGTAACAGGTCCAATTCTGTACATGGCAGATATTTTGAAAAAAAAAAATGTACAGTACTCTGTAGCTGATACTGATGCCGAAACTATATATTTTTTTATTTTTGTCTGTCTGTCTGTCTGTCTGTATCCCGGCCGCGTATCACTCCAAAACTACTGGATGGATTTCAATGAAACTTAGCATGATTGGAGTTCATACTACAAGGTAGGATAATTTAGCTTTTTATCCCGAAATTCAGCATGGTTCCCTTGGGAGAGAGGATGAAAGTCAAAATATACACTTAGTTGTAATTTATTAACGCGTAGTCCGATTTCAGACGTTCTTTTTAGGGTTCCGTACCCAAAGGGTAAAAACGGTCTGTCCCGCTGTCCGTCCGTCCGTCTGTCCGTCCATCCGTCCGTCCGTCTGTCACCAGGCTGTATCTCAAGAACGGTGATAGCTAGACAGTTGAAATTTTCACAGATGATGTATTTCTGTTGCCGCTATAACAACAAATACAAAAAGTTGGCCAAGTGCGAGTTGGACTCGCTCACGTTAAAACAAAAAAGCTTAAAATATGAAGTCTAATGTTGTATAGCTAATGGTACGGAACCCTTCGTGCGCGAGTCCGATTCGCACTTGGCCGATTTTTTAATTAGAATAGTGGTGCTTTAAAAATTATCACGGAAATATTTCAAAGTCATCGGATTTGCAGTTCAGAAATTACAGACATCACAACCTAAATATTAAGTTCCAAATAACTTGACACCCCGAATGTACAGGAACCTTTCAACGTACGGCTCATCTTAAGCTGGCGATTGCACTTTATCGTATAGGTATAATAGATAGGTCTGTAGTCGGACCTCTCCAAAAGACTGATTTTTCAAACGATAAAACACAGTTTTTTTATTACGATAAGCACAACTTCCCTACGTATATTTTTCATAACATGCAATACTCTAATCAGTCTAATCTATACCTATAACAGGTTGCAGAAGGCGAATAGGGAAGCGCGAGGGAAGACGCTTAAATTTATATATTTATACTTATAATAAAACTGTAACAGGTCCAATTTTATACATTGCAGATATTTTGAAAATATGTTTTGAGAGCAATCTGTAGCTGATACTGATGCAAAAGCTGTTTTTTTTTCCTGGCTGTCTGTCTGTATCCCGGCCTCGCATCACTCCAAAACTACTGAATGGATTTGAATGAAACTTAGCACGATTCGAGTACATACTACGAAGAAGGACATACGATACTTTTATCCCGAAATTCAGTAAGGTTTTCTTGGGAAAGGGGATGAAAGTCAAAATGTACATTTAGTTGTAATTTATTAACGCGTAGTCCGATTTCAATCATTCTTTTTTTGTTACAATAGTGGTTATTTAATTATTTTCCCGTAAATATTTCAAAGTCCTCAGTTTTGCAGTTCAGAAATTACAGATATCACAATCTAAATATTTCGTTTTAAATAACTTGGACCGCGGAATGTTGAGAAACCCTTTAACGTACGGCTCATCTTAAGCCCACAGGCAGCCCGGAACCCCACGGGAAGCCCGACACCCCACGGACAGACCGGCATCCCACGGGCAGCCTGGCGCCCCACGGGCAGCACGGCATCCTTATTTAGTTTTGCAAGCTTGCTACGATAAAACTCTAAAATGTGGTACATTTGAAGCAGTGCTAGCTCAGTGGCTTTGGCTATTGACTGCCGCGCAGCAGGTCCATGGTTCGGATCCCGCCGCTGGCTTGAGCTTCACCGCATGGTGGAAGGGCATTTTTGCGAATGCCCGCCTGGCTAGCGACCACCCTTCAGTGGAAAATCAGTCGCCAAGCACCTAACGGTGTGTTCCGGCAGCTGTCCTTGAGAGCCAGTAATTCTAGGTTAAGCCTGTTAACACCTACGACCACATCGTCACTTACCATCAGGTGAGATTGTGGTCAAAGGCGTACCTATCAGCAATAAAAAAAAAAACATTCACCACAATCAGTTTTTTAAACTACATAATTATCTTTCTTTTGACGGATACATTTCGGAGACTGCGAAATGAAAGTGCACAATGTGTCTTAGGTTTTCGCGATTGTTACACTTAGTAATTTAACAACTTTAAACGGTTTAAATCGCGTATATTTATCATTATTTTTGTCCCGACGTTTCAAACACTTTGTAGTGATCGTGGTCACGGGGCGACTGTCGGGACAAAAATAATGATAAATATACGTGATTTAATCCGTTTAAAAGTTGGAAGTGCACAACTTTAGTAGATTGTTATACAAGGGTCGAAAGGAATTGGTAACTTTCACCCGCGTTCAGCTCTCTACTTTTCATATCGAATTTAAAGAAAGTAAATAAAGTAGCTTTTCTAAAAATTATTCATTGATAAAATAACATACTTACTAAAAATTTATTGAGAGGCTTGAACAATTTGTGAAATTTTACGTAAAATTTTGTTTGGAATATTTACGGGCGGCTATAGCCCGAATAGGAATCTCTCTGCTTTTCACTACTAATATAAGGAATAAAGATATAAATATAGTATGTTTTTTATATTATTTATTTTGATTTTATTTATTTTGATTTTAATAACATGAGCAGTATATTTTTTTAATTAATGCGGCTATAGTCCAAGTAGGAATCGATGACTTACATCCGTGTTAAACACTCTACTTTTCATTTAAAATATGAGGAGAGTAAAAAAATAGTAGTTTTTCTAAATATTTACTAAAAATAATAAACATGAGTAGAAGATACAAAGATACACTAGGAGTTAGAACAATGAAATTTAGGGAAAGTTAAAATTTTTTTTTACCCACACTTTCTACCTTATATTTAGTTACTACCCTGCCAAACATAGTTGTTATTAATTGTTTTACACCAACAGAATATTTTACAACGAAAAATCTTAGACATATAACTTTGTTTACACCAATGTTTTTCCCGGCCTTAGGTGGGAAAGAGCGTCTCCCACCCGCTACTCAGATCAAACAAACACTACTTTCCGAGAATGAGAAATAAAAAAAAACGATCTACCGTCAATTTTAAAATTTTTTTTAGATTTTAAAAACGCCGTTTTAAAATCGAAATTCTAAAGAAACGCACAAGGTACTTTGCTTCAACATTTATTGTGCGAACCGGGAAAGAACTCTCTGAGTTACTTAACTACTGTCTTCTGGAAAATACAACCCGGGAGTTTTGAAATCCAAAGTAGAAAGCTCCATTCTGAGCTATGGTTTACTATAAGAGTGCTTCACCGCAGACCACAGTGTTGCTTAATATGAGATAAACAGTGCACAAATGTGAATAATTAGTGTGCAGGTACGGCAATCGCGAACGAAGTCGCGGGTACAGCTAGTCCAATACTAAATTTGTTTAGATGGAACTCATGGAACCACATGGCAAGCACCAGCTTGTGCGCGTTTTCTCGCGAAGAGTCTGTTTGGGTAATAGTGATTATTAGTGATGGAATATTTTGGTAATATTAGGTAAGAATCACAAACGCGCTACTCTAGTAACGCGTATCGGCACATTGTCACGGTTATATTATATAGATAATATTACCGTGACATTGTGGTGAGACTTGGTGAGACGACGCGAGAATGCTCGGGACGCGCCGCGCATATTTTCTTTATACAAGTTTGTACGTTGGTTAATGGAGAGAGAATTCAATATACATGTCGTGCCACTTCACTTCGACTCTGCACTTGTGAGAGCTGAGCCAAAGAGAACGGGCGTTGTATGTGTAGGCCATGCTAACTGGAGCGTGTAATATAAAGATCTTATTACTAGTAGAAGGTATATACGCACTTTTAACAAATCATTTTTATTATTCCGTACTAAAAAAATGAACGAGATGACTGTGCTTCGGCTATCCGTTTGTCCATCCGTCTATCCGTATATATATCTATAATGGCTGTATCTTTGGAGCCGTAAGAAGTAGTCAGTTGCAATTTGTACAGAAGATTTGTTCTGCCAGATGGTCAAGATTGTCCTGAATGTACCAACAAAGAGCTTCGTTTACAGTTTTAAGCAAAATAGATACTATTTAAAATTACCGCTCAGTTTTAAAGTCACTGCACTTACTCGGATCGAACGGAACTCGCGGGGTCGCTACTCGTCACTACTCGCTAAAGCGCAAAAAGATATATATAGGACGAGCTCTCCCTGTTGTCCGACGTGTTTAATAATTCAAATGATAATGAACAGTAAGCTTTATTATTTTATTTACATAACGATTGCATACTACTGCCTTAGAGAGCTATTTTAAAACCTTTCAAAAGACAAGGATATTTACAATGACTAAATTAGGGCATATTTGTGATGAAAATTGTACCATAAAAATTATATTAATTTTCTTGTCTATTCCTGAGAGCAATGCTTATTGTGAAAGCCTGAAAGGGTATATCGTTTGTTAAATAAACAATATATCAAAGAGAGAAATCGTATGGTCATTGATTGAATAAACGATATTACACTGTCTAAACTGAACGTTGATATAACTGTTTGTAATTTAATTATTTTCAAAATTGGTAGATTCAGTGATCTAACGCCAAAACATGTGGCAACGTAAAAAATATTATATACAAAGTAAAAGATCTCTTTGTCTGATCTTGTCATTAATTTGAATAAGACAAAGTAACATTTTAATTTGTAACATTTATTTGTCCCGACAATAATCCCAAAAATCTCGACCTTTTGTAATTATGCCCCGAGATTTTAGTCTTCCTTTCTGGCAACCCTAGTTATATGGCGGATTGCCTTCCAAATAGTTATAACATCAAAAAGTTAAAAATACAACTAAGTCCCCATACTGTGAGGTTAATGTTTTTTGTTTTTACTCCATCTTTAGACGATAATGTACAGGGTGTGGCGTAATGAGTGGATAATCCTTTGCCGACTTGGAGGGTATCGCGGCTGTTTGGAAAATGACAATTTATATTCAGTAAGTGTCACGTTATTGGTCATTTTTTATAATTAGAACAAAGTTAGTCCTTTACCCACTCTTTTAAGTGCCAAATGTACAATACAATATTTTTCTCTGTTCTGTTATCTGGATAGCATTCTTAGATAGTGTTGCTATCAAACGTAAACTAAACGATAAACGTCTAATTTTTTTTGATTATCGAAAATGCCGAATAGTTTAACATAGTATTAGTAATTTAATAAAGATAATTTGATTTCATAATTTTATAGAATTTCCCTACTCATTTATTATGAAATGAAATAAATACTGTAAGTATATAGTTATTATAGTAGATATTTGAAATATTTTTGACAACACTATTGTATTGGGGTTAATCCTGTCAGAATAGTTCTAATAAATCAATAAATAAATAAACTCGAAAATCGGGACACTTTTACTGAATACAAATTGTCATTTTCCGAACAGCCGCGATGCCCTACAACCGTCTCGCGCGTCGCCGGTAAAGGATACTCCAGTCATGACTCCACACCCTGTATGCAAGCGTCAAACTTAGTGTGATCCAATATCCAACGTGTAACAACAAATAATAATAATAACCATGAGCAGACCGGACTCCCGCTAAGGAACTCGAGCTGTAGGAATATAATAACGAGGTTTTGTTACTTTCAATATTGATATGATACGGAGCCCTCGACGTGCGAATACAACATGCACTTGGCCTGATTTTTTTTGTAAATATTAATTACTAGGATAAACAGATTACTCAAGATTTCTACATGCTAATTATCTTGACATTTTAAATTTTTACATTTTATTCTTTTCGAGTTCTCAACCTTTATTTAATTACTGTTGATTGTTTTATATTGATTTAATTTGTAAATAAAATGGAAATTTCTAGAATCAATAATAGTTTTGTGATTGAATGATTTGAAATCAATCGAATTCTTGAATCGGACAGAACTCTTCCTTGGGTTTCGTAAGAGGCGAATAAGGATAATAATACAGGAAGGTAAGCAGCAGTGCCTTCTGAGGAACTGCTTTCTTACACTGCGATCCCCAAGGCGCCTGCCACGCGTGGGGATTATGGCAAACCCCCTTTAATAGGGGAGGCTGTGATCAGCAGTGGACAATTCAGCCGATACAGTATAGGTATTATTACGAGAATACGGTACTTACATCTCTAAGCATTTTCTCAGCCGCTGCAGAGTCCCATTGTCTTGCTGAAAATACAAAAAACATATCTTAAGTAGGTAGAAGCAATGTCAAAATAATAAAAATCTAAACCTAGGTACTAGATAAAAAAAAAAACTTATGAAAGCTTGTGTATGTATAATTGCATTTAGAAAAGGGATTTGTGTTTTATTAAATCAGTCATAAAAATATATTCAAGATCTATTAATGACTATATCACTACGGAATATACCTTCTAATACCTGATAATAATTCTGTAAATGCTGCTGGCTCAAACAAGATCACTTGCAGAGTCGGTTTTTTATCAGATAAGTTACCTGCTGTTTTTGTCGTTTCAGTCATGTTACAAAAATAACTCGTCAAAGGCAATAAGTATTGTGGCAAAAACGTAACTGTCTGCGGGTGCAAAAACGATTGCCACCCGATTTTGTGTAGAATTAAGATGACGCCCAGCCGGACTTTGTGCAATAAGGCAAGCAAGCGGGTTACAGATAGGGCAGGGGAAAGTAGAAGACCATTCATACAGGGAATAGAGAGGAAGAACTTCTTCCGAAGAAGCAGGCAATAGAGAAAAAGATGGCATTTGGAACTAACTATATACCTGCCTATTT
This sequence comes from Plagodis dolabraria, assembly GCA_963854805.1. Lineage (NCBI taxonomy): Eukaryota > Metazoa > Arthropoda > Insecta > Lepidoptera > Geometridae > Plagodis > Plagodis dolabraria. The sequence continues at coordinate 29,021,132 of OY978448.1, read as the reverse complement.
AAATCAGGACGAAGGGGGGACCCACACTTTAATACACACACTCAATAACTTCATTAACGACCTAAGAATAGCTTTGACATCAGAGGTCGCATTATATTGAATAATTCTATTACATACCTACCTATACTTTTATTGATATTTTTATGAGAGAACAGAACGTCTTAAAATTATGAGCAGTAATGTTTAGAACCTAAAAAAATATTTTGTCATGTGTTAGACTAGCACAGGAGGAAGACATTGACAGCTGTAACACAGGTACGACCTAGCACAGTTTGTCAATGTACCTAAATAACTGTACTGCAATATTAATTATATCACTATAAAAATATCAATATTCTATATATAATACAACGTATAGTTTGTAAATGTACTATGTGATTCTTATGTAATAAATATTTGTATTTGTTCGACCAACTACAAAGTATTTATTCTGATTAAATGTCCTGAATCTGATCTGAATCTGGTCACTAAAATTTAACACATCAAAAGTACTTAGGGATCAAGTACGTTTTCGAGTAAATCAAGTAAGTTTTAAACAAATCTCATTTGGATCAGGGGCAACCTCAATGGTCAGATATATGCGGAGTGTATTGTTTCAGAAATGATCATCCCTTTGCGAAGCCGTTTGGGTAATTCGTTTCGTCTAATACACGATAATGCACGTCCACACACGGCTAGAGTCGTAACTCGCACTCTTGCCGATGCTCGCATTCTGCCGTGACCTGCTCAATCGCTAGACCTCAACGCCATTGAACATGCATGGCATAGGTTTTGAAGCACTCGTAGCGAAGTTTGCTTGGCTATTCTGAATCGATCAGCAAAGTTAAGCAACGTCCGCCGCGGTCAGGAGTTGGATGGGTGACCGCTGGTGAGATTACTACTGAGCGCTTCCGTGCTTCGGAGGGCACGTTAAGCCGTCGGTCCCGGTTGCTGTCCTAGGATTGCAGTCGTTACAGCATGGTGGTAGGGCACTTTGCGAATGCCCGCCTGGCTAGCTACCACCCTCAAGTTGAAAATCTGTCGCCAAGCACCTAACGGTGTGTTCTGGCAGCTGTCCTTGAGAGCCAGTAATTCTAGGTTAGCCTGTACAACATCTTCGACCACATCATCACATATCATCAGGTGAGATAGTGGTCAAAGGCTAACCTATCAGGCATAAAAAAAAAAAAAAAAAAAAAATATAGGTATGTCATATGATACAAAGATGAGCTCTGCCAAGTATGAATGCCGTGCATACACCACAACAGCTTTTTGACTTGTTACAAAGAACGTGAGCGGCCATTCCTCAAAGTGAATTTTATAAACTGATTTTATACTTTAAAGAAAGCATTATTTTGTCCAATATGTTAGCGAAAACAGTTTTAATATGATCTTGTATTGTTAGGGAAGACATATGTACCGACCCCACATGTGTGGGCAAGAAGAGCAGGAAGATGCTAACAAAAATTCCGCGTTTTACCACAAATAGGTATTACTATGCATTTTCCAGTTTCTGAGATACTTAATTATACGTTGTAGAGATATAATCAACTTCATATTACAATGTCACAAAAAATATTCACGGCCAAACTAACCGGTATATCTGGCTGAATACAATTTACGACAAGAACGAGTTTTAAAAATTATAATTTATTGTGTAACTCAATTCAATTAGCAGATTTTGTTACAATGCAAGATAAATTACGTTTTCTTAGGTTTACGCGATTATTACACATAGTAATTAAACAACTTTAAACGGTTTAAATCGCGTATATATATCATTATTTTGGGAACGTTACGTTATAAAATTCTGGCAGGTGGTAGTCCAAATAATTTCTTAATAACTTATGTGACAAATAAAATTGTTTAATTACTATAATTTACGTTTATTAAAAGCTTTTAGTTTTTATTTATTTATTTTCACCTGTCCCGATGTTTGTCATCAAATCTTGCAAATTAAATTTGGTCCACTTCAGGAGACGTCACCTGATTTGACAATGCCAAGTACTTTTTTGTGATTGTGACCCAGCACGACGCCCATCTGATGTTAGGCAGATTAACCTCTGCCTATAACAGATGCATTTCGTCATGTGACTTCAATCAGTCAATTGCACCCGTCACATTGGGACATACAGTTAAGACTAATGTGCCTGTAATTTTTCTGGCTCTCAAGGACTGCTGCTGGCACACTGTTTAGTGATTGGCCACAGATAATCTACATGAGGGTGGTAGCTAGATAGGCGGGCATTCGCAAAATGCCCTTCCACCATGCGGTGAAGCTCAAGCCGGCGCGGCGGTGGGGTGTGAACCAGGGACCTGCGGCACGGCATCGGCAGTCCATAGCTATAACCGCTCAGCCAACAATGCTCGAATACAGAGTACTATAGCACAATAGACATTAAGAAGCTCCATGTATCTATTGTGAGTATAGGTACGGGTGCCGTTTGTTTTGTTTTTTTATATGATCAATGAAGTTTATTCTTAAATCTTTAATTGCAGTAGAACTCTTTGTGGGAGTTGATCCAGAGAAGTTTCAGAAGAGACTTAACAACTTTATGTCTCAGGGTGAAGGGCGAGGTGCAGTTCGACACTTGTGACGAACTGCATTTGGTATAGGTAAAGGTTACTGCGTTTTTTTTTTTTTTTTTTTTTTTTTTTTTTTTTTTTTTTTTTAATTTTAAATCTACACTCCACAGACTCTAGGGTCCGTGACTTTTTTTAACTATGACATAATTTATTAGTAAACAAGAAATATGAAATAGGAAACATGCAACATTCCAAGGGGGAACAGTGTTAAAAGTTTTTTTTTTCTTTTTTTTCCGTTAATGTCATTAGCACCAGCATCCAGAGCAGACCAGTATCCTCTAGCAGCACCCGTTCACGAGTTGACGCATGTGCCAGCCATCGCCTTCCTCAACCATTTTTGAGGAAAGATGGCGACCCGACACGCAACACCGCCGCTAGACAACACCTTTCTGTGAGCATGACCACTCCGGATACCCGTGCCAACGATTACAATTACAAAAATAATTTGGGACTACAATAAAATAATATACCTACAGAAATTTACCTATTTTGTTATTCTCCCACGTCACATTTTAACAGGGCCTCCATTACCGCGCTATTTCGATCTTTGATCGTTACGTTTAAGGTTACTGCTTAACACTGGGTGGGCCTCGTGCTTCCATAATGATAGCATAAAAAATCTATAAGAGCTGTTTATATTTGGGGCAATTGCCCTCCTTGTTGGGTGAGTGCGCTTTAGGATCTCGAGCCGTTGAGTGTGATACGGGTCGGGTAATTATTGGGTTTACTCATTTAACAAACATTTCTGGAGATTTTTTAGGGTTCCCTACTAAAAACGAGACCTTAATCTAAGTCTCGGCTCGTCAAAAAAACAAAGATAGGTCTGTCCGTCCAACCTTTTAGGGGATGTATCTAAGTATGTATATTTGGCTGTACATTTTTATGAATTGTAGACCTATATGCAATGAAAACAAACGTATTTATTATGGAACAGTAATAGGTAAGTACCTAGCCATTTGAATTCACCGAGTATTTTAGCGGTATGCCTAACAAATATAATAATGACAAAAAACTAAATGGGTACACATACAAGAAACGTGTTTTAACACTATTAATGTTTTTTCTTTTTACTCTGTCGTAAAAACGGTAATACATACAGTCATACGAACATCAAACTTGTTATGATTTTATTCCAATAACTAAAGTACAACAACAAATATTAAAAACTAGACAATAATAATGAAGCATCGATGGCTCAGTGGCATTGGCTATGGACTGCCAGCAGTTCCATGGTTCATATGGTTAAGGGTATGTTTTAGACGAACGCCCCCATACAAAACGCAGCTCCAATCTCATTTTAATAATAGCGAATAAAACTCAATGATTTTTTTACCTACGTAATCACTAACCTAATATCAAGGTTTGTGATCAGATTTTCATTAAATTATACAGTTTTGAAATTACACTAGCTCAAAAACTCGTAATTTTAGATAAAAGAAAGACCCAACTTTAAGCATCTCTTTCAAGAAAAATAAGCATGTCTTTAATATTTCTATTGCACCACAAACATGGGGAATATAATGAACTTTCTATAATGGGAAGTTATTTATACATGTGGACTATACTTTTGAAATAAATCTGGAGCTACGAATCACTGGCTCAAACTCCTAAAAACAAGTGCTATTATACTAAACGCTATATAATAAAAAAATAATTATTAGTCCAAAAGAAAAAGGATTTAAGCCAGAAACGATAGGTCTAATAATACACTATATTTACATGCGAGTTTTTTTTAAACAACAAGTTGAGTTTATATAAAAATGTACGCTTTGGCTGACGGGTATATGTCCTTAAATTTGTTATGTCTCAATTTTCACTGTCACATTTTTGTCCGCGTAAACAAAATCACATTCAGAACTGCGTTCTATTTTTTCCCCATGCATATCTACTTACTATTTTTCCTAAGGACCTAAGTAAACGAACCAGAATCATTTTTTTTAATTTTAGAAACAATTCGTCTAGTTCGTAATTGTTTTTAAACAGAGGTCGCTACTTGTTTATATCTCGCAGTGGGCAGGTGGGGGCCGACGTCAGAATGGCAACCACCGCCTCGTCCGGCAGATGTCTTTGAGAACCAGATTTAGATCTAGCTTAGCCTGCTTAGCATTCTGACCACAATATGACTTACGCACAGGTGAGATAGTAGTATATTACTTAGCATAAAACAATGGAAATCTGTAGAAAAGCTAATCTGTCCGTTAAAATATAATGTAGTATTACAGTATGGTATAGAAGTAACTAGTATCAATAATTGTTTACCTCGCAGCCATCTTAAGAGGAAGTGGTCGTTGTGTTCTGGTTTCATGACATCTTTGACGCTTTTCCGAAACTGAAACAATCAAAATCTCAAATTAAAACCCACAAGAGTAATAATTAATATTTAGCTTGTACTTTTATAACATATAATGAGGTGCTTCTCCGAACGAGAATTACAAATGACTAAGTATATAAGTAAGTACTACAGGCTGCGTAAACTATTATTTAACAGTCGAATACTTAAAAAGTTTAGTTCAAGTATAAACTACAAACATAATAGATCTGATATAGTAGTAACTGTACTATTTATATTCCTAAAAAATACCTAACCACTATCTGTGTACCTACATGCATTGTTGCAAGTGGACCATTTTGTCAATATCTAGTTATTATTATAGGTATCTTAACTATGTATATGAACACAATACCTTTACATATTTTTTTTAGCCGGGGGTATGCTTTTACTAACGAAATATATACAAATTAATTAATATAATATACATTTACTTAAATACATACTTTTCTAAAACACCCACACAGCCCAATCCTTTTTTAGTAGTTACCCAAACATCAAACATCCAATGAATAATATTTTAGACTACTTAATTGTTCTTTTTTTCAAATTTTTTTTTTTTAGCCTTTTTTTTTTACCGGCGGTATGCCTTTATTAAACAAAATACTATGAACTATATACAACACTACAGCTACTACAATAAAAGCATTTAGACACCTATAAGTCATAGCAGACTCATAGGCAGTCCAAATGCTCCAGCCCACTCCCAGTTGGCAGCGTGCCCAGCATGCTGGCAGCATTGCCCCGTTGAATTGCAATGCTTATTCTTAATTACAAGCTTACATTATTTTTTTTCTAATTAAAATATTAAATAATGAATTATTGTTGTTGTAAATTATGTTGTGAAACATTATTTTAATTTTACATAAAATATTGCATGTTGCTATATAAAAACAATGTAGGTACTGCGAAAATATAAAGATTTATACAAGCTAACTACAATAATTGTAATACGGTACTTAATAATATTTTAGTATGTTGTATGAGCTACGTTATCATAATTACCTATCTACATCTACACTAGTAGTACAAAGAGGAAACATTAGATAAATACTACAGGACCGATTTAGATAAAATTTAGTAAGTATGGAAATAGTTTGAGACCTGGAAAAGGACATGGGATACTTAGTTTTCATCTAAAAAAAACTACATTTCGCAGATAGAGAAACGTAACAATCTTTGTTACGTTTACTAATAAATGGTGGTTCTTGGATCATGTTATAATATCTTCTCTTTGCTTAGGTACAAGCATGATACACTAATATCACAATTATATATTATGTCTATAGTGCTAATATGTTTTCTTAGGTCGTCGGTACAAGCAACGTTGAGAACTAGCCTTCTCTTTCTACGGCTGAGAATTATATTTGTCTTTAGATACTATAAATATCAGTTGCTAAGCAACAAAATTGACGTAACAACTTGGAAGTTTCGTTGTCAAAACACGATAATTTTTTAAGAGTTTACATTGCATCAATCGGTTTAATTTCAGGATTGCTAACTTTGATTAGCCACCATGGAAGGCGACAATCTATCCAATTTCAGTGCCGATGGAGGTCAAGACACAGTAGGCTTACCACGAATCGTGATGGTCACTGAAGGCTCCGACACATCAGCCTCATCTGCATCCTCTACGTCTTCTTCCGAAGACAATTGGGCAGACCTCATCAAGTCCTCAGAAATACCGCCAGAATACTGGCACATTCAAAAACTCGTGAAATATATGAAGGCGGGGAATCAGACTGCGACTATGGTGGCATTGTCTTGCCTGAAAGACCACGACTTAACAATAGAGGTTAACCAAAGAGCGATTCAAGAAATCGGTGGATTGGAACTCCTTGTCAATTTACTGGAGACAAGGGATTTATGCTGCATTTTGGGAGGATTGGCCGTCCTGAAGGATATAACAGCAAACATGGAAATAAGGAAGAAAGTAACCGATTTAGGAGCTATTCCTTTGCTCGTCGGACTGCTGTCAGATCCTGCTAGAGACGTTCAAATACTAGCAGCCGAAACTATCGCTAATTTGGGTAAAATTCGCAAAAGCAGAAAATTTTGTAGGAAGTTTGGAGGTTTACCAAAGTTAATCGACCTTCTGGATATAAAAGAACGGTATGTTGTTTGTATGTGCTTATGTTTGATGATGTCCATTACAAAATCTTATATTTTCTCTCTGGATTCTTTAGGTTTTTGGTATCGCCTCGCGAAGAGCTTAATCAAGACGAATCACAATTTTTGGATATTGCTCGGGCGGGAGCCAAGGCTTTGTGGTCGATGTCTTCTTCCCAAAGAAATAGAGAAGCGATGAGAAAGTATGGCATGATACCACTTATTGCGAGAGTACTGAAAACAATCCATTTAGATGTGGCTACGCCAGCTGTGGGACTTCTTCAAATGTGTGCAAACGAAACATCATTTCAGCTGGCTATACAAACCGAGAAGATGGTCAGTGATCTAATCACACATTTGGCTAACGAGGATAAAGATTTGAAGGTCTGTAATTTGCTGGTGTGATTTAAAAGTACTTAACTGTATTGTTGCCGTAAAACTTTGTTTCGCCTTGGACATGCAAGGTCAATCGCCACAATCATAATCTTGAAATGCTTACCTAAGATAAATATATGCAGGTAATACATTATAAGCATGAATATTATCTCAAATAGGTACTTAATTTCCGTGTGGATGCATTATGTTTTGTGTAATGTTATAATTTCAGACGTATTGCAGTCTGGCAATATACAAATGCGCTAGTGATCCCGTCACCAGAGACATGATTCGCGAAGCCGGAGGCCTTGAACTCCTTGTTGAAGTTGCTTCGGATCCCACTAACCGTCCTAATAAGCCTCTGCTTGCTGCCGTAACTGGAGCCTTATGGAAATGCGCCAACAGTGAACCAAGTGTCAAGAAATTGGATCAACTCGGTGCTGTTCCAATTCTCGTTCGACTTTTGGATGACGAGAATGATGGCGTACTAACTAATGTGGCGGGAGCTCTAGCGGAATGCGCTAAATACCCTCCAAATCGGGAAAAAATCAGATCTGCTGGTGGGATTCCCATGCTCAGTAAGTATCCTATCATTCATACATAATGAAGCCGAAATGTTGAATGTCTTATTATATCAAAAGCATAATAAACTTGCTCGTTTCAGTTCATCATCTAAACAACACGCACAAGCCATTACTAGAAAACGTGCCTTTAGTATTGATGGAATGCGCTAAAGAACCGAACTGCATGCGAGAAATCGATGAACTAGATGGGGTTAGACTCGTCTGGTCACTTCTCAAGAACGACTCTAAAAAGGTTCAGACCAACGCCGCTTTGGCACTCAGTCCTTGCGTGCAGAATGCCGCTGATTCCGGAGAAATGGTCAGGTCGTTTGTTGGTGCTTTGGAGCTGACGGTAGACCTGCTAGATTCTGATGACCACAACGTTTTATCAGCAGTCTGTGCAGCGATCGCTACTATAGCACGGGACCACGAAAACTTGGCAGTCATATCCGATCATGGCGTTGTGGCTAAACTATCTAAGCTAGGTAACAGTACACTACCAATACCTCATACAAGTAAACAACGTTTTACTGCGCTATACGTGGCTGAAGGTGTTAATTGACACCTTATATTATACCTATAACATCTAAAGATATTTGCCATTGAATGTTTGAAATGTCAAAATAGCGGTAATATAAGTTTTTCCATCGTAATTTGCGTGAGCGTAGGTATCTTTTGTGTTAGATAAATCAACCGGAACTGATGGTTGTAATGATTGTCTGGGTATTATAATGCTCACAATGCTGTGTAACAGTATAAGCAAATGTATTTACAATTCCTTTCCAATCTCACAGCCGCAGTCAGTAATACAGTTAACTCATCCTGTAATGAGTAGCATATTTTTTACAGATTGTATATTATATAAGATTTGCATCACCTATACGGTCGTATAAGATAAAAAACAAGGAACTATTCGACTAAAAATTATAATTTAATTACATTCGCCTTCGGAATGTATGAAAAATAATAATTCAGCATCATTCGTAATATCTACTATGCCATATTTTAAAGTTGTCTATTTCCAACAACTGTGCAAACTCTACAAAGATATTGCCATAGTTTTATAATCCATGTAATACTGTGATAATACGTAAATTACGTGTATGCTTGCGCGATTGGCCGTACCAACATAGGGAGTCGGATTAGTAAAATATAAATTATGTTATATATTAACTCATGACATGACAGATTGTTACAATAATATCCGCTAGCCCACAATGGTAACAAGCGTGATATGGGTACGAAAATATTAATAAGTAATTCTAGGTTCACCTGAACAACATCTTCGACCACATCATCACTTACCATCAGGTGAGATTGAATCGGCATAAAAAAATCATAGCAACATCAACATGGTGGAGCGATGGTTATTGTGGCTATCATACCTACATCTAATAAAGCAATATTATCTGTTTAATGTAAAATTTAGCTCGATTTCATCGTTTCCTTATTTGGTTATATTTCATGTTCAGTGAGTACGACAGACGACCACCTACGTGCTAACCTGGGAGTGGCAATAGCGTACTGCTGCGACTGGGCTCAGAACCGCCAGGAGTTCGGCAGACGAGGCGCGATCACCCCCTTAGTCAATTACATGACGTCCCGAGACATCGCCGTCCATCGAGCCACTGCGTTGGCGCTCTATCATCTGTCCTTCTATTCGATCAACTGCGTCACAATGCATGCTGTAAGTATTTAATGTTTAGCTAGAGGCGATGTAGTTATAGCGAATAACTGTGACTGATCCTAATACAGCCAGGCGTTTTGCACACGAGGCGCCATCAACCCCCTAGTCAATTACATGACGTCTCGAGACATCACCGTCCATCGAGCCACTGCGTTGGCGTTCTATCATGTGTTCTTCTAATCGATCAACTGCGTCACGAATCATGATACATGCTGTAAGTATTTAAATGGTGAGCTAGAAGCGACCTCTCTTGTCGTTGGCCCTTGACCATCTTTGCTGCCCCTACCCTAGATCAACTGAGTCACTATGCTTGCTGTGAGTATTTCATCGTGATATACAAGGTTATTGGAAAAATGCTAACAACCTATTAGGGTTGACTTCTGCTAGTCCTAAGAAACATTTTGAGAAGAATTTTGTATTGAAAAAATAAATTGTGTTTTAATGCCTACTCCGACCCAAGAGCGCCCGACGCGTCCACACTGGACCGCACCGTGCTCCCTTTGAATAAAGTTTTGAATATTTACATCGAGCAAAGTAATAAAAAATATGAAATAATACATTACAGGCACAAGAGACTTTTAACATCAGGTGGTCCTCGTACTTATTCAGTGAAAAACATATAAAAAACCAAAAAAAATATTTAAAAAAAACTCTAACCAAAAAAAAATTCGTCTCAAAATGTTTGTTAGGACAAGCAGAAGTCAACCCTAAGACGTTGTTAGCATTTTACCAATAACTCTGTATAAGTTTACATTGTAGAGCGAATCATTTTACGAGTAAAATGGTCCGCCTGAATTACGGCAGAGCTCATTGGCTCGCTGGTTATATGTACGAGTACTTGTGTATACGATCTTAAATGAACAAAAACTTACTTAATTGCCAGTACCTAACACGGGTTTTTGTAGGCATTTATTTTTTGCTTTTAGCCATGCAATGTTTTGTAAGCGACTACATTAGAGATATTAGTACCTGTACATGATATGTATGATGTATACATAGTATACGACGAAAACAGGTACTGATAAATCTTTAGTTGGTATTACTAATTACTATATTGTACCTATTTACATTGTGTCATAAAGTACTTAGGTACCGAAAATTTCGTCAAGTCCGAGATTTTTAGTTTATTTATAAAGTAATTATATGAGCATTTGGCTCCATCTCTAATTAATAACTGTACCTGAAAAGGACTTGATCAAATATATTATTAGCAACAAGCTTAAAGCTTGCTAAAATTAAAATTAAACACATTCTAAGGAATAAAATTCTTCAACAGAATGTCTACCTCATATTTTGTGTTGGTTTTCATATAACTTTGTCTCACATGCAAAAAAAACCGCAGTTTATCTCACATAGAAAGTTTAGGCTTCAATTTTATGGCCGGCGATCTTCCTGAAGGCAACCCTCCTGGGGAATGCTCTTGTAGGTAGTATGCCCACTATTTTACTATGCAATGCACTGCATGCATTTGGTTTCGGTTTTGTGGTAAAGAGCTCTGTTGTGCGCCCAATAGGCAGCACACCCCACAGCAAGAGAAGGTAGGTAGGACGTGCTGCTCATACGACGCTTTCTGTACCTTAGCCATACAACATCCAATCATTGTTGTGAGATACAAACAATATATACTTAGGTATGTATGCCTACCTACCTCGGTACTTATATATATATATATATATATACTTATATATACTTATACTTATACCTACCTACTTACCTCGGTATTTCTTTAAAACGCAACATGCTAATGTTTTTTTTTGTAAGGTAATCAACCAAACTTACTTAATACAAAAAAGTGGTATTACCAGAGCTTATAGCCACAAAAATATAATTAGGTAAGTATAGATACGTACGTACTCAACTGGAGACTGACACAAAACACAACGCCTTGAGTTTTTTTCCGTAAGATAATGATGAGATATTTGTTTTTATTTAAAAAACTCTTGAAAACCTTAGTTTGTAGACATAATATTTGAAGATGATTATTACCTTTTAAGGTTTATGTATTTATCTCAGGAAAATTACAGGAAGTGAAGCCTAGGTGGAGATTTTCCTAATTAGGTAGGTCCTTATGTAATGCAGCTTGTTTAAACCTCTCTAGCACAAAAGGGGGGGTTTTGATGTTCAACAATTCGCAGCAAAACTATTTTTGCTGTGAGCGTGCCAAAACTTGAGTAACAAAAACTGTTACTTCAACCTGCAAAACTTTACTTTTCACTTGTAATTCTTTGGTATTTGTTTATTTTTATAATATGTAATGTTTCTAAATACGTGCCTGTATTGCGTTCTAACCTAATATTTTCCTCAATGGTGGAAGTGAAAAGTTGTATATTTAACAAAAGAGCAATTTTTAACGGTCTCATGTCTTTAGATATGATAGTTTGTGAGATAGTACAGTTAGCGGGAGAGTAACTGAACAACAACTGAATCTATTAATGAGAGTTTTAAGAGACTTTTTCTAATAAATTAAGAAGCTTTTTCCAAGCGACAATACATGGCGGTGCCAAACTCAACTTGCCTAAGATACATTCACAAGTTTAGTAATGCCTGGCTGGCTAGACTGGGAGGAAAGGGAAATCGCATTCCGAAGTAAGGGATGGGGACAGATGACGTCATGGAAGGCCCCGCGTTCGGCGGCGCCACAAAACTTAATGACGAAATCTGCCGCCGTCTGGGCGTCCTGTATCTATCTAAAGTCTAAAATCAATGCATCGACAGTTTTCCGTAAAAAATGTGTACTGTACTGTAACAGCCCGATCGTCCACTGCTGAACACAGCCCCCCCATTAAGAGGGTATTTGCCATAATCCCCACGCTTGGCAGGCGTCTTGGGGATCGCAGTGTAAGTTGTCAGTTCTTTGGAAGGCGCCGCTGCCCGCCTTCAAGTATTTTTCCCTTAGTCGCCTCTTACGACACCTACGGGATGATATGGGGAGGTGCAATTCTATCCCGGCACCCCATGGGGCAAATTTTTTTTTTTAAATGTGTACATATTTTCAAATTTATTTGGAAAATTCGGGTTCTATATGCATTGTTATTTTCACATTTTACATAAATAGTAAAACGAAAAACTATTAAACCTTTTTTCGTTTTATTACTTTGTACTTAGCTTAGATTTTAGGCTCAGGGACATACATGCATAATTGCAACGAGTTTGAACACCTTGGTAATTAAAATATGGTGTAACTACTTTTGTATGTAAATAAAGAGGTACAAATACACTTAAGATGAACTGTTCTTATCATATATGGGTTTTAATGGATCGAGACAGAAGGTTGTGACTTGTGAGTGAAGAAGAATTGCGAACTATGTTATTTATGCCGGATTTAATTCTGTTGCGACACGCCATGCCACGGGGAAGCTGTCTTTGGGTATTCAGCTAAACTGAAAAATTATCAAATTATAGAAATAGAATGTTATCCGTGTCGATTTTGATGGGTTTTATAAGAAGTATTAGAATTAGAATATTTCATAGAATAGTTTCCGCTCTGCGTATATACAGAAGGCAGTGTTGCCTAGAAACTACTGATCTATAAGTTCTACGAGTATAATCCCTGATAGGACACTGAGTAAAGCTTAAAATCTTCTTGTGACGCATTTTATATTTATCACTGTCATCATCGCTTTCTTACCACTCCCCCACTATATTTACGGTATACAACGCATAGAACATAATAATAATAATAATGTTTTGACATATTACTTAGCAGATATTTACAAAACATTAAACTTTGGTTTGTACTATTTTTACATAATATAACACATGAACCTACGTAAGTTGAACTATGGATGTCGCTCCATCCCAATACGTTCTTTAGAACGATAGGAAAAATGTTAGTTATGGCTCATTGTCATGTTAGCTCCATTGGATTAGAGCATACCCCGGCTAAAGGGGTGGATGGACGTGAGTTCGAAACCCGACATGACTTAAATTTTTCCTCTCGTAAATTTGTAATTTTGTTATAGAAATGAGCCATTTATATCTTAGTAAGGTCATTGATGCCTGAACTGTTAAAACTGTAGTGCAAAACACCATCCGTTCTTAACAAGACAAAACTAAAGTGTAACTAGGGATTTCAGTAGAACACGAGTGTATAATATGTTGAATAATACTAGTATTTTTTTTCAGGCTGGCGTGGTCCAGTTCCTTTTGGAAACTATCGGCTCCAAGGATGCCATTCTGCAGGAAGCGTCTGCAGGTTGTCTGTGCAACATTAGGAAGCTCGCGCTGGCCACCGAGAAGATCAAATTGAAGCAATGAGGATTTTGTTACTTAATTAGAGATGACTTGACGATTTCTATTGATTGATAATATATCTTGTTCACACTGACGATATGTAAATCAAATAGTCTTAAAGTCAAAAGTAAGACTGTCTAATTTGAATTCGATTTTAAAGAAAACTTCCCGGTAGACTTTGCTTTTGAAAATGTCGTAAACATAAAGTAACTATCCTGTAGGATTGTATTGTACTTTGCAGAATTATTTAAAAGCAAACTGATTACCTTCTTAGAATTTACTCGACTACTCCCAAAAATAGTGTAATGCTTTCCGGATTTACGTATAAGTTTATGCGTTTGAATTAAAACTATGGAGTGTAATAAGATTGATCGCTCTACCTATCTCGCGGTGACGTTTTGGTGACGATCATATGGACGTCCAGCAAAATAGAGTTTTCAAATTCTTAGGTAAATTAATGCTAAGGGCATAATACCTGCTTCATTTTAAAGAGTGTGATATGTGTGATGAGTATAAGTAGACTTGCTCTTTAGAGTTTAGACATCATAATTTTGAGGTATTTTGCTTCGTAGTTGATTTGATGTGGTCAATGTGATCAAAAATCATATTTAGTTCCCCTATTTTTATCAATGATCATTGATTTTTCTTTTTAATAGAAAGATGATGTTATGTATGTATTGTCCGCCTATATATAAATGGTTGATTTTTCATTTAGAAACTCCTATTTATCTGTATTTATTCGACCATTTAGGTGAATATGACTAGATTTTGATAAGGGCATATTGCATCCTCTTTGCATATAATATGTTGGTACGGGTCAGCAGAAAACATCTACCGTTTTATAAAAAAATAAATCATTGATATCTGCGAGTACCATAGCGTTTACTTTTAAACACGTAACGTGAAACCTTATATGGTGTATTTTTTCAAAATTTACTGTAAAGTAATAGTACGCTAGTACAGTATCGTTTCTAGCAGTAGCCTTTATGAAAAGGTTTCGAAATCCGTGATGAGGACTGCATTTTATAAGTTATGGGCTCACAACAAACCTACACTACTAACTAGGTGATAATCGTTTTTTTCTATATGTGTTAAAAATGGGTATCGTTTTGTTATTACTACCAAAATATATACAATTTTAATTTCCGAATCATTCGGAGACAATGCAAAAAGTATCGTTTTGTCAATAAAACTTTACTTTTTTTCAATGGTCAACACAAAACGCCGAGGACAACATGGTAACACTTTTTTATGAGCGACGGTGCGCGGTTGTTGGATTTGTTAAAACGAATTAAGATAAAAGTATTTCTATCATCTTAAGTATATTATTATTAGTTGGGATGAGACGAGATAGTAGACTGCATTATATTATTAATGCAGCAAAATAATATTTTTATGGCGCTGGCGTTATTTTCAGTTATTACCAACCTGAGAGCATCTAGGTGAAATCCAGAGCGTAGCGATAGGTTACCTTTATAATTGGGACTTTGTAGCTCTATAGGTATAGCCCGTATAAGTGAGACAAGTGTGAAGTTATGAGATTTATGACGAGTTATGACGCCGTTTAGCAATATAATTGGAAATTTGTAGCTCAAATTCATTTGTAGATAAAAAATATAGGTCCCTTTAGATCCCACTTATCCAGTTTTCATTGTATATATATATATATAAAATCGATTGGTGTTGTAATTTATTGTATGCAAAAAGAGCAGGTATAAAATTTGAATATTGTAGTAAGAGATTTGAAGCAGTGATGGCTCAGTGGCAATAGCTATGGACAGCCGCGCAGCAGATCAATGATTCGAATCCCGCCGCAGGCTTGAGCTGCAATGTGTGATAGAAGAGCATTTTGCGAATGCCCGCCTAGCTACCACCCTCAAGTAGAAAATCTGTCACCAAGCACTTAACATTGTCTTCCGGCAGCCGTCCTTGAGAGCCAGTAATTCTAGGTTAAGCCTGTTAACACCTTCGACCGCTTCATCACTTACCATATCAGGTGAGATTGTGGTCAAAGGCTTACATGTCAGCAATAGAAAAAAAAAAGTGATATAGGTGATAAACCGTTTTTCTATCGGTTATTTTTTGTAGTGTTGAATTACTTACTGAATTAAAAAAAACGCAAGAAATCTGGGCATAGTTGTATTCTACCTAAGGTTTTACGGTAGTACTTACTTACGTAGCTAAGGGCCCGTTTCAGAATGTTCGAGTAAGTTCCGGATTTACTACCTAGAACATATTTAATAAATAAAATACTATCTTTGCGTTTCACAGTCATCGATTTAGCCTATCTATCGGTTAAAGCTTGAAACGCGTTGCGTGTTAACTGTCATTTTTATCATTCAGTTATTTTATGTGTTGCATAGCAACCCGAAACTTTATTAGGACATTCTGAAACGGATCCTAAGTATAATATAATAGTTCACTTAAAAGTGCATAAATTATGCATCATTGATAATCTCATATCATGTACGCATTCAATATTTATTTTATACATGATAAGCACTTGCTATAGTTACTATGTATATTATCTTTATAATCCGACTTATAAATTAGATAAACATATTTGTACTTAGATTCGGTTATACTTACGTCAATTTGATTTCAATCAGCTGTAAAACAAATTTATAGGTAAGTACCGATAACTATCTAATAGTTATATCTATTTAATTCATAGCATAGCATACAGAGAGTCAGGTAAAAAAATCTTAGATAGCATAGTACTGAGAGTCAATAAGGAGACTTCGCCTGATCTGACATTGCCATGTTCGAAGTACATGAGCCATTTCGCTCGTTTCCTATAAGTTCAATGCCCAGAGTCAATAACGTTATAATGGAAACAAAATTGGACTCTTTAATAATATTTACACACAAGTATAAATTAATACTCGGCTGCAAATTATTTATTATTGTTGAACGTTTTATCGTTCTATTGAAATTAAAACTGCAAGTATGTACCTATTATTATTATAATATATTATATTTATGGAATCCTTCATTTTGATAACCCACTTGATAGGTTTGGTTTTTTTTAATCTTACAATATGGTGTCTAAAATCCGCCAGTTTGCTTTTGCTATTTTTTATGTGTGTCACTTGCACCATAAAGACGAATCTAACCATAATAATATATCATACACTAAAATAGGTTATTCCATTTAGAAGTTATATGGTGGAATAAAGAAACTCACAAACATACATATACATATATTATGAATCCTGAAAATGTAACACTCCTTTTTTTGGGCAGTCGTGTAAAAAAGCATTGGAGATACTCGTACTGACTCGACCTTTATTCAACCTTTTTTACATTACCATATCTTCGGACATTGTTTGTGCGATAGAAATAAAATCTCTTTTAATGGTTGGAAAGCAATAAATACAATATAGAAAATAAAATATATAAAGCTAGCTGCGCCCTGCTGCTTTTAAATGCGTGACGATGGTGATGGGAAGTATCGAAGAGTTCCTAATGTAATAAATGTTGCATGGAGGAAGGGCATTTCGCACATTATGCCCGCCTGGGCCACCCTCGAGAAATCTGTCCTTAAGGACCTTTT
This sequence comes from Plagodis dolabraria, assembly GCA_963854805.1. Lineage (NCBI taxonomy): Eukaryota > Metazoa > Arthropoda > Insecta > Lepidoptera > Geometridae > Plagodis > Plagodis dolabraria. The sequence goes on along the minus strand of OY978448.1, from coordinate 29,003,715 downwards.
ATATCTTTTGTACCCGTACTCAAGCAAATAAATGAATTGAATTGAATAGGTAGCCTATCAGTTAAAAATAAATGGATCAATATACACAACTAGTTATGCCATCAAACAATATTAGTTCCTTTGGAAAGACCAGGCACAAATCGATAGTGTTCCTTATGACACTACTGCAGACAAGGTTTTACTAACGTTTCTAGTAAATGTGGCTATGGGTTCATCCAGTGCCTAAACTGTATATTCCAAGTTTTCATCCAAATCGGTTCAGCCACGGATTTAGGAAGGGAGGAGGCTCCCTTCCTAAATCCGTGGGTTCAGCCCATGAAGGAGCACCAAGCACACACACTCACATCCTCACTAACAAACATTCACATTTATTATAAAAAATATGATACGAGTAAAACGAGGGCAATCAGTACTAATATTATAAATGTGAAAGTAACTCTGTCTGTCTGTCTGTCTGTCTGTCTGTTACGCTTTCACGCCAAAACTACTGGACCGATTTGCATGAAATTTGGTATGGAGATAGTTTGAGACCCGGGAAAAAACATAGGATAGTTTTTATCCGACTGCGCAAAAAGAGGTTAATGTTTTCGCGCGATAACCGTCATACGCGCGGGCGGAGCCGCGCCCGGATAGCTAGTATGTAATAAGAAACAGAAAGTAGGAACTAATTTACATTTTTAAATTATATAGCTCCGTATCATAAAGACATATATTACGAACATCAATCAATATGAATGTAATCCAGGAACATTAAAAGAGATTAATGTTTAATATCATTGCATTATATAATATTTCATCTAGGTTGCATATAACATGCAGTTCTCCGCGAAGTGCATTGGTAAAAGTAGCGCAGCGCACGGTTTTGTAATATGAAACCAGTCTGTGCAATCGCTGTCAACCAAAAAATCTTAGAGATGTCGATGTTTTAGGGTTCCGACAAAGGTCAATAAGGTGCCCTCGCTGTCTGCCTGTGTGTGATCCATATGTCACGAGTCCCTAGCACACACAAAACAGCACAATGCAAACCAGGAAAATTCCCATACATTCTTCAGAAAATATGTTACTTACATGTATAGATAGAAGAACGTATGGAATTTTCTCGCCCGCGTCTTTAGGTTTACCCCAGAAACCCTACAGGTGGTCTAGGGGTGGTGCTAAATTTAGTTGGTTGTAGGCTTCCGGCTGCAGCTTGTCACCCATCAGACAAAGTCAAGTCACCAAACGGCCTAGCCGTGTTCCGACATGATGGCCTGGTTAAGTCTCGTGAAGCTATTTCGAAAAGCAGGTCGAAACAGTTGCCTCATTGAAAACTATTACATTTAGACAAGGCATGCTCAGCATCCTAATGGCGAGTTCCGGATAGTAGCCTGGTCCAAGGCACGGTTCTCCGTAATCCGACCGCAGCTAGTAGGGGGGCCAAATAGTGTGCCACATACGAAAGGCCACATATATTTTTCAGCTAGAAAATAATAAACATAGGGGGCCATCAATGTTGTAAAATTATAACCATTTTTGAGGGTACCTCTAAAACTGAACTATCATATCCCCTATTTAACCAACAAACACTGAAAACAACGATTTATAATGTATATAGTACTAGCTTTCCGGCCGCGGCTCCGATCGCGCGTTTGCGGTTATTTTCCTAAACCATTAGCCTCTTTTTACGCAGTTGGGTAAAAACTATCCTATGTCCTTTCCCGGGTGTCAAACTATTTCCATAACAAATTTCATCCAAATTTGTCATGTAGTTTTTAAGTTTATTCGTTGTATACAAAAATACAAATCTTTCCTCTATATAATCTTTATATATAAAAATTACGTGTCACGTTGTTTGTCCGCGATAGACTCCTAAACTACTGAACCAATTTTAAATTTGATTTGGTGTGAAAATTGCATTTGTTTAAAAATTGTTTAAAATAGTGTGCAGTTTGATCAAAATTGATAGATAGGATAGCATAGATCTCAATTTATAGTCGTAAGTCGTAATTACCCGTGCGCAGCCGGGGGGGCCGCTAGTATTAGTATAGATTTACGCTGTGCGATCAAACGCAACAAACATTTTTTCACTTACGAGATGTTGCGATGCGATACCCTAACTAATAGATAGAAAAGCTTGACTCGCTTACGGCAAGTTTTTTTCTTATACTTCGGAGACAACAATAATTTATTACAAATTTAATGACGGGTATTGCAAAAATTATGTTAATTTATACGCCAGACATTGATTTGTTCACCATTTAATGGCAACTCGTGTCAGCACACGGATAATTTTGCGAAACCATAAGAAAAAGGTTCAAAGGTAAAAAAAAATTAGTATATATTTGCAAAGAAATTGCCACCAACATCTTTTTAAAGTTATATGCGTCGAAAGCAATTTTCCTAACACTACCTAGTCCGCTTCAGTCTTTCTTCTAGGGGGCTTGTTCGAATACTGCCAGCGCAGTTTCTTGTGATAAAATAGCTCCACCTTTACGTCTCTTTTGATTTTTTTTAACGGAAAAGATAACTTCCAAGAACTATAAATTATTTCGGGAAACACGGATAAAAATATCTGTTGTCCAGCTGCTGCTTTCATAGCATAATTTTGGTAATTCGACAGGACGGTATCCTGGGGTTGTGGGTTGAAGGGCCGGTGGAAGTTATCTTTTTCATTCATATTTTTTGTTTTCGCTTAGCATGCATCAATGCTCCTAATAATAATACTGTTCAATTTCTGATTGGTATATTGGTATCTACTTATAAAAAGAAGTCACACGGTGATGTAAGGAGGGTGAAAACCATAGAGATATAAATTGCTTTCTCTTTTCTGTGGTGAAAACGGTCTGTTGTCTAGAATCCATTGTTTTGAGTGTTATACTATACTCAGCTCTATTCCCTTCACGCGAATATAGGTACTCGCGTGGAAATATCTTTCCCATACGAAAATTGTCTATTCTCTTTACTAAAATTTTCAGTGCTTTCATGGTTCCTTCCGCCGTCAAAGTGCAACCACATCATTCTTCATTGCTAAATTTTTATGTTCGACCGTGCTTCTTAAATTTATTATCCTAAAAGTCTGTAGTGCTTATAAGTATTCGTCAAGATTAAGGCGACTGGTTTATTGAGAGCACTGGATCTTTGTATTTTTTTTATGCCTTATATGTTAGCCTTTGACCACTATCTCGCCTGATGGTAAGTGATGACGTGGTCGATGATGTTGTTCAGGCTAACCTAGAATTACTGGCTCACAAGGACAGCTACCGGAGCACACCGTTAGGTGTTTGGCGACAGGTTTTCTACTCGAGGGTGGTAGCTAGCCAGGCGGGCATTCGCAAAATGCCCTACCACCATGCTATAACGACTGCCATCCTAAGACAACAACCGGGACCGGTGGCTTAACGTGCCTTCCGAAGCACGGAAGCGCTCAGTAGTAATGTCACCAGCGGTCACCCATCCAACTCATGACCGCGGCGGACGTTGCTTTGCTGACAGGTTCAGAACGGCTACGCAAACTTCGCTACGAGCGCTTCAATAACCCTAACATAGCATTTGTAATGATAGTTTTAAAAAAATGTTTCCTCGGTTGCATATTTAATAACTAAGTAGGTACATATCTACTTATTCTGCACCCAGGGGCCAATTCTATATAACTACTTATTTTACAACTTTCTGTTAAATCAATTTGTAGGAAAAAAAACATTGAATCCAATTTAATCTTTCTTTCAAAATGTAAATGTTCTCCACCCCTCTAGATTATTTCAATGTTATGTAAAAAAAAAAGTTGCACGGATGTTTTATTGTTGAGGAGTTTCATCGATATATTATTCAAAAATTAGTATCAATAAATAATACGATATCGTAATGAATTAGTATAAGAATAATAAACATTTTAGACTGTCCCACATTTCATTTCGCTTTGCAACACAGAAAGAAGTCGGGCTGCTATTCTCCGGCCATCCATATCAATGCTAGTTAAATCAGGAACGAGACGAGGAAATTCGCTCAAAAACTACACAACATTGCTTTGAGAATTTGCATGTTGAAGTGGCAATGGGCAGGTCACATTGCTCGACGAACCGATAACTGATGGGGAAGAAAGATTCTCAAGCGGTTACCACATTACACCGGAAGATGTAGAATTGGTACCCACCTACAAAGTGGACTGACGACATCGTAAGAGTCGAGGGTAACCAACGGTTAGCCCGTTCATTGTGGCGTTATATGGGGGAGGCTTTTATTCAACAGTGTACGTCTACCGGCAGATGATGAATATAGGTACTTATTAAATAATAGTTACAGCTGATTGACCATGAATAAATTAGTAGCGTTGTAGTAGTGTAGTAAGCGTCACTCACTGGTTAATATTGGGTAGATATATATTCCCGTGAATAAAGAATCCTGTGGGGTGCCGGGCTAGAATGTCTCCTGGGACCTTAGGCACTCCGTTGCGTTGAGTGGGTCACGCGAGCCGTCCAGCTCAGAATGCGTTGGAGACTCTATAGGGCTTGCGCCCAGCGAAAGTTGACATCATTCGCCTTACCGCGCGACCAGCGTACGGTTTTAGTGTCACTGGTTGGTGCATATGTCTATAAAACTTACCAGTTATGTTATGACGCAGCGGAGTGCCTAAGATCCCAGGTCAGGGGCAATTTATATGAGCCCTCTGCTCTATAATGTAAAGTATGATATAATTTAAGAAGTGAGGTTCGACCATTATTATACTATTGACTTTGTTTAAGATATAGTTAATATTAACGGATATTAAAAAAGGAGGATGTTCTTAACGCTGCGGAGAGCCTTATTGTGTAAATAAAATGGTAATGGAGATGTACTCAATGTGACATTTCATTAAAATACGATGCCCATTACCTGTATTAGACTTTAAAAATGTATCATTTTCATTACCCTTGGAATTAGACAATAAGGACCCTGATCATTGTTTCTACTATCTGCCGGTACTCAAATGAACATAAATTAGCATTGCAAACATTTCTGGATAAACAAATATTGCGAAATTAGTATTGAATCGCGTGCGAACTATTGCAGTGATTATACATTAATTAACGCATAGTCGCGATATTGTGACAAAATAACTACCTAAGTGTGACTCTATGACAAGAGGAATTAGTTATACTATTATAGATGATAGCTTTTGCCAGTACTACTTCGCCCAATGGGGGCAATTCGTAACCAAGTCGATTTTGACTGATATGTACATCTCGAGAAAACTGCCGGATGTCGTTTTTAAAATCAAATTGTTACTTAGTGGTACAACTGTTTGCAATTAGCCCCAGTGTAATATTTATAATATACTAGCGGCCCGTCCCGGCTTCGCACGAGTAATTACGACTGTAAATTGAGATGTAAGCTATCCTATCTTTCAATTTGCATCAAATTGCACAAGGTTTGCGAATCAAATTTAAAATTGGTTGAGTAGTTTAGGAGTCCATCGCGGACAAACAACGTGACACTTAATTTTTATACATAAAGATTTTATGTGTATGTTATGTATGTCTTTAAATTAAATTGGTATCTAAATATCTTTAAAGAAACTTATCGATGTTTAACTAATAGCAATAATAGTAACATATTTATTACTTTTAAACATACAACCTTAGAAGAGTTACCTATAATCCTTACCGCAACAGGCCGTCCCTAGAGTCATAATTATTGATATATAGAAATATATTTATATATAGATAATATTTGAATTCTTAGTTTCAAGCCAAGAAATATCATAAATATTATAAAGATAAATCTAAAAGTAAGCAACCATGTTGAAATTGTCTTCAAAAGTTGATCGAGTATATAACTGTGCATGTAAGGATAACATTTAAATCTTTATTTTTTATTGGATACTAGCTTTCCGGGCGCGGCTCCGCCCGCGCGTATGTCGGTTATCGCGCGAAAACATTAACCTCTTTATGCGCACTCGGATAAAAACTATCCTATGTTTTTTCCCGGGTCTCAAACTATCTCCATACCAAATTTCATTCAAATCGGTCCAGTAGTTTTGGCGTGAAAGCGTAACAGACAGACAGACAGACAGACAGAGTTACTTTCGCATTTATAATATTAGTACTGATGCTGACGAAATTCCAGGAGATATATTATAGTAATTTAAGTGTTGAGTGTTGTTTTTGTCATAAATTCTTTAGATTTCAAGATAGACAATTTTAGATTTTTAATGTAATAGATATGTATCAGAGCTCCTTTAAGTAGGTACATGTCAGTTCTGTGGTTTTTAATAAAGATAATAAATCCTCCTAAATTTGCTATATATCATGAATTTTACATTTTAATAGCGTATATTTAGGGTGGGAACGTTAAAGTTATCATGTATTTTGCTTAACATTCTCTCACGGTTTCTACAAGAAAAATTTTATAGTTTCTCGAAAATTCTTCACGGAATGCTCTTACGGTAAAACATAAAAGGACAAACTACGAATAAACTATACCATAGATTACTCAACAGTTTTTTTATTGAATTAGTTTGGTGCTCAGTGAAATCACATCTCTGCCACACCGGCAGGTATACATAGGTACTGTCACAGGTACAGTGACCAATGAAGTAGATTTATGTGACGAAAAAATTCCTGTTGGGTAAACATGTATGTTTTGTTTGTGTCCATGTTTCATTTAATTTAAGGTCAACGATGATCTTGCACATCCTCTGAATAGGTTCTTACTCAAACCTTCAATGATAGAATATCCCTGACCGAATTCGGCTGACTCACTTACTTTAGTGTACAAAATAACAAAAAAGCCACTTGTCAATTATGATATTTGGCAAGTAAATATTATTCTTGCACAAACTTATAGGTACTAAGAGATTGCGTCCAAGTAGCGGTTCGTTGACCTTGAGAAAGTTTTGCAATAGTATATAAGTGTGATTACCGGTTTACCGGTGATTTTGCGTAGAATGTAAACTGTAAACAATGCTTTTATACTTCGAATTAAACGGTTTTTATCTATATTTAAAAAAGCTTTAGTCTTCTTTCAGGGACACGTCCTATCTGCAATATATAAGTACTTCCCCTCCTTGTGGCATAGACGTCGGACGCCTTGCTTATATAAAGCTTTTATGGTGTTATTTACTGATTCTAATTTGTCTTGCGTATATAGGAAAATAAATGTAGGTCTTTGTTAGGTTTTAGGTGTAGACCGTACATGTGCACACGTAGAAGAGGTTTTTTTATGCGGTCGTGATGGTACAACTTTACTTATAATACCATTCGCGTTTAGAACCACACGAAGACGTAGTTTTTTTTTATGTTATGGTGACGGAACTATCTCGAGGTGGGGCGGACTAACCTCTGCCTATAACAGGTGCATTTCGTCACAAGTCACGAAATGAACTGTGCCCGCCACCTGGAACACACCGTTAGGTGCTTGGCGACAGATTTTCTACTTGAGGATGGTCGCTAGCCAGACGGGAATTTGCCAAATACCCTTCCACCATGCGGTGAAGCTCAAGCCCGCGGTGGGATTCTAACCATGGACCTGCTCGCAGCAGTCCATAGCCAAAGCCACTGAGCCGTCACTGCTTCATAAAATGCGTCAAAAGAAGATTTTTAGGCACGTTTAGCCTATTAATATCAATAGAATATTTTAAATACAGCATAACATGGTTATATTCTTCTTCACTCACTCACAGCCCTTTGCCTAGATCCATTGAAACCAAGCGATAAGAGTTTTTCATCTAGGCTAGTCTGAATGACCTTACAAATTTACATCTAATAATTTACTTTAGAAGGGCGCTCCGTGGTGAATGGAAAGTTGTGTAGTGGTAGGCTACTCTCTATAGTTCCTGACGGAGTGTCTAACAAAATACCATGCGGGCGAAATCATCAAACTGCATTAACAAGAAGTGCAATAGGTATCTTTTTATTAATTAATGCTATGTGTATAACGCGGAAGCCAGACATGACTTTTAAGTTTATTAACCTATTATGAAGTCTTCGGAACGTTTCGTAACCAGCTGCATCAAGTTGGCTCTACTTCACAGTCGCGTCCGTCGTCGCATCGGTACGCTGCGCGGGCGCATTATTTTACGTTTGAGCCCCAATTTCACCAATGAAAGGTTAAAATAATACTTGAATAACTTTATATTATAAACCAATCAAATATTCTGATATAAATCTAATACTATTTATTTTACTATCATAGAAAGTTAAACCTAGTAGGAGATTTTAAAGTTGGATTCCTATCGTGGACAAAAGAAAACTCCTGGATTTGACTTTTACGACATGTGACGGCAGTTTTGGGCTTATATAGGTTTTTAGTTTCAGAATCAGAATCAGAAATCTGAATCAGAAATCTTTATTGACCATTATAACAGTATACGTTACACTAGGCAAGTCATTTTACAATAGGTTGTTTGCATGATAATATACTAAAATATATATACGAAAATTATGATAACAAAGTACTTAATCTAACATGTTCCAAAAAATTCATAATTGCAATATGATATAATAACAATTTAAAATTAATATACATAATAAATATATCTATGTGAAACAAAATAAAGATTAAGATGAGGTCAATAATATTTTGTGAAATTACACGCGATGAATTCAAATTAAAAAAAAAAAAAAATGGCAGTATTAATTTGTTATATTAATGAATTTATTGTTCATAATTCAAAAATGAAGATTCTGATAACATCATATTCATAAATTCGTTAATATTGTATAGGGGATTATTAAGAAAATATATTTTTATTGTTTGCTTAAAATTCTCATAATTTAAGTTCATAATTTGATGAGGCAGTTTATTGTACATAGTGATTTTTAAAAACATGCCCTGTTTTTTAGTTTTCACAAGTCTAGCTTTTTGTCTAAATAATTTTTAATTATTGCGGAGATTATAAATATGGAGGTATGCATGTCCTTATTTTTTGGTAACCTTTCTGTTTCTTCATGTATTTCTAGTAGACAATTGAAAACAAAGAGTGAAACTACGGTCATGATTTAGTTTATGGAGCTATACCGCCAAATTCGATCGGAATACTTTTTAAAACTTGGATTAGATTTTTAGCTTTGCTATACAGCCCGCTGCCTGATGTCAAATTTCATAAAAGTCAATACCATGGCAGATATAAAATACTGCCACATCATTGGACGCCTATGTTGACAAAGGCCTATCATATTTAGTTGGTTAATGAGATTAAAGTTATCCTCGTACGTATTAGTTATACCTTAGTTTGGTAAAATTGGCCCTAAAACAGTTTTTAATATTTGCCTTTATTCCGTACAAACATTCTGGTAGGTATACAGTGTAAATAATGTGAAGTAAAACACCTTATATAACTCGATACTTATAAACTTCCTTTATTATTCTGTAGACTCGTTATACTATATTAATGTTAACAGCTTGATACAATAATATACTGCGCCTAGATTATGGTTAGCAATAAATTACATTTTTTCTCTCAACCTCTGTATCCCAAACCGTCTCTCTTCCCAAAGTCAAGTCACTGTCTTGTTTTTCTTTTTCCTCGCTCTATGTCCAGTCTGTATTGCCAATGTTCAAGAAGTAATCGAGTTTTAGTCTATTAATCATCGAATAACCTTACAATACAAACCGTGGAGCTAACTAGTTATTTATGAGACGTAAATTTATCTCTGAAATTCGATCATGCTGATACAGTTTAGATAATTCATTTTTTATAGCTATCCTGTGAGCACTCTCTCACCTTATGGTGAGATGAGGTCGACGATGTTTTTTTATGGGTTTGTGACTAGACAAGCACAAGGCCCACCTGATGATCAGAAGCCTTAGGTACACTTATCACCTATATCAGTTGTTTTAATAAAATTGAAGTAGTATTCGCCCGTTGCGTAAGAAGTATCAACTTATTTAAATTCTTCTGTAGTGCAGCTACATGTAGCGCAAATGCGTCACGTCATGCTTTGCCAGTTTTGCCACCCGCATACTAAAAAGGAGACATAATAGTACCTCGCGTACCTATACGTAGGTATGCGTAGATATAGGTATGTTACGTACAAAAACAAAGAAGTTTATAGTCATCGTATTCCTTTTTGAGATCGGAGATATTCGAATTAAAGATTAATAAAACAACAGCTTTGCAAAAATGTATATTAGATATCAGTAGGATTTAAGGATTTTAACGACACCTCATACCTATAGCCAAATCTGATCAGGCTTTTAAAGTTTACGGTGGAATACGCTCAGGATTCTATTTTGAAACCACTCACATTGCTCCCAGAATTCTCCGCTCCCCCAGGTTTCAATACAAGTACTTGCGCTAAATAAAAAGTATGCAGTCTTGCGTAACAATACATACTTTTTATTACCAAAAAATGGAACCGACTTCAGCACTCAAAACTGTGAAATAACTTGTTGAAATCGGTACCATGATAGTTCAAAAGTCCCTATTATAACAATATTGTGCGCATGGTACCGACTTCGACAGGTTATTTGACACTTTTGATTGTTGAAGACGGTTCCATTTTTTGGTAAAAAAAAATTTTTTACTCTTTTTATTGGTCCTTGCCACTTACAGGATCGATTTTCATTCAATGTCAACGACTATATCATCAAGCAAGATAGGAAAATAATTTTAAGTTATTAGAGTGTAACTCAAAAACGGCTTGAACGATTTTGATGAATTGTAAATGGGACCAAACGACAAGCATCAGCTTTCAAATAAAAAAAGAACTATTATAATCGGTTCACCCGTCAAAAGTTATCAGGTAACAAACATAAAAAAATACAGACGAATTGAGAACCTCCTCCTTTTTGAAGTCGGTTGAAAATACTAAAATGGGTAATTTTGGAGATATTATTTTTTGTGGAACTTTTTGAAAGATTTTATTACCATTGCCACGCTAGCTGATAAAAAGCACTATTCAAAGCAGATTTCGAAAGAAACATCAAACAACACATTTCCCAGCTTGTAAGGTGCAAAAATATTTTCCATTTTATAGGATTTGTATTATACAATTTAGTTTGCATGCATAATTTTACCAAAATAAACAAATTAATTATGATAAGCTACTAAGTATCTCAAACGATATCATACTTATCATATACTTACGTGATAACAGGTCAAATTAAGGATACGTACTTACCTCCCTCAAATATACCTATTACTGATTAAATAACAAAATTATGTAAATTATACCTAAATATTATTTCACAATCTTAATCTCAGCTTTAAAAAAAACTAGTCACATACGAGTTGAGCCTCACTTTTTTAGAGAAAAACTGATCGTCAACTTTATGATGACCACTTGTAATTTATCGTCTGTGCCCCCATTTATTTTTATGGATAAAAAACATAAAAAATTATAATAACCACATTTGCATTGGGGTGCATAAATATATAATACCTATTTTATTCGACTACGTAATTATTTATTAGAGCCTCCTGAAAACTAATTTGATTTAATTTCTTGGCCAATATACGACTTTGGGTCACCATTTTACACAAAATTCACGTAAGTAACTCATTCCGTGGCATCCATGGCATACTCGGACAGACGGACGGATGGACAGATAGTGTAGTCGTCCTGTTTACGGTTTGGGTAAGGAACCAACTAAATATTTCTTAGGTAATTCGTGATACTAACACAATATACAGGGTTATAGGTAAAATGCTAACAACCTCTTAGGGTTGACTTCTGCTAGTCCTATAACAAACATTTTGAGATAATATTTTATAGTTTTGAAAAAAAAATTGTGTTTTGACCGGAATAAGTACGAGTACGATACCACCTGATGTTAAAAGTCCCTTGTGCCTGCAATGTATTATTTCATATTTTTATTACTTTGCTCGATGTATACTATTCAAAACTCTATTCAAAGGGAGAGCGGCGCGGTCCAGTGTTGCCACGGCTCGCTCTTGGCTCTGAGTAGTTTCAAAACAAAAATAATATTATCTCAAAATGTTTGTTAGGACTAGCAGAAGTCAACCCTAAGAGGTTGTTAGCATTTTACCAATAACCCTGTATTCTGTTAAATATTACATTATAAATTCACTTTTAAGATATAGACGGACACAGAACGGACAGCGAGGGCTGACTCATTTGGGGTCCCGTCCCGTTTTCTAGTATGGAATACTCTAAGTTCTTCTTCTTTGCCCATGTTGTGAAGTGGCGTAGATACGTACGTGTTCTCTCAGATTCTGATTGTATTTATAGCTGATAAGCCAGCCTTTGACCATTATCTTACCTGATGGTAATTGATGACGTGGTCGAAGATGTTGCTCAGGTTAACCTAGAATTACTGGCTCTCAAGGACAACTGCCGCAACACACCTTTAAGTGCTTGGCGACAGCTTTTCTACTTGATGGTGGTAGCTAGCCAGGCGGGCATTCGCAAAATGACTTACCACCATGCTATAAACCACTGTCAGTGAGAGAAAACAACCAGGACCGACGGCGTGCCCTCCGAAACACAGAAGCGCAGTAGTAATGCAACTAGCGGTCACCCATCCAATTCATCATGACCGTAGCGGACGTTGCTTAACTTAGCTGATCGGCTAAGCAAACTGCGTTACGAGCGCTTCTAGCAGCCTTTTTCCCAGTCGAACTTTTATTACGTACACATATACACTCGAGAGCAATGAATCCGGGTCACTTAAAGAATGTTAAAAATCTCGGAAACTAAAAATGATAGGTTAATGCAATAAATTGTATTTAATAGACAATGTAATACTCCTTAAATGAAAGTAAAAAAAATATGAGTCACCATACATTTTATTAACACAAAATTACATAAAGAAAAAAACTGCTGATCTCTCCTTAAAAAATAATAGGAAACATGAAATTTTTGAACTTTATTACGATTTTCTTGAATTTTAATACTTCGTATTGCCTCCTCGTGCTTCCATTACTGCGTTTACGCGGTTTGGCATGCTGTACACCAAGTTCCTTATACGATTTTGGGGAATATTCTCCCATTCCTCTGTGAGAGCAATTTTGAGCTCACGAAGCGTGATTGGGGGAGGGTTTCGTTGTTTTACGCATCTGCCTAGCTCGTCCCAAGCATGCTCGATCGGGTTGATATCCGGGGTGCGCGCTGGCCACTCCATACGAGTAATGTTCATCTCTTGAAGGTAGTCATTCACAATCCTACCTGTATGAGGTCGGGCATTGTCATGCATAAATATAGCATCCTCACCTAAATTGACCATAAATGGACCAACGTGATCATTGAGGATTTCTTCCACATATCTTACGCTAGTTAAAGAGCCGTTTTCTATGATCACCAGCTCTGTGCGACTTTCAGAAGAAATTCCGGCCCACACAAGTACAGACCCACCACCGTAGGCTACTTTTTCTTCGATGCATGCTTGCTTGAATCTTTCCCCTGGTCTTCGATACACTCTGTGTCTTTCATCGTGCTTGTAGAGCATAAATTTTGATTCGTCGGAGAACATAACTTTTGACCAATCTTCAATACTCCAATTTACGTGGCTCTGGGCATATCTTAGTCTCGAAATACGATGCCCACGCTCCAGTTTAGGGCCGTTTGCAGGTCTAAGGGGTTATAAGTTAGATTCAGCAAGCCGACGTCTTACTGTCCATGCACTTGGGTTACTTCCTCCGAGGCGTCGAAACTGATTGGTGAGTTCAGTTCCTGTGAGAAAGCGATTTCGAAGCATGGTGTTCACCAAGTATCGGTCTTCTCGTGCTGTGGTACACCTGGTTCTGCCCGTTCCTGGTCTGCGTAGGTTAGAACCAGTTTCTTCGTAACGTCGGAGAACTCTTTGTACTGTTGACAGCGACACACCGACAGTCCTGGCTGTATCGCGCTGACTCCGGCCGGTTTCCAGCATTGTAAGTATTCTGGTGCATTCTTCAGGCGTAAGCGACATAATTTCAGCTTGAATAATGAATATAGAGCACTATCAACATGGTTTATGTACCCACATAAATGACAGATTACAAACAAAAGCAAAACCAAATGCTGTAATTTCGTAGTTCCATCTTCGAAAGTGGCCCTTTTTCAAATTAGATTTTTTTATGATATAACTTTACAATAACTAAGAAGTTTTGATACCTTCATTTAAGGAGTATTACATTGTCTATTAAATACAATTTATTGCATTAACCTAGCATTTTTAGTTTCCGAGATTTTTAGGATTCTTTAAGTGACCCGGATTCATTGCTCTCGAGTGTATATTCACACATATTATTATATTCCTTCATCTTGTGACATGGCAGTCCTCGGAGAGCCTCCAATCATTTCACCATTAGCTTTTTGGCGGCAGATCATCTACTTGAGAGTTAGCTCTGGCCTTCACAAAATGCCATTCCACCTCCCTTTCCTCATCCAAAATTTGAACCAACGATGATCACGCGCAACAGCCCAGACCGTTGTAAGTACATACAATCCCCGGGCTTTTATCGACTTTTACCTATGCTAAATAATTTAAACATGGTATACACTATAGTAGAAAAGGCGTTAACTCCTACACCTTTTCCTAGAACTGCTGAGAGTTTAAAGCATATATGTAACCACAGATTAAATAGCATTTAGTACAGAAATACGTACATAACATATTCAATTCAAATTCAAATTCAAAATCATTTATTCAATTTAGGCGTCTACGACACTCTTATGAAGGTCAATTACAAACTTTAATATTGAAATATTCTACATTGTACTGCCACGTTCAGCAAAAAAATTTATAGAGCCACTGCGAGAAGAACGGGCAAGAATCTCGGGGCCATTCTTTTAAACGTCTGTTTACAATTTGTTATAAACAATATAATACAATTATTACAATATTTGTTTAAATTACGTAGGAGACAGGTGATGGCTTGGCAGAGGTGGAATTTTCCAAGCATTTTTGTCGTTTAAGTAATCACAAAGCATTTAATGTAATGTAATGCATTTCCGCAAAGGAAATGCATTACAATGCATTTCCTTTGCGGAAGAAACGCGACGACACCTGTAAATTGTCGGTTATGTCAGACATACTCATAATTATTTAAGTACCTGTATATGTGTGTAAGAACGTTGTACGTACCCGCTAAGTTGTCAATATTAAAAATACTCACCGACTTCAAAGATAAAATACGCATAATCAGAGATAACTCAAATATTACTCGTCAGATCTTATTCAAATTTAAATGGAACTACATTCACAGAATAACAAGGACCTACATTACAAGCATCAGCTTTGGAATGTAAAAAAAAAACACCAAAACCGGTACACCCTGTAAAGAGTTAAAAGGTAACACATACAAAAAAAAAGAAGAGTCGAATTTATATCCTCCTCCTCTTTTTTAATTCGGATAAAAAGTATGAAATAACTTGTTGAAGTCGGTACCATGCTGATTCAAGGCACTAACCTCACATCATCATCAATATTATCATGGTCCGACTTCCACAAGTTATTTCATTCTTTTCTGTGTTTTTTATTGTTGAAGCTTTTGCATTACTAACCAAGGTCCTATTAGAATGTGTCCCAGGTGAATATACAGGGTTATTGGAAAAATGCTAACAACCTCTTAGGGTTGACTTCTGCTAGTCCTAACAAACATAAGATTTTTTTTGTTTAAAAAAAATAATTTTTCGTTTTTTAATGTATTTTCGACCGAATACGTACGAGAACCACGTGATGTTAGAAGTCTCTAGTGCCTGTAATGTATTATTTCATATTTTTTATTACTTTGCTCGGTGTAAATATTCAAAACTCTATTCAAAGGGAGCTCGGCGTGGTCCAGTGTTGCCGGGGCGGGCGCTCTTGGCTCGGAGTAGGCATGTTTGTTAGGACTAGCAGAAGTCGACCCTAAGAGGTTGTTAGCATTTTACCAATAATATGCTATATTACCAATGTATAAATAAAATTATTGTTAATTTGTAAATTTTAACAGAGTTATTAACTTGACCCAATATTTAACGGGTCATATATTATTATCTCAATGATTCGACCATGTTGCATTAACTACTAACAGTGTATGCTCAGATAAAAAAAATCTTAGTGTATGCTAGTTGAAACTGTGCTTGTTATAGGTTTCGATTACATATTTGTAACAACATAATAATGGCCCTATCGAGGCTACGACTACCAATACACAATAATTGTGTAGTGTGGAATTGAACTCAAGATTTCAAATTAGACGTGAATCATGACTGTACTGTTGGCTGTACTCTTGGTGTAGCAAATTATTGTACGTGGGAAGCCAATTCATGGTGGGAAGAGTTAACAGACACAAATAATAAATTTGTAGAGTAGAAATCTCTATCCGCGCATCCAATAGATATATGGCTTCGTACGACTATGTTCGCACCATCATTGGGTAGGACTTTAGCATCAGTGTGTAACACTATTGTGTACCTTAATATTTAAGATCTAATTGGTTTATCATATTTTTTATACTTAATAGGTAAGCCTATAGACTAACCTATCAAGCTGTAACAAAATTTTAATGTACGATAGTGGTATGCACTGATTCTAAAGTCCTATACTCAATGATGGTGCGAAAATTAAGATCATTCCTCCGTAGAGGTCAAACCTTTACCGATATGTTTTATGTTATGGTTATGAGTGAGGTTTCAGTCTAAAAATAAGCTTTTTTATTTGTGGAGGGACGATGCAACAGTGTCATGGCTGTCCAGACTTGCACTCTTCCTTCATTGAAGCAAAATATAACAATATGTAAATTGTCACTCATCCGCATATTCATCCTTGTTTTGTAGGTGTATTATAATATAATATATACCCACCATACACTTTTAATTTGTAAATTATTTTCAGTTAGCTCTATCTTGACTTCTTTTGGTTTTGCGTCTCGATTCTATTCTCAAGAACCAAATTTAGATTATCTGCCAGTGACTTTGAATATGTAAAAAGAGCTGCTTCACAAAATGAAATAATGATAATCGATGTCAGAGAGCCTGAAGAGGTCAAAGAACATGGAAAGATTCCCAACAGTGTAAATATTCCTTGTAAGTGTCAATTTATCTTAGACGAATTCATATACCGACCCCTTACGTAGGTAATCTGTGTCTTTACAATCGTTATTCGTTAATATGACAACTTGGTAAATACAAAATCTCAGTACATACTATTATAGTTACTCTGTAATACCTATATTATTGTGTAAGTAGGAGTAGATTTGTTTGTGCGAGTACGTCCGGGGAAGTACCGCTAATATATACCTATGTATTTGTATCGCTAAGCAGTAATGTTCGCATTACTGTGTTACGGTTTGAAGACTATGATGGGTACAGGTATAGATTAAATAATAGTTACTGCGTAAATTTGCCGGAGGTATACAGGCAAAGACGAAGTTAAGTTCTAGGTTAAGCCTGTTAACACCTTCGACCACATCAACACTTACCATCAGGTGAGATTGTGGTCAGCAATATAAAAAATAAAATAAAAGTTAAGTGGTTTTTGAAAAATGTCAGACTGAGGGCGTAGGACGGAGAGAGCTCGTTTCGAAAGCGAGTGAACGTAATGGAATTCGCTTAATATTAAAATAGCGTGACCAACTTTTATTAAATAAATGCACATAAAATTGAGCTTTTTAAAAACGGCAAACATCTTTCAGGTAATGTATCACAGGGTTGGTAGATAATAATTAGAAATAAAATTTGTATTCATACGATTTAATGTATGTACACAAAACTTGATTAAACGAAATTTTAAAATTGTATCCATATTTTTTTCTATCGAGAGAAATATATGGAGTCGTATTTTCGGATTAGGCATAATAATATTATATATTTTATTTATATCTGTAAAGCGTACACTCCGTCGAAGTAGTGTAAGAAATATGTTCAAAAATGCCTTTTTGAGACTCACTTCACCTATATCTTGGTGATGGGTGCAGTGCAGTTCGCCATTGACGAAATTTACCAATAATCTGTTATACCTATAGGCATATCGCCACCAAGGGGGCCTCGTGTTTGTTCCGTTACAATAGCATAAAATATATATTTTACCTATATGTATATAATATATCTAGCTACATGTTGTAGACATTACGCAAATGGTGCAATATCGTGCCATATATCTAGTCGTTTATTTTCCCATTCACCACGTACACAGTGAAAGTCACTTTGTCTGCAATTTCAATGTAGTTTGCGGCTGCGATAATCGAAATTTATAAAACTGGCTAAGTAAGATTCGGACCTTGCTCGTTGAGGGATCCGCAGCAGCCCATAAGGCAGTTGTCCCACCACCGGCAACGATGAACGAGTAACGAGTAAAGCTAGAATTAGAAACGAGTTGGCGAGCCGCGAGGAGCGAGTGTATAGTTCCGATAGTTGTGTAGCTCGGCTATAAGCGAGTGAGCGAGTGATGCGAGCGATTACTCGCATCACTCGCTGTATTCTTTTCTGAAATAATTAATATTTTCTCTTCTGGTTGCTCTCTCGGAGAACATGCTAAAAATTTTCAATTTAGACGTGCCTCTTTTCTTTATTTAATGTAATAAAATAGGTAGTTAATTGTTACGCAAGACTGCATACTTTTTATTAAGCGTGAGTAGGTACTTGTATTGAAACCTGAGGGAGCGGAGGATTCTATGATTGCTTGATTCTAGGAGCAAAGCGAGTGATTTCAAAATAGAATCCTGAGCGTATTGAAGATATCAAAGGTACGCGCCGTCAATACTATATCTCGATGCGCGCCGTAAAATAACTTTCCTGCCGAGCGAAACACACAATTTTTCACTTTAAAACCACCGTTAACAATAAAATCACTTGTTGCAAGAAAAACCTCGTAAATAAAATCGTATTATCGTGCTTATTTAAATCACAAATTAAAAATCTGAAAGTTAAGACGAGGCTGCGGAAAAAATACTCTCATTCGACTAGTTTTTTTAAGCAACTGAAATATGCAATCAACACGAAAACTTAAATATTTGATATTTCAAACCTTTTTCTATCAGTTGTACAGTCAGAAACACATTTGAAAGAAATTTACTCGATAGTTTTAATTTTTCAAAATGAAGCCTTTTCTTTAAATTATTGGAGTTTTCTTGGAAACTACATCAGTTACATATTAATAATAAACACACATAGAAAGGAAATGTAGTTTATTATCCGCTGTATAAGTAAAATTTACCTAGAGTAATTAGTATTGTCATAATAAATTAAATAGTGTTTTAGACTTACGACCTTTAGTTCTGTGCAGGATTACGGTCAATCGGAAGATACGATATTCAACCTTATTAGCTTAGGATTACGAAATAAAATCAATGCGTAAGAGCTGTCCTTCAGTGCCGCGCTGTGCGCCGTTGGACGTGGACCTATCGCTCGCGCGCTATCACCTGTGCTGTGCAGTATAAATACGTATCTTGGTAGGTATATCAATCAATAGGGGAAATAAAGATAACTAAAAAATAAAAAACGAAGCAGAAGAGTCGATACAAAGACTTTGCAAGAATTATGAGAGAGCGTATAATATTTCAGTTTATTTTTACCTATGCAAATTTAATATTCGTTTGTATTTCGGTGTTTATTCTATTCATGAAACATATTATCTCTATCGAACTAAGAGATTCTATACCTACTAGGTTACTAGGTTCCTATAGTACTGTAATGGAGCTATAAAATAACTAAATGTCGTACTAATCTAAGTACGATTAGTTGGATACTATAATAATATCTGGTAATGTATAGTTATGGTCTCACCTGATGGTAAGTGATGTGGTAGAAGGTACCAAACAGGTGATAACTAAAATTATCTGGCTCTAAAGTACAGCTGACGTTCAACCGTAAATGGAGTTGAGTGTTGCTAAATAATAATAACACAAGCGTAGCAAATCAAAGCATTTGGTTTGGTGGGTATATCGCAATAAAACATCGAACATTGTTCATGTCCCTCAAGACTAAATGTAGATTTATATAAATGAAAGAATATTCAGAATCAGGCAAGTAGGTATATATTCAAGAGATTATCTACAAAGTCACCTGCATAGGTACTTTTAAATATACATTTTATCACTTAGACATGTACATATAAGTAACGATTTATACAAATATAATAGAGTGGAATAAATAGATTCTGTACATATATATAATAAAATAGACTGTGCTCATAAAATGCACCTTCTTTCTCAGGAAAAAAAATAATAAATCAGTCAAAGTCCGAGATCACTCGGAACAGGGAGAACTGTCGGAGTCGCCATCTCATATAATAAATTTAGACTGTGTTCTTCCACTATATGAAAATAAGTGAGTAATCTTTGAATAAAGTATTATTAAATTTGCACATTTTATTCACAGGAAATTTCGTAAACGAAATATATTAAATATTATTTCGTTTACGAAATAATATTAAATATATTATTTAAATATTATAATACCTATATTAGGCAAAAAAATATTTTGACCTATCCATAGCAGAGCAGCAGGTAAACTTAAATAACAAAAACGTATAAATGTGTATATACATTTTTTTTTTATTGCTGATAGGTAAGCCTTTAACCACAATCTCACCTGATGGTAAGTGATGATATGGTCGAAGGTGTTAACAGGCTTAACCTAGAATTACTGGCTCTCAAGGACAGCTGCCGGAACACACCGTTAGGTGCTTGGCGACAGATTTTCCACTTGAGGGTGGTCGCTAGCCAGGCGGGCATTCGCTAAAATGCCCTTCCACCATGCGGTGAAGCTCAAGCCAGCGGCGGGATTCGAACCATGGACCTGCTGCGCGGCAGTCCATAGCCAAAGCCACCGAGCATCATGCTTTTTACACTGAAAAAAAAAACTTTACATTATTATCGCCCTGCACTTGTCACACCTCTGTAGGGTCGGTATAAACAATATATTTTTTCTGAGTACCTTCACAAAAGACAACGCATTGACATAGTTGTGCGGAGTAAGACTTAAATTTTATGGCCGGCCTCCTATCTGAAGCAATATGCCTTTGCGTATGCCATCGTTGATATGTATTATACTCGCTTTTGCCCCCTTTTCGGTTATTAGTTAGGGTATTAGATAGATGGTAAAGAGCGATGTTTTACTCTTGACGTGCAAAAAATCTGACGTGAAATTATCTGAATTTATGTATTTAAATTCATTTATTCATATTCACTACACCCCCTTTCTGAAGGCCGAGCTTCAGCAGGGGCGGAGCAGTTTGTATGGTGGCCGTCTTGAAATCGCCATTTTGGATTTTTGACAGGTGTCATTCGACTGCTCTCCCGACATTTATCCTTACTTCTACCTTTTAACAAATTCTATCTACACATTCTAACAAATTGTGCGAAATTGATTGTCGGACAAACAGAAATGTACAGTTGCTTTTCTGAAGGCTTCAGGTAACGGATTGTCTGTAAAATGTATTTTGCAGGTATATATATCAATAAAAAATTTGATTGATATTATCAAACTGAAGGCTAAATGCACATTTGTAATATAACTAAATGCTTAGGCCTTGTACGTGGCGATGGTAAAAGGCCGAACGGCATGACTTTGGTTCCGTGGAGGATGGGAAGGCCTCTGGTATGGGACGCTACCTGTGTCGATACCTTAGCACCTTCTCATATTCCTGCTACCCAAAAAGTGGCCGGTGCGGCGGCTGAACTAGCAGAAGGCCTCGAAAGGCGCAAATATAGTAATCTCAGTAGTTGTTACATGTTTGTGCCTTTTAGGGTCGAAACGCTGGGACCGTGGGGACCGAGCGCCAAACTATTATTCAAAGACGTCTCAAAACGTCTGGTCGACGCTACTTGTGACCAAAATGCTGGCATATACTTTGGACAAAGGATAAGCATTGCCATACAACGTGGCAATGCGGCACAAAAACACGTATTTTGCAATATCTCAGAAACTGTGCGTTTTATAAAAAAATTGTAAGAACATAATTTGTAGCAAATTGTGTTGCCCACAAACATATTTATATAACTTTTTGCCCTAAATTAAATATTAAAGAAGTTATAAGCAATAATACATTTTTTTGCTCTATAACTTTTTTATACATTTTACAAAAAAAATACCCTAGAACAATGTCGTAGATGATCTGCTCAGGATTTTTTTATGAAACTCGCAGGTTAATTGATAAAACTGAAAATAATATCCACAATTTTCAATACGTTTACACGTTGCAAAAAATGTAGCACAACTAAGAGAATAAAATGAGATAGAAGAAACAGCTAAGCCTACGTATAATAATAATAGTCGTAGCAGGCAGATGTTCCTTTGAACCCAAACGGTTACTCAGACCTTTTCTACCTGCTTATCCTTCCGTAAGTTAAATTTAGTAAGTTCTATGGTAAGGAAAACAGGAATGAAGAAGTAAAGTTGTACGAATTCAACAATTTTTTTTAAGAATATATTTACAATAAAAAATATAATAAGTTAAACATTTCTTTTTGACCGGATTCTCATGAGCATTGACGAACCTGGTCAACTTTGGAGCGCTGTAACAGTGTGTTAAATGAATTAAAATAAAATAAAAAAATCGTCAAAAGATAATCAAAAATGTTGGTCTGAGGTATTATTTTGTAAAATAAGAAAAAAAAGTTATAGAGCAAGAAAAAAATATGAAAATTTTCTCACTTTTTTGCTTATAACTTCTTACATTTTTAATTTAGGGCAAAAAGTTATAATAACATATTTGTAGGAAAAATAATTTGCTACAAATTATGTGCAGTGGAATTTTTTGTAGGACACATCGTTTCCGAGATATCGCGAAATAAGTGTTTTCACCCCTTTTATCAAGATGGTGGCCGGGGCACAAGGGTGGCGACCCCACAAACTTAGATTTGTCTCAAAAGTAAAATTGCGCCCTCTAGGAATTGCAATATTCGGTCCTTAAATTGTAACATTTAAATGGACTACTATGTAGGTATCTATATTTGATTATGTCCTTCTAACCATAATTGTATACATATAGGCAAATAACTTAGTTTTGTAGTTTGTATACCTGCTTTGTGCATGCATACCTTGGTTCATTATATTTGTATAACTGCCCTGTTGGCGGAACGGCTTTAGATAGATAGATACATATCAAACAAATTATTGGAGTACAAAATTTTATGCCCAAGGCGGGAATCGAACCCGCGTCCTCCGATATCGCGTCGGATGCTTAACACCATCTCAGCCACCTGGACATTGGCATTTCTGCCGAAACTTTGTGCTCCAATTGTATTACTTTAACCATCATAGGGGACGGTGCGCGGCCATCAACCAGACTACAAGACTTCATCTGATCGAAAGAAGTGTTTTTTCAAACACTTAACTCTCGGTATGATGTTGCTACCCTTCTATATTTCTAAATATGATTACAAGCACTATCGCGTGCTAAGCGAAATCATATCAAACAAATTATTGGAGTACAAAATTTTATGTCCAAGACGGAAATCGAACGCGATATCGGAGGACGCGGGTTCGATTCCCGCCTTGGGCATATAATTTTGTACTCCAATAATTTGTTTGATATGATTTCGCTTAGCACGCGATAGTGCTTGTAATCATATTTAGAAATATAGAAGGGTAGCGATATCATACCGAGAGATTGTTTTGGCTAATGCACTCAATTACAAAAACAATAAACTTTCTTCCTGCATCATTTAAAAAACAAAAACTTTTATACTTTAGCCGCACCAGCCTTGAGAAAAGGGCTGTAAAATGGCTTTGCTGGAATAAGGGCTCTTAACTTAATGTTGTCTTAGGTTTTCGCGATTGTTACACATAGTAATTAAACAACATTAAACGGTTTAAATCTCGTATATTTATCATTATTTTTGTCCTGACGTTTCAAACACTTTGCAGTGATCGTGGTCACGGGGACTGCAAACTTGAAAAAAAACTTGACTTTCCGTTTCCGATACTCGTTATTTCTCACGCACACTTTTGCATATCATTAAAACTGTATAAATTGAAAACAATATATTTTTTATTTTATAAATGATTTTTTGTTAATTTATATACATCTTAACTTAATTTGTCGATAACCTCTGTAGACTATACCACTTACTAACATTCTAAGAATCCACTATTTTTATTTTAAAGTCTAATTTAGTCACCTGTTCCAGTACCTCTCACTTGTCTGCCATGTTTCATTAAAAAAGCCTGTATAACATGTTCCCTACAATGTTTCTGCAGCTGTGTGTTTTTTTCATAAAATATCCCAAAGTTTAAGGCCCTTACAATTGCGTATGTAGACTCTTCTGCAAGTTTGGTAAAAAAAAATCTTATCCTGCTGTTTAGAAGTGGCTAGATATATATCTGGTTGGTCTAATTTTTACCATAGTTGGTATATGAAAGCAGAGTGGTAGTAAAATAACACCTTTCTGTTAACCACTGTAACTGAAAAATTAAACGAAATAGGATGTATACGAATTACGAACATATTTTCAACATAAGTAATTAATAGTCAAAAATTATATGATAGCAATAAAAAAAACAACCTGCTTTATATTATTATGGGAACGTGTACAGTAGCACAGTTATGAAAAACTATAATTCATATTTGTATGACGAGTCGTGGTAAAATATATTGCCCACAACTAACATTTAATGAAATCAAATCAAATCCATTTATTTCAGGTCAATTGTACCCATATTCACCGAATATAATATAATATTTTGCTCATTCAATTTGATGGTATTTTACTTTATTCTAATGATGTGTAACATGTAATCTGATTAATCACATTCCAAGATACTGAGAACAATGTTGATTCATTCATAAATTATCGTCCACGCGGATGCCAAGTAACATTACTTTCGTTACTACGGAGAATTTAAAAACACCCCATTTATCAATATATATCGTCGGTGATAATCCAATACCGCGTAAATAACAGTGGCTGATACCGCGAAAGTATGGAGGGCAAAGTTTTCAAGAGAGCAAAAAAACTGAATATCTTTATAATCAGTCATGTTAGACTTGACTGAACTAAATACAACCTAGTAAATATTATTACGCACTTATTTTTCAGCGTCCCTTAGTAATTATGCCTACTAATTCCTTAGAAAATGTACCTACGCGGTATTTTTTTTATTGAATAAATTTTCTTGCTACATTTAATGTATTTGCGCGGAATTTTTAAAAAAATGTAAAAAGTTATATATTAACATCGAGATATACGATAGAGGTCAATGTATATTAAAGAAATGTAATAATTTTATAGAAAACAGTGAGCAAACTACACTGGTTAAAAGTATAGGCCTGCAATTATGAACCATAGTAATAAAAAGTTATAAAACTACATCTAACTCAAGTAAAGTATTAAAACTTACACACAACTTGAAAGTCTTCTTACAGGTGTAGATATTCTATATTATAACGTTTTAGCTAAACAATTAAAATGAAATAAAACAATTCTGTAGTATTATAAAATATTATAAAACTTAACATCTATGAATGTTACATTATTTGGACATTTCTTTATTAATATAATATCACAATCAATAGTACTGTAGTATTTTAATATAAGTCAATTATCTCAATCAAAAGTTCTGTATAATATTTAACTTAAACAGAACTCAAAATTACCTACTAATAGGCGGAGATATTTAAATATTTCGTAGTTCAAACAGTATCACAATCAAAAATGTAATTTAGTACCTACTCTAATAATTATTATTTTAAAACTTACATAATCACAATCTTAAGTGTTGAAGCATTTAAGCATGCTAGAACTATGCACTCCCTACTTATACTACGTATTAATGGCAATCCGCAGGAATCACAGATTTCAACTGTTGTAAGTGGCCATATTTACTCTCTTGTATGGGCAGTCTCGATGAGTAGAGAACACGTCCAATGTGGAAATATTCTTTGGTCTTCGAGGCAGTGGACTGAATCCATCATCAAAGTGTTTTTTGAATTCAATCGTTCCGTTAGGATCATATTTTAATACTCTCAAATCAACCACGCAGTCGGCTCTTTGGTCAGGTCGTATGGAGTCATATATTTGATAATTTTTGGCGTTGTAATCTTTGAAGAATGTGTAATCGGGTTGCACGACTTTATATGGGGGTGGTTTTTTCCTGGCTTCTTTTGTCAACTACCCATACTGAAACGGTAAAAAAACTCGACGTTTTTTAGCTTTCTTTCAATAACGTAGTGAACAGAGTACACTTCCATGTGTGTGTGTCCTTTCTGTAGGTACTTTTGAGTAACTGTTACCTGCTTGTGGGTCTGAAAAGAGCATTAGAAACCGTACTGTTTCTGTTTTGAGCAGTGCAGCCATCTGTCCACATAACCACGTCTTTGCATCTCTCCGCTAACAAATTTAACTTGTTTATTCAATTAATGTAATAAAAAAAATTACTTAAAAAAGTACTGGGAAAGCTAACAATCAAATATTAATAATTACTTACCGAATATAACACGATTATTTTTAAAAACAACAATTTTGCGGGACATCTACAAAACACGACCGGACGACACAGGCGCAACAAGGAACTTACGCGGTATTAGCAAAACAAAATGGCCAACCCTCGTTCTCGCGGTATTGACATTTTGTAGTTTTGAGGGTTCCTGATTGGCTTTTGTAACGGCTGTTAGCGTGACTACACGCCAATCAGCGCAATTCGTCCAAAACTGCGAAATCTCAAATTTGCTACTTTTGTACTTCCGCGGTATTAGCCACTGTTAGTTACGCGGTATTGGACTATCACCAACGATATCGTGCCGTTTGGGCTGTTATGTACCACCATCATATTCCGACCCTTGTCTCACTTATGTTGGTTTAGTGCAGTATGTTTTTTTTTATAAACACGGAGACTGCGACGCAACAACATAGCAAAGAAACTTTAAAAAAAAAGACATGAAAACAATTTTTTAAATTAAACAGTCTGAAATAACTGGTTGATATCGGTTCAATATGATCTCAAATTTGTGTTTTTATCAATATTGAACAATAACTTTCATCTATATTCATAGTTGCCACTTACATTAGTTGCTAGAAGCACTGCGATCGTCAAGGCATTTTGGCAAATTACTTTTAGTAAGTTGACTGTAACTGGCAAACCGTTCGCCGGTGTTGATGAAATTAAAATGAAACCAATAAAGAGTTAAACTGTACTAGCAAACAAATAATCTTCTATATTGTAAGGTTCAGTAAAAAAGTTATGTGTGGTCAAACATAAAATAAATAATAGACAAGTCAATTTAAGAACCCTCTTTCTATTGGGAAGTCAGTTAAATATGTATAATATGATATACCAATAATATATACCAATAAAGTCGAGCAGACATGAACATATGGTAATAAGTAATAAGTCTGTCGACCGTAAGAATAATTTTGAAAAGTAAATCAATTTCTTACTAAGAAATATTAGTAATGTTGATAAAAATAAAAACGTGACATCAATTGCAGTATATACAAAGTTACTTTATATATCTTTTTTTTTTTTTTTTATTCTAAATTTTTTTTTTTTTGAGACTTTTGGTCGCTGAGCGACTACTTTATATATGTACTTTATATCAATGGTATCTGTGTTCGCGAATCTAATATCAAGTATACAAATATGTTTATAAGCGAGACGCGTGCGCCGCTGCTGCACATCGCCTCGTTCGGTGCAGCGGGGATCGTTGCGCCGCATGGGCGGAGCTAGCGTGGGAATTATTTTTGACTGCCCCCACTTAAATTGAGTTTTTTTCATCTGTTATAATATAAAGGTTCAAATTCTAAAAACCTAAGCCACGCTAGCGGGTAAAAAGCACTTTTCCATGAAGATTGCGAATGATAAACAAAATCTTTTCGAGCTTGGAAAATGTTAAATGAAACGGGTGTCTTCGTATAGAGCTCATTGAGTACCTATATCTCGTATAGAGCTCATTGAGTATATCTCAATGAGCTCTATACGGTGACACCCGTTCCATCACAATCATAGGTGGTAAGACATTTTGCGTATGCCCGCCTGGCTAGCGACCACCCTCATGTAGAAAATCTGCCACTAAGCACCTAACGGTGTGTTCCGGTAGCTGTCCTTGAGAGACAGTCGTTCTAGGTTAAGCCTGTTAACACCTTCGACCACATAATGTGAGAGTGGTGTTCAAAGGCTGACCTATATCAGCAATAAAAAAAATATATTATTTTTAGGCTAATCGACATAATAGCACATATTCTGCCATAATGTTAAAAGGCTACGTAGTACATTATTTTTTTTATGCCTAATAGATTAGCCTTTGAACACAATCTCACCAGATGGTAAGTGATGATGTGGTCGAAAATGTTCTTCAGGCTAACCTAGAATTACTAGCTCTCAAGATCATATACGGTTCCAAAGATTAGGTCAGACAGACAGATGGACATACAGACAGCTGAGGCTAAGTAACAGGATCCTATTTTCTAGTACGTAACCCTAAACAAGTTGATAATTTACTCTAAATCAATCTTGCATCATTTATATAAAGGGTTAGCTTGACCGCAGAATTCGCAGATATTGACCAACAAGAAACAAAATAGCATGGATTATTTGTTATGAGGGCCAAGAAAAAAGGTGCTTATATCATATATATGCACCTTTTGTTTCTTGGCTTATAGGTTTTATATTCAAAATGTGTATCTGCCGCATGCCGTCCCCAATGGCCAAAACCCATTGTGAGGACCATATAGATATAAATTGCTTTCTCTTTTCTGTGGTGAGGACAATGAGACATCAACATTTTATAGCAGCAACAGAACCGACCTATGAATGACGCTGATGTTTTTATACTGTGTACTTTTTATTCTGTAACTGTGTCTGAATATTTGAAAAGCTGACTTGAAATTATTAACTCTATTTTATATTTGTGTTATTACTATGTATAATCTTATATACTTGCCTAATATTTGCACGCCTGCTTGCAGGCACAATACAATTGTCAATACTAATATAAGGTTTTATGGTGAAAATTCTGAAAGTAATTGTATTTCGCAAATAAATTATTTATTGATTGACTGATGTATTAATGTCCTCATCAGTAGTAGCTCTAACATAGTAATTTTTGCATTAATGTCTGCATAACGAATAATATTGTGGTCCTTATGGAGAAGCTCAGAGTCACTGTGCGAGCTACGGAGAGAGCTATAGCTCAGGAATTCTTTGCGCAATCAAATCTGGAACGTGGATGTTCGCCCAAGAACTATAGTTACCGACATAGCTTTCAGTTTGCAAGTTGAAGTGGCAACGTGCAAGCAACAGTGCTCTACGAACCGATAACCAATGGGGAAGAAAGGTTCTGGAGTGGTTTCCACATTACACCGGACGACGTAGGAACAATTTTAACCACGAGCATTTCCCAGATCCTTAGGACGATGAATTTTTTGCGGGTTTGAATCCCTCTCTTGGTTCCAATCTTTCCTTTGTTTTGTGTACTTATGTTCTGGGTTTGAAGAATTGACGATCTGGTAAATACCGATCATTCTTGCTTCCCTCCACCGACCTCCAAGGTTTGTTTACCACTATATCCACGCGATATTGGCAAAATTATGGCGATCCCGCAAAAAGTTGAAGTTACAAATCATGTACCTACATTAAGTAGGTATACTAATACTTATGTTCTTTACTACAAACAAAAATGACAGATCGTAATGCAAGACTCCTATTTCTTAGCAGGTTGGGTAACAAGTTGCGTTAAAGTTATTAATGTGACAGACTTAAGTGCAAAAGTATTTTTCTTTAAGCGTCAAGTAGCCGCACCGCAAGTAAGCCAAGAATCGAATAACACTTATCTTAAACACTTCACTATGTAACTATATGTATAATCATTAGGCAAATCGATAGCCATGTTTGATTGATAATGTAACCTAGATAAGTAAGAGTAGTACACCTTTATTATAAGAAATAACCTACCTACAACTTATACTAATACACAAAATGTTTGAGAATAAAAATACTAGGTAGGTACTCTCTTTATGACATTTTGTCTTGTCCAAGTAAAAATTATGTAAATTGAATTTCTGATTCAATTTTTTTTGTTTTGTTTTGCTTATTTGTCGACTATTTTGATACAGGTTGGGTGAATCATTCCATTTACAGACTAGATACCAGTGCCTGATAGACAACAGAGTCTATTCTACGTTTTGCGTACGGAAACCTGTTAAGAATTAGATTATTTTATATAAAAACCCTTACCTACTAGTTAGGTAATCATAAAGATAATGAAGATTTGCTGTCTATTCATCATATTTATCTTACATATTGTTTTTTGTGCATCATTTGCATCATCATCATCAGCCGGAAGACATCCATTGTTGAACAAAAGCCTCCCCCATAGAACGCCACATTTAACGGCTAAAGGTAAGCCGCTTGTAACCATCGGCTACCCACGACTTTTACGATGTTATTATATTGTGTATATATATTGATATTATAATGTGGTACCTATTCGAGAACTTTTCTTCCCCATCGATTATCAGTACATTTGCAATTACCCTCGTCAAACTAAAGTCAACGTAAAAAATTATTATTATTTATTTATTATTGTCCTTTATGCCCTTTTGATCCTCAATAAACAGCTATCAGCTGACTGCATCCATCGGCTCCCAGAAACTCTCATGATAATTGTCGCTCTCAACAGTATTGAAAGGAGCCAAAGTACACGCTTTTTTACAGTCGCTACCGGAAATGCTTTCCATCAGTTGTCAGTTCGTCGAGAGATGTAGCCGTTCATTGAGGTAGGCTTGTAGAATCTTAACATATCTTACACGGAACTTTTTAACCGACTTTTTAAAAAGGAGGAGGTTCTCTTTTCGTCTGTTTTTTTATGTTTGTTAACTCAGAACTTTTTACTGGGTGAACCCATTCTGATGTTTCTTTAAGCTGATGCTTGTCGTGTGGTCCCATTTAAATTTCATCAAAATCGGTCAAGCTGTTTTTGAGTTACACTACGATAACTTAGTTGTTTTCCTATCTTGATGAATCAGTCATTGCCAGTGAATGACAATCGATCCCATAAGTAGCAAGGGACAGTAAGGGGGTAATTTTTTTTTACCTAAAAATGGAATTCACTTCAACTCTTAAATGGGAAATAACTTGTTGAAGTCGGTACCATGCACACGATATTGTCATAATAGGTACTTTTGAACTATCGTCTATCATGGTACCTACCGACTTCAACAAGTTATTTCACACTTTTGAGTGTTGAAGTAGATTCCATTTATAGGTAAAAAATATTTATGATACACGTATCGCCAGTTCATTAGCAGTTACCTTGTAGATATATAGATATATATATACATATATATGTATAAAAACTGACATTATTTAAATTAATTCATGATCATAAAGTTAAAACTGTGCGAAAAAAGTTTTATATATTATAGGTAGGTATAAAAAAGAATAACAGTTATTCACATAACTGTTATACCTATATGTATTATGT
Source organism: Plagodis dolabraria (assembly GCA_963854805.1). NCBI lineage: Eukaryota > Metazoa > Arthropoda > Insecta > Lepidoptera > Geometridae > Plagodis > Plagodis dolabraria. The sequence goes on along the minus strand of OY978448.1, from coordinate 28,972,470 downwards.
ACCTATATACACAATAAATTGTTCTTAGGTGGGTAGGGGAATCGGTCCACCGGCCGGCACCTATCTATCGGCCATTCCTGATCCTCTTGCAGTATTATTTAGATATTAGCTACTTACTATTACAATATAGGAACGAAAGTTTTGTAAGTACTCTTTGATTGAATCGCCTGATACCCTAAAACATTATTCGGTTGGGTTACTATAACAAACGATTTTTAAAGAATTGTTTAATTTCACGTTGGCAGATGAGAAAGAGTTAAGCACCCAAATACAAAAAAAAAATAGTGACTCGCCTCTCGTTCAACCGTAAGTTTTTTACTGTTATACTAAGTAAATGTTGATTGTCAATAGTTTTATAGCTGAAGAAATAAGTTATAGTCATTCTTTTATAATTATTTTAATAGTATTTGATTTTAAATAACGATTTTTTAAGGGGCCGGAAACAGAAGCAAGATATTCGTTAATTATTCTATTTTCGGCCGGGGTGGCCGAGTTTTAGCGACATGCAACCTAAAATAGTTTTGTCTCTTTTATTAACGTGGTAGTACACGTACGGAACGACTCTTTTTATTCAACTGCAATTACAGTTAAGATTTTAGTTTTCAGAATTCGGCCGTCAATTTGCATTAGTATGATTAAATAACGATATTCACATTTTACAGATGGCCGAAAACATTAGCCGTAATTAATTGACATTCTGTTTTCGGTCACATAATATTTGTATGAAAGAAATGCGATCGAAAACTGAGGTATGGAAAACGGTGGTATTAGTTCTTCGTCCATTTTTATTAATGTACTTAAATTCGTGTTAACAAGTCTTGTTTTTGTACATAGTTATTGATATTCATTACCTACTTACTAAGTTACTAAACTCTAATATTGTTTTTAAGGATTATTTGTATTTTTTTAAATATAATAAAGGTTTTAATAATGAGCACCTGATACCCTCTGAAGGCCCTATGTGACAGGTGTCTCAGGGGGGGCAAATTCCTCAAACAGTGGAAGAGGGGCAAGCTTCTCCTGAGGAAGGAAGGCCGTCCCGCGGATGAGCATTCGAGCTATCGGATTGTAGTAGTTGACGATGCGGGCAAACTGTTGAAGCGTATCGTGGGTGCTCGCCTCGTTAAGCTCCTTGAGACAACAGTGCCCAACCTAGCACACAACCAGCTCGGGTTTCCGAGAGGTCACTCGACCCTGGATGCCATCTCCAGCGCCCGCGACCTCTCCAAGGAGGCGTGCTCCAGTAGTTGTGTGTTGTTGGTCGTGTCATTGGACGTTGCCAACGCCTTCAACACGCTGCCCTGGAGCACAATATACGCTGGACTATAGTATCAACGAGCTCCCCACTGCCTCTGAAGGCTAGTCGGGGACTATCTCACCGATAGAGAGGAAGTCTTCCCGACGACAAATGTGGAGGTTCGAGGTCCCGTGACGCGAGGCGCGTGGCGTTCCGCAGAGCTGAGTCTTGGGCCCCTTCTTGTGGAAAGTCGGGCATTTGGGTGCTTTGGGGCGCCAACCTTCGTGGAGTTGACGTCGTTCGGGATAATTACAGAGAAGCGGACATCGGATGGCCACGGATGGCGTCGGGACAGTCGTGGCCAGAATCAGAATGCTGTGCCTGGATAAGGCGCTCCATAAGTCCAAGGCCATATATTTTTATGGCCGATGATGGGCGCCACCTGCAGACTCTACCATTTTTGTGGGCGGAACCTACATTCTGGTCAGGAAAGCGTTGAAATATCTCGGCGTTGTCCTTGATAGCAAATAGAGGTATGATGCGCATGTGCGGCAGCTGGCCCCCCCATGGAGACAGCTGGTGCTATGCGTCGCCTCCTTCCAAACACCAGAGGAGGAGAGGGGAGGGCTTTCTGCGCCGCGAGTGCATCTCCATCTTGCTTGCGGTACAGAGAGTAATGGCAGTTAGAGTGTTTCGGGGCTACCGGACACTCAGCTCTCACCACATGGGAGAGTTACAGTTTTTTATAGTATTTTTATTTATTTTTTTTTTATAGTTTTTTAGTTACAGTTTTTTACTCTCACCACTCTTCGCAAGACCCATACAAGAGGGGGGGCCGATGCTCGACTCGAATCGATCCGGCCCGTACTCGGAGAGTGGGTCCAAAGAAGGCATGGGAGGCCCTATTTCAAACTGACACAGGTTCTCGCCGGAAGAAGCTGTTTCGGGAGATACCTGTGTAACATCGCACGAGAGAGAGCGTTCCCCGGCCCCCAGTGTGGCTTCGCGGAAGACAGCTCGCACTTGAGGCATGCCCAGGAGAAGCGGTCGTATATGTGTATATCGTATACCTATATATCCCTGATCGCAGTTATGGGGCCCGACCTCTCATTGCCGGCCATCATCGTAAAGATGGTCGGTGAAGAGAGGTCGTGGGAGGCGGTGGCCTCTCGTGTGGAACAATAGTTTCGCAGAGGGAGGCGCAGGAGCGGCCTCCCGATTCGAAGAGGCGAGCTAATCGAGCTTGCACGCCGTCTCCGCTCATAGGACCTGGGGCGTTGGTTGTGGTGGCAGCCGGCGCCTCCCATCAGGGTTAGGTCATCACAAGGTGTGGATGTCCCCCTGTATTCCGGGGCATCCAACGAGGCGGTAGAGGGGAGGTATTCCCCAGAGGCTGGGCCTGCCTAAGTGGGCAGCGACGTCGGTGGGGGCTGCGGAAGAGTGCACGACTGAACCCGCGGTCTCTGCTTCTAGTTGAGGACAGTGATACACCATGGGGTTTTTAGTCGGTAGTGGGGTCCCTATCAACCCCGAGCCTGACATCACGCAACTGCTCCCCGACGGTTGGGTATGCCTAAAAGCATTTACCCCATGAAAAAAAAAGGTATAAGATAAATATGATTGTACAGTTTCACCTAGACGGATAAAAATAATTTATAGTGAATTATAGCTGATAGGATAGGTTTTGACCACCATATTACCTGATAGTAAATTATGATGTGGGCGAAGATGTTGTTCAGTCTACCCTAGAATTACCATTAAAGTGTAACAAATTAAATCAAACATTAAAGTATAGTTTTGAGTATGTACTTACTGCCAAAACAATGAGGATGTTGGAATATATGTGTGTTGGACTAGTAGGATATTTTAAATGGATACATACATACATATTACACATAAAAATGTTTTTTTTTTAATTAATTGTATGGATACATTAATTTTAAATCAATATTAAATGTTCTGACCGAAAACTGGGTACTGCTGACCTAAACTAAAAAAAATGGCCGAAAACCGGCGATTTCGCTAAATTGGGCTTTATAATTTTTTCTAAAAATAAGGAAGCACTTGACGTTTCATTAAATATTAAATACGTAAATTACATTATATAGGGTACATATATCAATAAACAGCGCAGGGCTCAATCAATTGAATATTTTTTTCTAGCGTCTTAAGTATGGCCGAAAACTAGGTATGTAAAATTTTTAATTGTGCTTAAGGATATAAGTTCTTAACTAGAACATCAAATCAAACTATCAGGTACCTATATACCTAGCCTAGGAGTATATAGATAGATAGATATGGTCTTTATTCACTGACCATATATTTTAATGATAAAGTATGATTTAAATTAGTATAGGTACGGAGCGAACTACTGACGGACTGCATCAAGGTCACATAAGTACGTAGGTATGTATTTTGAAATACATAGTCACAGTAGCTCCGAGGCCTACAGCATTCAACCATACGTTCACAGAAAAGGGCTTGCGCAAGTTATCAGAGCCCTTTACAAGGGCAGATTACGACACTGCATCACAGATTACACTGCATTGTCATCGGTTATCGTAGAACATCATGGACAGTGTTACTTCTAGAAAGTAATTAGATAATTGTTTGACTTTTTGACATGTAACATTGGCCATTGCAAGGTCTTTTTAGACTGATATCTTTGCATCCGGCCTAGATTTATGAGGTTGAACGACAGCACAAGTAAAAACAAAAAGTAGACTCAGAACCAGTACAATAACCAGAACCAGCAACAAAAAGACGCAGAGCAATTAACGCAGTAGGTAGGTAGGTACACAAACAAGACAAAGCACCAGGTTCTGAACAAATTATAAAAGAACTAGGTACCTACCTAGGTATGTAAGTACTAAATGCTAGAAGTTAGATCATAATCCAACAGAAATATTCAACAACCTACTAATGATTGGAATAAATAACAAAAGATTACCTACTTATGTATTGTACCTAGGTAGGTACCCATTAAAAATTTGTTGAGATTTAACAGACCAAATAAGTCGAATGTAACATAAACATTTAGGTAAGTAGGTATTCTCAAATAGGTATAATAGCTACGACTCCAATTCGCCATCTAATCACGTTAGATGAAAACCAACCAAGTTTTCAACAATAGAGCGCATTCACGTCAAGAGACAAAGTCAACGAACCTAGGTAAGTAGGTACCTACCTATCTCAAAAATAAAAGGAATGCATGGTTGGAATTATTTTGATGGTGGTAGGGCGTTTTGCAGATGCCCGCCTGGCTGACTACCACAGAAAATTACACCCAGAATCTTACGGTGTGTTCCGGCAGAAGTTCTTGAAAGCCTCATTCCCTCCTTCCCATTCCAGTTATAGGTCTGTTTACTACCTTCGACCAAATCATAACTTAACAACAGGTGAGATTGTGGTCCAAGACCACAACTTACTCGAAGTTAGACCAAGTCCCGAAAGAGAGGGCAGGCAGACTAGCCTTTGTCATTTTCAAAATATTCAAACTTAGCACGGTAATGTTATCTATAAACATTACCGTGCCAATAGTACAAGAAACTCTGATTGATATAAAATATAAATATAGCTATAATATAAATATAACTGACCAAGCATAGAATTATAATGTTATAATCTAGGCTAAATCTATAAACATAGCTAGGCCAGTTTCCGCCTTTTCCTAGATATTAGATGTGCTGTTAAAATTATTAGCCTCCGGCACCTCTAGGCAGAGCATGCTATGTGCTCTAGGGCCTCTAGGTCAGTTCTGTATTGTTTGGTCACATAGTAAAAAAATAACAAATTCTGTTGAATGTAGAATACAGTTCAAGATTGTATTTTGTACCTAATATCGTCATTACAATACAATTTTTAATTTAGAATGCATAAGCACTAATTACGTACCATTCCTAACAACACGATATGATTAGGCAGGCATTTTGCATAACGATTAAAGGCACTATCTCTACTCATATTTTGAAGTAAATAACCCATTATACTGATTTTCTCTATTTTATAACAATAATATGCTCACTTACCTTCATCAAAGCGAAGCGCTGGTCATCGTCGATTCCCACCACGGCGTTGGACACTGGAGCCATTATCACAACAAAATGTTTGGTAATTTAACAACGAAAATATTTTCTAATGCGTTAAATTAAGTTACACGCGCGATGTAGCGTGCGATGACGGCGAACACTCGCGCGCTAGTGAATGAAGTTTATTCAAGTCAGTCAGTCAGTATGTATGAAAATGAATACTGTGTATGTATACTACTACAACAGGTAGCTATTACTTTGTGGTTTGCTTTGCACTTCGCATGGAATGGAAGCGCCCAGTTTGCTAGTGAAAAAACGAAAGGCGTTCATTGAAATTGTACACTTCGCTCAATCATAGATCAGCTGACGTGACGAGTTCTGCGTCCCGCCTTGCGCAATAGGCAATAGTTTGTAATTTTGTATTATATTCAGGAATGTATGATATATTACTTGCTCAAGTGTTATGGCCTTTCATAAGGGCTTAGACGCTTCTAAGAAAATTATCTTCAATTCACAGCCTATCATGACGAGAATTTTAATAAAAATTCTAGAGGCAGATAATTTTATTTAGTGAGGTGGGTTTTGCTGGCCCTTGTGTCATGGTATAGAAAAAAAATAGTATGATAAGGTAATGATATTTTTTGAGAACCTAATCTACTCCAATACAAATCCAATGTTTGTATGTGGTTTATTATATTTAGGTACATAATTAACACAAAATAAAATATTTTTCCCCATTAAATAATACTTTATCATTTATCTCACAAAATTAAAATACGTATTCTGGCGCTGCATGTTTGCAGATTGCTCAGCCCATATGTTGGTGTTACAAGTTACCAAATTTGTCTTCCTCTTCATAATAAACCAAAGCGCTAGTGCGAGTAAGACCTATACAGGTTCTTGTGTAATTTTAATTAACTATGTTGAAAAAGAATGTTGTCTATCATACAAAGGTCTTCATGGTGGTCAAAATTCTTGTTAACATATCTAAGAGAAGTATATGATTTACTAAATATAAAATTAATATTAAAAATATAACTATAAGAATTAGCGTCAGAATGGCTAATTGCCTGTGGCTTTTGCTTGTAAGAGTTCAAGAATTATTACTACATGTTTGCAACTCAGTTGCTTCAAATAAACATAAAGTTGCCATAGATAAAATGCCAATTAAATAAAACAATTATAACAATAATAATATATCAAAATAAAATAATATGTATCAAAATTATTTAATTCTTATAAATACTCAATTTTCTCAGGTTAAAAAGCTTCAACACTTTTATTCTGCCACGTCGGGAACCAAAAGCTTTGCAATCATATCCACATCATTGCACTTCATTCATTTTATTTCATTACTGTGAATATAACTCCTCCTCTATCTGGTTCTTCATCATGGACCTCTTTATCAGATCCTTCAGGGTCTGAGTCATCAGACTCCTCACTAGCAATTTCTCTATACTTCCCAAGCTTGGATGTATCTTGTGGAAGCTCACCAATCTTGATTCCTGTCTGGGCTAACAATTTCTCTGCTGCATGCTGAACTTCTATCTCTTTGATATGGAAATTATACTCTTTCTGAAGTTTTAATGATTCCTCCAAGGATAATACTTTAGCCGGGCCATGAACGCTTGGTGGTGGAGTAGCAGCTGTCACTTCCCAGTTTTTGTGCTTTTTTCTAGCCATCTCTCTGTCCGGGTTTTGTGAACCAGATTTGGTTGTTTTGTATGGCTTAAATTCTCCTGTCAATTTTGATTTTACAGAAGTCTCTGTTTTTTGTACAATATATTTAACATGAGGGACTTCACCTATTCTGAGTAAATCTTCAGGTGTAACAAGAGGTTCTTCAGCGGATAAAACTTTGACCTGTTTTTCTGTAGCTGGTTGATGACTCAGAATATGAAGGACATCTTCTGGTTCACTGTCATCATCAGAGTCCAGGTATACATTGTTTTTGTTCTCAATTTTGCCTTCCCATTCCACTTGTTGCACTGATTGATTACTCAAATTTAAATTGTCAAACAAACGACACGTATGCTCTTCCTCCTGTTTTGCCTTGAGTTCCTTCAGAATTTTATCGTAGAAAATTTGTATTTTCGCACCTTTATCAATCAGTTTCGCTAAAAATACTTTGTTACTTAGTATTTTTTTTTGCCTCTCACATAATTCAACAAGTTCTGGAATTGTTTTGGAAGACAAATCAGCGATTTTACCATCAATCTCTGTTTTCGGAGGTGGCGGTAAGAAACCAGGGATTTTCCTCATTGTTTTGAACACAGTCATTATACCTGAATAAAATTGAATATATATTTATTTCCACATCGTTTCATTTCCGAATAATTTTCCAAACATGAAAGGAACAGCACAGGAAAAGCAAAACAAAACTGAACAAAAGTCAAAACAATAAACTGAACCAGTGTTGCCAACTTTATTTTTACCTACCCACCAAATGGGGCCTACTGACCCACCAGAAAATCACTACCTAACGTTCTCTAAAAGCCACCAGAAAACCACTAAACCAACTCAACCAATCTCCTGCAAAGTGCACGTTTAAACACTTGTATACTTATTTGGATGAATGTTGAACATGTATCTACTTGGCGTAACTTTTCCCAGAGAATCTGCTATTCTTACTTACACTAACTTTATGCGATATATCATATACATATTATGTCAGGTCAGACAGATGCCACCTCAATGTTATTTGGAATAAAACAACAATTTTGTAAAATATTATGTAATAATTCTTTATTTTTTTAACCAAAAAATTAAACGGATATGGTAATGGTTAAATATTATCATCTTCAGAAGAATCGGATTCAAGTACATGTTCTGTTAGTGAAGAATAAATTTCCTTCGTTCCAATTTTTTGCACAACGCTATCTGGTAATGTGTAGTTATTGCAGCATTTGCCTTCGCGTGCTAAGCCAGCACGAACTGTGAGAATCGAAGATAGAAGCTCTATTTTTCTAAATATTATGATTACAAGCACTATCGCGTGCTAAGCGAAAATCATATTTCTCAAATTATTGGGGAACAAAATGTTATGCCCAAGGCGGGAATAGAACCCGCGTCCTCCGATTTCGCGCTAGATGCCTATACCGCTCGGCGTATATGCATAGATTTAGCAATAGACGCTACAACGCGCTTTTAGCTAAAAAAAGCGCTAGATCTGGCGCTGAACGAGCTAAGTTGGCAGCACTGATACTGACCGTCCGTTGTTACTTTGTATAGTGCACGCATATCGAATATCATATACAAACCAGAAATTACACATGAACCCTGAATCAAATCAAAATTGACACAATTTCCATACAAATAAAGATACTCCATACAAAATTATTCTGTAAATTGACAAACTGTTTGGGGGACCCCGAAAATCACCATCATAGGTCTGTTGTGTTGTTGCCTACACAACAAAAAAATTATACACTTGTTTTATTCGTTATTTCTTAACAAGAATATTTTTGTATATCATACTAGTGGTTAAATGTCGTACTAGAGGTGTGACTAATATATTCGTATTAGGTATATGTAATAGGTTCAAGACAGAAGTTTAATATTAGGTAATATGAATTTTGTCGTAATAGGTTCTTCAAATAATAGTGAGCGCCGTGACGGCGACCGAGTGAAGCTATTCTTCCTTACAGTTGCTTGTGACTTGCCATCTCATTCTCACTCGTCGCGAGAGAATGCGACGCCGACATTCCAATTTGAAATGTATCCTCGGGGCTCGGACCTTGCGCGCGTCTTCAGTGAAGTAATTGCATGTGTTGTAATACATGTCGCTTCTTGTATAGGAGCTTCGTGGATAATCAGAATGAGACCAGGCAATGGACATCGATAGATTATTATTAATTATGCAATGCTATGGGTTAGTATTTACCTATTATTGTAACGCTGCCTATTACACACTATTTTTGAAATATTCCATATATATATCAAAGAAATTAAAAACAGAAGGAACATAAAAGTAATCTATATTTATAATGTAAATACAACTTATAAATAATTGTAAATTTCGTTGACAGTCCTAGATCTGTTAAAGTATAAAGTACGGCAAAGTACATCACTATATATTTATATCAATAACGTGAGCGATTTGTCAACTATTACACATAATATTTAGACCGGTTAAATTGCGCGTCTTTTATGAACGAATAATATGATAAGTTGTCACTATTATTTGACTATTACCCAGTAATAGGTTAGATATCATAATATTGGCTGAGCGATATATTCGATAATAGGAATACGAAAATACGATCCTAATATAACACCTCTATGTCGTACGTTACCACTAACTGAAGCAACCAAAGCCACTAGAAAAATCCACCAGCCACTAAAAGCAATATTTCGCCACTAAGCGAAGGGTTCAAACCACCAGGTTTAGTGGAAAATCCACTAATTTGGCAACACTGAACTGAACGAAGAGAATGCATTTTCACAGATCTAGAATTTCCAAAGATTCTCCAGAAAATACCGAACAATAAGTCTAGCTAAATAGATAGTAGAATAGTCTAGATTTCTGGTCTGATCTGTGGTCGGCACTGTACTACTGTAGCATAGAAGAGACATCTGTGGTTTATGATTCTGTTTATGATAGGGATGCCCGTTTATTTGCTGTGAATCGATCTTCTGAATCGTAATGTTAACCTCGCACCTCGTGAATGTTGTAAATCGTATTGAATTGATTCGATCTTCTTTGTTCTCGGAAGTTCGTATCATATCTTTATTAAATGTCTATAAAAGAAAGTCGTGTTAGTTATACTATTTATAACTCAAAAACGGCTGAAAATTGGGGGGCAGGTAGCTTAGAAGCAGGAAATGGATATAGGATACCTGTTATCCCGTTCCCGTGTTCCCGTGGGACGTGACATAAAACTTGGTATAACAAAACGCAACAGGTAGAAAAAAAATATATTTGTCAGTCAAAACATCATGTCTTGCCGTTAATTTGTTAAAAATGGTATAATGGAACGCAACTGACAGCTAAACGTAATGTTGTCTATGGTTAAGTAGCGTTGAAAATTTGACACTTTATTTAGCCGGTTGATGTGTTTGTTTCGAGGTTTGCGATATTTTTATATATTTATTTATTTTTACTTATTTTATATTTTTTGCTGTTATTATCTATAACAATGCCGCGACCAAGACAATCGAATCTTTCCCGACAAAGCTGTAGTGCAACTAGGATTCAAAACTTACGAATAGTTTTGGGCGCTCAAGAACAAATGTATCAAGTACTGATTTAAATCAAGCAGCGTTTCGATAAGATTGCAGCACTAATTACTGCTTGCATACTAGCGTTTGCATTGGGCCAATAGATGTTGTTTGCGAGTATTGTAGTGAATTGAAGTTTTCCGGAGAAACGCCAGGATTGTGCTGCCTTAGCGGAAAAGTGAAATTACCATTATTGTTTCCGCCACATGAGCCATTGCAAATGTACCTATTTGCATTTTTGTGGGAATACACTTAGCAGACGTAACACGGGTTCACATAGTACGGCTGCTAATGGAAGGTATTCATTATACTGTGTATTATCTTAGGACTTTAGTATCTAAATATATTTTTTTATTCTGTTGTTTTTTATTGGAGCAATAAACAATTTGTTTTTGGATTGCATTCATCGCTCCGTGGTGAAACACTTCATTAACGACATTTTCTAGCAAACACTCAAAAATTTAATGGTTATTTCTAAATGACCTCATTTGGGGCAGACATTATCGATGCGTGAGGATTTAATCCGCCATTTAAGGTGAACATTTATTTATTTTGTAGCTTCATAATACAATAGAAAAACTCAAACACTTTAAATTATTCCTATGTATTATGTATGGTTATTCAAAAATGTGTTATAAATCAGTAATATTGACTTTGCTTTTGATTTTGTAGATACAAGGACAGATTCACCATTGAATTGGATCACCTCTCAAAGATGCACAGCATACATTTTTATAAATATTACCTCATTAGTACCTCATGGGCAACATGGACGAACAACTTGATTGACGTCAACAGATCAATGTAGCAATGAAAAGAGCAATACTCCAAGATCTGCGGCAACTACTTCGTGAACATCACATGTTGGTCAGGCTGTTCAAGAGTGCTATGGAGCGCATGTAAAATGATGACTGCAAAGTCGTGATAAGAGCGGATAAACGACCATCTGAAACACACGAACGCAAATTCAACTCTCCAACAATATATGAAGTTGCCATCCTGATTGACAAATCACAAGACCAATTCTTGAAAGTTTGTGGTCTAAATCTAGAAAATACATGTTTCAGGAAGAAATCTGCGTTATTAGTTCTTGAGCCTGATAATAAAACGAAAAATGTCGTCTATCACAAGGTGCTTCACTGAACAGTGCAACCCATGCACCAAAAAACTTGGCCAATAAAGAATCATTAAAATACTTGTTTTTTTCTATTAATATTTATTGTCCTATGAAAAAAATTACCGTAATAAAATCTAAAATCTGCTCATTTATCGCCTCTAAGGCGGAACAAAGTTCGCCGGGTCAGCTAGTAAATTGTATAAAAATGCAACATACAGTATGTATGTGAAATTATACATAATATATAAGTATGACATGAGTTAAAACCCCGTTTATCGAATACTTCGGCAGATAGCTGTAATAGGCTATCCGGTAGGTAAGTGACTTAATAATTGTATTTTTTTATTTTATTAAATCATATATTATGTTACAGAATCTGCAACAATGTCCAGCAGCTTATATCTGCACAGATAGGTACCGTGATGGATTAATCACTTTGCCGCTTTTGATTGATGTACATAATCAACTTCAATTTCTTCTTTATGTGGCATCTGCGAGCTTGCCACAATTTCGCCAAAGTCACGTGGATAGAGAATAAACCAACGAATACATTCAAAGCCTGATCTTGCTAATTTGAATTAATTTACATGTAGATAATCTTCAACTCAAACTTCTTCTCTATGTGGCTTCTGCGGGTTTACCTCGTTGTTCGTTTCCGTTGAAGTACAGGTTGTATTAATCAATAAAGAAATCCATCCCATCTGGGCCAATATCGCATCCTGTTGAATCGATTGAAATATTCGACAGAACATTAATCGTATCGGGTTGCATCGCTGGAAGATCGATTATTATTAGATCGGGGCATCACTAGTTAATGCTAAAAAAAAAGTAAAATATGGTTTATTGGTAAAGAAAAATAATCACCTTAGCTTCAGATAAAAGTAAAGTGGTATTTTTTTCTAGGAAGAAATTAATTCCTGATCTTCAAATTTATATAGGTGATTTTTGTCTTGATGTTAGTAATAAAGCAAAATTTTTAGGGCTTATTTTAGACTCTAAGTTATCAGGTTCTTGCCATATTGACTATATAAGAAATAAATGTGAAAAGAATATAAATATTCTTCGTGCTTTGTCTGGGGTTTGGTGGGGTTCACATCCATACAGTCAAAAACTTCTTTATAATGCCATCATTAGAAGCCATTTGGATTATGCTTCATTTCTCTTAGAACCATGCAGTAAAATCTTATTAAGATCCTTTGATTCAATCCAACACAAATGTCTTCGTATAATTTCTGGTGCTATGAAATCTTCTCCTATAAATGCTCTTCAAGTTGAATGTGTTGAAGCCCCTCTTTATCTTCGTCGACAATTACTCAGTGATCGTTTCTTTTTTCAAGCTGCTCAATTTTCTCTTCATCCAATTTTGAATAGACTTCACTGTCTTTCTATTCTATTTAGGTCTTCAGACTATTGGCGTAATAAAGACCCTTCTTGTCTTTTAAATTCTTTTAATAAATTATCAAGTATGCCTTTTTCGTTATATCAATTTCCTATACATCCTCTTTTTAGTTTTCCCTACGATTGTTTAATATATAGACCAAATATTCTCTTACATTTTGGTATTGACAAAGATTCCCCTGGAGCTGATAAAATTTTTCATGATACTATGAATCGTCAATGGCCGAATTGGATGGCTATATTCACCGATGCATCTAAGTTAACAGATAATGGATCGACTGGTTCTGCGGTTTGGATTCCTAAATTCAGAATAGTTCTGAGTCATAAATGTCCTCCTTATTCATCTGTATATTCTGGTGAATCAATCGCCTTATTAGAAGCCGTCAAATATGTAGAATCCCGTAAATTAAATAAATCTATAATATTTTCAGACTCTCTAAGTTGTTTGCAAGACATTAATAAATTCCCATTTAGATCTAAAGACCTCTTACACACCAACCTAAAAATTAGAGAAATCCTTTACAGATGCCACTCTTCTGGAATCGAGGTAGCCCTTGCCTGGATTCCAGGTCACTGTGGTATTGAGGGTAATGAAAATGCAGATTATTATGCTAAGCAAGCTGTTGAAATAGGCCTGGACATGTATTCAAAAGGATTTTCCAGAGACCTACGCACTTTAGCGGAAAGAAATCTTCGAGAAAAATGGTCTGAAATTTGGAATAGGACAAGAATGATTAAAGGTAGACATTATGGGGACATTCAGCCAGATATTCCTACTAAGCCATGGTTTTTTAAATATAAAAAGTCTAATAAAATGGTTACCTCTACAATACTCAGATCGCGCCTAGGACATGTTTGCTCACCAGTTTTCCTTTCCAAAATTAGGGTCAGGGACCATTCTCTTTGTGAATGTGGCCTTGAAGATGGAACATTAGATCATATTTTCTTTTGCTGTCCTAAGTTATCTTATTCTCTGTATGATGTTTTAAGTCCTGATATCCCTAGACCTGTTAACTTCAAATGTCTTCTCTCATATGTCTTTACACCGTTTATAAATATTTTATGTAATTTTATTAAGTCCAATAATATTCGTTTATAGATGTTATTATTAGTTTTTAAATACTTCTAAACCTTTATTTTTACTTTATTAGCTACATAATCCTAATTATTTTTTTATTAATTAACCGCGCATTCTTTATTTAAACCGTACATTGGCCACACTCTGACACTGGCAGAAAAACGCCAAGCTGCGTTTAAAAGCCATCTAAAGAAGAAGAAGAAGAAGAAGAAAATAATCAGAATCTGCTCAACCCAAATCTTCCGAAATAGTAAATACATTAGATTCTTATCAAAACAAAATATTCCAGAGTTATTCTTTATTTTGTTTGGCAATAACAATGCACTGAATTCATCGAGCACTATCGCTGCTCTGAGTCTGAGATTATGGAGGACGCTACGGTAAGTAGAAGCCATAAAACTGTGTTTTTTACTCAAATTATATGGCTTTGGTTATACGGTACAAAACTAAAGAGGCCGTAATACCAGAGGACTAACGGCTTGAAAAAAATAGAGCTACTATTAATATAACTGCTATTTGTCGGTCAATGGAGTCTTGATCGTAACAGTATTAAAAAATGGGAATTTATTGAAAAAATACTTTCCAATTACGTGGAGTGTTACTATAGGGCTATTTGGCCAGTTTACGACCATTTAGTGGACTTGTTAGCCTTAGCAATTTTCATATTAAATTATAATGTGTATATTACAAAGGGTAGTGATTATTTAATATTTATATCATTTAGGGTCTTAGCTAAGATATGACATACTTGTGTGGGGAAATTCTACTAAAACTGAAACTGCATTCTTGTCTGAGAAAAAAATCCTTTGGGCAAAATGTCGACTTAACCTCGCAAAATCATACAGGATTGATGGGACCCAGTATGGCTGATGTCTTTTTTTCCCCCGTTTTTCTATGCAACTAGTGCATATTTTTAATTGCACAATTGCAAATAGTGTATATTTCATTTACTAAACAGCTGTTTGGATTTTGATATATCTAATTATTATCACAGCAGATATTCAAATTCATTTATTTGGTCAGAATGAAGCCTCCCACTTAAACTACTCAGTATATTGGACATGGTGACAGATTTTCTACTTAAGGGTGGTAGCTAGCCAGGCAAGCAAAATGATAACTATCTTCATTTTATTCTTTATCACTACAAAACTACAATGCTGCTATGATGAATCTCTAAAATTGGCTTTTGTAAGTTAGCATTGAAGATGTTATAGTTATCCCATAGGTAGTATAAGTATTATTAAGAATGTAAGGACTGATCCTGTTAGTTGACTATTGCCGAGAAGGTGCATAACAGTGCTTATAAAAAAAAAGTCCAATTACCCGAGCGGAAGAGTGATTACCACTAACATTTTCTAGGAGTGTTTGACATCTGCCAAGAGGCCATGCATAAAAACAATTACATCATTTTATTTCCTGTGTGTTTCCTTATTGAAAACACATTTCTTATTTATGGATTACAAAAAACACAATGATTTCTTTTGTAACATATTTATTTATTATGTACTACAAAAGACAACACTGTCTTATGTGTTGTTAAAGAATATGTATTGTATCGACCCCACATGCTTGGGACGATGCATTGCTGGAAGTTGGAAGATGATGAAGAGTTACCCAAATTAATATAATATTCAACTTCCTGTTTTGTATATTCAAAAACTATTTTATATCACAATTCTATCTGCAAAAAAGTAGACAAACCTGAATGAAAACACTTTGGATGAAAACTAATACAAACTACTTATGTGAAAAATAAAAAAAAAATGATATATGACTTATGATATTTTTTTTATTCAATAAATAAAAGGAGATGATTCTTCACTTTAAATAACTGAAATATATTTGATTTACGTGTTAAAGCCTAAGCAGTATTCCCACTTGAATACTTAGGCACTTTACTTAGGCATGGGAGGAGGCTTGAGGAGACTATTTCAGTAATTGTAAAGGGTCACCATACCACTATAGTCTCTTTGTTGCAAATCCTATGCATAGGGTTGAGCCTATACCTCAGCAATGCAATGGTCCTGGCACCCGCACATTGAATCCATGGAATGCCAAGTAATTAGTCTCATTTTGATTTTTATACCATTTAGATGGTTTCGTTATTATCACACAATTTCAATGTTTTTTGATAAATGTTATCAGGGACCTCCATATCTGCTCATTTTGAAACACAAATTCCCATGAAACTGGACAAGTGAGTCAGACACATGCAAAGAATTTTGAAAATTCTCATTCTAGTTAATACATGCAACAAAGTTACTGTTTTTTTGTATCAAGTATTGTATCTTTCAGGTGCCACTGCATTTGGAGCCAATACAGCAAAATGAGGTGTCGGATAAAAGGCTATGGATAGGCAATTTGGACACCAGAGTTAATGAGTATGTGATTTTTAACATAATTAATTTGTAAACTAAGTACAATTTTCATTGATTATTTCTTAAGATATTTAAATAAAACTTGTATGTCCTTACTTTACCATCTGTTCTAGTAAATCATTTATGTTGATGACTAAAATTGGCAGTCAGACTACATACAAAAAAATAAAAACATTTGCTTTTAACTTTTACATTTTAATTAATCAAAATTATTTGTTTTTTAGCCCTTGACCACTACGATGTGGTCAATGATGTTGTTCAGGCTAACCTTGAATACTGGCTCTCAAGAACAGCTGCTGGAACACACCGTTAGAGGCTTGGCGACAGATTTTCTACTTTAGGGTGGTACATTGCCGAGCAGGCATTTAGAAAATGCCATATTACCATGTTTTTTTGTATTTAACAACTTTTTATGTATTTCACCTACAATTAGTTTTTGGATTTCACCAATTTATTTTGTATTTTAAGAACTTTATAATAATAAAAAAAATAATAATAAAGCCCTTTATTCAGACACTACTTACACTAACAATAATATATATATAAAAAGTAACAATTATTGTATTAATAATATTTGATTGAAATACTATGACATCAAAATGCAGTTTCTTCTGTGTCTGTTTGCCGTTTGGCAAAGGCCTCCCCCATCAACTTCCAGTGTTCCCTTTCTTGTGCTAGTCTCGACCACTGCTTTCCAGCCATCTTTACAATTTCGTCTTCCCATCTTTTGTGCTGTCTGCCCTGTTTACGGTTTTTACCTCTAGGGTACCAAGTTGTAACCTTTTTGCACCATTTCTCATGTCCTCTTACCATGTGACCAGCCCAACTCCACTTTAACTCTTTAATTTTTTGACTTATTTCAGTGACTTTAGTTTTTCCTCTGATGTATGAGTTTTTTATTCTATCTTTTCTTGTAATTCCTAACATACTTCTTTCTATAGAATGCTGACAGGTTATCAATTTGTCGAGCTGTAGTTTTGTGAGTGCCCATGTTTGACAGCCATAAGTCAGGATTGGTAAAATGCAGGACTCGAATAATTTAGATTTGACTTTGATGTGTAAATGCTTATCCTTCATGATCTCTTTTAAGCTCCAGTATCTCCTCCATGCATTTGTTACCCTTCTTTGCACCTCTTTTGTCATCTGCTCTGAGGTTGATATTACCTGACCCAGATAGTTATACTCATCTACATATTCTATTGATTGGTTATTAACTGTGATTTCAGTTTTTTCATTTAATGTCATAACTTTTGTTTTTTCTATGTTCATCTCCAAACCCACCTTTTTGCTTTCAAATATTAAATCTGTCAGCATGTTTTGTAGTTCATTTGAAGTGTTTGCAAATAACACTATGTCATCTGCGAAACGTAAGTGGGAGAGAAGAGAGCCATTTAAGTTTATGCCTTGCTTTGACCAGTCAATGTTTCTGAAAATTCTCTCAACACAACAGCTGTGAACAGCTTTGGTGACAATGGATCACCCTGCCTCACACCTCTTTGTATGTTTATGGTGGTACCTTTCTTTTCTAATTGTATATTGGCAGTGCTGTTAGTGTATATGTTTTTTATCACTCTTATATATTTGTCTTCTATACCTTGTTCTTTGAGGGCTTTCCAAATCATTTCGTGTTCCAAGCAGTCGAAAGCTTTGCTATAATCAACAAAGGAGCAATAAAGATTTTGATTGTACTCCTTGCTTTTTTGAATAATTTGTCTTACTGTGTGAATGTGGTCCAAGACAGAGTATCCAACTCTGAAACCAGCCTGTTCAATAGGTTGGTTCTCATCAAGTTTTTTTGTGAGGCAATGCAGAATAACTTTTGAAAACAACTTATATATGTTAGACATTATGCTTATAGGCCGATAATTACTGATATTATACTGATCTCCTTTCTTGTATAGCAATATTATAGTTGATTCCGTCCACTGTTTGGGAATTGATTCAGTTTGAATTATTTCATTGAATAATTGAGTTATAGTAGGTGTTAGTGAATTTTTTGTTATTATCAGTATTTCGTTAGAGATATTATCAGGTCCCAGAGCTTTTTCCGTTTTCAGGGAATCTATTGCCCATTCCACTTCTCTACTCAATATACTTGGTATCTCTTCATTATTTTTCTCTTCATTTTATTTTAAGAACTTTACTTTTTATTAAACCATACCTTTTTTTATTACTGGTATCAATTACTGAAAATGGTCCGCGTGTATGGAAACATCGAGAAGTTCGACATGCTGTTCCACCGCAGCGGGCCCAACGCAGGACAACCGCGAGGGTTCGCATTCGTCACATACAAGCTGAGGCAGGATGCTATCAAAGCCATGACATCTTTGAACGGACAACTTCTTGGCTCTAAAAAGATCTGTGTCAAATTTGCCAAAAATACTGTAAGTGATTTCAACTAAATATATTATGTACAGTCAAAAATTTATAGCTTTTCAACATTATTTTTTAAATTACTTTCGTGATATATTTGTGCCACACATGGTGATATCAAAGCGAAAAAGGCTCTGCTCCGAATACGTTTGTGTACGATTCGAGTAGAAAGCCACACGCAATTTTAATAAAAGCTCAGCTGGTTTGAGAATATACACAGCATTGGATAATATTATCCGGGTTTAAATTCAAAATTAAGATTATGTGCGTTTAATGTAACGGTTTTTATTGATAAATAATAAGCTTCTATCCATCGCCCGCTGGCAGCTTTGGCATAGAACTTATACACGCTTTGGATTCCTCTATCTGTATTTTTTACAGACACCAAGTCTCAACTCCATATGTTAAACATTGCACAAGTGTCATAAGCTTTCCTTTTAATTAACAAACATAACTTTTAAAATTATGATACTTTTATTACTGACATTGATAGCTCATACTCAAATTTAAAGTACACTTCTTTTGTTTATCCACAAATATACCTTGCTCACTTACAGGAAGACCAGGACAAACCAAAACCAGAGTTAGGCATACCAGCGTTGGCGGGTGCCAAGCCTGAAGTGAAACTTAGCAAGAAAACAGCTATACAATCCATTGAGGCAAAGCTCAAAATGATGGAGAGCATGAAGGCGGGAGATGATTTTGTTGTCAACAAGTTGGCGGCTAACGAGACCCCTGTCATAACTCAGTACCAAACAAAACAGCACCAACCACCCAATAAAACTGTAAGCTCGTTTCGACGCAGACATCCATACCATAAAAAGAGATAATTTTAGCTTTAAAATATTTCTTCTCTATTTGTATAGTTCTAAAAATATACAAGCCTGTTTTAGTACATTTTTTTTGCAAAATTTTGTATTAAAAATTGATAGACTGTTATTACTTATTAGCAGTTCGGCCAATTTAAACTTAGCTTACAGCTTTGATAAATAATATTCCAATAGCGTTGATTACACCTTACAACGAAAAATAGATTATAAAAGTGTTGTACTTAATAGTAATATAAGAAAGGTCTTAGATTCAAACCCGTGGAAATGGCTTTGGTCTTGCTACATGGCATATCTGTATGCAAAACAAAGACAGCGTAGACCATGTTCAGTATTTTAAATGTTAATTATTTAGTTTCTTAAGATTTACCATCAGTGTGTTCACTAACAAATTGTATTATGTAACAAAATTTAAGTACTGTAATATGAATTTATGAGAGAGTGTACTACATACTCTTTGTAATATACTTTGAATAATTAATTTTGATAATATTTCCTGTATTTGTGTATGTTCTAGCATCGAAATATTGACTATTAGATTGAATTCCATGACTTCTAGTAAATAACAATCAATTAATCCGATTTTTTATATAACTTCTGTTGCAAATAAAATTAATATCAACTTATACTTATGAAACAAATTAAAAACATGATTCTCACTAACTATAAGATTAAAAGGTATTATGAATAAATTTATGTATGTCAAAACTAATTCTATCGGTCAAAATTACTTGTATCTAGTTTAGTCAGTCAAAACCTACAAGTCATAAGGTAACATATGGATAATTTATGTACATCACAATCTGAATCCAGACCCTTATGTCTGGATTTGGATCTGGAAAAATCCTGTAATCTAATATTTGCTCCTTTGCTCTGAGCAAATATTGAATTACAGGTTTTTTTTAATATAAATCAACCCATTATAACACTACTGTATATCCCCACCCAATAGGCAGCTATTGAGGCTAGAGTAACCAGCGTCAAGGTTCTCCCTCGAGGCTCTACTCGTATGGCGCTCAGATGCAAAAACGGTGTCAACTTACTGGAGGTAGTCTTCGACTGTGGTCGGTCAAATGGTTACATTGAAACCACTCCGCGTGATACTAGTCGTGGAGGTTTGCAGGAGTCGACTGCAACACTGGCCAACCGAAGTATGTATAGGCCCCAAGTAGCGAGGATTTCACGAATAATCTCGGGATGCGTTATCTTGCCGGTTGGCAACTGGAGGGCCAGATGAAATTTTTGGGGAAGGTTAAACAGCTAAGCTTTACAGCTCATTCAAAGAATCACATTTGGTACTAGTGGGCTGCACTCCAATCTCGTCGTAGTCCATTACCACGACTCAAAACGATCACAAGGGCAGCTACTCTGTGTACGTTAACGCTCCTCTCGGAACGTCGGACCACATCCTGATCCGGAGTTCAGTGCCGGTTACACGCCTAATTCGATTGTGTGCGCCCGCTTCGTATAGTGTTTTCGCGTCTGGCACTACAGGTGTGCAGATTGGAGCGGAATGTGGTCTTTTTTTGTAAGTTTGCTTCTTGCCGGATGATCTAGACTTGCAGACTCTGTTGTGCTCTGTATTCCATATTCTGCAGTTCTTTTGCCCAGGTCCTTTAAAAGAGCTGTCGTATAAGCGAAGTCGAAGCATATCCGCAGAATTGGTGAGAGATTAGCCCGCCTTCCTTCGGGAACAAGTGCATTCTGCTTCGACAAAAGTTTCTGTTACTTAAGTCTTTCATGCAGTAGGTACTATGCGTTTTAGATTTTTTGAGTATAGACATATGTCTGGTCTGGAAGACGAAACACCAACTTCATCAGAAATTGTATAGTGGTTTTCATACGTCCATCAAGAGTCCAATCGGGAGCTGCGCCAAAGATGGAGTAGTACGGCTCGGATTTTAGTATTGATTTTGTAGATTATCTTTTACAAAATCGACGAGTCGTTTGTTTGTGGTCAAACCTTTTTTTGCTCTAGCTACAGAGAGTTTCACCGCTTCTCGTGTGGTTTCGGGGACTCTATCATGGCGACGTCAATAATGATCCCTATCAAGGAGCACCTTGCATCCTACCAATAAGTGCCTTGCTGTACCTATCGCCTCCCGACAAATACCGCAAGACTTTTCGGTGGCTTTCCTCCATCTTATTAAGTTACTTTGGTCTGGGAAGATCACGTTCAAAGGCGTTTAGATAGAATTTTAATAAGGGAGGTGACCAATCGTTTATCGAGGTGCGCCACTTTAACGCCAGAGGGATACAAAATTCACCTGTAAAAATACTAGCCTGTATTTTCAATTTGTTGCCTTGCTGTTTATTAGCCAATAGAATATAATCGGTCCTTATATATATGTATGATAAAGCAATACAGTTGCAATTGCTTTGACCAGCCAATAATTTTGATGTTGTAGTTGTGTGATCTGTGTTGTGACAATGTACATGATACTGAAATACTCAAGTTGTTCTCTTTATTATAGCTATATGTGATTTTGTTGTTTGTGTCGGTTTGTGAATAAATGTTGATATTATAACAATACCTACCATTGTGTTTAAATTGAAACAACCTTTCATAAATAAATTTATTTATTTAAAAAACTTAACTACTTGGACCTTCCAAGAACAAATAGATCGTTTTGTATGGCTCACACTAAAACGTTACATACATATTTATTGTATAATTACGTACCTAAATATTGAGTTGCTATCAATTCCATTAATATAGGGTTCTGCGGGCAATATATAGTTAAATGCATCTACACTGCAAACTTGTGTTATCAATTATATTGCAATATTCAATAAGAAAATCTCAAGTTTCAGTCAAATTCTTGCCCAGCAAAGCAAACAAACATCGGTAACATTGTTGCACAAGTTTGTTTTCAAACAATGAACAACTTATAATGAATAATAAATAAACATTAAAATGATATTTTAGAAAAACACTTATAAATATATACAGTGAAAATTCCGCCTATATTTCCTGCTAAGCCGATATGACGTCATAAAAGTCACGTAGCCCAACCGAACGAATGTTTGAAGCATTCAACTCTACACGAAGCCTCGTGCTGAACACCAATCGTGACTATTCGAGTACAAAGTGCCTCTAGGAAGAGGCACTCACGATTCACGACGACGCGTCACGTCATTTTGCCGGATTAGGAAAAAAAAAATGATATCAGAGTTACATACTGACTACATTTTATATTTTTAAGTGTTTTTCTAATATATTAATATTATTTTATCTTAAAATTTTACTAATATTGACATTAACAAATTTAACGGATTATATCGCGTATATTTAACGTTATTTTCATCCCGTTGTTTCAAACACTGCATTGATCGTGGTGGCGGGATCTCTACCCGTAAACAAATGTACGAATTAAATCTGTAAATTTTAATTGCGAAAACATTACATATTTGTTAATAAAATTTAGTATGAAGAATACAATTTAAGTTGGATTATAATACGGCTTTTTAAACATCATAATAAAATACAGAATACGACGTCACAAATAGGCGGTTATTATCACTTATCAACGAAAATAAATATAGTTTCAATGACTCAAATAAAAATATGATGTAAAGATTACAACACTTCTTGATAAAAAATTAAACTCCCAACTTGGCAGCCTCCTATTAGCAGTTACACCAAATTACCGTTATGCGACCGCCTACATTTTGCATAATTTTTTTGTGACCCCCCCCATAGATCAAACCATTAAGTATGTTAGTATGAGTTTGGCCTTGTTGTTAATAATAAATCAGCGTCAGTACATAATGCTGATTTAATTAAGCATAAATTGCTATGGTACATACTATACATTTTAGGGCATTGTGCTCGATGGTGGTTACTGGAAGATCAGGTGCAATCATGAAATGTACGAGCTATTCGATGTACCAAATATAGTAAAGACCATAAAACTTGCCCGCCTACGGTAATTAGGCCACTTGGAGGAGATACGCACACTCAAGTCTAGTTGAAGGAAAACCGGATGGTCGGAGAAACTGTGGTCGTCAAAAATTAAGATTGCAAGTCGACGTCGAACAAGGTCTCAAAACTACGGGCGTGCAAGACTGCCTAGATCCAGAACCTTCTGAAGAGATGTTCTAAATCAGGCCAAGGCCCACCCTAGGCTGTAAAACCTTAGATGATATCAAATTTACAGAAAATACAGATTCCTAACTAGTTTGTTCATCAAGTTGTAAACTGACAACTATGAAGTCCCCAATTTGTTTTTCTTCATTTATATTGATAAAAAAATATACAACATATGCTTTAAAGCAACTCAGCGAGCTCTAGACGATGAAACCCTACTAGGTATATATAGGTAACCTAAACTAGGTTACAAAACAATTTTATCAGATACCATTTCCTGCTTAGACTCATCCCGAAAAGGTGTCGATTTCAGGTAAAAATATAATATAAAATTTTTTGATTTATTACTAATCCATTTATTGGCCGAACAAATATTACTAGGTACTTCTTAAAATGAACTCAAAAAGTAATCAAAAACTACTAAATGGATTTATGTGGTCAGTTCAGTTGATACTGCAAGTTCAGCCTGCACCTAATATGAAAAGACCACATTTTGAGAAGCTATTGTACAAATCTCTCCTTTTTTGGTTTGATCTATTGCTTTTTCTTGTATGATTTTTGGTTATGCATCAATTAGTTTTGCTTGCAACTGTATACTACAATATCTGAGATAGTAATCAGAATGTTGAGCAACATTGTAAATGAGATACCGATTTAAAATGTTGATAATCAAAACGAACCATGGCAAACCACAGTATTAAAAACTCAATATGTGCGTGATTTACTTTACTAACAGTTATCACCAAATAAACTATGTATTTGGTTATAGAAACATACACCTGTAGGTAATAGTTTTGGCGATCGCACCCAATACCTCAGTAATAGTCAGTAAGTTACTGACCGTTAATAATTAGGTTATAATGCCATTTATAGGTGCTTTCTCACCTGTAGCATTCTCTTGTAATGTAATATTTAATTTTTTGAGCATTACAATATTACCTCCCTGACTTGCTTGGTTCTCCTCCCTGATGTAATGCTCGAATCTGTAATATTACATTCAGCGAATGCTCCAAGTGAGTGCGCTGTTAGCAACGAGAAATTGTCAAAATATAAGGTCTAATTAGTTTATTTTTCTGCCACCTGGGCATATAAATTGGTGGCACTATAATTATTTCTGCTTGGCAAGCATCTGCCAAATAAAGTCAGTGCATCAATATATATGTATATATATTGATAAGAATTCTCGATCCGAACGCTCACTTTGTTCGATTGAACTGAACTGATATCCGTACACTTCTGTGGTTTCAAACAACATTTACATAGTGTGGGCACGCACGGAAGCGGCACTAATAATACGAGGAGTCGAATCAAAGTCACCTGGACATATATAATGATTCATAATAATTCAGTAGTCAAGTATTTTTTTGAATAAACTTTTATTATTATCTTTCAATCTTATCTTTCAAATAAGTATGTAAAATTATATGCCGTCTAAATAAATAAATTGGTAATATCGTAATACCACAATAGAAAAATATTATTCTTATTTAAATACCGCGCCATTGCAATCATAGACTAAGGCTCCGCGCAAACGAGCCACCGACCACAGCCACTGGTGGCCAGCGACAGCCACTTAACATACTTTTTCATATATTTTGTTTAGACGCGCCGCACACGTGTAGCCGGTGGCGGCCACTCGCTACAGCAGTGTCCGACATATCTGTGGTCGGTGGCTCGTTTGCGCGGAGCCTAAAAAGCGATGTAGCTTTTAAGTTTGGTTAGACGATATTTGGCATTGCAGCAAAAACTTGTCCGGCCACTTGCCTCGCAAAGACACACGCTGTGAGTCATCAAGTTGAGACACGTTTTTTGTAATAGCATCTCTTGTAGTACATATATCTCAATGGGCTCGTGTCATCAAGACCGAATGTTACTCATCGATGATTGATTCATCATGATTTAGTTTAGAAACATATTCTCACTAGATTTAAATCCAGGTGATACATAGTTAGACAGCGAGCTGGCGTGTCTTTGGACCGGGCTGGCGGCTTGCATGAGGAAGTCATCATCTTCTGGATCAAGCTTTTTCTTCATACTGGAGTATTGCGTCTCGTCATCCCCTTCGATTGGCCAGTTTTTGTACTCTATGCAAAGGGGCCACACTATTTTGCCAGATCTGCAAAGGTAAACAGGTTTTTTTTTAGTTAAGAAAATAAACAATAATTTTACAAAGCAGTGATGTCAGTGGCAATTACTATTGAATACTGTGCAGGAGTTCCATGGTATTCGAATCCTGGCGCGGGATAGAGCTGCACCGCATGATGGTAGGTAATTTTGCAAATGCCTGCCTAGCTAGCTACCACTCTCATTTTGTAAAATATATAAAATATGGTTTATTCAGTAAGAAAAATAGGTACAACCATGGCTAAAAACACCTTTTAAGTATTTTGCCAATACTTGTGTTCGGCGTTTTCGCTCTTCCACATCATAAGGTTTATAATTTAGGCGTTGAGTACCTAATACCTATATATACTAGAAAAAAAAAAAAACGTAATTCAGGTATCACCACCCCTTCGATTTGTTACACCTACCATTGCTATTATATGTGAAAAATTTCAGCCCCCTATCTCATATACAAGGGGGTGCTCATCGAAGTAGAAGTTTCCAGGATTTTACGTAAAGCACAAAATTTGAGGTTTATTAATATTACAAGTATATCAAACAAATAAGAATACAGAGTATTTAAAAGTGAGCAAAATTTGGTAAGAGAGCAACAAATTGACATAATATTAGTCCCATTCTTTCAAAACTATGTTTGTAAGTCCTTTTTGGATGTTTCAGTAGAAACGATTTATCTGTTTTGTTCGTCAATGTAAAGTAAAACACAAAGTGACGTCACGGACGGCATACATGCAGTACGTACGCTCGTAGTTTTATTGTCTAATAAAATTTAAAAAGTCATAGTAAGACGTGAAAGTGCAACAGTTTGTGCTCAAGTGGCTAAGTAGTAAGAGTGAGTGTTCGCGTGAAGTAATTCGCTCGGATCATTGTGATATAGAACTATTTAAATAGGTCTTATCATCAATTGTTATTCTTTTTTTATATATTGTGGGTAGATAGGTAGAACCCACTCTTGCCACCCAGCTGACCTTTGCTAACAGCGCCATCTAGTGTGTAGTCATCATACTATTACGATACCCTAGTCAACTGCCGATATCGAACGTAATCCGTCATAAGATGGCTAAGTGTACAGCTTGCGGAAAGTTTTTGTCGCCGTCAGGCGCCGCCACTTGCGCCACTTGCCCATATATGTTCCATAAAGGGTGCGTGGCGATTCCCGAAAACTCTGCTATTAAAAAAGACTGGGTCTGTCCCGAATGTACGAAAAAGCAACGCAAAGGCGACAACAGCTGCACTCCTATAAAAGGCATCAGCGACTCTCTCGTTCTCCAGCCGTCTCTGGTCACATCCGCATCCGAGGCCATCACACGTACTGGCCCGCCATTGTCTTCACTTGCAGCTCCGCTTGCGGGAGATTCCGAGGTGAGGGCAATGCGCTCAGAGCTCGCCGAGTATATTGCGGAGGAGCGGGAGTTTCGAAAGGAGTTTCGAGGTGCCATAGCTTGTATGGCAGAACGAATGAATGGACTTGAAAAACGACTCGAGGCACTAGAAACTACAGAGCGGGCAGCCTCGAATGCACCGGGTTTAGAGGAGCTGCAACAAACTGTAGATCAACTTAGATCGGAGCTAAATGACCGTGACCAATATGGACTACTCTCGGACCTTGACATCGGGCATTTGCCGGAGGAAAAAGGGGAGAACGTTTTGCACTCCTTCACCCTCTTAGCTGTGAAACTGGGGGTCACTCTTGACGAACGCGATGTGGTGTTTGCTGAGCGCGTCGGAGTGGTGGACGCGAGTGGTGCCGGAGGCGGGTTAGGCGGCGCAGGCGGGCGCGCACGTCGCGTCGTCGTGCGCCTGGCACGCCGCAGCCTGCGCGACGAGCTACTGCGGGCGGCACGCGTGCGCCGCAACTTTACCACAACGGACGTCGGACTAGCGGGTCCCCCGCGGAGGATCTACGTCAATGAACGGCTGACGAGGTCCAACCGTCAACTGTTTCACAAGGTTCGCGAAGAATGTCGGAAGCGACAGTGGCGGTACTCCTGGACAAAAGGAGGCCGTCTATATGCTCGTCAGGCCGATGGGAAAGCAGTGTACCCTATCCGATCAGAGGCTGACTTTGGTCGTGTTTTTGGCCCTGAATCTGTTTGAACATTTTAAAAATAATCTTTACTCTTGCGCAACAAAATTGAAAATGTATGGACTTTTATATACTTTAAATCTTTTAACTACTCAAAATCTTATTAATATATATGTCAACCACTATTTACTTAATATTGAATATTTTCTGGTAAAACTCTTCATTGTTTTAATTTCTTTTGCAATATATAATTATCATAGTGTTTCTCATGATTATAGTTCACATTGTTTATGTTTATTGTTAAGTATTTTATCTATTAACAATGATTAATAAATGCCTTAAAATAGGTTTGTACAATGCAGGTTCCCTCGGAACGAATCATGACAATTTCATAGCCTCAGTCACTCGTAATGCATTCGATATATTGGCAATAAATGAAACCTGGCTAAAGGCAGGCGAAGAGGACCGTGCCCCCGCACTGCCAGGGTACCGATTACGTCACATCCCGCGGCCTCGAGGCGACCGCTCGCGCGGAGGTGGAGTCGCTTTTTACATAAAGCGGGATGTTACCGTGCGCACCTGGCCTCACCCGGTGGACCCGCTGCACAAGGTCGTTGAACAAATGTGGCTCATCATGTCTCTTAACGGGAAAAAGCTCGCTATAGGTACGGCATACCGTCCTCGTTGGGTAAGTGTAGATTTATTTTTTGATGCACTGTCAGATTCTATAAGTTCAATCCCCAATCATGATAATTTGATTCTATTAGGTGATTTCAATATTAATTTACTTTTGAATGATGATAGTAAAACAACTAAATTAAATACTTTTTTATCGTGCTTCAATTTGTCTCAACTAGTCAACAAACCGACTCATTTTACTGACACAAGTCAGACCCTTATTGACGTAGTATGTACAAATTTGAGTGCAAAAAAAATTACATTGGAGCACGTTGGTACTATCTTTGGACATTGCCTTTTGATTTGCGAATTCAATATTAAACGTGAAAAACCTGCTCCTTACACTATCACTTACCGACCAAAGAAATATATATGTATGGATAGTTTGTATAAAGATGTATTAAATGTAAGGTGGGACCTGATAGCGTGTTTGAGCGACGTTAACGAGATTGTTGCTGCTTTGAGCCATAGTATTGTGTCTTTGTTTGATCTACATGCACCTTTAAAAACAGTGGTTATCAGAGAAAGGTCTTACCCATGGATTACGGACACTATAAAACTAATGATGAGGTTACGCGATGAGGCTTGTTCTGCTTATCATAAAACTAAAACCGACACTAAAAAAATATATTATAAATCATTAAAATCAATTATTAATCAAGCTCTTTACTTTGAAAAATGTGCATATTTTAAATATAATATAAATAATAAACTGCATGACCCAAGTCAATTATGGAAAAATATTAAGAACACTGTTTTACCCCAAACTAACGCTGAATTACCTAGCTATTTTGATGACGCGAACAGTATTAAC
This sequence comes from Plagodis dolabraria, assembly GCA_963854805.1. Lineage (NCBI taxonomy): Eukaryota > Metazoa > Arthropoda > Insecta > Lepidoptera > Geometridae > Plagodis > Plagodis dolabraria. Next base: position 28,943,085 of record OY978448.1, on the reverse strand, counting down.
AATAATTTTTTAAATATACCGGGCAGAACAAATGCTTCTATTTCGTATCTTACTTATTTTGAATATCACCGCTGCTGTGGTGATGCAGTCTTTCGTATTGAACCGGTTAGTTCTGACAAAGTAATAAGAATAATTAAAAGTTTAAAATCTAACGCGGAAGGCTATGACGCTATTAGCTTGGATATGTTACTTATGACTTTTCCTTACACTTTAGACCTATTGAAAGAGCTGATAAATAAGTCTATTAGTACTTGTGTTTTCCCTGACTCGTGGAAAATTTCCATTGTGCGTCCTCTTCCTAAAATTTCAAATCCGACTGAACTGAAAGATTTACGGCCAATTAGTATTTTGCCTTGTATGTCGAAGATTTTAGAAAAAGCCATATGCTCGCAACTAACAGAGTACCTAGAAAAAAATAACATCTTGCCAAAAGAACAGTCAGGGTTTAGAAAAGGACGCAGCACTGTCACTGCATTACTCGACGTGACTGATAATATCCTTTGTTCTCAAGATGACGGAATGTGCACAATCCTAGTATTACTAGATTTTTCTAGAGCTTTTGAATCCATAAATATAGATCTTCTGATGTCAAAAATGCATTATTATGGTTTTGATAGAGATTCTTTACAGTGGTTCAGTAGCTATCTTGGAAATCGATTTCAGTATGTGAACCTCAAGCGAAATGATGGCTCTACTTTGGTATCAAATAGAGTCCCTGTAAAAAGAGGGGTGCCCCAAGGCTCTATATTGGGCCCAATCCTTTTTATTTTGTATTCGGCGGATATGATAAGTCACATAAAATACTGCAAGTTTCATATCTATGCTGACGACACTCAGGTATATATTTCTTGCAAGCCGACTGAAATCGATAGCGCTGTAGCAAAACTAAATGAGGATCTTGCCAGTATAGCCTGTTGGTCTGATAAAAATTGTCTGCAACTTAATCCCTCAAAAACTAAATATATAATTTTTGGTAATGAACATCAGCTAACTAAAATTAACCTGTCGGTAAGTATAATGCTTATGAATAGACCCATTGAACGGGTATATGAAACTAGCAATCTGGGCTTGCTAATGGACACCAATTTACGATTCGAAAAACATGTAGCTAAGTCAATACAAAATTGTTTTTACAAATTAAAAGTACTCTACCGTATTAGACCTTATCTAAAAGAAGACTTACGTATACAACTTGTGGAATCCCTAGTATTGTCCAAATTGAGTTACATGGACACAGTATTTGGCCCCAGGCTACTAGCACGGACACAAAAAATTATACAAAGAGTACAAAACGCCTGCGCTAGATTTTGCTTCGACATTCCGCCAAGAGCTCATGTGAGCCCTTACCTGAATAAACATTCTATTCTGAAAATGAAGCACCGTCGAAAGTTGCACTTGGCATGCTTACTTTTTAGTATAATAAAATATAAACAGCCCTCATATCTGTACGAAAAACTATCGTGGATGTCAAGTCATAGACCCCTAGAGCCTCGCCAGTGTGCGTCACGACTCTCCACGCAACGCCATAGGTCAGCCGCCTTCAGAGGCTCTTTCCGTTACGCAGCTACAAAATGCTGGAATAATATCCCACCACCGGTGAGGAACCTGCAAACTGTACTTGGTTTTAGGCTTAAATTAAAGAAGTATATTACTGCACACCAGAAGAAGGAGGAAACGCTCAAACACGATACAAGTGCATTATGAGCCCAATTAATTTTAAATACTCATGTGTAGGTAATACCTATATAATTAAAAGAGTAACAGATTATAATAAGGAATATATATGGAATGTTATTTAAATTCATTCTATTTATTGCATTGCTTATATTATAAGAGTATATTGTAAGTTTTTTAGTCGTGTAGTTGATTTATATATTATATTATATATATATTTATAATGTGCTGTGTGCATGCCGGTACGTGAATTCACCAAATGGCTCCAACGGAAGATCAGCGCTGGCGAACAGCTGGTATTATGCTGAGTTGGGGCCAATTTGTAACAATTACGTGTATTGCGCCATTTTTATAGCTTTGATTTGTATTTATATTTCCTGTTATCATACACTGTAATAAATAGATTCAGGCGTTACTTTGCGGAAATCCATATTTAATAATAACAAATACTTTTAAAAGTATCCTAAAAAACATTAAATAATATTTAAATAAAACACTTAAAAAAGTATAAAATTATATATCTAGTGACAATTCCGCCTAATTTTCCTGTTATCTACGTGACGTCATAAACATCACGCAGCCTAACCGGAAGAATACCCGACTAGTTTCGCTTCTAAACGAAGCATCTTCAGGAGGTCTTGACTTACCGAGCGCACGATCGAGACTAAAGTCTTGACCAAGCTACCACTTTGTGTAAGTCAAGACCTCCTGAAGATGCTTCGTTTAGAAGCGAAACTAGTCGGGTATTCTTCCGGTTAGGCTGCGTGATGTTTATGACGTCACGTAGATAACAGGAAAATTAGGCGGAATTGTCACTAGATATATAATTTTATACTTTTTTAAGTGTTTTATTTAAATATTATTTAATGTTTTTTAGGATACTTTTAAAAGTATTTGTTATTATTATACACTGTAATGTTGCAAATAAAATATTTTCTATTCTATTCTATTCTATTCTATTCTATTCAAAGTAAAAATTGCTTTTCTTCCTCATTATTTATGAGTATATCGTGTTGTAGTCTACATATGGTTTAACACCTCTCTCCGCTGTATCATTCGCAACACGCAATTTTTTCTCGCAGCGCAGCTTAATTAGCATTGCCATTCCAAGTCTCAGGAGGTAATTGCAATAAAGAGCCCTTGATATCAAGAACCAAAAGCGTTTTCAACGTTCTTTGTGTTGCAAAAGCTTCTAATGTGACCTTTGGGGCAAGTTTAGCAGAATCAACTCGTACTGAACGAAGTACGGTCAGAATTTATTTATTGAACAATGGCCTTTTTGTCACCATCGGACACATTGTCAGAAAACAAGGCAAATGCAAATAGTTCATCTGACAAATACCATAAGTGACGCTCTAACACGCTCCTAGCTGCTATACCGATTTCGGAATCAATGGCTTCGTACAATTCTAAGCTCTTCCAAAGTACTTAGTCATTTACTGGTGCATGTGCTGCCAAAGGCACTTCGATCCAAATTTTAGTGTAGATGAGAATACCAACACTTACAAATCGAACAATTTGTTTTTATTCTCAATTGGTAAGTTTAAATGCTTGTAAATTATTTAAAATAGATAAATGTTCAGGGCATATAATAATTTCGCTATCCAACAAGCATGATGAATCGGACATATAATATATAATTTATCTTTGCAGTGGTTTTGATCAAAACAATCATGCTTGAGCTTCATTAGCTCCTCGTAATCATCACGAATTTCATTCTCTCCGGATAAAGTGGTTGTGAGGCTCTCAAGAGTATATTCAGGAAAATGTTCTATGTTCATATCGAGGTCAATACAATTTTAATGCTTCGCTTTCGTTACATAATGTTACCCAAATATAGCCGAATCTTGAAAAGTGCGATTTGAGGAGAGCTTGATGGCCCAAAACAGAGAGGAAATATTTTTCAAAGCATTATTTTAAATACGTGATGACGACAAGCAAGCCACAAAAGGTCACACCTTTATTTTCTTCTATAAGACTGCAAGCTTTCTTTTTAGCATCGGTAGAAGCAGTAGTGTCAAACTCATAGCCCAAACTTTATTTGTAATATTCCACTGTTTCAATTTTCAAGGCAGGGATTTTGTTGTCTGGTCGGAATACTAGATTTGCTACATAATTCTATGAGTTATTGAATAAGTATATGCGCGGAATCTTTAACTTTTTGGATTCACTGAGAATGTGGTAATAACCGAGTAAAACTTGCCGAAGAGTAGAGAGTTGGTTGAGTCTCATCAAAGGCTCAATATCTTGGACCCCAAGTAGAAACATTTCGTCGTTTTTGCGAAAAGATGAACACATTTTATTACACTGATTCACTTCAAAGGCTACTAAATAAGAATCAAAACTGTTTTAATTTGTCTTTAAAACTCTTGTAAACTTTAATTAATATATATATTTTCTAATTTAACACACAAAACTGTCGAGTAGCAAAAAGTAAAAATTAATCATTTTACACAAAAAAATCAAAAACAACACTCGATTGAGCACTCCTTTCTACTTGAGCTATCTCGCTGAAATTGTACTATGTTACTACTATGAATATGTGTAACTAATAAACGGGGTGGCCAAAATAAAAATAAGAAAAAAAAATTTTGGACCACCCTAATATATACCTATACACTAAAAAAATTATATATGATGAAATGATGAATAATAAGATGATGAAATAGGACTCAATTGGGCACACAGAAGGACCATCGTTTACCAGTGTCTTGGCGCGACTGCCGCTGGTTCATCTTACAAGGAAAGTTCCCTGAAGTTTTTCCCCTTTTAATGAAAGTAAAGGCAGGCCGTAAGGAAACTTCTCGCAACGATGCACGGCATGTTGTATGGCGCTGGTTCCGTTCGATGATGGCCTGGCAGTAGACCACCTGTTACAATGAAGGTAAGACTCACCTGGGCAGAGTGTAAGGGTCGTAAGGGAACCACTCGTCGTATTGCACGGCTTGTTGCAGCGTATGGCGCTGGTTCCTTTCGATGATGGCCTGGCAGTAGACCACCTGATGGGAGCGCGTCACAGAAGAGAACGCGCGTGTCACGGCGGGTGGACACGTGCGGAGAGGATTCAGGTTGCACGTCACTAGCCGAGGGAGGTTCAGGGATTCCACGAAGTTTACATCTGGAAGTTGAGAGACATTTTTGTAGAAGTAGAAGCGAGGGTATCAGCAAAACTTCTATATATACTAAGGCCCAATTTTTCAATAACCGTGTAGTTACAATTTCTAAGAATAAATGTATACACAAAATCAATATTACAAGGACGAATATTGCTTGTTTCAAAGAAAAGTTTTATTGTTTTAAATTTTGTTAGCTAACATTTTATTTTTATCTTATGATAGAATTGTTGAGAATCAGTTCTCTTTTTAAAAAATGCATTCAAATCGGTATATCCAACAAAACAGTGCGCAAGCGGTAGAAATCTTTGTGAACAAGTTCATCTGACGAAGTATTGCCACCATATTTGTAATGAAATAATGAGCTATTTCTATTGCAGTGATGAGCGCAGTACAGTGTGCCGGTTGAACTATCTCCGCTACTGTCACGACATGGATATGTGATCGCTAGTGGCATTCATTACTACTGAGCGCTTCCATGCTTACGTACGTTAAGCCAACGGTCTCGATTGTTTTGTTTAGGCGGCAGTCGTTATATCATGATGATAGGGCACTTTGCGAATGTCTGCTTAGTTAGCAGTCATCCTCAAGTAGAAAATCTGTCGAAAAGTTCCTAACAGCGTCTTCTGGCAGCTCTCTTTGAGAGCCAGCAATCCGAAGTTAGTTTAAACAACAACTTCGACGGTGTCGTCATTTATCACCAGATAAAATAGCCTATCAACCATAAATGAGGGATAAATATAACGGAAAAATTCATAAGGTCGAATTATCGTGTGCTCATCACAATTTCTAAATAACGCACTTACTCTCTTTGCTTCCAAACAAATGATGATGCTTAAAGGCCACAAGGTAGAATATCGCATGGCACATTGAGTGAAATGATCCATGTGCCTTTACATTGTCTGAAGCGGTGGTAGACTCCTGAGTGGCCGTGATATAAGAATGGCACCATTCAGCCATGTTTCGTAGATATTGGATCAAGCGCGTGTTGGGTACGCGGACGCAGCGGGCTAATAGACCTGGAAAAATATTTTGTAGTAATTAGAATGTGTTACGTAATATTTTAGTAGTAGTTAGTAGTCCGGTCAAATTAGACCGAAAATAGGGGTGAGGCTACAAAAATTCACAAATGGCTAAAAATTGGTAGGATTGTTGAAACACTATTATGAATGAAATTAAAAGTCCTCATCGATCCGGCACCCAATTAAAAATACTTGGGGTCGAAGGTCACAAAAACGGGCTTTAAGCGATTTTCAGCAAAAAGTAAGTTTTGTCATAAAGACAAAAATTGTAGATCAGATAATTATCTGTACAAAATGTCTAAATACTTTTTTTCGTAAGAGCCACCGTTTTAGAGATATAATGATTAAAAAGTTACAAAAACGCGCTAAGTACACTACCTCAAAGGTGGCGTGGAAACGTGTGCATATATGACGATTACAACTCTTTCAACTTTTTGAATGCTTACCTCCGAGTCCAGGTGTCGGATCGCTGTGGACTTTTCACATTTCATTTATAATAATATTTTGAACTATCCTACCAATATTCAGCCGAGTGTGAATTTTTGTAACCTTGGATGTCTAAACTGACCGGCTAATAGAATAAGCGTCAAAATATTTTAGATGAGTGTCTGTGTGCTAGGATACAGTTGTAAATATAAGAGCCACGATAAACACTAAGAGTATCAGGGCCGCTACTTCAACGAAGTTTCGTTATTCGTGTTACGAGTGACACTTTAGACAACGAAATCGAATTTGCGGTACGAAGTTCGTTGTTTCATACAATCTATGGTCGGATCGCATCGTTCATCTCCAATCGTGCCCTCTAGGGAATCTCCCATACTACTCTAAGAACGCTATTATGCCTCAATCAATTTTAAATCTTAACTGAGAGATATTAAAGAACATTTTCAGATGGTAAGAGTGAGAGTCCTATGTAGTTATGGATCAGCGAGAGGTGTCGCCACTGTTCTAGAAGTTAGATACTCGTATTTAAAATTTACGTTAATTTCTTTGTTCTCCATAGGTATTTATATACTCATTAGTATTTGTGTTCTTTCTGCATATTTAGAACTCGACTTTGACTACTTACCTATGAATAAATCGGCTGACAGCTTATCAAAACTAAAATGGAAAGTATAAAGAACGTGTGCGGAAAATAACACATTTCGATGCATACGATACGTAACAGAGACTTTACGAGCAAATGTGTTGAAAAATAATAATACATTCTAATATTATTCCAATAGAATCTGGCAGCTTCAGTCCAGTAGAGGAGTAATGTTTTAAAATTTTTATGTTTGCAATAACGCATGCTCTGCGGATTACATTACAAAATTACATTGCTCCATCCCAATACGATGGTTAAAGAACGATAGGAAAAATTAGCTCAATTGGTTAGAGCATACCCCGGCTAAAGGGGTGGGTGAAATGAAATTTGTAATTTTGTAGAGGAGAGATGTGTTCTGATGATGTAGTATGAACATTTACCTGCTAAGTGACTGGCGGCTGTCCGCCTCGTCGCCACCGCCCCCGGCACCCCGTGCAGTCCGGCGGCCACCGTCCACAGATGTGACAGCACTCGGTCTGCGCACTGCTGGTTTATTGATATCGTGTACAGCAGCAGGAATTGCACGTGTCTGGAAATATAAGAAAACATTTTTCATTCACACAAAATGGCCAAGTGCGAGAGGGATACACACTGAGGATTCCACACTAACACAGAATGTACCAAAAAATATAAAGTTATTTTTAACCTTCCAAAAATGAAGGAGGTTCTTAATTCAATGCGTATATTTTTTTTATGTATGTACGCAAAACTTTTAACAGATTAGTCCCATTCTTAAAAAAATATACCACTGAGGTGGTCCCATACACCACATAATAAAAAAATATACATTTCATCAAAATCGGATGAGTAGTTACTAAGTTGCTAGGGACCAGCACCGGCTCCGCACGGGTGCAATGCTGATACTACATAATCTGTAATATCTTCGGAAATATTCTTTTAAACAACATGCTGTGTAGGGCCATATTGATCCATATTAGATGCACAATGTATTTAAGGTACATAACTGAATAAGGATTAATGCAGTATTGCTTAATATCGATCATTTTGTGTTCTCCCAAGACCATTGTGATTTTTTTAGGTGTACAACACTGTAGTACATTATTTTGCACTATCTCATAGGGTGCAGCCAGCGTTTGCAATGTGAGCCCAATAAATGTGCTTATTTGCTTTACTTGCGACATCAGTATCACATAAGAAATCACTAAAATTATCGGTGTTTATCTACTATATTATGTATATATTTATTGCGTTTTGTAACGTTTGTAGGCGACTTGGCCAAGATCATAGCCCGAGCTCCCGGGTTAACTGAAAAACAGCGTTTTGTTAATATCACACTTGTGATATTAACAAAACAAAAGCTGAGTTAACCCCTATTGCCCTAGGACAGAGTAGTGAATTTCTGATTTAAGCATAGAGTGGTGATGTTTACCAGTAAAATATAAATTTTAAAATTGTCGAGTATTAAATGTTTAAGATAATTAACTACTTATGTATGATGTGCAGCATTACTTATGGCAATAAAATAAACATTCTTTTCTATTCTATTTATAAACCTTCCTCTTAAATTACATTATCTATTAAAAAACCGCATCAAAATCCGTTGCGTAGTTTTAAAGATGTAAGCATATATAGGGACAGACAGACAGCGGGAAGCGACTTTGTGTAATACTATGTAGTGATAGTCAATTAAATGAAAAATGTATTCGAGTGAATGATCTTGGAAGTAGTCTTTATAAATAAAAAGAGATAAAAAATGACCCGGCTTCCAATACTGAAAGTATGAAACAACTTGTGGCTAAGCATATATAGGGACAGACAGACAGGGGGAAGCGACTTTGTGTAATACTATGTAGTGATAGTTAATTAACTGAAAAATGTATTCAAAAATGTATTCGTTTACGTGGATACTTTAATGGTATTATACTCGTATGTATAGCAGTTGTCGACGATGAACACTATTTTAAGCGAGTGAATGATCTTGGAAGTAGTCTTTATAAATAAAAAGAGAAAAAAAATGACCCGACTTCCAACACTGAAAGTATGAAACAACTTGTGGGAGTCGGTACCATGCTGATTCAAAACGCCGACCTTATATTAGCATGGTTCGACTTTCACAAGGTGTTTCATACTTTTCAGTTTAAGAAATCGGATCCATATTATTTAAAAATATGCTGTAACAGCCGGATCGTCCACTGCTGAACACAGCCTCCCCTATTATGGGGGTATTTTCCATAATCCCTACGCTTGGCAGGCGTCTTGGGGATCGTAGTGTAAGTTGGCAGTTCTTTAGAAGGCGCTGCTGCCAACCTTCCAGTAGTTTTCCCTTAGTCTACTCTTACGACACCCACGGGATGATATGGGGAGGTGCAATTCTAACCCGGCAACCCACGGGGCTAAAAATATATATATATATATATATATATATATATATATATATATATTTCTACATCCTTATCGGCCGTGTGGGTTTTAACGATTTATTGTTATAAGTATGTTAGATATTGGACAATACTTCTAACAATTTTGAGGTATAATTTGTTTTTTTAAGGATGTCAAGGACGCTTTATGCCTCTTTAGGCTGCACAACTCCACCAGACTTGGGAAGAGGGAAGGCCTTTTATAACCCTATTGCTACAAGGCTTGTAACCATGCTTATAAAAATAGTTCCATTTTCTTGTCCGGAACCCTAATAAAAAGGAGACTTCTCCCTGTAGATAGACAGATAGATAACACTTTAATGCACTTTCCTATAAATACTAACAGTTGTTGCATTATTTTCCAGCTTAAAACAGCATAATCGGTGGCGTCATTGCTTCGAAGTAATCTCTTTCAGACAACCGTATCAGAACAAGTTACAAACTACTCTGAAAACATCAATATGTTACTCGGAATCTGGAAACTAAAATACATAGTACTTTTATTATATGTTTGTCACATAATATGTAAATCGGAAGTAGTGCCCGAAATAACGCCATTCGGGCAAAAATAATGGTTCGTGACCACATGACGCGATGAGGTGGACTAACGACCTCCCTTGAGCAAAGGCCAAAACCAGTGGAGTTCCATAATATTTCAATTCAACTTCAGGAAGGACTACGTATTATATGACCAAACCAATAAGTCGTGATTATTTCTTTGTTCAAAAATGGCTACCTACTGCACGGCTAGTTTATTTCGCGTACTTCCACAGTATTATGTCGTATGGTGTATTGCTGTGGGGAGCTGCTGCTGAGATGGAAACAATCTTTATCTTACAAAAGCGTGCAATTCGAGCCATATATGAAATGGATCCTATGGAATCTCTAAGGGATCTTTTTAAAGAAATTGATATATTAACTTTACCGAGTCTGTATATATTTGAAAATATTATGTATGTTCGGAAAAATTTGAGTAAATTTAAAATAAACAGTGACAACCACAATTACAACACTAGGAACAAATATAAATTAACGGTACCGTGTTTTAGATTAGCAAAGACAAATAAAAGGTCCTTTTTAGGTAATTGTGTGCGGTTTTATAATAAAATTCCCGAACATATTACAATGCACACAGAAGGAAAATTCAAATTACACGTGAAAAACATTTTGATTAAGAAATCCTACTACACAGTTTGTGATTACTTAAACGACAAAAATGCTTGGAAAATTCCACCACTGCCAAGCCATCACCTGTCTCCTACGTAATTTAAACAAATATTGTAATAATTGTATTATATTGTTTATAACAAATTGTAAACAGACGTTTAAAAGAATGGCCCCGAGTTTCTTGCCCGTTCTTCTCGCAGTGGCTCTATAAATTTTTTTGCTGAACGTGGCAGTACAATGTAGAATATTTCAATATTAAAGTTTGTAATTGACCTTCATAAGAGCGTCGTAGACGCCTAAATTGAATAAATGATTTTGAATTTGAATTTGAATTTGAGCCCATGAAAAAAATTTTAAACAAAAAATGGAACCGACTTCAAACACCCAAAAATGGCTGATATAACTAGTTGAAGTCGGTACCATGATAGTCAAAATACCTATTTATTTATTTATTTATTTACAAAATCATAGGAAAACTTACAGCTAGGTATGTTACTTTAGGTTTATAGACATATACATGCAGCTTAAAGTTACATATACAGGAAGGCCAATTAAAAGTTTTCACATATAGTATTAGGAATAGTATGTAGATTAACAGTAACAGTTAACGACGATTAAAGTAAAAATAATAAAATAAATATAGAAAAGTATTACACATTCACACGCGGAGCAAATTGTGTGCCTTATTTATGAACAAAGTACATATCGTTAAGTAAGCGTTTAAGCCTACTTGAGCTTGTATTAAATAGGTCTATTTCACAGTTTGCCTTAGCTAAGGAGTTAAATGATCTCGCCACTCTTATAACAAATGTGTTCTGTCTATAATTAGTTGTAACCAAAGGAACATGAAGAATGTCAGGTTTTCTCAGTGGGACTGCAATTGTACGCAGCTTTATGTGCTCTAGTAGTTCAGGGCAGTCTACAGTGCCATTCCCAATGCCTAACAAATAACACAAATCAGCTGCTTCTCTACGTTTGTACAATGGAAGGAAATGAAATTTACGACACCTTGTATCGTAATCTGGCAAGAATATATGTGCTCTAAATTGTAGATATCGTAGAAATCTCTTTTGTATAGCTTCTAGTCGTGAAGAATACACATCGTAACAGGGATTCCACACCTGTGAAGCATATTCAAGATGACTACGGACATATGCGCAGTAAAGTATTTTAAAAGTTTTAATACTTGTGAACTCCGACGACATTCTTAAGATAAAACCTAAAGAACGTGATGCCTTCTTTACAACATTGTTAACATGTTGATCAAATAACAATTTGCTGTCAAAAGTAACGCCCAAGTCTTTAATTGAATATACTCTAATTAAGGGCGCATTATAAAATGTGTAATTAGCTCTTAGTGTTGTGGTTTTGCGACTATAGGTACAAAAGTAGCATTTCGAGACATTTAAATCTAATTTGTTTACTGTACAGTAATTTTCAAATCGAAGGAGATCATCTTGCAGACACTCGACGTCATGAATATCATTGATTGGATGCAGAATTTTCATGTCGTCGGCGTATAGAAGTATTTTAGAGCTCATAAAGCAGGAAGCTATGTCGTTTATAAAGATTGTAAACAGCAGGGGTCCTAATAAGGACCCCTGGGGTACGCCGGAAGAGATGTTCATAGGACATGAACTGTAACCACCCAATACTACAGTTTGACAGCGGTTTCTGACATATGACGAAAACCATCGAAAAAGATTTCCCCTAATACCTATTCTTAGAAGCTTATTCAATAGAATAGAGTGATCTATTCTATCAAAGCACTTTGAGTAATCTGTATAAATTACATCGACTTGGGAGGGTTCAGACATATGCCTTGTCAGAAAGTCAACACAAAGTAAAAGATTTGATGTAGTGGATCTGCCTCTCAAGAAACCGTGTTGGTCTAGCGAAATGCTCTGTTTCAGTGCGGGGTACAGCTGTGCATAAACAATTTTTTCTAATACCTTTGCAAACAGGCACAGCTTGGATATCGGTCTATAATTTTCTACCTTATTCTTTGGACCTTTTTTGTAAATAGGAGTAACGAAAGCGGATTTCCAAACTGTGGGGACAACGCCTTCAGTTAGAGACCGACGGTAAAGCAGGGAGAGAGGAAGAACAAGGCTCTTTGCACATTTCACTATTAATACGGCTGGTATGTTATCAGGTCCCCCAGATTTAGATAAGTCTAGAGATTTTAAAAGTTTTAAGACATTTTCTTCCAGAATATCTACTGAACAAATATCAGCAGAAGACTCATGATCAGAAATATAAAATTGACCAGACTCTTCGGTAGTAGAGGAATTATCGAGAAATGTTGAGTGAAAATATTCCCCGAACAAGTTGCACATTTCATCACCTGTATTAGATGCACGATTACCATATTCGATTACAGACGGATACACATTCGAATGATTTTTGCTTTTGACAAAAGACCAAAATGCGCGTGGGTTTTCTTTTATGGAGTTTTCCATATTTGAAATAAAATTATCATACATGGTTTTCTCCATCAGGTGTGCTCTCTCTCGGAGTAAAATGAATGAGTCACGGTCATAGGTATTGCCATAAGTCTTATATTTTTTGTGGAACTTAGCCTTTTCCCGCAACAGTTTTATCAATGGTCGCTTATACCATGATGGGTATTTACGGGAAGGCGTAACTAGTTTGGTGTTCACATAAGTGTCACGAAGATTATATAAAATTTGATAGAAAAAGGAGATCGCGTTTTCAATACTTCTTCTACCAAGTTCAGAATGCCAGTCAACGGAATCAAGGTTGGCACAAATAGAATTAAAATCCCCAGTATGATATAAATATCTGATGTAAGGCCGTGGTGTAATTGTATGTAATTGAACATATTCAGCAGTAATGATGAGAGACCGGTGGTGAGGATCTTCAGGGACAAGTGGAAAATCACATGCATTTATGAGGACATCACTATTTGAAAAAATTAGATCTAAGAGCCGTCCGTGACTGTCATTCACCAGATAGTTATATTGTGAGAGATTACAGGTAATTAAGTTATCGAAGAATTGTACTTGGTGAGGACCCTGAATATTAGTAGGAAGGTAGGAGATTCCGTCATCGTTGTCCAAGGTCCAAGATACATAGGGCATGTTGAAATCACCAAGTATAATTATTTTGTCAAGAGGGTTCTCCAACGCAATTTTAGTCATACTTGTGGAAAAGTTAGATAATTGAGTTGACATTGAGTTTCCTAAGTTTTCATCACAGATGTAGACTACGCCAATATGCATTTTGTAAATAGATCTAGGACTACGGTTTTTCAAAGTTAGGGTAACCCATAAGTCCTCAGCACTTGAAGACCAGTCATACCGAGCTTCAGATGCCAACCGCCGATTGATACCTATAATAATTCCGCCGCCCCTATTCTGCTTGGTCTTTTCATAAAAACGGTCCATTCTAAAAACCACGAAACGATCGTCAAAAAGTTCACTGTTATGGAAGCTGTCGTTAAGCCATGTTTCTGTGAGACAAACTATGTCATACGAACAAAGCGACAAGTTCCTAAAGAATGTAGTAGTTTTGGTTCGAAGACCACGTACATTTTGGTAGTAAATTCTAAGCGGATCCATTTTTAAAAGAAACAATTGTTAGCATAAGAATCGTTTGAGAAAGCCACAAAATCAACATTGTAAATAAAGTGAGCATAGTGTTGTTATGAGATAATTAAAAAAAATAACCGAATAGTGACAGAAATGCAATAAAACGATCAACCAGAGTAATGTGATAATAAATAAAAGTCAAATGACTTACGTAAGTGGGTAGCAATAGGCAGGAGCGAGCAAAAGCAGTAACTACACTGAGTAAACCTAAACTGGTTAGCGATTCAGCGCTGGCCAAGTTTCGTAGCATGAGGCCCGCAAATTGTAAGCGAAGAGTGGCGAGACAGATTATGTACACAATAAAGCTATTTATAACTTTTTTAAATCCGAATCCGTTCTTATAGTAATCACAGGCGAATTTGGGTTTTTCCTCACGAAGATACGACAACCTTTTACCCAAGTGAACGTGAAGCCACGGTCCTTAGCTGCAGATTTAGTTTTATTCAATAAAATCTTGTTGTCTAGTGTTAGATGGTCATTGATATAAACTCGGCTAGTACCTTGGAGCCCAAGGTCAGCAGCGGTGGTGGTGCACTTCTTAGCTGCCGCAACGAAATTGTCTTTTATATACCTGCTGTGTACAGCAACAATTATAGTCTTATTATTTTTGTCGTTGCGCATCGGTACACGGGCAATATAGTTAATTTGTTCCTTCGGTACCACACACTTTATATGAGTGCCAATGTTTGCGATGATATTGAATAGGTTTTCAGACTGAGACACCGGTACACCCTTAATTTCTATATTGTTAAGGCGTGAACGTTGTTAGCTCTCTTTTATATGTGACTCCAGGCCTTGCATACGTAGCTGTAAGTGTTCGACATCTGTTTTCGTCTTCTGCAGACTCTGAATGTCTTTTTCCATATCGGAGATTTTACTAGAAAGCGCTCCTATTTTCTGATCCATAAATTCGAGCGATGCCTTGATGTCTGACAATTCAGGCTTTATTGTTTTTAGTTCGGACAACTCGGTTTTGATGGTCTGAATGCTCGCATTAAGACCAGGGAGCAAAGCCACCTGGACAGATAGACGCCTTAGTTCTGCTAGCACGGTATCCATGTCGGCTGGAACAGGGGACTTCGACGAAGCTGGAAGAGGGCCTGCAGAACGAGTGCTCTTACAGGAGGAACATTTCCATGTCGACTTCCTCTCACCCAACTTACGATATCCGGCCTCTGTGACTCCGGCGCAGACAAAATCAAACTGACCTTGACATATCGAACAAAGTGCTCCGTCACGAAATTCATTGCCACAGCTCGTGCATGTAAACATTGTTGAGACTTAAAAAATGTATATGCAGCCCTCGTGCAAAGAAAGATTGAGAATAGCTGGCACTGTATAATGGAGCGAAACCGGTTAAATGGATGCGTGCGTGCGGTTCGCCGTCAACCGACTCACTTTTGACAATATTGCGCGTGGTACCGACTTCGACAAGTTATTTCACACTTTTGGGTGTTGAAGTCGCTTCCATTTTTTGTTAAGTTTTTTTTTTACCCTTTTTAGTGATCCTGGCTACTTACGGGATCGATTGCCATTCATTGTCAACGACTCATTCTCGACGACGAATATCATCAAGATAGGTAAATATTTGTCAGTAATAGGAGTGTAGCTCAAAAACGGCTTAACCGATTTTGATAAAATTTAAATGAGACCAAACGACAAGCATCAGCTTACAAACTAAATAAGAATTTTCAAAATCGGTTCACCCACTCAAAAGTTCTGAGGTAACAAATAAAAACAAACATATATTGAGAACCTCCTAATTTTTTGGAAGTCGGTTAAAAAACTATTTCTATATGTATATTACAGTACTATATGTACTGTATTGTTTTATTTATAAAATAAAATGTATTAATAACTATTGTTATCCGAAAAAACCCTGGTTGCAGTTTTTTTATTTCTCTAAATATAACTAAAATTTCGCCGCTTATGGTAGTAGCGCGCGACATAATATCCCCGCGTTAGCTGTTGAGAGTTAAAATGATAAAAAGTTGGTACTGATAACATTTGGATAAGATAGCTTATAATCACAACCTTGACATAGAGACTGTACTTGGTGAATATTTGTTTATTTTGATAAAATACTTCTTTTTACAAAATTAGAAATTTACGAGAAGAAAAATTTAAGTCATGTGCGGGATTCGAACCCGCGTCCATCCACCCCTTTAGCCAGGGTATGCTCTGACCAATTGCGCTAACGTGACAATGAGTCATATCTCCTCGGTTCGGAATTTTGCATAATGTTCGAATTTGTATGGAAACCCACACATAGCAAGCGGGCGCAATATGGCTCGGAGCGATCTGTGGCGCGGGAGGATCGCTACGACAAATAGGAGATCGCACGGCAGCAAGGACGCGACGGGAGGCGGGACGGCAGCGGTCGCGGGCACTGAATTCTACGGTAGTCAGTACAAGCTGTTTCAGAGAGTGAAGCGATCGCGGAGCGATCTGAGAGCGGGAGAAAGAGTTGTGCTTTTTACAACTTTAGTGCGATTCAAACTATGAATCCGACTGAAAAACTAATTGCATTACTAAGACAACACCAATGTCTATATTATGCATAAGATAGAAATTACAAAACACTTTAAAAATATAAATTCTTCGGGAAAAGATATCAAAAACTCCAATTCTAACTATTTGACCGCTTCTGGTGTCACACCGGCCGCCTCCCGCCGCGGGCTGCGGGCGGTAACCCTTTGGGGCATGGTCCGGACCGCGACCGCTTGGCACCGCCGGATCACTTTACCGCGGCTAACGCATCTTTAGTAAGCATAGATTTAGTATATTTATCGTGTTCGACAACGTCAACACTTATCAAGCGAGATAAAAGTCAAAGGCGAACATATTATCAGCTATAAAAACGACCTATTTTGGATCCAGATAATTTTGAATTGCTACCGTAATTTTCTTGCTACGAAAAGTCTTGCTGTATTTGTTGGGAGTCGCGATGGGTACAGCAAGGCACTTACTGGTAGGATGCCAGGTCCTTGATAGGGGTCATTATAGCACTCTTCTGATGGACATATATTAAAACCACTATAAGATCATGATGTTTGGTGCTTCATCATACAGACAGGATATATTTCTATACTCAAAAATCAAAACTAACTTACCTAATACCATGAGTAGGTAGCACTACCCTTTCAAACACAGTGCACATAATGTTCAGAATCGGACCCCGTTCATCTTCGAGCCACTTGAGGATCTCCAGCATACTGTAGTCTAGTGCATCAGTGACTTCATCATTCTCTTCTACATCCATCTCAAACTGAGTGTCGGTGTGGGATTTGTTCTTCTGTTGTTCTACTATATTGACGTCCATGACTGTCATCCTGAAATTATTTGTAACACATCATATTTTCGGTTCACAATCAAAATAACTCAGTACATCGAGACAAAAGCATCCTATATGTAGGGTACTGTTGTACATGTCAAAGCAACCTAAAGGCTGCATATCCTGATTAGACTCTGAAGTTGTATAGTGTCGGCCAGTTGACACAAGTGTGTCAATTGGTCGACACTATACAAGTAACATCAGAATCATGTGGACGCAATGTCAAGCCATGTGGATGCAATGAGAGAATACGCTAAATGATTCCACTTGGATGCAGTGGACTTTAGCGTATTCTCTCATTGCATCCACATGGCTTTACATCTGGTTAGCTGGTTTTCTCTAGTGTGAAAACCATCAACCGTATCATGTTTGCAAAACAAAACAAAATCAACATTTACCATTGTATTTTTAAAATACAAAATTTTATTTGTCATGATCAGCGTCTACAATCACCTTTAATTTGTTTATTAATCAAACAAAACAAACTGCGCCTGTATCTATGAGTTATTTACTATACCAACTTTGTTCTATAGACATCTTATTGCTGCCCAAATTCCATCTGTATTGATTCAGCAGTTCTTTAGTAATGGAAACGAGTACTAACCAACTGTTCCTATTCAATACAGCAGTAGAATATGTGATAAAATTGTGATGCACCATATCAAATCCCACGCACAGCTTGTTCCCGAATACCTTATAATATCTATTTTCATTACTTACTTGTTGATAATAGCCGTGATGATCTGTTCCCTCATAGCTGGAAGATATTTGCTCATCCATATGAGGTTGTGTATGTAAGCACGGTTTACAAAGCTACCGGACTTGTAGTATGGGAACTGGTCAATCACAACTTGCAATAATAGGTCACTTGTCCTAGAAATATAGAAGCAAAATATATTAAAAAGTATACAGGCACAGTTAGGGTTTTTTTTATAATGTAAAGTGAGATATCAGGCAAGTTGTCCACCAAATGGGAAACATCACACCACAACTATTAGAGTTGTGATATCACAGTAGTGTAGTAGGTGTGCAAACACTATTTTTAGTATATTTTTTTATGTTTATTTTTTGTGTTTTGACTGTATAAGCATGAGGACCACCTGATGTTAAAAGTGTGCCTGTAATTTATCATTTCATATTTTTATTACTTTGTGGTTCTTTTTTCTGGTTACTATTTGTATGTCAAAGCATGCATAGTTTTTTCATACTACCCGCAACGAGCTGCGAATGATGTTTCGCTTCGCCGCGGCTGACCAGTACCACTGAGAGTCGTCGTTGGACCGCACCCCGCGCCATACACCACGACGGTGTCGCATTCTTAATATAAATAAGTGCAAATATTGCCTCATCACCACACCGTGTTATCATTAATTACTTATTAGAACTGTTTTACTTGTTGCTACGTGATATTTTGTGACGTGCGTGGAAAGTGACCGCACCGCGGCCTCTGCAAGGGAGACTCCGACTACGGGAGATGGTGGAGAAAACTATGGTATGTACATATATTTTAGTAGCCTCAATTAAGAACCTCCTTTGCGTTTGGGAATCTCTTGTAAAGGACCCCCTTCTCTAGGCTTCAATTAACCTACACTTACCTACTATAAACAATTATCGAACCAGCCCCTACCCCGCGCGGTGGGAGTTCCTTATTTTTGAGGACAATTCTTTTCTAAGAAAACCCACCATTTAATGGTCCTTCAAAGCACGGATGTTGTTTATTTTTAGGTTTAATCTAGCCTACATATTTTCTAAGCAGCAATCGCCGCCATATTTTTCTGCGCATTGTCACATCTTTAACAATTCGCATCTTTCTTTCTTTTATTATTCATTCCTTGAATTATCCAGGGATATACCTAATGGTGTAATATATTTATTATTAGTTAACTTCGCATCGCATATTGGTATTTACACCAATCCGCATTCCATCGCATTTCGTCATCTCTTCACGAATTATTAGGTAGCCATTTTGCAATTAATTACCGCGTGGTGCTCGCCACTGTAGGTTATCATGGCGAACGAACAGAAACTTAGAATTTTTGAAAAACAGCGTGAATTATATTTCGAACGTATTCAACTTATTTACAATAGCTCACGCAAGGATTTAAACGATCCGGTTGAACTTGAGAATTTTCTTTGTTTAATTGAGACATTAGATGAACTCCGCTCTAACTATCAACAGGCTGTGAATGAAATAAACAGCATTTCATTAAAAATAAATAAAGATGCAACGCCTAACTTTGATACTTGGCTTGCTTTCGAAGATCTTTATTGCCGCATCAAACGCAAAATATCACTATGTAAACAAGCGCACTCTGATGCCAAATCAGAATCAAACCACGGAGTTTCTTTGCAAGGAATTAAATTAGAAAGAATTCAGTTATGTGAATTTAACGGCGACCGCCAAAATTGGCCTTTATTTTACGCAACATTTAATAATGCAGTTCATCTGAACGCGTCACTCACAGATACAGAGCGAATGTATTACTTGGTGGGTAAATTAACCGGAAAAGCAAAGTCAATCTGCACCGGAATCATTCCATGTGGCGAAAACTATATGTCAATGTATACCGCGCTTATAGATAAGTACGAAGATAAGCGTAGTTTAGCCGTCTCTTATCTAGATCAGATGTTTACATTGAAGCCGATTGTATCGGCTACCGCCAAAAGCCTAGAAAACTTCGTTGATAAATTCGCGAACGCATATTTAGCTTTAAATAATTTAAAAATTCAAAATCTATACGACTTTGTATTAACATACGTGGCTTTGCAGCGATTAGACAAAGAAACCGCGCGTCTTTTTGAAATGGATAACCGAGACAACGGATTACCGAATCTACAAAACTTGTTTACTTTTATACGCGACCGTGTCAAGATATTGACTCATACTGGTGATAATTCTTTAGATTCAGACTTTACATCGAAACCCAAATTACCCGCTAACTCCGCGCCAAAAAATAATGTACGATCTTTTGTTGTTAACAACAATAATAGCTCCTGTATGTTATGTAGCAAATCAGATCATGATCAGCTATATTCCTGCCCTAAATTTCAATCATTAACACCCCGCGAACGTTATAATGTTATTAAGAATCAAAATCGCTGTGTAAATTGCTTAAGTAATAAACATACTACGCCCGCATGTAAGTCAGAAGTCACATGTAAACAATGTCACGGAAGACATCACACCATGTTGCACTTCTCTGACACAAATAAAATTAATAGGATAGCTGATCGGCCGCCTGGGGTCCGACCGGTCTGTTATCAGCCCGCAACTGATTCTAGTCGAGGCACCGCTGAAACAAATATTCACTCGTCATCTGCTATCGCATCGTCGATTTCTACTTTGAATAAGCCCCAAGATAATATCGTTTCTCTTTGTAGTATGACTGATAATTCCCGCCCGCGAAAATCCCAAAACGTTTTATTGGGTACCGCCCTCGCTGATGTTAAGCGTCGAGATGGGTCGATTTGTCAAGTGAGAATATTAATCGACAATGGTTCTCAAAATCACTTAATTAGTCAAAATGCCTGCAAAAGATTAGGGCTTCGCATATTTAATGACTGTTCTGAAAAATCCGTAATGGGGATCGGTAACAGCTCCCAGACTATATACGGCATAACTAACTTAACTTTATTTTCTCGGCATGATCCGAACTATTGTTTGCATATCCAACCGCTCGTCCTTAAAACTATTTCAAGTGACCTACCGAGTTGCCAGCTGGACAACCACACTATACTCGAGTATTTAGGAGAGATACCGCTAGCCGACCCGCAATTTAATGTCCCAGGACCTATTGATATATTAATCGGTTCTGAAGTATTTATTGAAATCTTAAAATCAGGCAAAATACTAGGGCCGCCGGGACATCCCGATGCATTAGAAACGAGTTTTGGTTATGTAGTTATGGGCTCAACTGCCTACATACCTACAACTCAACCGCGTCGTATCAATACTGACAACCAACGCTCACGCGCTTTTTTTACGTCTAGTGATGAGTCAATTGAGACTTTAGTCTCAAAATTTTGGCAGTTAGAATCAGTACCGACTAAAATACATATGTCTAAAGCAGAAGCAGAATGTGAAGATTTTTTTGTATCAAATACACATCGTGATAGCTCTGGGGTGCGTTCTTATTTGTCGTCCGACGACGTCCGACGACGCCCCGAGCGTTTTTATATGCCCGGAGCGATCGTCCGATGATCATCCGGAGCGTTCTTATATATCGCTCGACGACGCACCGGTCGCCCCACGAAATCGGTGGATAAATATCGCCCTGACGTTTCATTTGACAGTTGGGACTTGATTTTTCTTTGTTTTAAGTTACTTTTTGTTTACGTAGACTTCTGTTTACAAAATTTTATTATTATTATTGTTATATTATGTATGTTTGTTTTAGTTATGTATTCTGGAAAAGTACATAATTGTAAATACATTTCTTCTGAGTCAGTGAAACATTTTAAGTAGTGTTCTTGATACAGATATGATACAGAGCCGTTCTTAAAAGGCGGACGACGAGCGTCGCTCTGCTTGGAGCGATCATCCGTCGTCGGACGACATATAAGAACGCACCCCTGGACGTTATGTCACCGCATTACCATTTTCGCTACCTACTACAAAATTAGGGAACTCACTAGAAATCGCATCGCGTCGATATGCCTGTTTAGATCGCAGATTTCAAACAAATTCTGCCTTAAAGGAAGAATACGACAGCATTATAAAAGATTATCTTAAAAATAAAATTATTTCACCCGCACCCGCTACGACCACCGCAGAAGATCATTACGTCATACCGCATCACGGCGTAAGCCGACCGGACAAAGGCATACGCATTGTTTTAAACGCGAGCGAAAAAACTGATACTAACATATCATTGAATGATTGTTTACATTCTGGGCCAAATTTACAGGCCGATTTAACAGCGATAATTTTGAAATTTCGTCTGTTTCCTGTCGCTTTGACCGCAGATATTAAACAAATGTTTTTAAATATTGGAATTCGAGAACAAGATCGTCGTTACTTAAATATTTTATATAAATTCAACGACGATGACACCGCTAAATTATATTGTTACGAACGTTTGTGTTTTGGCCTACGCTGTTCGCCATTTATCGCAATGCGAACTGTCAAACAACTCGCTCAAGACGAAACGGACTTTCCGCTCGCTTCCGAGGTAGCTTCTAATGATTTGTATATGGACGATTTGGGAACTTCCGTATACGGAACTGCCGAAGGAATCAAACTTGCCCGCGACTTAATCAATTTATTTAAACGTGGCCATTTCGACTTGATAAAATTTATGAGTAATTCCGCTGACGTCATAAACGCGATCCCGCCTGAAAACCGGTTATGCTCGACTTTGGAATTTGACAAGGAAGACAATATGAAACTTCTAGGTCTCATATGGTCTCCCATTGATGACAATTTTTCGATTGCGCTTAAATTTAATCCACAGTCGAAATGTACCAAACGCTTAATGCTTTCAACGATTGCTAAATTATGGGACATCAACGGATATTGTGCGCCTGTAATTTTATACGCCAAACTTTTGATTAAAGCGCTTTGGATCGCCAAGATCGATTGGGACGAACAACCACCGCGTGATATTTGTGTAGCTTGGAGTCGTTTCCTATCTGAACTTCCCGCCTTAGAAAAGTTTAAAATCCCGCGTTACTTAGGGGTCACCGCCAAATCCCGTGTTATCTTGCTATCATTTGCTGATGCAAGCGAGCGTGGGCTAGGATGTGCAGTATACCTTTGTATACAAACCGCATCGCAACCGAACGAGGTTAATTTAATCTGTGCTAAAAGTAAAGTCGCGCCTCTTAAGGTCGTATCATTAGCTCGCTTAGAGCTCTGCGCTCTTTTGTTATTATCAAAGCTATGTCGATTCGTAATCGAAACGATTTCTCCCCGCTGTCACATTGATGACATTTTTGCATTTAGTGACTCAACCGTAGCCCTTCACTGGGTTCACTCCGCACCGCACGGCTTTGATACATTCGTCGGAAATCGCATCACACAAATACAGGACAATTTAGATCCTAAACATTTTTTCCATGTGGCGTCATCGCAGAATCCTAGCGATATCCTTAGTAGGGGAGCTACTCCACAACAACTGCTGGAACATCCACTTTGGCTCCACGGCCCTTCTTGGGCTCGTGATGACGTAAGCACTTGGCCAATTTGTAGGTTCACTTTCGAACACACAGCTGATGAGAAGACAATGGAAGTTAAAAAACAACCGAAGGTTTTCATAAGCACTGACGAACCGCCACACTTGCTTAGCACACTGGCCCAGAGAGTATCTTCCTGGTCTAAATTACTTCGCATCGTGGCGTATTTATATCGCTTCTTAGGAAAAATCCCGCGTTCTAATAGAATGGAACTTTCGCATTTACAATTTGCAGAAGTCGCTATAATAAAGGCTCTGCAGCAACAGTACTTTAAAGACGATATAAACGCTCTCTCTAATAACCGCAAGGTTTCAAAATCGTTATTGCCGCTATCACCGTTTTTAGAAAATGGTTTACTTCGCACTGGTGGGCGACTCACAAAAACTACACTTGACTTCGACAGCAAACACCCAATATTGTTACCAAAAAAGCATCATATTGTGAATCTCATAATAGATTATTATCATCGCAAGTACCTTCATGCTGGCCCGCATTTACTTTTGTCACTAATAAGACAAAAGTACTGGATTATCGCCGGCCGTAGTACGGTTAAACAACGCTTTCGCCTCTGCAACAGCTGTTTCAAGGCTAGTCCGCGTTCTGATGCGCCGTTCATGGCAGACCTGCCCGAATCCCGCGTTAACGTTGCCTTTCCGTTTTCAAAATGTGGAACAGACTACGCAGGACCCGTTAATATATTATTAAGCAGATACCGAGGAGCCCGTAAGGTGAAGGCATACATCTGTGTGTTCACATGTCTCGTTTCTCGCGCAACACACCTGGAATTAACTGTAGATTTGACTACCGAGTCTTTCCTTCGCGCTTTTCGCCGCTTCATTTCGCGTCGTGGAAATTGTACCGAATTATTTTCCGATAACGGTACCAATTTTGTCGGCGCCAAGGCTAAACTCGACGAATTGAACGGGTTTCTCAAGTCCAAGGCCTTCTGCGATTCCTTCGCCGAGGAAACGCTAGCTCAAGGCGTATCTTGGAAGATGATACCACCTAGCTCACCACACTTTGGTTCTGCCTGGGAGACGTGCGTTAGAAGCGCAAAAATTTTATTAAAACGTTCTCTACGTGACATATTACTGACTTACGAAGAATTGCTCACCGTCCTTACTCAGGTCGAGGCTGTGCTAAACCCCCGTCCTCTGACTGTGTTGAGTTCAGACCCAGCCGAACCTGAGGCTCTAACACCCGCACATTTCTTGACTTTCGGTCCGCTTAAATCATTCCATTCAGAAACACATTTTCAACCTACACCGGAAAATATTATACGTAATAAACATTTATTAGACCAAATCGTTCAGAGATATTGGAATCGATGGAGGCGAGAATACCTTAATACATTACAAACCCGCGTTAAATGGAATACACCCTCTAATCCGATAGTGAAAGGAATGGTAGTACTTATCAAAACTGACAATTCACCGCCGCTGCAATGGCCTCTAGGCATTATAGAAGATATCCATGCTTCTTCAGACGGAATTGTTAGAGTTGTGACGGTCCGCACTAAGAATGGTGTCTACGTTAGACCCGTAGTAAAACTCTGCGTTTTACCTTCTCAATAAATGATTTTACTTATCTCGCGCACCATTCACGGTGTACCTCTATTGTTTAAGATAATATACTTAGTTAATTTCTATAGTTTAATTTTCCTAGCACTGTACTAGTCGCACATACTCCGCATCACATCCGCAATCTTATATTAGATAGCAAAAATTTCTCTTTTTCAATGTTCTCTACTACATGGAGCAGACCCGCATCCGCATAGCTTACATGAGGAACGTCTAGTTTCTCCAATTTCTTATTGATTCAGGAGACATCTTCATTTCCTGAAGGCCGGGGGGATGGTTCTTTTTTCTGGTTACTATTTGTATGTCAAAGCATGCATAGTTTTTTCATACTACCCGCAACGAGCTGCGAATGATGTTTCGCTTCGCCGCGGCTGACCAGTACCACTGAGAGTCGTCGTTGGACCGCACCCCGCGCCATACACCACGACGGTGTCGCATTCTTAATATAAATAAGTGCAAATATTGCCTCATCACCACACCGTGTTATCATTAATTACTTATTAGAACTGTTTTACTTGTTGCTACGTGATATTTTGTGACGTGCGTGGAAAGTGACCGCACCGCGGCCTCTGCAAGGGAGACTCCGACTACGGGAGATGGTGGAGAAAACTATGGTATGTACATATATTTTAGTAGCCTCAATTAAGAACCTCCTTTGCGTTTGGGAATCTCTTGTAAAGGACCCCCTTCTCTAGGCTTCAATTAACCTACACTTACCTACTATAAACAATTATCGAACCAGCCCCTACCCCGCGCGGTGGGAGTTCCTTATTTTTGAGGACAATTCTTTTCTAAGAAAACCCACCACTTTGCTTAATGTTAATATTCAAAATTCTATTCAAAGGTAGTCCAGTGTTGCCGCGGCGGGCGCTATGAAATGGTAAATTACAGGCACAAGAGACTTTTAACATCAGGTGGTCCTCATGCTTATTTTGTCACAATAACTTCAAAAAAATACTACAAAAAATGTTTGTTAGAACTAACAGAAGTCAACTCTAAGAGGTTGTTAGCATTTTTCCAATAACACTGTATATGTATTATTTATACTTATTTATTACTATAATACATATATGTATTATATATACTTACGTAGGTTATACTTAGGTTATACATATAAATAATGCAAGCTTAACTAAAGCATGCCATTTGCTACAATTCCAACATCATACTTTTTCATTAATACATACTCAGTGAATAAGCTTACGAAATTACAACAAAAGGAAACACTTGAGCCCGAGGGATGGATGGTCCCAGGTTCAAATCACACTTGTGGTTCAAATTTTTTATTTCTTTGCATGTTTATGTTAATAGATTTTAAATTTGTTGCAATGTTTATGATGACTTAACAAGAAAACCTATGCAGATTCAATCAAACACAAGCCTATTGGCAGCAGCTAGCAAAAAGAACTGGGCATGTGAGCATAGCATCCTAGTGACTGTGCTCTAAGCTGTCATCATCATGCTGTAGTCACACTTATTGTACGCCAGACTTTCTTTATGCATTCTATGCAAATAGACAATTCTATAGAACTTGGTATTATATAAAAAAAAAAATTACTTACATTGGCATGATGGCAATGATTTGTGCTATGATAGTGTGGATGTTTGACCATCTATTTAAATGCTCTGCATCAGGACTCACTTCCCAATGTTCACCTTCAGCTGAAAACAAATTAGTTATTGATTTTCATAGATGAAATATAAGCATTAGGCCTAATTTCACCATACCATGTTTGTTTACGCTAAATCAGGCATTAGCTAATGGGTCTTTAAAAATAACAGAGCTGTTAAATCAGTCTACGTTCTATGAAGTTAACTGAATTAATCATCCATTAACAGTTGGTGGGACACTCGGTTCAGTTAACAGTCCGTTAAAAGGATTAACAAGGCGTCAAATAAATAACAGAGTATGGTGAAACTAGGCCTTAACATTCTTTTAGTTAATGAGGTTACATGATTAAGAAAAAACAATTGAATTAAGGTAATTGGTGCCCATGGCTGTTTAGGGTCAAAATATACTGGTGATGCTGTGAAATGAAGACAAAGACAAATCTCAAAAGTCATAAGAAACACACAGAGAAAATCTAGGGAATATTTAAACAAAAAAATTGCAGTTATAATATGCATCATAGTAAAATTAAGTATTCTTCTGTCATAGTTTTTCTCTTGAATATATCTTAGTTCTATGTAGAATATGATATTATTTTTTTTTTTTTTTTTTTTTTTATGCCTGATAGGTTAGCCTTTGACCACTATCTCACCTGATGGTAAGTGATGATGTGGTCGAAGATGTTGTTCAGGCTAACCTAGAATTACTGGCTCTCAAGGATGGCTGCCGGAACACACCGTTAGGTGCTTGGCGACAGATTTTCAACTTGAGGGTGGTAGCTAGCCAGGCGGGCATTCGCAAAGTGTCCTACCACCATGCTATAACGACTGCCATCCTAAGACAACAACCGGGACCGACGGCTTAACGTGCCCTCCGAAGCACGGAAGCGCTCAGTAGTAATGTCACCAGCGGTCACCCATCCAACTCCTGACCGCGGCGGACGTTGCTTAACTTTGCTGATCGATTCAGAATGGTTAAGCAAACTTCGCTACGAGCGCTTCAAATGATAATATAATAACGGATGTCTTTTATCAGTGACCTAGCGATGGAAAACATAGCCTAGGGATAGGTAAGAAGACTGTAATCCAAGTTCTCTAAAAAATTTTTTTTTTTTTTTTTTTTTTTTTTTATACTGAACTGGGTAGCACTTGACCACTATCTCACCTGATGTTAAGTGATGATGCGGTCGATGATGGAGCGCGCTTACCCAGAAGATACCTGTTCACTCGGGTTTTGAAGACCCCCATATTGTACTTAACCGGAAACACAGACTCAGGCAGGGTATTCCATTCCCTGGCGGTTCGTATAATAAACGAAGAAGCAAATCGCTTTGTTCGGGTGAATGGAATATCTACCATATAGCGGTGGCGCTTCTGAGTATCCCTGGATGTCCGGTTAAAGAATGGGGATGGCGGAATCAAATCATGTAGTTCTGTGGCACACTCCCCGAAATGTATCCGATAAAAAACCGATAAGCAAGCGACTTTGCGGCGATGCTCGAGACTTTGGAGTCTCTTGCTTACAAGTTCGTCGTCGTTAATGAGTCTCTTGGCTCTCCTCTCAATAGCTTCCAGTGTCTCCAGCTGGTATTTGGCAGAACCATCCCAAAGGTGAGAACAGTACTCCATACACGACCGGACTTGCGCTTGATAAAGATTAAGCAGCTGTCCCGGTGTGAAGTATTGTCTCACCTTAGCCAAAACACCAAGCTTTTTTGAGGCCAGCTGGGCTTTTGACTCTATATAGGAGCCAAAATTGAGAGTCGGTGTTAATGAGATGCCAAGAAGCTCGAGATGGTTACTTATCGGCACGGACACATCCCTGAAAGTAGGAGCCAGCTGAAAAGGGCTCCGTTTGGCGGAGAAAAGACAAGCCTGGGTTTTAGCAGCATTGAACTTAACCAGATTGGCATCGCCCCATTCGGAGACAGCCTTCAGAGAAAAGTTCAAGCGCTGAACCATCGCTTCCCTGTGAGACCGGATTTGTAATGCACTGGTTCGTGCGTTAGATGTATAACTCTCCACAACGGTGCTGTCGTCTGCGTACCCAAAAATACCGGGCTTAAGCAGATCATTAATATGCAGCAGAAAAAGTGTTGCAGAGAGTACTGTTCCTTGAGGGACTCCGGCGTTTATAGCCAATTGGTCGGAAGAACAGCCATCGATGACCACTCGAATCGACCGATCCCTCAAGAAATCTGAAATCCAAACACATAAGCCAGTGGGAAGGCCGTATGAAGGAAGCTTGCTAATAAGGCTATCGTGCCAAACCCTGTCAAAAGCCTTCGAGATATCGAGAGAGACAGCAAGCGCCTCTCCGTGGTTCTCGATGGCTTCGCTCCAGATGTGAGTGGCATACACTAGAAGATCCCCAGTAGACCGGTTTCGGCGAAACCCGTATTGTCGGTCACTGAGGAGATCATTCACTTCTAGGTATGCCAGGAGCCTGTGGTTCAGTACACGTTCCATCGTCTTACAGAGTATGGAAGTGACTGAAATAGGCCTGTAATTGGCAGGGTCTGCGCGACTACCCTTTTTGGGCACGGGCTGCACGTTTGCAAGCTTCCAGGACTTAGGCACTTGACCAGTCGTCATAGACAAGCGAAAGAGGCGAGTCAATATTGGAGTCAACTCAGGCGCACACATCCTCAAGACTACAGCTGGTATACCGTCTGGACCACTAGCTTTGTTCACGTCCAGATCGCGCAACGCTTTGCGTACTTCAGACTGTCGAATGCGGATTTCTGACATTAACGTCCCGCAGTTTGGCAGGCTAGAAGGTACAGCATTGATTCTGCGTTCGAAAGTGATAGCGATTAATCGCGTCAGAGAGATTTTTCGATTTTTTTAGAGTTTCTGGCTGTTTAAGCCACTATTTTGATTTATCTTAGTGTAGTATTGTATAGTGATATAGGTAAGTATATTAGTTAATAGTTTATTGTATATTTTTGTAATTTGAGGTTTTCATAACCTCAATTCATCAATCATGGATTTCGATCCGACGAATCCTCCTGATCCCCCAGATCCTTTAAAGCATCCGACTGCTACTAAGCGACGTATTGAGACTGAAGTGCATCCACCAGCCAAGAAATCTATAATTTCGCCAGATTTAGCTTCTGCTTCAATTGAAACAGTATATGTAGACCCTTCAATGGTTGTTGGAGGGTTATCATATTCTCTTTCAGACAAAGGCCCTTTTGTAGTCCATGTTTCTCGCACCGAATCCGACCCTTCTGTTGGGACGATGATAAGACCCATCAAATTTGGCCAGTTCCTTAAAACTCACAAAATAAATAACATCTGTGCTGATGGCATCAAGAGAGTGGGAAGGAATAAAATATCTGTGGAATTCTTAACTGCCTCTGATGCAAACAAATTCATTACATCACCGGTATTGAGTGTGAGCAAATATGTAGCGACTATTCCTACATATAATGTAACTCGGATGGGTCTCATACGTGGGGTCCCAACGGAAATGTCCATGACTGAGTTTGCAAGCTCATTGGAGCTTCCAGCTGGGTGTGGAAAGGTCCTTAAAGCTCGTCGCTTCAGTAGAAAAATTGTAGATGAAGGGAAAGTCTCCTGGACTCCTACTCAAACAGTGGTAATAACTTTTTCTGGTCAAATGCTTCCTAACAGAGTATTTTTATTTTATACATCATTACCTGTTGAGATATATTTATTCCCCACCATTCAATGTTTCACATGCTGCCGATTTGGACACACAAAAACGCAATGTAGGTCTAAACCTCGTTGTTTCCGGTGCTCCAAGGAACATCCAGGTGATAGTTGTAATGTCACAGAAAAAGAATCTACTTGTCTCCATTGTTTAGGACAGCATTTTGCTACAAATAAAGTTTGCCCAGAGCTCGAGAGGCAAAAGTCAATCAAAAGTGTTATGGCTCGAAATAGTGTCTCATATGAGGAAGCTGCAACACAATTTCCAAGAGTATCCCGTTTATACGCAGAAGTTGCACAAGAAAGTCTCTCTTCATCATCTTCTTCGTCTACCCTAACCTGTATAACTGCAAGTCCTTCTGAACCTATTCATAATAAAACTTCCAAAAAAACAATTTCACATATCCGTCCTCTAAATAAGTCTACTTTTGGTAAATCTTATGATTCCACTGCCCACCACAAAATTGTTGCAACTCCTGCATCAATCATGCCAAATGGTTGTGCATTAAATGACAACCAAACATCAGGATCATCTCCTCAGCAAGAGAATATGATAGAAACTTTGTTATCTTTAGTAATAAACATAATAATGATGAACCCTAAACCGTTACCGTCCAACGTTGCCAACAAACTCTCACAGCTAGTTTTTATGTCTGGTCATCATGGATCCATTAACCATGCTTCAATGGAACATACAGAGTATGCGACGCAAGAAACATGAACTTGCACACTTGATTGTAAAATATCACCCGTCAGTTATTGCTATCTCGGAGACTTGGTTGGTTCCTGGGTCCCACTTTCGGGTTCCAGGATACTACTGCCTCCGGGATGACAGAGCTGACGGGTGTGCTGGTAGTGCCTTATTTATTAAGTCCACTATTCCTTTTTCCCAAATTTCCTTTCCCTCACATCCTCATGGTATCAACATTGTTGGTATCAGATCTTTGAATATTTCCTTTATTTCCATATATATCAATAGATCAGATTCTACTCTTATTCCAGATATACTTTATCTGCTTTCTTCTGTTTCTTCCCCAATGATAGTTATGGGTGATTTTAATGGCCATCACACTATGTGGGGTTCTCACTACTCATCCACCTATGCTCATTCTCTTGTTGATGTTTTTGATGAAGTCAATCTCTGTGTAATTAACAATGGTTCTCCTACTCGCAGAGTTTATCCATATCAAAATCCGAAAAGTGCAGTTGATTTAACTTTATGCTCTCCCACCCTTTCCTCTCTCCTCACATGGGAAATCCTTCCTTCGACTTATGGTAGTGACCACTTTCCTATCATCATTTCCATTCAAAACAGAGTCAATCGATACTGTAATCCTAGTCCTTCCCTAAAATACAAACTTTCTGCAGCTGATTGGCTTTCATACTCATCAGCTCTTGACCTTAAATTAGAATCCTCATTTGTTTATCCATTAGATATTGATCCACTAATTTCATATAACCTTTTTATAGATATGATAATATCTTCAGCCTCCCTTCATATTCCTTTGAAGAAACCACCAAAAGATTTTGCAGTCTCCACCCCATGGTGGGATTCTGAATGTACTAAAGCTGTTTTACGAAGAAAAGAAGCAGAACTAAATTATAATTCTTCTATGACTGAAGTAAACTTTTTAAAGTACCAGGCAGCAGCAGCCAAATATAAAAAATTGGTTAGCAAAAGGAAAAAATGTGGCTGGGTATCTTATTGTGAAGGCTTATCACCAAGAACTCCTTCCTCACTAGTATGGAAACAAATAAAACGTTTCCGAGGTTCCTTTAACACCCTAGTTGTTTCTTCAAATGACCCTTTATCATGGCTAGATGCCTTTTCGGATAAGTTGGCTCCTCCTTCAGTCCCCTCTGCTGATCTTATTCCTTTAGCCCCATCACCTCTTCCTTCTCATAATTGTTTTGACTGTCCATTTACTTTCCAAGAATTATCCCTTGCACTAGACGGACTGACTGACTCATCTCCTGGTATTGATGGAATTCCCTATTCATTTATTATCAAGTCCTCAATAAAATGTAAGCAAACCTACTTAGATATTGTAAATTATTTTTTTGAGTATGGTATAGTGCCCGATCAATGGAAAACGCAAATAATTCTTCCTATCTTAAAACCTGGTAAAATTGCTTCAGATCCAGGTAGTTACAGACCAATAGCTTTATCATCAGTTTTGAGTAAGATAATGGAGCATATGATTAAGCATAGACTGGAATGGATTGTGGAAAATGAGCTTATTTTAGCAAAGACTCAATTTGGCTTTAGAAAGGGAGTAAGCACCATGGATAATTTAAGCCTGTTGACAACAGACATCAACATTGCATATAAGGAAAAGAAATACCTTGTTGGAGTATTTCTAGACATAGCATCTGCTTATGATAATGTCCTTCTTCCAGTTCTCAGGAATAAGCTTATTCAGATAGGTATACCAGTAAAGCTTGTTCGGTTCATATGTAATATGCTGATAGAACGTACTGTGATTGTGAAATACAATCAGCACTTTCTCCCTCCTAAGTTTATTTGGAGAGGTTTACCCCAGGGCTCAGTGTTAAGTCCTTTACTGTATAGCCTTTATACCTATGACTTAGATAGATCTGTTCTATCATTTTGTGATATACTTCAATATGCAGATGATTTAGCTTTATATCTTAAAGTTCAGTCCATTGATGAAGCAACCAATAAACTAAATACAGCTTTATCATATCTTAACAATTGGCTTTTTGAACATGGTCTTGCCTTATCTGCTTCAAAATGTTCTGTTGTTGTTTTTACTAAAAAAAGGATTATACCTCCAGTTATTTTGTACATAGGTCAAGAAATCATTCCCCAGGTTAATAATACTACATTTTTAGGCATAAAACTAGATGTGAGAATGTCTGGCACCCCCCATTTTGAATACATTTCACAAAAAGCTGAAAAAAATGTTAATATTTTGAGGTCTCTTTCAGGGGTGTGGTGGGGTTCTCATCCATACTCCCAAAAACTTTTATACAATGCCATAATTAGAAGCCATTTTGATTATGGCTCATATCTCCTGAATACCTGTAACAAATCTAATCAAGCCAAAATTTTCAAGATCCAATCAAAATGCCTGCGTATTATCATAGGAGCCATGAAATCTTCACCCATCAATGCAATGCAAGTAGAATGTGGCGAGCCACCCTTAAACATTCGTAGGCAATTTCTTTCAGATAGATTTATTTTCAAATTAATTCAAAATTACAATCACCCTCTCATTCCAAAATTAAAGCTTCTTCTTGACCTTTTTGATTCTGTAAACATGGATAGTCTCCCATGCATTGTCATTAGCTATATAAAATTTACAAAACTACCTGATCCTCTTTGTCAATTTCCCATAAACCCCCTTTTCGCAACTTCTTATGAGGTACTTATTTCTGAGCCTAACATTTTACTACATTTTGGTATTGATAAGGACTGTCCTAATGCCCGTGTCATATTCAGTGAACGGATTAATACCCAATATAGAGGTTGGCATTATTTATTCACAGATGCATCCAAACTATCTTCTAATAGTGTGGTTGGTGCAGCGGTATGGTTTCCCTCTTCCAAAATTTCTTTAAGCTTCAAATGTCCTTCATACTCTTCCATATTTTCTGGTGAAGCCTTGGCTTTACTGGAAGCAGTACTGTTTGTCAAATCCCATAATTTAAATAATTCTATAATCTTCTCCGATTCCAAAAGTTGTCTTCAAAGTATTTTGTCCAATCCATTTCGTTCAAAATCTCGTTTCCCATTGATTTTAAAAATTAGAGAGTCTCTTTTTCATTGTCATACACTTGGCATCAACATTGTTCTTGCTTGGATTCCAGGCCATTCTGGAATTCCTGGGAATGAAACAGCTGATTCTTGCGCAAAAACTGCTTCACAAATAGGTTCCCTTGAGCACTTCAAAATATACTCCCATGACTTGTGTCTTTTACCAAAATTACAGCTGTTTGAATCTTGGTCTAAATATTGGGAAAATTCCATTAAATACAAAGGTAGACATTATGGAGATATTCAACCCACCATTCCAAAAACTCCCTGGTTCTTCAAATTTCATAAAGCCAATAAAATAACCACATCAACACTTTGCCGTCTACGACTGGGTCATGCCTGTACTCCAGTTCACTTAATGAAAATTAGGATTAGGGACCACTCATTGTGTGAGTGTGGTCTCGACGAAGGAAACGTAGACCACATCTTTTTTGAATGTCCAAATCGTTGCTTTTCACTGTATGATATCCTCCCTCCTGAAGTCTCTCGTCCAACATCAATTAAATGTCTTCTTTCCCTTATGTTTTCCCCATTAATCAACCATGTATTGTGTAAATTTGTAAATATTAACAAAATTAAATTGTGAATATTGTCTGTTATGTAAATATATATAGCTGTATGTACTGTAACATTTATGTAGGTTAATGTTAGTAATAAGTATTTTAGAGATTATTTTAGTTATGTAGTTATGTCATTTCTTTGTTTTAGATAAATCATCATGGTCTTCGAAAGTCTGGTCGTTTCTTCATTCTAAATACCGATCATATTCTAAATTAAAATAATATCTCTACGTGACTTATGAAACTAGCATGAACGGACATTGGCAGAATTGTGGTAACATTAAACCGCAGAAGCCATTAACAAAGAAATAATAATAATAGGTACAGCATTGCCAGCATCTAAACGTGAAGACTCTGCAAACAGAGAGGCAAATAAATTTGCTTTCTCTTCCGCAGTGTGCGCTAGTGAGCCGTTAGGTTTCAGCAGTGGAGGCAGTGAGGGACGGCAGAAGTTCTCTTCGATCGACTTTTCCAGGGACCAGAACGCTTTGCTTCCCGAGGGGTAAGAAGCAAGTTTGTTCCCTGTTCGGCGTATGTGGTCGAAGCGAGCCTTCTTGAGAGCCTTTTTGCAGGACTTGGCGGCTAGGTTAAATGCTTTCTTCTTTTCACGTACATCTCTGGATTTGCGGGTTCGAGCATCAGCCCAGGCTAAATAGGCCTCATGTTTTGACGCTTCTGCATCTCCACATGTAGCATTAAACCATGGGCGAGCTTTGCTGGACATCGGGACGTCAGAAAATGGTATGAAGTATTCCATACCCTGACGTAACACCTCAGTCACAGCATCCGCGCATGTTGAGGGATCGCTCGAAGAAAAACAAACCTGACGCCAAGGGTAAGACGCGAAAAAATAACGCATCTCATCCCAATCAGCTGACCTGTATCGCCACACCCGCCGAGTGCCTCTTGGACTGGGATCGGGCGGGGAGTACACTGATACAGACTTCACCAGACAGTGGTCGGAGCTACCTAAAGGTGATGAAACCGACAGCGAGTAGCGGTCTGGATCTGTTGTCAGCAGAAGGTCCAAGCAATTGGCTGTGTGGCCATCAACATCCGGTATCCTTGTGGCTCCTTGGACCAGCTGATATATATATATATAGTGTTTGTGCATTGCTTGCTTTGCCAATTATAACCATACATTAAAAGGACATTATACAATATAGTGGACAGTAAGTGTACTGCAGAAGTTACTAACACATAATCCACATTTTATATTATAATGGACACCAGTTCTAAGCCAGATGAGTCATTATGTAATAATATTTAAAAATGTGTGGTATAGGCTCAATCAAACTTAGTTAATATATGGGCATATATAATTTCTATTTCATAACAAGAGGTCGATTTTGTTAACAATATTGTGGAATATCAATCAAGGTAATCCAGTTCAGCAGGAAATATAAGATAACTTAGATACTCAGAATACACAAAGAAGTAGTGTCTTGTTTCAGTTAAGACATAAGTTTAGGTTATGGCCTTACTCTTTCAGCTGCAACAATAATAGCAGTTTTACAAAAATATCAAGCATGGGGGTTTGGTAAATACCCATACAGCAAACATTTTAGAGATTGCTATATAGGTTTTCTCAGCTCTGCAGGAGATGCTATTGTTATGAGTAAGATGTTTCTTTTTGAAGGTGGATGTTAAAAATGCATTCAACTCTTTAGATAGAGGCACTCTTTTGACTGAAGTGAAAGATAAAATTCCGGAATTATACCCTTTTCTTTGGCAATGCTACGGCAAACCGTCAAAATTAACATACCAAAATAACGTTATTTTATCTTCCGTAGGATGTCAACAGGGTGATCCTCTGGGACCAGCCATTTTTAGCCTTGCGATCCACTCAATAATTCAACGTCTCCAATCAAAACTTAACGTTTGGTATTTGGATGACGGAACCTTAGGAGGCGATGCGAACACGGTTTTGGATGACTTGCGAGTACTTATAGACGATTTTCGTGTTATTGGCCTTGAACTAAATTTTTCTAAATGTGAACTTTTTGTTTGTAATACTTGTCCGGATAAAGTTTCGATTATTGAAAAATTCAACTTACTTGCGCCTAATATAAAATTAGTAGAAAAAAGTTCGCTTCGTCTTTTGGGTTCACCGATTCTTAACGAATCTTTATCACCATTTGTCGAAGAACAAATTCAAAAGTTTAGAAATGCTTCTAGCAGATTATCCAAAATTAACGCCCATATGGCTTTTACAATTATAAGATTTTGCCTTTTCGTTCCTAAATTTACATACTATTTAAGATGTTGTCAGCTGTGGCAACACAGTGAGCTTTTGTTAAGCTTAGACAACTTAGTAAAAGATACGTTAGTGTCGGTTTTGAATGTTGAGATGGATGATAGGGCTTGGGTGCAAGCTTCCCTCCCTGTGAGGTTGGGGGGCATAGGGATACGCAAAATTTCTAGTGTGGCATTACCAGCTTTTTTGTCTTCTGTACACAGTACACACAAATTAGTAGAAAAAATTCTTGCACGATCTTTAGGCTCTTTCGATGTAGCATATCTGGCTGAGGCCAAAAACACATGGAGACTGGCTTGTCCAAATACTGAATTCCCAAAATTGTTGTCATCTCAGAAACAGTGGGATCGGCCCCTATGCGAGCTAACACGGAAAGATCTTTTAAATACGTGTTCTAGCATCGCAGATCGTGCTCGTATTCTCGCTGTTTCTGTGTGGGAATCCGGTCTTTGGTTACAGGCCATTCCTTCTTACAAAACTGGTAGCCTTATAGATCCATCCGCTTTTCGTCTAGCTATTAGCTTACGCTTGGGTGCAAGGTGTTGTGTTGCACATCACTGCCAGTGTGGTACTGCAGTTGATCAACTCGGTCACCATGGCCTCTCCTGCTCTCGAAGTGCTGGTCGAATTTCCCGCCACGCCAGCCTTAACGATATCATTCGCCGGGCTTTTAC
Organism: Plagodis dolabraria; assembly: GCA_963854805.1. Lineage (NCBI taxonomy): Eukaryota > Metazoa > Arthropoda > Insecta > Lepidoptera > Geometridae > Plagodis > Plagodis dolabraria. The sequence continues at coordinate 28,905,384 of OY978448.1, read as the reverse complement.
CAGCGCCAATGTTCCAGGTATTCTCGAACCGAATGGTCTGATGCGTGACGATGGTAAAAGACCTGACGGCATGACTCTGGTTCCGTGGAAGTTAGGACGGCCCTTAGTGTGGGACGCTATGTGCGTGGACACATCAGCGCCGTCACATCTTTCTGAAACCAACGTGAGGGCTGGCGCTGCGGCTACTTCGGCGGAGCAACTCAAGCGGCGCAAATATGCTAACCTCGGTATGGGTTACATATTTGAGCCGTTTGGTGTAAAGACGTTGGGTCCGTGGGGACCGGGAGCTCATCGTATTTTCCAAAACCTATCTGAGCGCTTGGTCGATGCAACGCGTGATCAAAATGCTGGCACATATTTGGCTCAACGAATAAGCATTGCAATTCAACGGGGCAATGCTGCCAGCATGCTGGGCACGCTGCCAACTGGGAGTGGGCTGGAGCATTTGGACTGCCTATGAGTCTGCTATGACTTATAGGTGTCTAAATGCTTTTATTGTAGTAGCTGTAGTGTTGTATATTGTTCATAGTATTTTGTTTAATAAAGGCATACCGCCGGTAATAAAAAAAAAAAAAAAAAGTAAGATGTTGATAATAGCATAACAAAAATGATGAAAGCATTGAACTCAATGACTCTGTTTAATAATGTTTATGTTCTTTGTAAAAATACCTCAAATTTATCAAATAAAAGTGTTTTATTGTTGTGCAATACAATATTCATTTATCAAGATTGCACAACACTTATGAACAACAGTTTTGAAAAGACCTACAGGATTGGCTTCTATTTAACAAATTCTTACCTTTAAAACAACTAACTAAACATGACATAACTTTAGCACAGTGGTAAGTGTGAGCTGTCACAAGATTTAGGAGAAATCGGCTGAAGAGTTCCACCAGATCTTCACTTCGGTTAGCCCAGTCCAAATCACACACTATGTCAACAAATGGTTTCAAGTTTTTATCTAACAACACAACACAGTTAAGGCAGTCAGTTATCACATTCCTGAAATTATCATCATTCAAAGGATATGTGTGTAACAATTTTATCAGCTCCATGAGAGGAGCATTAACCCCATGGTTCACATTATTTACAATCACTGTTTCTACTTGTTTGGGAACGAATTTTAGTTTGATGCGCGCAATAGCCTGCTGCCTTTCTAAAGTCTTTTGCATCAAACTTAGAGCTATATTTTTTTGTGCTGCAACTGCCATTTTTATTTCTTGAGATCAGATGATATTGTCTTGAGGAATTCAACTATCTCAGGTTGCCGAAGCAATTCAGCTTTTTTGTGGTTCAGTACTTCACGCAGCACGTTACTACTGTCCTCCAGCGCTTGGACCGTGTGCGGCGTCTGATCGAAGCTGGTGCTCGGCTTACTATAACTAAGGCTCGACTCCAACACCTCAGAACTTCTCTTATCTTTCAAATAGGACTGCAATCGCTCCAGAACAACTTTATTGTCACCTTCTTTCTTTTCCGGACTATAACCTTCTTTGGACATAGCTAAATTATTATTGGTTGGTTTTACATTGTAACAACGTAGCCAACCAACTGAGAAAAATCTAGTTGATTATAATTATTTATACACGTGCAGTTAATTGAATAAACGGGCGAAAAACTACTAATAATGAGGAATTACTTGTAGAAACACGTGCAAATATAATTTACGCGGAATGACATATTTGTTGACGTCAGAAATCAGCTGTCATGTCTGTTGTCAGACATGACGTTTTTATCGCTCCGAGTTTTTTTTATTCCGTCGTCCTAATTAACAATTCATATCGTAGAGAATTAAATGTTACGGAAGAATGTGCAGTTGCTCGGATTGACCGAAACGCCTTTCGAAGCGCTCGTAGCGAAGTTTGCTTAACCATTCTGAATCGATCAGCAAAGTTAAGCAACGTCCGCCGCGGTCATGAGTTGGATGGGTGACCGCTGGTGACATTACTACTGAGCGCTTCCGTGCTTCGGAGGGCACGTTAAGCCGTCGGTCCCGGTTGTTGTCTTAGGATGGCAGTCGTTACAGCATGGTGGTAGGGCACTTTGCGAATGCCCGCCTGGCTAGCGACCACCCTCAAGTTGAAAATCTGTCGCCAAGCACCTAACGGTGTGTTTCGGCAGCTGTCCTTGAGAGCCAGTAATTCTAGGTTAGCCTGAACAACATCTTCGACCACATCATCACTTACCATCAGGTGAGATAGTGGTCAAAGGCTAACCTAACAAGCATAAAAAAAAAAAACGCATTGAACACCACACACCACATAGCACAACAGATCGGGGTAACACGGTGTACTTTTCTGGACCAACAAATGAAAGCAGTAGAGGTGTAGCTTTCGTGGTGCCATGCCGCCTCCCTTGCAAAAATGTGTCTTAGGGTATACGCCAGTTAATGATCGGTTACTAAACATTAAGCTAAATACCAAGCCTTGCCTCCTCAATATTGTGTTGGTACGTATATGCCCCTACGTCCAAAGGATCCACAGAGGAGGATATAGAGTTATTTTATGGATCGCTTTCTTACGATTTTCATCTTTTAAATCGATTACATCTTGATGCACCAGCGATGGAGGTCATCAGTCACAAACGTCATCTCCGACCATTAAATAGTCGCTACTATCAAAATCAGACTTAAAAAGATAGACAAGTCAAAACACACGCCCAGCTGTCCAGCTGTCACAAAATCGACATGAATGGCTGTTTAAAGAAACGTAAAACGTTTGAGCAGAAACTGCGACCCCTTTGTGCACAATCACCTAACATAGGGTGGGAAAATGTGAAAACGAGTATCCTTCAGGCGGCGTCCGAAAACCAATTAACAAAAACACCCATGAAGGAATACATCACACCAGAAACTGAACAAGTATTTTTTTAAAGTAGGCAATTAATAGGAAGTGGTCTAAGCTCAATTGAAGATCGAAATCAGCATTCATAATTGAGCTGAGAAGTACAACGAAGATGCCGGAATGATCACAATAATCATATAAACAACATCTGCTCGGAATTAAAAGAACATGCCAGTAAGAATGAAACTAGAGACCTATTCCGTAAAATCAAAGATCTTATTAGAAAACGGAAAACAAAGACTTGTACTATAAAAGATGAAGAGGGACATATACTTAAAGACGTTGATCATGTATTGGAAAGACGGAAATGGTACTGTGTAGATTTGTACCATGCGAACGATCTCGAACCCGAAAACGAAGAGTGGTTACCAAAGGAGCCCGATATACTGCGAGCTGAAGTCGAAAACGCTGTGGATATGCTTAAGCGCGGAAAGACGCCGGGTAGAGATGGTATCACGGCCAAGCTATTAAAAAAACTGGGGCCCAGTGGGATCACAGCCATCAGAGATATCTGCAACGCTGTGTGGAAAACGGGTTAATGGAATATGACCAGAAAGGAAACGAGTGAGATTGTGCATAGAGTGTTCTGCTAGGTGAGGACTGGAATGGCTATAGGGGGAGGACGGAGGCCATTTCGGGGGTTTTCCCCCATAAACTGTGGATTGAAGATTAAACCAAGTGTTTAAGTGATATTGCTGGAGTTTTTATTATAAATTACCTTGGTTGATAATAGTTCAGTAGTTGGATAACACCAAGGAAAATCACGACATGTTAACACCTTGGTGCCACCAAGACGCCCAGGTGGAAGCAATATTAAACTATGAGACCTGGGATTTCATCATGAAAATATGTTTGAATGTTGGAGCTACCATCAGAAGTATCCAAACTCGGTGAGCGTGTTTTAATTTGGCCTTGATTAGTTAAGTTTTCTTTGTTAAAGCGTCTTGACGGGAAAATCTTTAAAGTTAAATAGCTATTATTATTACAATACATTGGTAAGAGTGAGTATTGTCATAACCAGCGCTTAGGCATTTCGGCCATATAAATACGAATTATCGATTGTGACGTTCTCAGAGAGAGTTTATAGGATATTATGATACAAGTGAGCTAGGTTGATTTACGCCCTCAAGTAATACGAGAATATGCACTGTTTGCGCGCAAACGATGTGAACTGATATGTAGCCGCGGTTATAACATCTGCTTATTGTCAATTTGCATTTTGGCAATTGACCCAAAATAACCTTGACGTCAATTATTGATAATAGAAGTATTGAATTTCGAGGCATTCTTTTGTGAACAGATATTTGTACGATCAACATTCTAACCACAACAATAAAAATCTCCTCATCTATATGTCAAGATTTGAGTTTGACGTATGTGCATACATTGCACTACCACTTTTCTGTGAGCGTTGTTTGCGGCCGGAGATGACGTCAATGATGACGTCATTATGCTATCGCGGTGTCTGTTTAGCAAGTTATGAACAGACCGTTTGCGTGCATACAGTGCAAATAGCGCATATTTGCGTGACTTGAACCACAGGGTAAGTGGTGCCATGGTGGTAACGCCATGATGGCCGACAGGAAGAATGTAAAAGGGCAGTCTATCCCTGTGGTTCAAGATAGATGAGGAGATTTTTATTGTTGTGGTTAGAATGTTGATCTTACAAACATCTGTTCACAAAAGAATGCCTTAAAATGCAATACTTCTGTTATCAATAATCGACGTAGAGGTTATTTTGGGTCAATTGCCAAAAAGCAAATTGACAGTTAGCAGACGTTATAAGCGCGGCTACATATCGGTTCACATCGTTTGAGAGCAAATAGTGCATATTCTCGTATTTCAGTTATGAACCAAGCTTTTGTAATGTATGCAGTGACAGCAGTGTTTGCGTGATTTAAACCGTAGTGTGTAATGCTAGCCGCTGACATCAACTTAAGGAGTGAAAACAGTGATTGTCAATGCTAACTAGCATTAACAGTGAAGACCGCAATCGGTGTACGTCATTATGATGGAAGATGACATCAGCATCTGGAGTAGTATACCTGAAGACGACATACGTGACACGTTATGGCACACGCGCCAAAGAGATAATGGAATATGACCAGAAAGGAACAGAGAGAGATTGTGCAGAGAGTGTTCTGCTAGGCGAGGACTGGAATGGCTATAGGGGGAGGACAGAGGCAATTTCGGGGGTTTTCCCCCATAAACTGTGGATTGAAGCATAAACTAAATGTTCAAGTGATATTGCTGGAGTTTTTATTATAAATTACCTTGGTGGATAATAGAAGCAACGGAGGCATATACATTATAACACACGTGTGGTATATATTTTATTTTTATATTAGCGACCTCAAAGTCCACGGACAGTGCGCACTCATTCCATAAACCGAGTATCGATTGGTATCAATAAGATGCCTTGCTATCAGGTGGTACGGTGACATCTTGGATGTATCTATTTCTATATTAAGAATATAGTATCCATAAAAAGATACTCAAATCAATCTATTTAATCTTATTATTATGCATTTCCTATGATTAACGAAATTTATTATATTTCGTGTGTGAGTGATTGGTTAGTCTATGGTGATAATCGTATCATGGTATTCGTGGTCATTCATTCGCTTGTCAACGAGTCGTTGAACTCTTTTTAAACGAATGAAAATTTAATAGTCTGTGGATTTTTATTTCTCAATGAGTTTGGGAGGGGTGGAGAATGCGTGTGTATTTCTAAATTCCGGATCTTTGGATTCAATTTATTATGTGTTATCGTTTATCAGTCCGTGCGTAGCGCTATTGTGAAATTGTTTATACAATGAACCGTATAAATACTGCGTGACACCAATTACTCAGTTTCTTTCTTTTATAAGGGCGTCGATAATCATGCAAAATGGCCAACGATTTGTGGTCATGTACCTGTTGTACCGAGGCGCTGACGTGCTGGCTGCGCCTGAAGCTGTCCCCAGAAGAGATCGAACAGCGGTCGCGCAGCAAAGAGATAGATCGGATCCTTGAGAAGGACCGCCAGACGCTGCGGCGGCAGGTGAAATTGTTATTGCTCGGCGCAGGTGAAAGCGGAAAGTCAACATTCTTGAAGCAGATGAGGATAATACACAAAGTGAAGTTTGAGCCAGAGCTGGTGCGGGAGTACCAGCATGTGATATACCAAAATATCGTGAAGGGTATTCAGGTGCTAGTGGACGCGAGAGATAAGCTGGCGATCCCATGGGAGAATCCTCGGAATCTCGATGTGGGGCAGCAAGCTCTACATTTCAATAGCGCGGCTCTCGACAGTCGTCTGTTCATGCACTACGCGCCACACATTCACTCTCTATGGCTGGACCGAGCCATAAAGAGAGCTTATGACAGACGGAGAGAATTCCAATTGGTATGTACTTAGTATGTAGCTTCAAATAAACTTCTAGACATGTGTTTTTTGGTGCTCATGTATAATAGGCTTTAAAGAATTGTGAGTATTACAATGATAGGTGTTAACATTTGGCTGTTGTACTATTTTTTCTTATAGTTCAATCATTCTGTATTAAGCTTAACACCTCTGGTTTATTTTCCAATTTGTTTACAAATTGTTACAGTCCAAAGTATTAGATTTTACTATAAACATATTTTAAAGTCATTTATAATAATAAGGTTCCCATCATTTATTATAAATGCTATTCATAATTCTATAAACTCTTTTGTTTTTTAAATGCTAAAATTTCATGGTAACTTATATAAGATGTAGTAGTGATTAATCAACCCATGACTTTTTGCAAAGGTGCCTTTGACAAATATGTATATAATGGCAACATAGGAATGCTTGTTTGTTTATCGCACAATATGTTATAAGACAAGTGATGACATAATTGTTTTAATCTCATCCTTAATTGAATATGCAATTTGTGATCTGAAACAAACAATTTTCCACTTTATTCTTATTAAACCAATGCACTGTCACCAACATACAAATATAATACAAGTTTTATTTAAATAATTTTTACTCAAATGTAACAGAATGTGAATATGAAGGTAATGTTGAGAAGCAATATTGCATTAGAAGGTTATATTGCACCCCAAAAATAGATTAAATAGTCTTATAAATAGTAATAATGTTAATCAATGGTAGTACAATGGGCGGTCTTATCGCTTGAAGCAATTTCTTCCAGACTTGAGACGTAACAGCTGTATTTCTCATTGTGATGGGTTCATCGTTTGTGTCAAAATGCATCTGTTATAGGTAGAGGTTACTGCTTAACATCATTTATAGCATCTGTGGGTTTGCACATTGTCGTGTGGATAGAGTGTAGAATAAGTGTTCCTGTACTTGCACACTGGAACCTTAGCTGTGCAAGTGCAACTTGCAATTGGCCCTTATTATTTTAACTCTTGTGTGGGCTACTCCCACACTTGTAAAACTTAAATACATGAAAGCATCAAATTTGGATGGATATAGAATGTACTCTAAAGTAACCAACACCCAAATAAAAAATTCCATCCTAGTGCTGGTCAGATCTAAGCTAACAATTTAAAACAGAATAAAAAAATATGATTATCAGAATGTTTTTATGTTTACAACATGTAGGTAGTAAAAATTTGCTTTGTTGGTAAGGAACCTTCTATGTGTGTCAAAATCGCACATGACCGGTTTAATTATATTGGCAGCATAATTAAACTTTTTGTTTCTATATTCATACCATTGCAGCAGGTGCCTATTCTTTGATGTAAAAACATACACAGTAAATTACTGTTACATAGAATATTTGATACATAGCACTTACAATTTTTCCTCTTATTTTTAATGTCAAGGCTGTTTGAGTCATTCTTTGGATTTAATCTGATCAGCATCATATCCTTATCCCATCTCTGAAATGAGGTAGGTTTAATATTTGGTTGTATATAGTATTATATGTCTTCTGCGAAACGAAAAAGTATGTTGTAAAGATTTTGTTGTTTTTATTGCTGTCTCCTTAATTTATTCATAATTTTCAAAGAAATGCTATTTTTATTCAGATTTATTTATATCTGGTAGGCTAGCCTTTGCCCACTGGCATGTGTTGAGGTCATCATCTGATGGCATGTGTTGAGGTTGACGTAGATGTTGTTTAGGCTAACGTAGAATTCATTTATTTCATATTATATGCAAACTGTCTCCAGGCAATAATCTCCTTGGAGGAGTTCTCTTTACGAGCATGCAGTATTACATTTTAATGTTAGGTTGGATATTGCTTTGATCATTTTGGAACTAATTCATTGTATTAGGGTTAGCTATGATAACCCAGTTTAAAAATGTATCCTGTATATATAAAAAAACATTGTCATGCCTGTATTTCTTGAAGGGGTAAGCAGAATTGTAAAACAACCATATTTTCCCAGACATGTTTTGGTCCCATGTAATCATCAGTGAACCTATTGTGCCCACCGGTGCTGTTTAAATGTAGGTAAATATTTCTAATAAACAAGCTCAAGTTTTTCCAGTGAAGTGTCAATCCTACACATATTGTTTCTATAATACATGTTTTTAATTTAGATGATAATATTCATCCACCTACTTGCTAAAACAAATTTTCTAATTGTTTTGCTAAATACTGTATCAGCGGACAAACTGGTTTTTATACAAAATAAAAATATATACCTAAAATTTACACAGGGAAGGAACTCGTTAGAATATGTTTTTTTAATAAACTGCCCAAGTTAACCAAGGCCCTGTGTAACCACAAAAAATATATATACATACTTACCCATATAGTGCAAATTCCACACACAATTGCCAATAAGCCAATGTGTCAGGCACTGTCAGATAAACCACATAGCCCCAACTGGAAAGGTTTTTGATGCATTTCGCTACTATACAAAGCATCCTTGCTTCGAGAATTTCTCAAGCATTCTCCTTATATGTCCTTGAATTCAGAATAACTATTTAGGTGCGTGTAAGAAATAATATTTTAGCATATTAATTCTAAATTTGTTAAAATCAGCAGTTAATTTAAATAGAGTGAGTTTAGGGATTATCAAAACAACAGCATATATTTAATGCTTCTATGTAAATATTGAAATGCCATCTCACTATCTGCTGCACTTCATGCATACATAAATTCATTGTATCACATTATATATATTTTACTTTCTATTAATTTTAAAACAACACAGATATACAAATATATATGGCCTAGGGCTTATTAATTTATAATAAAATATTGAAAAAGGTCATAGTGTCCCATGTTGGGCTAGAAATGGCACTGTCTCATATTTGTATGTGTTGTTGTAAGAGGCGACTGAGTGAAAAATACCAGAAAGTGGGCAGCGTATTGTCACCATTAAATGCCATCCCCATGACGTCTGCAAAAGTGGGGATAGTGGCAAATTCCCCCTTTAGTAGGTTGTGTTCAGCTGTGGACGATCCGGCTGATACAGTAAGTAGAAAATCTATGCCAAACACTAACATTGGTTTTCAGCAGCTGTCCTTGAGAAGCGGGTCCTTGTTTCCCTTACTGTGAGCCATTTGAAGTGCCATAGGAAGCTGCAATATGTAGCTAAAATATTACCTAGTGAGGTACCTAATGAGTTAGTTTTTGATAATTATACTTACCCATGAAAGCAACCAATTTATGTGAACCATTATTACTGGCTTAGTACTGGCTTCACTTTAGTTTCTCCTCATTTAATTACCTATTATATGATGTTTTGTTAGTGTAAAGAATTATTTTTTATGTGACATCCTTCCTGTCATAAGAGTCTATTGACATAAAAACTAACTATGTAGCTGAAAAATTAAAATGCATTGTAATTTCAGCAGAGACCTGCCGCATATTTTTCTACGGTTTATTTCTCATAGGTTTTGGTTTGGTGGTTTGATGATATAGGTATACAATAATTTGTTAATATAACTTTCATGAAAAGTCTGAGTCAGGGTCATTGCCTTTAAATGGCGGAAATTATCGCTCTGGCCTCAAGGCCGTGGGTTCAATCACTGGGTGAGACTACTAGAGTTCTACAGTTCTTCAGATGGCACTGAAACCTAGTTTATGGTATTTTTCTCTTCGTTACCTAAAATATATCTGGCAAAAACTTTAAAACTATTTCCGCGATAAATGCGTGGTGATATGTGATAATAATTTTTAATATTCTCACTTACATATATTTGTTTACTCTTGAACTTAACTAACAATTTATCAAACATAAAATAGAAATTAGTTTCCAAACTTCATGTCAATATCAGTTTAATCTATATAATTCCAAAATATTGCCGAAATAGCTAAGATACGGTAACAATGAAATGGTAGATATATACATATTACGTAATTCATAAAAATAAATAGTGTGATGAATCTGGAAAAATAATGGCAAGAATAAATATAGTAATTAAATAATTTAAAAGGTTTAAATCGGGTATATATATATCATTATTTTGTGTTTGTTACCACAGGGTAAAAAATAATGATAAATATGCGCGATTTTAATTTTAAACCGTTTAAAATTGCTTAATTACCATGTGGAGTAATCGCTAAAACCTAAGACAACATTATAAATAGGACTATTTATAATGTTGTCTTAGGTTAGATTGACTTACGCATATATGAATAAAATAATTAAATAAAATTAATTTTACACATATGAGTAGCTTAGATTGACTTGCATAAGTAATAACAGTTTTGACCTAATATGCATTTTTGTAGGCATATTATATATTATAAGAGTTCACCTTGATTATGGAGGTAGCAGGCTAACTACCAACGACGCGTTCCCAAAGGTTGCCGTCAGTTAGGCGGCCGGCCATATAACAAAAGCCAAATCTTTTTTCAATTATTCCCTTGTGTTAAACTGTCTTGTTAGCGGAAACATATTTTTAATATATTCTTGTGTGGTTCAAAAATACATGTTTGTACCGACTTCCCACTAGTGTGATAAGGGCAGGAATACGATGATCGAAAGATAATTAAATAAAAACCCAGAAGTTATTCAAATGAAATGATCATTCACATGACAAAGAAACACCTGACTCATCCTATCGCTGAGGCGTCGCATATTTGCTTGTTTGTGCAATATAAATTGTGTATGATTCAGATATAAAACCTCGGTTGTAATTTAAAAACTATTATGTCATACATATACGTATTTCGTATATATAGAGGTCTTTTAGGGTTCCGAACGATAACATGGTCCCTTAGTCTTTGTCTACTTTGTCCGTGTATCCTTCTTAAAAGGTTGTTTCTATTGAACTGTTATATGAATCCGGGTATTTTTTTTTACTAAATATGTGTTTCATTGGTGAATATAAGTATAGTTGCCGTACAAGAATCTTGTTTTTCCACCAAAGGTACTTGCTTTATCATATAAACGGTAGCACATACCAGCGTCAAACATTGTGTGATTACTTCATGTAATAAACTTTAAAGAAATGTAAATACTTACTATATATAATATAACTAATAAGTAATAAAAAACAAATATACTAGAACTGCGTGTCGTACCCGCTGCGCTAAGCTATTAACCGAATGAAAAATAAGGGATTTAGTTGTAAATTCGACGGATAGAAAAGATATTATGATGTAGCCTATGAGACCTACTCTAGACCTATACCTATAAAAAATATTTAAAATTAAAATTCTTAATAACTCCATATATATTATGGTAGTTTTTATTCTCATATTTCTTAATCCTTAATTCGTTACCGGGTCTATTCACGCACGAATTAATATCAAATAAAAAAAATTTTGATTCAAAATATTTTAGTTCACGAAAGATTAAAGAAAAGTTCTTATTCTGTTCGAGAATAAGGTTAATTGGTGACAAGGTGAAGGCGCAGTGCAATTCGTGACTTGTGACGAAATGCATCTTTCATAGGCAGAGGTTAGTCCGCTCAATATCGGGTGGGCCTCGAGCTTGTTCCGTAACAGTAACAAATAAAAAACTCGATTATCTCTTCAAACTATAATTCAAATTCGTATAACGCTTGCGGATGACAGCCCTGAAATTTGTAATTTCAGTTCAATTGCGTATGTTTTATTAAACTGATGTAAAATTAATCCTATATTTAGAGTTATCATTTAATTGTTACAGGAATGTAGATTATAGTAGGAATAAAATTTGATCTACCACTACACATATCATTTTAATTGGAATTATTATAGAATATAAACCTATGCGTTGGTACGGATTTCGTTCTACGGAACCGTCGATATGCGGATTCGCCTCGCACTTGTTGGATATAATTATTTACTGGAATAACACGAGCTGGCAAATGTCCAGATGCCTACATATTACCTGGAATTCTGTAACCTTTGCTTATGTTGACACAATTTAAAATTTGTGTTGAAGCTTTACTTTATGAGATGCGCGCCATTGCCTTAAACAGTCTACATGGTTTATGCCTCTTTTTGAAATGCCTTCGTATTGACGTTTTACCATGGGGGTGGTGGAAGGGGATGTGTGGGACTGAACGTACTAAGCTAAGACCCCCGCGTGAGCAGTCCTCGTCGAGATGGGGCAAGATAGGATCGCGTTAGCATTCACCATCTTGCCTCGGCAGCAGGATTGGACTTAATCGGGACTCTGCGCCTGTGGAGGGTGATTTTGCTTACCAAGGCTGCCCTCCAAACGTGTGGGGTCATGCAAGCCGGTGGAGAAACCCCGGACTCCCCACCAGTGACCCTAAATAGTTTCAAGTTTCGTTGTTTGTTGTGATATTTAGGGATAGCCCTAAATATAACGATTCACGATGAAACAAATTCACTTTCGCAGTACAGTGTTTCTATGGACTACCAGCCGAGGCTATGACCCCACATACCCAGTAGGCGAAAGCTTTACAATTAGTGATGGCCATGTGGCTATTGGTATGAAATGCCCTTTCACGGACCAAGGTTGGAATCCCGCTGAGGGTTGAGGTCTACCGCATGTGCATTTTAGAATTCACGATCCTGATTCCTGACCAGGTACCCCTCTCAAGTAGAAAATATAATATTGATTATATTTTATAAACAATTGTTACCTTTACATTATTATTGTGTTTGTTGTAAATAAATATCTGAAATGGCGGAATTTGAGATGGCTGCCATACAAAGTGCACCGATTTTGCTAAAGCAAGGCCGTCGGGTCGAGCTGCAGCGGGATCGGAGCATTTTAGTTTTTTGAACTTTTTGTAATTTAACTGCTCTACCAATTCCCTAATTTCTCTACGTCAATTGTGTATGAAAAAATTTCTTTTCTTTTAATCAAATGCATCCTTCTTTAAACTTTATCCCACTATCCTTTGTCTACCGTCTATCAACACCTATAAGATTAAATTGGTTAATTTATCGTCATGCTGTTTCAACAAATGCCAATTAGACTTTGTCCTTCCAAAAGCAGGTGTCCGAACAAAAGACATTGTTACTTACAGAACTGACATAGTGACAAACGCTCCTTATAATTTACTGACATACCCGCCTGCGGCTCCTCGTCTTCGTTAGGTAGGTGTACCCTTATTTTTGTTGTTGAACACCGTTTGGTTTCGTGATGATTCGCTTGTGGGGTATAGCAATATCAAATTTATAAGCATCGACATTTGCACAGTACTTTACAGTCCATTCCTTTTAGATATCTTATGTAACTGTCATTTCAAAAAACTGTCAACACCGATGTAAGTTAATTCTAAAAGCACTAGTTATTCGCCAATCTCCCTAATCATTTATCTGCATCCATTCTGCTCGGAATTGAATGTTTGTATTACGATCCATTAATAAGCTATGCTTGTCTTTGACCATTATGGCGGACGTGTTGGTAAATCAATAAAAAGAAATCGAAGAAGGTAGCAGTCCTGAAACAGAACTGCCTCTCAAGTTCAGCTACCGGAACTCTTCGCTAGTTACTAAACGATAGCTTTTCTACTTGGGTTTGGTGGTTGGTCTGGCAAGAATACCAAAATGTCCAAACACAACGCAAAATGTTATTTAACAATCTAGACGAACTGTTGTAATTCCCGTTCCTTGGCAATCGTATTAGAGAATCATGTCTTACAATTATAGTAGCGCTCAGCGATGAGTCTCCTTTCTTTCCTAGTACTACGACAACTAGTACTTCACAGATAAATTATAATTATTAGATACATATCGCATTTATAGTACTTGTATTGTACTGTACTGTATCAGCCGGACAGTCCTTAACTTCTGGTATTTTTCTTTAGACGTCTATTACCGCTACCACATGAAGATACGAGTATGGGGAGGAAGGGGTGTACAATGCTAGCCCAGCACGGCACAGGGCACTACACATAAAGGGGTACTTATAGTACCTAGATATTATTAATAGGGCTCATTTATAGTCTTAATATGATAATCCACTGATATTTTATTTCAAAGGCGTCTTGTCCACATAAATAAAATAATTGTAATTGCATTCGTTATCTCATTTGATTAGTCAGTCGGTTGCGTCATGCTGAGCTACAGTAGCGTTCTATAGTCAGGGGCACCATGCCTATGCAATTGAATTAGGACAAGGAAAAGGAAAATCATCAATATGGCTTAGCTTTTTGATCATTGAGATATTAGTGCTAGAGATGCTCTGCCAAAAATTGACGATAGCGAGGGATATGGACTGACAGCTATTTGATATAGCGCTAAATGTCGTCTAACAAGAATTTAAACATACATCGCTAGATCGGTTTTTAGCTTATGATTGTAGAAGGCGTGGCATTTAATGAGAACGGGTGGGCACTGAGTCTCGCAACGTAATAACGTGTACTTAGTGTGTTGGGCATGTTGCAATTATTGTCTGGAAGTAGACTGGATATGTATTCTGACCACAAAGCGTGTTTTTAGAACTGTAATAGTCGGTGAAGATCAGACCCAACTATCGCCCAACACAAAGGAAATATACACTGGAGCCAGACGCCGGCGGGTCTTCAAAAAGAATAATTATTATACCTCGATATTAGAAACTAAATCATAACAAAACTTAGTATTTGTTATGATTTAGTTAAGTATAGTTCACCGTGGCCACGTGCCACTGCAAAGCGTTTGAAACGTCGAGACAATCATAATGACAATAAACGCGATTAAATCCGTTATAGTTGTCTAGTTTATTATAATTATATTAATTTGTTTTTTGCTTTATACCCTTATATGTGATAATTTTTGTATATAGCGATAGAGCATAGCAGATCATTCTATCAAAATTTTCCTCATTCGTCTGCTTGTTGCTATTTCACATTTTAATATCTGCACCCATTTTCAAGAAATTTGACACAGTTATAGCCTATGCCCTAGTTTCATTATATAACGCAATATTGATTTTCCTCAATTAAACTATTTCCAAGGGTGTGCGCATGTCCACAAGGAAAAAGTTAAGCATACAGCTTTTCGTCTTATAATGTCCAAGAAATCAAAACTGTATGGACACCATTTTATATGGCTACATGTGCCCATGCGTCTATTCTATCGTGCGTAATCAACTCCCAATACAAAAAAATCGCTGACTGGAATGTAAGGGGATTAAAAAACCTGTATTAGTACGGATCTGCCTGCATGGGTACAGGATGACTGGTAGACTTGCCTTGTATGTGGGTGTTGAGCGCGGATGTTCTGAGGAATTTGTACGTTGATGGATATAGCAAGATCTCGTCATAGATGATGTCACAGAATAGGCAGTTTCTTGTACGTGTTACTTTAAGGTACTTTGTGATATTATATACAATTATTAGGTAAGTAAGTATAGTAGATTGTTTTTGTCGAAAAGTTGTAGCTACTTATAAAAAAACCATAGTGATCGTTAAATCTAAAAGTCTATTTATTGTTACCGAAAAATATGTAATGTATACCAAAAAGAATAAACGTCCAACAGAATACGTACATCAATTTTGTTTGTATTTTATATGAAGAAAACACAATGTATTCAATACAAATCAGAAACGTTTTGCAAGGTGTTAGAGCATTATGCGAATGCCAGCCTGGATAGCTACTACCCTCAAGTAGAATATCAGCCGCCAAGCTTATAACAGTGCCGGCAGCTGTCCATGTGAGCCAGTTATTCTAGGTTAGCCAGAACAACGTGTACGACCGTATCATCGCTTAGTGACGAGATGGCTGAAGATGAAGACTATCCTATCATTGATAATCTAATATCCTATCATTAATAAAATGGCGATGTCTATGACAACGAATAATTGACAGTCGTGTGAAGAAAGCTCGTTGTCATGACCAAGGTGTAGTGAGGACAAAGTCTTGTGGTCAAGATCCTATATTTTATGTGACTTTTCCGGCTGCTGCAGGTACGCGGCGCTTTATGACTGGCACCAGGCTGCGTATCCTAGCCTCAGCTCATCAGTATTTTTGTATGCAACACCATACTATAACGCACACTAATCAACGGCCCGTGTCGACATTGCCCCGACTTGACAAGTTTGCGACTAGTCGTGAGAAGACGTTATACGTACTCGTACGGTGCCTGCAATATGTCTGCGATATCCTTTATTTACCTTGTGAGGAAAAGCAAGCTTATGAGCTGCACCGGCGTGTTCGATGTGCGTTTAAAATAATAGTTTATATATACATAATATGTTCTTATATATATTATTAATAGCCGCGATTCCTGCAAATTAACAATGTTAATTAGTATTTATCGTTTTCGTTATTTTTAAACTGATAACGAAAAAACAGTTTCTGAAGATCTAACAATAACAAGTTATTTAAGTAAGCATTAAATTAATATTAAAAATATAAACACTTAAAATATATAAACATATACCTAGCGATAATTCCAATCGAGAAATTCTCGATCGGGCCCTCGAAGAGTCAAGAACTCCTGAGGATACTTCGGGTAGATCGAAACGCGTCGAAAATTCTTCCAGTTTAGCTACGTGGCGTTTATGACGTCACGTTGGCTTAGCGAGAAAATTAGGCGAAATTCTCACTAGATATTTTTTTTTATATTTTCAAATGTTTTTCTAAAATATTAATTTAATGTTTTCTTAAAATATTTGTTACTATTAAATACGGATTTCCGCAAAGTAACGTCTGAATCTAATTATTTTCCGAAGATCTCCAAATTTACTTACTGATTTGGAGTACCATTTTTTCAGTTATCAGCTGGTAACTTTACGTAAAATTTAAAACGTTTAATAAAACTATTACATTGCTAAGACTGCAATATGTCCACAATGTGTAGTTTTCCCTACAAATCATGTGTACGAGCGGGTTGCGGACTGCATTCCTGCACATACCATAACCTACACCATGGCATTGTCGCATTGCGGCCGCAGCTTGCCAATCAATGCAACTATTTAGTTTCCACTCCTTGTGTTCTAGACCTACAGCATGGTACCGGGTTTTAGTTGAATATAGGCTTATAATTCAAATAAACATACAAAGAAAATTTGGCGGCATATTTATCGATTTATAGTTTTTTTTTAACTATTTATCAAGACTAGTGTCTTAATAGTGTTTTTTTATGCTCGATAGGTTAACCTTTGACTACTATCTCACCTGATGCTAAGGTGATGGTAATGATGTGGTCGAAGATGTTGTTCAAGCTAACCTAGACTGTTACTGGCTACTATTACTGGCTCTCAAGGACAGGTGCCGGAACACGCAGTAAGGTGTTTTCCATACAAAAGTAGTTTTTTTTATGTAATTGTGACGGAACAAGCTCGAGGCCCACCTGATGTTAAGCAGACTAACCTCTGCCTATAACAAATGCATTTCTTCACAAGTCACGAATTGCACTGTGCCCGTCACCTTGAGACATAGTTGTTAAGTCTCATGTGCCTGTAATTTCACTGGCTCTCAAGGACAGCTGCCGGAACACACCGTTAGGTGCTTGGCGATAGATTTTCCACGGATTGGGACATTTCGTATTTAAAATATGACGAAAATTTGCATGGTGTATATATATATAGCATGAAAATTATGCAGTTAAAAAAATACAGTAAAAAATGTACTTTCATAATAATTTGGAAAAACTGTTTTGTATGGGAATTAATTTTTTCATTAAAGATAATATAAATAATAAAACGAAAAATTGGCAAACCGTCAAGCATAGTTTTTAGGCTCTAAGATATGCAAGCAAAACTTTTAACGAGGATGAACACTTGGCATATATAATATGACAAAACTACCTTTGTATGGAATGAGCTACGCGTCAGTTTCTTGCTCTAAGTTGTAAGAATTTGATTTTTCTTATTTATTCCACATTGAGCAGCCATCTAAAATATTACTTTAAATTACCTACCTTACCCGTGGTATAGTTTGGTGTAGAGAGAGACGTTGGGTCCGTGGGAACCGGGAGCTCATCGTATTTTCCAATACTTATCTGAGCGCTCGGTCAATGCGACTCGTGATAATAATGATGGCGTATATTTGGCTCAACGAATAAGCATTGCAATTCAATGGGACAATGCTGCCGGCATGTAGGACACGCTGCCAACTGGGCTGGTGGGCTGGAGCATTTAGACTGCCTATGAGTCTGCTATGACTACTAGTTTGTCTAAATGCTTTTATTGTAGTAGCTGTAGTGTTGTATATAGTTTGTAGTATTTAGTTTAATAAAGGCATACCGCCAGTTTAAAAAAACGTTTCTATTGACTCACTCTATCTATTGAAAATAAAACACATTAAAATCCGTTGCGTAGTTTTAAAGATCTAAGCACACATACTAGTAGGGACAGACAGCGGGAAGCGATTTTGTTTTAATATACTATGTAGTGATTGCTCAAATACAATACTTGAGGTATGCATCGCTGTTCCAAATTTTGGTGGTAGGGTATGTGGTACCTAAAAAAACATTTGACCAAAGCAAAATCCAATAAATTTTCTTACGTATATTGACCTCTAAATGTCATTACACTGTCCCATATAAGTTTACACGGTAATAAGATACTCCGTGAGGATAAAGTAAAAAAATATCAATGACAAACTCGTTTGTCTAATTGAGGCATCTACGATGCATTTATGAATAATTTCAAGCATGTTTATGTTCCATATGGCCATGAACTTCACAGTATAAGTTTTTCATAGAAAATATTACGTGATGCTTGAATTTGCCTTTTATTGCTGATAGGTTGATGACTGATCTTTAAAATATTTGAATATTTTTATTTTTTTGAATAGTTTAGAAAAATAAGAATATTGTAATAACAATATTTTACAAATAATAAAAGTTTAAAATATTAAGATGTAATTTACATTAACTAACATTGTACGTCCATTTCATTGTATATTCATTGTTTTTGAATCCTATTTTATATTTTAATTAAAGTTTTTTTTTATGTATGCAGTAGAAATTTAATTAATACATGCTTCATTGTATTTAGTAAGGAACTTTGTGTCTAATTTTCGGGGGAGGGCTTTGACATCTGCGACACAGTTATTACACTTCTGTAGGAGTCCTCGATTCTCATACGTTAGTAGCATAATATTGTTATGGTTCCAAATAAAGAATTTATTAATATTGTTTGTATGTTTTTTTTTTTTTTATGCCTGATAGGTTAGCCTTTGACCACTATCTCACCTGATGGTAAGTGATGATGTGGTCGAGGATGTTGTTCAGACTAACCTAGAGTTACTGTTTCTCAAGGACAGCTGCCGGAACACACCGTTAGGTGTTTGGCGACAGATTTTCAACTTGAGGGTGGTAGCTAGCCAGGCGGGCATTTGCAAAGTGCCCTACCACCATGCTGTAATGACTGCTATCCTAAGACAACAACCGGGACCGACGGCTTAACGTGCCCTCCGAAGCACGGAAGCGCTCAGTAGTAATGTCACCAACGGTCACCCATCCAAGTCATGACCGCGGCGGACGTTGCTTAACTTTGCTGATCGATTCAGAATGGCTAAGCAAACTTGGCTACGAGCGCTTCAATGTTAGCACCTCTAGGCATTTCCAGACAGCAAAAATATAGAACCAGTAAAATAAGACCGCATGAGATTTAGTGAACTGCCCATTTTGACCAGTACTAGTGGTTTCATTATGAAAACGCAATGTCCCAATATCCCAGAGTACCTACCAGAGATAAAGAGGACTCCCAGTATGATTAAACTATTAAATTTAATCCGAGACTAATCCACTGGATTAACCCGTAATTATGAATGAACGTGACTCGAGCTACGTCCGGTCGCCGCAAATATAGCACAAATATATGCGCTAACTATACCGTAGTGTAATACGAACAGTTTTAAAACATACCAACTTATGTAGGTCACGTAATCTAATTATAATAATGTAGTACTTAAGATTAGGTCCCATTCGTTCTACGGGCTATGGCACTTAAAATAAAACCCAACTTATCGAACAACAAAATAATTTTATTATAAACAGGTTGTATTCTATTATTAGCGACACCTGGTTGCTTTGCTATCGTGGTTTTAGACGAAAATTTATTTATGTTTATATAGCTATGTATCCAAATTATGTTTATGTAATTCGGTTTGTACACGGAGAGCGGGTAAAAGCGAGCGTCGGTCGGTCGCATTTGTTTTCTTAAAGCAGTCGTTTTAGCATGGTGGTAAGGTCTTTTGCTAATGACCGCCTAGCTCGAGTAGAAAATCCGTCGCCAAGGATTTTCTATACCGAACAATATTTTTTTATTAATTATTCATTCTATGTAGGCCTGGACAGTATTTTCTGCCGCATCTTCACTTACCATCAGGTAATGTTCAGGTCAAAGGCTAGCCTATCAGAAAGAGAACAAAATTAAAAAAATATTCATAAAATAACCGACTTCAAACATAAACTACGCATTATTAGAAAGAACTCAAATTCTTCTCGTGAGATCTCACTCAAATTTAAATGGGACCGCTTGACAAGCACCATCTTTCCAATATAAAAAAAAAAACAAAATCGGTCCACCATGTAAGTTACTAGGTTTAATAGGAGTTAATAGTTTACTCACAAAAAATACAGTTAAATTGATTACCTCCTAATTTTTTGGAAGTCGATTAAAAAACATATTTGTCTGTTTTTGCATATATATGTTACTAGTAAAATTGCTTGGTCTAAAATGTAACCGCTAATATTAAAGATTGTATGAAGAATTGAAGATACCTATCTCAGTCTACACTAATATTATAAAGAGGTAAGATTTGTATTTTTGTATGTAACGAATAAACTTAAAAACTACTGGAACTATGTGAAAAATCCTACATGATCTCTGATGAACTTTGGCTATAGAATATTTTCAAAACAGTTGAAATTTTTGTTAAATACCGTTTGTTAAATATCCTCAAACTTGTGTAGGTACCTAACAATATACGCGGATCATTCTCCCTAAAATATTCTGAGAATAACCTAACCAGTGTTTACTAAAACCAGCTTTAAATACAGATCGCGTTCAGACAAAACAGGAAAATAAGATTGACAGACGAAGTAAAGTAAGACGTCATGTTTTTTTCTATAAACCAAACACCTGTACTGCTGTTTCCTAACGCATGAATCATACATTCGCAATAATCTGAACGTGCGTTATCAGTCGTTAGTGTATTTCTTTCATCAATACTATCAATACCTTATCTATCGTTACCGTTGTCTATTTGTTTTGTTGCGGGGAAGCGTAGTAATTCACTATGGTAGAGGGTACAAAAGGTGTGAAAAACCTTTGCAGCTGTTCTAAAGGGCTCTAATTACCATTGAAACAGTTAACAATAGCCTTTGAGCCGAACGTAAGCGCTGAGTATGCTGCCCCCATTTTGATAATGATACCTTGTACACCATTCATCAATTCGGCTCGTGTTTCTGGTGTGGAGAAGATAAGCAGCCGTGGGCGAAACCATGAGCGTTTTAGTTTTTTGTGGGGCTTCGACCCTGTGAAATGAATGGTGGGGGAGAAATGAGTGTTACATGAAGAACGAGTTGCTTCATGTGATGTTTGCTTGGACGAATTATTCAGTTATTGGCATGCTTATAAGGTTTCTTATGTCAAAGTACAAAACATTGATAAGGATTTGGCTTCTGGGACATTATACAATGGCAACTAAAAAACCTGTAAATAAAATATATATTATATAATAATTAAATCCAAGCATCATTGTCGTTTAAATCATCACAAGCTGTTTTTAGTAGTCAGTGTTTAGTATGCTGTCTTACTCTAACAATCCAGATGCAATATTTTTCGCCAATGTTCTAGATAGGCTTGACTTCAGTGGGCAAATGAGTGAAAAAGTATTCAGCGAAATCACCAAAATGCTGGTGGCAGAAAAAATACTCGAACATCTTGGTACATTGTGAAAGCTGCCGCTTTTTTTTTCAACTGCATATTTATTTTGGTATTATATAAGTACATCACTCAGGTCTTGAATCAGGTCGAGTTCAAGCATGTTCACACAAGACCAGAATATGAATATTGGCTTGTACGAATTTCTTTATGATTAATTATTCGATGAAAATACCAACCCCCCCGAAGCCAATTCTCGCAGCGCCATTATGTACTTCGGTCGCAATTTTATGTACCTACCTGTCTATATTACTTTCTCGGCCTGTTTAACTTTTGTATTTCCTGCAATCCATTAACTCGCTTCGCTCTCAGATTATAATCATAATAAACATCGGACCATGCCCGATCAGAAGATAATTCTGGGAAACATAATATCCAGTTCATAATCGTCCAAGTTTTATTTAAACACTAGGTTAAATAAAATATGGTTGGAAGGCCCAATATTCAGTCTACTTTTTTCATTTGCTCTTACACGTGCTACTATCATTTCGTGTCCATTTTTAAAATCATTTAGAATCAGACCTTTCTTATTTTATTTTAGTTTTATATGATACTTGCTATGGCGTTTGTGAATCTATTCTATATTGTGGTCTTCTTTTCTTGTAAAAATCCCAAGTGGCAGTTGTTGTTTTACTGACAAGGAAATTTTCCGTATCAGTTCGGAGTGGAACCTTTCCCGGTAGATGGCAATAGGCTCGCCCCACATTACATGCAACCAAAACATGTCTGAGGAAACGTGGTGGTTTAGACACCTCAGTCATCACTTAGTCAAGGCTTATCAGTTGAATGAGTCCTTTCGGATTCCTCAATTCCTTTAAAATATGTAAAATAATGTTCCTAGCTTCTTAGCAAGGTCTGCTATCTGTATTTATATTGTTTAATATGCCCGTAGCATGCCGGGGTAGAACTTGAATCCCCAATGTCCTTCCTTGGGAGATGGACGACAGAGAAAACGAAGGGAAAACATGCCGTCATGTCTATGTCCGGGGGTAGTTCCACATTTACAATATCCAGTAGGAGGATCCCCATGGAGTGTCCGTTAAGAATGGCTCTACCCATATCCTCCTGTGAAACTCTTAAAAGGCGATTTAGGGAAAAATACCAGTAGCGCCTTCTGAACAACTGTCATTTTATCTGCACTCCTCAAGCTTATTATCATTTTTATCATACATATACATATGTAGGTTAATAGTTACTACCTACCTACATTATTATAGATACCTAACGTTTATATGTACTATAGAATGTTAGCATACAAAAAGCTAATGGTATAGAGATCAAACTGCTCTGTAGTATGGCAGAATTCAGGTTAAGAAAGATAAATGTATGCAAAATTAAAATATATGGAAAAAAAACCGCCTGACATGCGTGGGAAGTATGCCCAACGTAGATCTACGGTAGCTGTTGTGGCTGGAGGATATGGAAGAACCTCACGGAAACTGAACGGCTTTTAGTAACAGCAGAATTCTTTGTGAGATTTCGTCCGGGGAACTGTCATCATACCTATTTCTACCGCTAAGCGGTAATATTCACATTACTGTGTTTCGGTTTAAAGGGTATGGCTATGGGTGCCGGTGTAATTACAGGCATATGATACTTAACAACTTTCTCTTAGGATGCAGGGCAGTTCATTATTTGTGACGAACTGCATCTGTTATAGGCAGAGTTAAGTAATGAAGTATCAGTACTAATATTATAAACTAGCTTTCCGGGCGCGCCTCCGCCCGCGCGTATGTCGGTTATCGCGCAAAAACATTAACCTCTTTTTGTGCAGTTGGATAAAAACTATCCTATGTTTTTTCCCGGGTCTCAAACTATTTCCATACCAAATTTCATACAAATCGGCCCAGTAGTTGTCAGTAGTCTGTCTGTCTGTCTGTTACGCTTTCACGGCAAAACTACTGGACCGATTTGAATGAAATTTGGTATGGAAATAGTTTGAGACCCGGGAAAAAACATATGATAGTTTTTATCCAGCTGCGCAAAAAGAGGTTAATGTTTTTGCGCGATAGCCGATATACGCACGGGTGGAGCCGCGCCCGGAAAGCTAGTAATTAAATATATAGAACTATGATCCAAGTATGAAAAAAATTGAGTTGTTAAAGTCCTAAATCACTGCTTCCTCCTCGCGGCATTAGGCGTGATTTTATTTTCATGTATTATTCATAACTAATCTCAACATCTAACTCATTGAGAATAAGTAACGCCCCATTCTTGTTTGTCGTGCATTACGCCAGAGCAATCAACAATCTTATATCTAACTTTTACCTGGTGATTTACCTCTGGTTGCGTTCTAAATGGCCCGGGGCTGGCGGCCGGTGCGTGTCGGTTCTGCCCTTGATACAATCGAAATGTATCATTCAGGTAAGAAACGAACTCCAAATAGCCACTTCGCATGCCCGTAAACTTAGCATAAGTTCGCGTTCGCTTAATTTAGGAAATTATTGCCTAGGCCGCGGTACCATGAATTCATTAGTCATGTTGACGTCACGGTGTCAATTGTTGAAATCATATAGCGTGTAATTTTAGTTATCTACCTACGGGTACTTCGAGTTGAGTGGCGTGAAGCGTCACTGGTATCTCGAGGTCCTAAGTTCGATAATCGGGTTTCTGCATACAAATGTATAATGCAAAGGTTTTAATTTAAAAAAACTGCTCCACAGCAATATTTTTTGCATTAAAATCTATCTAGGCCTCTATAGACACACCCCTTTATTTCCTTTTTTCAGCAATTAATTATTGCTAAAGAAAATATGATCCTAAAAATCACTATAATGCCCTATCTTGCTCCAATTAAACAACCACCAGCAAATTACAAATTTACGAGAAGAAAAATGTAATTGATTTAATTTATTGGTTAACATTTTATTTGTCTGAGACTCCAAGATCGAATTCAGAACATGGCAATATTTTCCTCGGAAACAGCAGCACCGTTTTAGTTGAAAATTAAGGAAATTCGATTATTATTGTCTGGCTTTAACATTTTAAGGAAGAGCATCTCCAGATTCTATCGAAATTCGAAGGAAGTAATTTTTTATAGTCTAGCATGAAAGGGCTATATACTTGCCTTGTCTATAATATAAAGAGCGAAAAGTGGGTGCCTCCCTTTTAGGGAATACAAATACGTCATGATATGTTCATGTTTTCATTAACATATTTTACTAGTTGCTATACAAAGTTGCTAATTTTAACGGATATTAGTCGCGGTGATTAACATGTTTTGGTGATTTACTAACGATAGTGGATCCTTTTGACTTTCCCTTATGAGTAACATGGTTATTCTGTAATCTCAAGTCTATTTAACTGTTCTTTTTTGTTAAAATAAATAGATTGGAGTAAAGTTCGCCTTATTCAAGGTTGGCTGCTTCTCTGTTGTTTCTCCGGTTATCAATTTGTCAGGTTTCTTCCTAGCTGATATTTAATATAAACTTTAATTCAAGACGAATTGAGAACAATACCAACTACGAATATTTTGTACTTTATACTTAATTCGTTTTCTAGACTATGCGCTTCTTTTTGGTTGCAATTTGTCTGGACAAAGTAAAAACAAATATTAGAAGGCGCTGCTACCCATATCGCAGTCTACTATTGAGGAGGACTTTGTTCAACGGTGGACTATTGTCCACCGTTGAACAAAGTCCTCCTCACTTGATGATGATCATTATTATCTAAGTCATAAGCCTACCCAAACATATTTCCATAGATTTCAGCCAGACAAACTGATAATACGCCAGACGAATTAAGAAAAAATATTCGCACGTTACTCAAATTGAGAACCGGGCAAGCCTATAGAAGCCGCATTAAGGTTTAATACTAATAATATAATCATTTATTAACAACAAAGTAAAGTTACAAAAATTATGTAGAAAAAGAAAAAAGAAAATACAACAATACGCTATTAACTAACACATTATGAAAATATCTGTGAAATATGAAACATTACTAGTAGATTTTGATATCAAGTATCTAAAATATGTGGTACATTCCAAAACCGCATCACCTGGGCAAGATCTCCGTCACAGAACTAAGAGTTAACTTGTATTTCAGGGTACGAAAGATCGGACACCAAGCAACTAGGGTCCGGAATGTATCATTTTGCTAAAAAAAAATATCTACCCTACAAAATAGTTCAGATTATAGGTTGTTTCTTTCCTTTATTCTTCTACGTAAATACTAGGTTTAACTGTCCAACGACTGCTCGACACAAACGTAGAAAGGTGATCATCCCTTTTTGAGGTTTAGGTCCGAAACTAAGCCTTATATCGATAGTTCTCTTCATTATCTTGGCTTGTATAGCCTCTCAAATTTTACATGAAAATGATTCGAGTCTTTTTACTTTCTAGGGAGATATCGCCTTTCGACTTTATATAGAATTGACCGGCCAGTTATCCTTTAAGCGTCTTGCACTGCCTATTATATGGTTTAACAGACCGTATGAAACATAGAAATGATTATAGATTATTGCTTGGTGTCTTATTATGGGATAGCGAGCAGCCAGATTACTTGATGGTAAGTGGTCACCGTCGTCGCCCACGGATATGCGTAACACCAGAGGTCTCAATGCGTTGCTGGCCATTGAGAAGGGTACATGATCTTAGCTTGAAGGTCCCTTAGTCGAATTGGTTCCAAAATACTTCATACAGTGCGAGGCAGAAAATGCCGTAAGCATAGCAGCACCTAAGTTATTTCCAGACACAGATAAGGTGTTAACAGTACCCATTAAAACCTTCTATTTAAATTTCCGCTTGGTGGCAAAATAAAACAATTTAAATTTTGTTTTCTTTTTTCATTAGCATATTATTTCATTTATCGTTGAGATAGTTTTAATACTAAGGCTTTAGTGTTCATCAAGATATCTGCCTCGGTAGGAATCTTACCATTACGTACGAAAGTATAACACCATCAAACCTAATTAAATACTTTATACAATTATGTATCTGTTAGCAAAAAATATATCTCTGTATGTTCTCCTTTGTGTGGTTAGATCCAACATTGTGCCGACCCCAGATTGTGGGCAAAGGGTGTGAAGAAGATGACTGCGATATAATTTTTGCCTGAGCGTAAGCAGTTAGCACATCGTTTCCATTGTTCACAGTGAACGTGTCGCTTCTTTGTTTGAGTTTATATTTAACACGGATTGGGAGGCGTGACTCCGTCACCTGCTAAACAAGTAAACCGTTAT
Source organism: Plagodis dolabraria (assembly GCA_963854805.1). Lineage (NCBI taxonomy): Eukaryota > Metazoa > Arthropoda > Insecta > Lepidoptera > Geometridae > Plagodis > Plagodis dolabraria. The sequence goes on along the minus strand of OY978448.1, from coordinate 28,878,188 downwards.
TGCTGAAAAAGGTAATTTTATACGTTTTTTTAATGGAATTGTGACGGAACACGCCTGTGGACTACCGTAACCTCTGCCTATAACAGATGCATTTTATCATAAGTGACAAACTGCATTTCCTCATCGCCCTGAGACGTACAGTTGTTAGGGTCATATGTGCCTGTAAGTTTCATAATTACTTACTGGCTTTCAACCACACTGATACGTGCTAAGGGATAGATTTTCTACTTGAGGTTGAGCTTGCCAGGCTAGCATTCGCAAAATGGCCTTCTACCATGCGGCGAAGCTCGAGTCTGCGGTGGAACTATGGACCTGTACGGCAGTCCATACTAATACCGTTCTGACATCATTGCTTCATAGTAAGTAATTTCTTAATCTATGGTTTCTAGTACATGTTAAAATAAAGCAAACAAAAAACTTAGTCTGTGGCCGGGGTGAGAATGATGTACTAATCTGCCGAATTATACTTACGCAAGCTTCTAAAATTTTCACGTCGTAAAAATGTATCCTGTTGTAAATGTTGATGAATTTATTGACTTCAAGAGTACATCAACGTAATCAAAAAGCCAGTGCAGTAGTTCCGGAAATCGCTTCGGGTTAGACCACATGCTAACACGAAGATAAACTTTGTTTATTTTATTATGAAGACATTATAATATTGTACAGTGAAGCTGTAAGAAAGTGGGCATATTTGTTTTTGATTATGTAGCTATACCGCAAAATTCTACGGTATATTTTTTAATCTGAAATGTATATATATATAATTATATGTATACATATATATACATAAAATTATACTATCTATACTTCTATACTAATATTATATTATAAGTGCGAAAGTTACTGTCTGTCTCGCTTTCACGCCAAAACTACTGGACCGATTTGGATGGAACTTGGTATGGAAATAGTGTCAGACCCGAGGAAAGATATGGGATAGTTTTTATCCAACTGCGTAAAAAGATGCTAATGTTTTTGCGCAATAACCGACATACGCGCGGGCAGAGCCGCGGCTGGATAGCTAGTATTACTATAATGTTTTGATGCGTACTCTAGAGCAGAATGTTTTTCGTTGTCCTATATTTTACCCAATTTCCATAAAACGGAACAAGATCTCTCTCTCTCTCCCTCGTGACGGGTATAACTATATATTTTTTATTCTTTTGAATGACCACGCATAATTTGTACTATCACCCAATCTTAAAGAATTCTTTATTTTGGTTGCGTAGAGGATTTGTACTTACCTTGAAGTAGGTCACATCTCAATTTCTTCAACTTCGGTCCAGCAGTCTTAGTAGGGACCAACTTCTTACTTTGGTGAAAGGTTTTGAAAAGTTTGGAATAACTTGTGGAAGTCGGGACCACGAAAGTATGATTTTAGAGAATATTTGTCAGGCTCTAACAAGTTATTACATAATTTTCAACGTAAGAATCTAGTTCCGTTATTTATTTATAACAATTTTGTGTTTACTGATTGATTATTATTTCATCAGAATCTCAATTGTTGGTATGTATGATGTGGTCGAAGTCGAACAGGTTAGAACTAAATTTTTTGGCCTACAATAGAAGGAACTAGAGCAACACTTTTAGGTACTTGGCGACATGTTTTCTACTTAACGTGAGGGTTGTAGCTAGCCTGGCGAGAATTTGTTCATAGTCATTGCCACTGTGCCGCTATTACTTATCGATAGTTTTATTATGTTGACCACTCGAGAGTTATTTTGAATTTGTCAATCACCATTCTTTTTAGTGTATGTTTGTTACAGGATTACTCAGCCAATTATGATTTTGATGATTCTTTTTTGTTGGGTAGATGTATACCATTTAAATTTCATCAAAACGGTTGTGGAGTTTTAAAGTCCTTTACAGCCATTTACCCGCCAGCCAAAGCATAAACCTATGTATAAACTCAATTTGTTATTATAAAAAAACTCGCATGTAAAGCGTACTAGCTTTCCGGGCGCGGCTCCGCCCGCGCGTTTGTCGGTTATCGCGTGAAAACATTAACCTCTGTTTGCGCAGTCGGATAAAAACTATCCTATGTTTTTTCCCGGGTCTCAAACTATCTCCATACCAAATTTCATTCAAATTGGTCCAGTAGTTTTGGCGTGAAAGCGTAACAGACAGACAGACAGACAGAGTTACTTTCGCATTTATAATATTAGTACTGATTATCAGACCTATCGTTTCCGGTTTGAATCCTTTTTTTTTGGACTAATAATTACAAAGTTTAGTATATAACGTTTAATATATATAGCACTCGTTTTTAGGAGTTTGAGCGCGTATTTCGTAGTTCCAGATTTATTAAAAAAATATGGTACACATGTATAAATAACTTTATAGAAAGTTCATTATATTCCCCATGTACAAACATGGGGAATATAATGAATTGAGAGGTGCAATAGAAATATGAAAAACATGCTCATTTTTCTTGAAAGAGGTTCCTAAGTTGGGTCCTTCTTTTATCTAAAATGACGAGTTTTTGAGCTAGTGTAATTTCAAAACTGTATAATTTAGTAAAAATCTGATGCACCACAAACCTAGATATTGGGATAGTGATTACGTAGGTAAAAAATCATTGAGTTTTATTCACTATTATTAAAATGAGATTGGAACTGAGTTTGTATGGGGGCGTTCGTCTAAAATATACCCCGAACTGAAAAATATATCGGCAGACCTGGATGACTTAACAGTAATTGCAACTCTTGTAGATGGTGAACAGTGTTTTAGGCGAGTGAATGATCTTGTAAGCAGTGTATACACTAAAAAGAGTGAAAAAATAAATATTTTGAAGCGCTCGTAGCGAAGTTTGCTTAACCATTCAGGAGGTCTACTCCCAAAAACGAAGTTCGAAGTTCGAAGCTTCGTTTCGGAACGAAGTAACGAACATCGAACTTATAACAAAACCTACCACCAAATAACTTCGGATGCGACTTGTACGGACGATCTTCGTTTCGGATTCATAGACAAATATTATAGTGGAGTGATATTGAGATCTTTGGGCAGGTTCTTTATGGTAGATATGATGAATAAATCAAAAACTAATAACCGAAAAGAATTTGTGAAGAAGAATGTTTCGATAATTGATAAATTATTTATTCATGAATGTGTATGTGGAATTTAATGTATTCTACAATTTGTTTTCTTAGTAAAGAAGTATTTTTCAAAGTGATGGTTGTGTCGTCGACAAAAAAATAACCTAATTGAATGTTGCCTAACACTATAAACTCTTTCGTAAATTCTCCTTCGAATATGACAACTAGAATGTAACCATGGACTTACATTAGTAGATAAGCCCATATGTTCAATACACCGTTCGTCAGAATGTTTTTATTTTCTCAAGTAGCAGACCCATTTTTGGGGCTTCTTCTTTTTGACGTAAGTACCAATTTCTCGCGCTGCATTTTATGAAGAACCATGCAACGCGTTCCTAAAAGTAAAAATATTCTTGAAAACACAAGAATGGTTTCTTATTTATTGTATGGGCGACTCTTGTACACAGAGGTATTTGGTACATTCATGTTCCATAACTTTTTCTTCCACCACCAAGCGCATCACCATTATACATATTATAAATATATATATATTTTGAAGCAGTGATGACTCTGACAGACGTAACAGTAGGGCGTATCTATCATGAGATTATCATTCATCCATAATCAACTTACTGTCTAAATACGAAGTAATAAATGTCAAATAACATTTGGGAGTAGGGTCAAATACGGGCAATATGTCAATTCACGAAGTACGGATCGAAGTTCGGATCCGAAAGTGTTTAGTGGTAAGAAAAGGTGCGATCCGTCAAACGAAACTTCGAACTTCGTTTTTGGGAGTAGACCTCCTGAATCGATCAGCAAAGTTAAGCAACGTCCGCCGCGGTCATGACTTGGATGGGTGACCGCTGGTGACATTGCTACTGAGCGCTTCCGTGCTTCGGAGGGCACGTTAAGCCGTCGGTCCCGGTTGTTGTTTTAGGATGGCAGTCGTTACAGCATGGTGGTAGGGTACTTTGCTAATGCCCGCCTGGCTAGCTACCACCCTCAAGTTGAAAATCTGTCGCCAAGCACCTAACGGTGTGTTCCGGCAGCTGTCCTTGAGAGCCAGTAATTCTAGGCTAGCCTGAACAACATGTTCGACCACATCATCACTTACCATCAGGTGAGATAGTGGTCAAAGGCTAACCTATCGGCCATAAAAAAAAAATAATAATAGAGTCGTAGTGTAATGTGAGGTCAGTGTTTTGAATCAGCGTGGACTTCAAGGAGCTATTTCATACTTTTCAGTGTTGTAAGTCAGTTCCTTTTTTTTTTCATATGTTTTTGTTCGTGTCATTACATGTCATTATTTGTATCACCAGCCCGTCACGTTTCCGCCCCGGTACATATGTCTGTCAAAAGTGTCAGAGGGAGAGAGAAAAGGTCATACATACATTTTTATTTATAACTTTCGCGAGTCGTACGGCGTGGTGAAGAATACTGCATGTTTTTTATAATTTGTGGTTTTTGCGGTTTTCCTCCCACGGTATTTCTTGTTACCGTTTATTTCCAAGTGTAAAAAATCCCACAATAATTATAGCAATTGTTTATTTTCGCAATGCCCTAAATGCGTTATTTTATTTCGATCGCTCTGATCACTGCCGGGTTATTATTGTTGCTCTAGAGAGCAAACTGTTTTTATCCGCCTTAAAAAAATAGGGAGGTTTTCAATTAGACTGTTTTTTTGATAACAGTAACCCTTTTTACAGGTGTACCGATTTTAATGATTTTTTTATATTCGAAAGCTGGTTCTTCTCATGTGGGCTCATTTAAATTTGAGTGAGATCTGTCGAGTAGTATTTGAGTCACCCCTTATAATGCTTATTTAATTGGGTCCGATAATGTTCTCATTTTCACTTGTCGGTATAAAATTAACAAAAGAACTGTATACGATGCGATGGTTTGATTTATTTTACTCTGTACTCTGGGAGAAACTAGTCCACCCACAACACAGGGTATCCTAGTGTGGGGGGTAGTGTGATGTAAGACAACTTTTATGTTAGCTATTTGTTTGTATAGTATTATAGTAAATAGACAAATGTTACTCATCTATTGTTAAAATTCATGTTTTCTGTGTGATCTATGTACCTGTTTTTTGCACAATAAACATTATTATTATTTATTTTTAAGTGCATTGTTGTTTAAGGTTTTTTTCTGTTTGAAGTTGTTTTTTTTGTAATTTTTTTATTTTATTTTAATCAAATGAAATCAAATCATTTATTGCAATATTATGTGGTTTTACATGCAGGTCTTAGTTAGTTAGTTTGATCGCATCGTTTCTTTGGCGAACATTAGTTACGTGTGGCTATGGTGACATACTAATACACACATGTACCAAATGTTCTACTTATTTATCAACTGGTCCACCTAAGTGATAAGTGTTGTCTGAGTAAAGAGACTTTACCATTCATCTAAAGCCTCTAAGTACATCAACATTTTTTATTATAATTATTATTTAGTAACCGGCTAGGACTCGCGTAATATTTACCGGATATTACTCCGACCAGTTTCGAACTTATTTGAAGTTCTTCGTCTGGGAGTCACAATTGTGCACAGCGTCGAGCGCGGGCCTCAGCACGTAACTGGCGTTGAGACGGTTGCGCCGCAGCTGTCAAAGTCAGAATCCTCCGTCCGAACTGTCACTTCTGTCACTATCACTGAGATTGTCACTGTCGTTTGTATAGGTATGGGACTGTTGACACATTTAAAAAAAAAATTAAACCTAGTAAGAAGCCCCTTCGATCAGATGAAGTCTATTGGTCTGGTTGATGACCGCGAAATCGGAGGACGCGGATTTGATTCCAGCCTGGGACAATAATTTTATGCTCTAATATTTTGTAAATGTACTTTTCGTTTGGCACGCGATAGTGCTTGAAATTATATTTAGAAATATGATGTACTCACTTTTCAACTTACCTAACACCTTTTCGACGCGACTTATTGAGCTATTGTAGAAACATGCTGTGCTCAATTCTCGACTTATTATCTTTCAGTGTGAGTCAGTGAGATACCATATTAAAAATGCTATACTCACTGCTTGACTTATAATCTGAATAATCAGAGCTACTCCAATAGCTATTCTTCTATGGTCATCTACTTCTTCTTCGTGTCGTCATCTACTGATACCGTAGAAGGAATGATAGCCGAGTGGTTATAGCCACTGGTGCCGCAGATCCATCGTTCGATCCCTGCCGCTGGCTTGAACTTCAACGTATGGTGGAAGGGCATTTTGCGAATGCCCGCCTGGCTAACTACCACCGTCATGCAGAAAATCTGTCGCCTAGCACCTAACAATTTGTTCCGGCAGCAGTCCTTGAGAGCCAGTAAAATTAAAGGCACATGATGAGACTTAACAACTGTATGTCTCAGGGTGACTTCGTCACGTGTGACAAAATGCGTCTGTTATTGGCAGAGGATACCGCTTAACATCAAGTGGACAAAAAAAGTAATTTTAGACTCGCACCATGACGTTTCGATTTTTTTTTATTACTGATAGGTAAGCCTTTGACTATAATCTCACCTGATGGTAAGTGATGATGTGGTCGAAGGTGTTAACAGGCTTAACCTACAATTACTGGCTCTCAAGGACAGCTGCCGGAACACACCGTTAGGTGCTTGGCGACAGATTTTCTACTTAAGGGTGGTCGCTAGCCAGGCGGGCATTCGCAAAAATGCCCTTCCACCATGCGGTGAAGCTCAAGCCAGCGGCGGGATTCGAACCATGGACCTGCTGCGCGGCAGTCCATAGCCAAAGCCACTGAGCTATCACTGCGTCGATTGCCTTATCTTAACCGTACTTATTAAACATAGAACCATAAAAATATTAATGTTGTGCTCACTTCTTAATCAATCGACTTTCAGAGCGACTCAGTGAGCTACTTCTTCGATGACCTGGAGCGGATCGCACGGCTAGACTACATACCTTCTCACCAGGATATCCTACACTGTCGGAAGGCCACCAAGGGCATCTCCGAGTGCACGATCAACATAAACAATGTACCTTTCGTGTTCGTGGACGTCGGCGGGCAGCGGACGCAGCGGCAGAAGTGGACGCAGTGCTTCGACTCTGTCACCTCGATACTGTTTCTAGTGTCTTCTTCGGAATTCGACCAGGTGTTGTCCGAAGACAGGTTAGTATTCCGTAGATTTTCGTCTTTTGTGCACATTTTTATTAGAGTGTCTTCATAATCTCAATCCCCAAACTAAAATTTATTATAATTATTATATATTTTTGATATAATCAGTACTAATATTATAAATGCGAAAGTAACTCTGTCTGTCTGTTACGCTTTCACGCCAAAACTACAGGACCGATTTGAATGAAATTTGGTACGGAAATAGTTTGAGACCAAACGGGAAAAAACATAGGATAGTTTTTATCCAACTGCGCAAAAAGAGGTTAATGTTTTTTGCGCGATAACCGACATACGCGGAGGTGAGCACTGCGCTGGTATCTAGTTTGTTTTTGAAAATTGATCTGCCATTTGGTACAATTTGAGAAGGGTTCAAAAAAGTTCCTTTCTATAGGTATATGATCGGTTTTATTGTCTGTCTCTGGCGTAAAAACTAACAAGCAGTTTTATTAAGATTTCAAAATGATTTCGAAAGGGGGGCACAAAATACCCTACCGGAATGTTATTAGAGATCAAATCGCTCCTCGAATGAAATGAGACGGTATTTTTAAAGTTCCGTGCTACGGAACGTAACGGTGCCCTAAAACTCCATCCTGATAATGGTAAAATTTTAGTACAAAGTCTAAATAACAGCTGAAGAAAATATTAAACGTTCAACAGCGATTCCAAATCGCAATAGACATCCTCTGCGAATATCAAAAAGAATAATTTGCTAAATATATTGTATGTTTGTTCGGAACCCTCGGTGTGCGAGTTTCTGATTGTTAAAATATATGTTGAATCTTTACGTTTATTTTTACCAGTCTCTGTGAATAGTCTTCCAAATGGTTTTTATATTATTAAACTAACGTATTTTGTCTCTAATGTAAAAAGATTTAGCACACATGCATACATCCTTATAAGTTTTGGAATACATCCTGACATTCTCATGAAAATGTGTGTTGGATAATAAAGACTTTCTGTGGTGTAGGTCAAACATACCATTTCTTCTTTTCCTAATACCTTTTGTTACCCAATTACAAAATCCTAACTTCAACTTGCACTTGGCTGGATTTTTTATAAGAATTTTCTCATGTTCGTATATTAATAGCCGTTGCAATATTGCAAGCGAAGCTAGTTCAGCGCAAGGCCACGACACGGCATGTTCGTTAATTACTCTTAATACGAACACGACAGTGACAGTTTGGCTGTAATACTTGCCAATACGACGCCGAACAAAATAACGCAATGTATTATTTCCGGCTAAATAATATTGCGTAACATCTGGCCAAGTGCGAGTCGGGCTTTGATCTATTGGGGTTGCGCATTGCGTCAGACCATACGCTTAGCAAAAAGAAAAAAACAACAAATCTATAACAACATTAGCGGTCCGCACCGGCTACGCACGGGTACTTAACAAAAAAACATTTTTTTAATTTAAACACGTTAAAAAGTAGTTATTGTGAAATAACTGTAATAGTTTGACTTAGGGCCTGTTTCAGAATGTCCTAATAAAGTTTCGGGTTGCTATGCAACATAACATAAAATAAATGAATGATAAAAATGACAGTTAACATGCAGCGCGTTTCAAGCTTTAACTGATGGATAGGCTAAATCGATGACTGTGAAACGCAGACAGTGTTTTATTTATTAAATATGTTCTGAGTAGTAAAACCGGAACTTACTCGAACATTCTGAAACAGGCCCTTACAGTAGTATTGCGGACTTTTTTGTAGATATTGATGTTCTCTATAAAATTGTTATACATCACTTTGCTCTATTATCAACAATTTCCGTAGCATATGCTTTGTAACGATTTTTTGGTATTTTTTTCGCACTTTTGGTTACATCGTCGAAGTTTTCATACGGATCCCTAACTTTTTGAAAATCTTCTATAGCCTATGTTCATCAAGGATAATGTAGAATTCTAATCGTGAAAGAATTTTTCAAATCGGTCTAGTAGTTTCAGAGCCTATTAAATGCAAACAAACAATTAAATCTTTCCTCTTTATTATATTAGTTTAGACTATACGTCGGCGTTTCAGTATATTATGTTGGTTAAGTAGAGGCTTTAGCACAGAAGGATCACTTCGCAAAGCCATTCAAATAAATAAGCGACTCTAGGTACTAAGCAATAAAGTGCACTTCAGCTCGCAAACCACAGAGTACCTAATATTTATATTCACCTACAAGGCGTCTCTCTTTCTATCGCATAGCTCTGATCTCTTCTGACGCGGCACGCACCGTAGAATAATCCCGCCCAGACGGATACGCCGATTTACGTATTACAAGGCCACTGCAGGCATACAGGCAGTCCAAATGCAAAAATGAATGTGATAATCCAAAAAAAAACTCGGTCATTAGATATGAGATAATAAGAAAAAATGTATAGTTACGTTATTAGGCAGCGAGTGCACATTATGCAATGACTAATGACCATCATGTTGTGTGCAATCGGACGTCATACGAATAAGAAAGTCGACGACGCGGCGGCGTCTATACATCCCGGATGTCGAACAAGAGTAGATCGTAGCCTAAATAGCTACGACTCTTCAATTTTGAAGCCAAGTAAGCGACTTGTCTTTCGAAGCGCTCGCAACGTAGTTTTCTTAGTCGTTCTTAACCGATCAGCTAAGTTAAGCAACGTCCGCTGCGGTCATGAGTTGGATGGGTGATCGCTAGTGACATTACTACTGAGCGTGCACGTGTTTCGGAGGGTACGTTCAGCTGTCGATGCTGGTTGTTATCTTAGGATGGCAGTCGTTATAACATGGTGGTAGGGCATTTTGCGAATGCCCGGTTAGCTAGCTACCAACCTCAAGTAGACAATCTGTCGCCAAGCACTTAACGGTGTGTGCCGGTGTGGCTGTCCTTGAGAGCTAGTCATTCTATGTTGGGCTTAACAACATCTTCGACCACATTATCACTTACCATCAGGTGAGATAGTGCTCAAAGGCTAACCTGTCAGGCATAAAAAAAAACCTACATTTCAATATTATTTTCAAGTCAAGTAATATGAGTGAACAGCAAATGGACAATGTTACCATTACATGTCGAGCGTCTTCCTTTATTTCAACCCATAAAAGCGACAAGTGCAAGCACCTATGGGAAATTTCTCTCGCGTCGCATTTCGCCTTATGAGGGCACGACTGGTCCGGACCGCGTGCCCGGCGCGTACCTCCTCTCTAATTGGCCTAACCGCATTAATTATACCAGAATCTTACATTTCCATGGGCATAAGCAAAATAATTAGCAATGATGGCGTATTGCTGCTTATTACTGTTGTTATGACGAAAACTTGGAGGCGTTACTGGGTTCGGTATTACTATCTCGCCGTTTCGTCCGCCAGTCCGACATTTCAAAGGCTGTATAGTGAAAACTGGTATATACCGGTAATAGGTTGCGTATTTTTTATTTATGCCTCATACTTTAATCTTTGACCACTATCTGACCTGGTAAGTGATGATGTGGTCGAAGTTTTTGTTCAGGCTAACAAGGACAGCTGCCGGAACACACCGTTAAGTGCTTGGCGACAGATTTTCAACTTGAGGGTGGTAGCTAGCCAGGCGGCATTAGCAAAATGCCCTACCACCATGCTATAACGTTTGCCATCCTAAGATAACAACCGGGACCGACAGCTTTACGTGCCCTCCGAAGCACGGAAGCGCTCAGTAGTTAATGCCACTAACATTGTGACGGAACAAGCTCGAGGTCCACCTGATGTTAAGCGGTTACCTCTGCCTATAACAGATGCAGTTCATCGTTCAAGTGACGAATTGCACTGCGCCCATCACCTTGAGACATAGTTGTTAAGTCTCATGTGCCTGTAATTTCACTGGCTCTCAAGGACTGCTGCCGGAACACACCGTTAGGTGCTTGGCGACAGATTTTCAACTTGAGGGTGGTCGCTAGCCAGGCGGGCATGCGCAAAAAGCCCTTCCACCATGCGGTGAAGCTCAAGCCCGCGGCGGGATTCGAACCATGGACCTGCTGCGCGGCAGTCCATAGCCAATGCCACTGAGCCATCACTGCTTCAAAACATCCAACCCATCCAAGTCATAACCACAGCGGACGTGCACTACGAGCGCTTCAGAAAAGCACTATTGCACTTCGGCACATATACAGCATTATCTGTGGGTTGCCGGGCCAGAATGTCAACCCCCCATCTCTACCCGCGGTCGTAAGGGGCAACTAAGGGTAACACATCAGAAGGTAGCCAGCAGCGCTTTTGAGGAACGGATATCTCACACTGCGATCCCCAAGACTCCTGCCAAGCGTGAGGATTATGCCAAACCCCCCATAATTGGGGAGGATGTGTTTACTGTACTGTACTGTAACAGCCGGAACGTCCACTGCTGAACACAGCCTCCCCTATTAAGGGGGTATTTGCCATAATCCCCACGCTTGGCAGGCGTCTTGGATATCGCAGTGTAAGTTGACAGTTCTTTATAAGGCGCTGCTGCCCACCTTCCAGTATTTTCCCTTAGTCGCGTCTTACGACACCCACGGGATGACATGGGGTGGTGTAATTCTAAACCGGCACCCCGCGGGTCTGTGTTTAGCAGTGGACAATCCGGCTGATACAGTACATATATATAGTATCACTTAAAAAGTACATCAAATCCGGAAATACGCTCTAAAAATACATTTTGCTCTCATAAGTATCCCAGAACGTTAAAAATATATCGTAAACATATACAGTAATAAAGTATAGCTAATTATATCCAATACGTGTTCTGTTTACACCACATCGGAAAGGGTTGAGGTTTGGCAATAAACTCATGTTTGTATAAATGGCATTTTTATGTGATATTTTATTGCAAATCAACATTTAGACGATGGTATCCGATGCATGTTGTATGTGAAATATATTAGGATGTATTTTTATGTGCTTAATTTGAGTTTAATGTTAATAATTAATGTATTTTTGAATGTATGACAGAAACGCAAAGGGTAGTCGGCGATTTTCATACAATTGTAGTTATTGTTAATATTGGCATTGAAATTTAAATATCCTTATAATTTTTGAATAATATTGAATCACTGACAATCTAAAATCATATTTAAGAGCATATTTTATTTTTAAACATTCTTGGGTATATTTATAATTAGAAACGTATTATTTACATTGTTTTGAATTGCTGTAACATTTGAATTTATTAAAATTATCAATTTATGTATATGTATATAGATAGTAAAAAAAAATATACACCACTCAATGAGCTCTAGACGATGAGAACGTGCATACATGCCGGGGTTCAAATAAGATTTTTGTTTTGGCTAAATTTGCATTTGTTAGAGGGTTTGTAGCGTTGTTGACAATGCCCGCCTAGCTAGCTACCACCCTCAAGTAGAAAACCTGTCGCCAAGCACCTAACGGTGTGTTCTGGTAGCTGTCCTTGAGAGCCAGTAATTCTATGTTAGCCTGTACAACATCTTCGACCACATCATCACTTACCATCATGTGAGATAATGGTCAAAGGCTAATATAAAAAAAACTAGTTTCGTCATAGTTTCGGTTAATGTTGGCATTAAAATTTAAATATCCTTTAATTTTTTTTTAATATTATTGAATCACTGCCAATCTAAAATCATATCTTAGAGCAAATTTTATTTTTTAACACTAAGGTAACTTTCAGTTTAGTTATTGTTAGAAACGGGATAATTAGCGTGTTCGATTGCTTTAACATTTAAATTAGTTACAATTAATAATATAATATAATATACAAATTAATATATTTAGGACCTGTTTCAGAATGTTCGAGTAAGGTCCGAGGTCCGGTTATATCCAGATCATATTTATTAAACCTATTTGCGTTTCACAGTTATCGATTTAGCCTATCCATCGGTTGTTTGGCGAAATTTGCATTTATTAGAGAAATAGAATTTAATTGAATTTATCGTCCAATATTCTATTTTGGGTCTCAACGTTTTATACACAATGTCAAAATTTCACTTACGAACTAGATACCCGTTACATATTCAGACATACAGCGGAATCTCATTAATAACGCTCCATTTTGTCTTATGTATGCGCAACTCTAAAATAGTTAATTTGTAAGATATCTAGATATAAATATAGATATCTACGTAAGTTAATCATTATCCGCGATTGATATAACTCACCCTAAATGTAATTCGAGCACAAGAAATTTGCTGCGTTGTTTTCTATGAGATCATTAAGTAGTCCATTTGTACGTGCCAATTAATAAAAATCTGTAAGTATGTTAACGATCCATCAAAGTAAAAGTTGTATCCTGTTTGAAAATGTACCTCTCAACTGAAGAAGATGAAATTATGCATGCATGACTTTGAAACCTTTGAGATTGTTTAACCACAGGGTATACTGTAACTAGTGAAATTTCTGGGCGAACTAGACGTAAGAACTTACGAGGGTCATTTGAAAAGTTCTTAGCCTAACATGGTTAAAGTCATTGGTTTTTTTTATAACTACCCTCATTTTGTAGTTACATTATTTAGCAACAAGTATGCACAGTTTAGTTTATTGACAGTAACTCATTGTTCGTTTACACGTGATACCGTAAGTCAAGTCAGAGCTATTTTTGAAAATGGATAAAATTGAACATCGTGCAGTGATAAAATACCTGAATTTGAAAGGTTTAACTCCAAAAGCTATACATGAAGACATGTCTGCTACTTTGGGTGTGTCCGCTCCTTCGTATGCAACTGTTAAAAACTGGGTGGCAGAGTTTAAACGTGGTCGTGAGACCATTCAAGATGAGCCCCGTAGTGGCCGGCCTTCGACTGCTTCCACTGATCAAAACAAAGAAAAAATCTGTGATTTAATTTTATCTGATCGAAGATTGACTGTAGAGGAGATAGCTAAGACTGTAGGCATCTCATCTGAGCGAACACATCATATAATTACTTCTGAACTTGGATTCTCTAAGGTCTCTGCGCGGTGGGTACCGCGGCTGCTTTCATTGGAACAAAAACGCAACCGATTCACAACTTCTCGCGACTGTTTAGAGTTATATGAAGCTGACCCAATAGAATTTGTTGAAAGATTTATAACCATGGATGAAACCTGGGTTCACCACAATACACCCGAGACAAAAGAACAGTCGAAACAATGGAAAAGAGCAGGATCGCCCACCCCAAAGAAGGCAAAGGTGGTTTTATCGGCGGGCAAAGTCATGGCATCCGTTTTTTGGGATGCAAAGGGTATAATTCTCGTGGATTATTTAAAAAAGGGTGAAACAATAAACTCCGATTACTATTGCAACCTGTTGCGTCGTTTGAGAGAAGAAATCAAAGAAAAACGTCCAGGTTTATTGAGAAGAAAAGTCTTGTTTCACCAGGACAATGCGCGCGTTCACACCTCTGTGCAATCCATGGCAGAAATCCATCAATGTGGCTTCGAATTGTTACCTCATCCCCCATATTCACCGGATTTAGCACCGTCCGACTTTTATCTGTTCCCAAAGCTGAAAAAATTTTTAGGTGGTAAACATTTTTTTACAAATGAAGAGGTCATAGCCGCCGTGGACGCTTATTTTGAGGAGTTAGACGAAGATTTTTTTAAAACGGGTATCGAAACCTTACCGGGTCGCTGGAAAAAGTGTTTTGAGCTCGGAGGAGAGTATGTTGAAAAATAAAAATAAACTCAAAATCGTGTGGTTTCATTAAGTATGTTAGGCTAAGAACTTTTCAAATGACCCTCGTAAGTCCCGATAAGCGCAGTGCGTGTCAAGGAGAACACGGATGTTGACACTGCAAGTGTAATGGACATGCGAGACGCTTACCATCGAGCGTGTGATTAGTTGGTCTCGTCGCATAATAACAAGAAAAAAAAACTCTAGGCTTTAACTAAAACGCATCAGCTTTACCAATATTTTATTGTAAGCGTTTTATTATCATGTTATCGCTATTAATCAGAGTCGATTCTTCTTATTCAAAAATTTCAATGAAATATATCGCTTCGTAAAATATCAAAGATAAATATAATTTACCTATTAATTTGCCTTCTCTGAAATAACCCACGCAGTTTTGTTTCTAATTCACGATATATAATTAGCACTTTTCCTCTATTACTGAAAATGTTTTATTGTAAACATACTGATAATATATTTTGACCTAATTTTTCTTTGAAGGAAAAGTGATGATTTTTGCTTGAAGGAAAGTTTATATAAGCGGTAGCATACATTCATGTCAAAATTCTAGGATTTACCTTAGGTTTTCGCGATTATTATAAATAGTAATTAAACAACATTAAACGGTTTAAACCGAGTATATATATCATTATTTTTGACCCTACAAAGTAATTAAACAACATTAAACGGTTTAAATCGCATATTATATTTATCATTACTTTTACCAGACGTCTCAAACACTTTGCAGTGATCGTGGTCACGGGGTGACTGCAACGTCGGGACAAAAATAATGATAAATATACGTGATATAAATCGTTTAAAGTTGGTTAATCACTTTCCGGTTTACGTTATGGTGGTAGGGCATCGGCATTATTTTAGAGGATAAAGTCCTCCGATGATCACTGCCCTCAGCGACGCTAGGAAAATAAAGCGATTCTATTGGTGGATTTTTTCCTCCTAAATCGCTCACCTTCTTAACACATCTCTGGTAACACACGCTGCCTCTGCCTGTTTACCATCCTCGACCATATCTGGTAATAAGTGATCATCATGAATTTCATTTTGAAAATGATCATCACTAACCTGATTAGCATCAGGTGTGTTGGCAGAGGCGATAACATATAAACAATGAAAAAAAAAACAGATTTTACTGGGATGAGCCAATACATCTTGCTGTAGAAATATTAAAAAAGGAAAATAATTAATATAGTATCGTTATTTGAGAATAAAATATGTTAAAACTACAGGCACATGAGACTATGCCTCAGGCTGACAGGCGCAGTACAGCTCGCTACTTGTAACAAACTGCATCTGTTATAGATTACCGCTTAACACCATTTGGCCCTCGTCCTTGTTCCATCACGATAGCATAAAACAATTATTACCATATTATTAAACGTATGTTGAGAATCAGGAACCATGTCCTCCAAATTGGGTCATCTAATCTTAGTTATCGATAAGCCAACAACTGTACCGCGTACCCAGAAATTGCCCTTCGATCGCGTACGAATGTACATAAATTTCTAATAATAATTAATAGTAAACTCGGGTATCTCAAGGCTAACCCCATTATAATAAACATTGCCTTTTCTATAAATATGGGGTTAATAAAGAAGTGTTCTAAGCGAAAAGCTAAATAACGGTATATTAGTATATTTATAGTCTGTTTACTTTATCGTGAAAATTAGACGGGTACCAGATTATTTACACCTTAATCAGAATTCAGTGCTGTTATTTAAAATTATCTTGGTATTTATTATTTCTTGGTATTACGTGGGAATGCTTTTGTTATGAAACATATTGTTAGGTAGGTATATACTAAGGTTCCTGGTGTTGGACGATAATGTGTACTGCTTGATAAAAAGTAGATTTCTTTGGGGTTAGAATATTGATCAGAAAGTGTCGATATCTGCCGATTGCGCGTTCCCCGTCAGTACTGGTTCGAAAACAACCGACAGAAAAGAGGGCAGCTCGCTTACAAAGAGTTTTTCCATCCTCAATTAGAAAATCTGTCGCCAAATACCTAATAGTATGTTCTGATAGCTGTGTCAGTATCATCATACCTTTTTAAGTTCTAGGGCATAAAATCCTGCTTTTAAGCACATGTGCATAAAAAATATTATTTTATATAAAATTATTCACAGGGATTCAGTTTGAAATTTATTTCGAGTAGGGGGTTTGCCTGGGTCTTTTATAATACCGATAGATCAGAGGTATTATTGAAGACCCAGACATACATTTTGTCGACACAATGGCACTCAAACTAGAACATTTTTCAAATACCAATTTTAATTTAAATTAATGTTATCATTCTTTCATTTCCTTGCAATCGAAGTGAAAATCTGAGTGTATAATTCGTATATAAAACCCATTTTAGACCCGAATTATATCATGATAAACTTTTCGGTTAAAATTACTTGTATTAAGCACTCGTACAATGTACTAATAATAAATTTAAAATTATTATATTTTAAAATGTTGCACTTTAGAAAAACTTACATATTAACTTAAGTAATGTATCCTCTTGTCTCTTTCCAGAAAAACGAATCGCCTTGAAGAGGCTCTGAATATCTTCGACACAATCGTCAACAACGTCAACTTCAAAGGTATCTCCATCATCTTGTTCCTCAACAAGTCTGACCTTCTCGCGAAGAAGGTCGCCAGCCCAGAGACTGACATACGCTGGTACTACCCTCAGTTCACAGGAGACCCGCATAACCTGCGCGACGTACAAATGTTCCTACTGAACATGTTCGCGAACGTTCGCAGGGAACCAAAAACAACACTGTACCACCATTTCACGACTGCCATAGACACTAAGAACATTGAAGTCGTGTTTAATTCAGTGAAAGACACTATACTGAATCGTAATCTGGAATCTCTCATGCTCCAGTGACGAATTGAGACTTAACGGAACTGTTAATAAAAAAAAATGTGATAAAATTTTGGCAATATATTAAACTGTTGCGCAGAATGTTTCCATTCGTTTATGTTAGTTAGTGGATGACAAAAGACAAGGTTAATTAAGTGGGCCTCGGGAGGCCTATATGTAGTAAATCGGGGCGTTTTTGCACAGTGAATTAAGCAGTGGAAAAACTTGAACACAATTTTTCTATTATGAATCTCGTTTTAAATGCTGTGACAAGCGGAAAATATAATGTATAGTAATTAAGCCACTTTTATTTTTCTTGGCGTTTCAACCTTTTTACAATGATCGTGGGCTTCTTGGAGTGACTGTTATTACCGTGAAACGCCAGTATAAAAATAATTGAAACACTCTATTCAAACCGTTACAGGTTTAATTCAAATAATAGTTGCGGAAACTTGTCTTCTTTGTACTTTTCCCACTGCTTCATTCACTGTGGTATTTATTTATTTACCAAATTGTGTAGCTGTTATTTGGTGAAGTAAAAAAGCACTTGTACCTTTTTCTTATATCAGTATATACATGTTTATATCTAATGCACATTGATTATGACCACATTTGTAGAATTATTGAATGCGGGTAAATAATTATTTTACAAATTAGGCTGAGTAGCAATTTAACTTTGTTCAGAATATCAATAATAACTTCAGTATGCTTACTTTGAATAAAATAGAACAAAGTGATTAAAAGTATAGCTTAAAATTAATATAATTATTTAATTTAAATTATACACAGATGGCACCACAAGTTGTAGTAATATTAAAACACACAGAGAATCTCATATGTAGTTGATCTATAAGTACTACAATTTGGAAAACATGAAATTTCGAGTTCTTAAAGTATCCAGATAAAGCTCTGAAAACAATTAGTACTCACTGCGTCCATTCCTAAATATACCAGTAACGTCACCTATCTAAATGGGTAACCAATAACCAGTTTTCTACTGGTACTTCTACTTAATTTCAGGAGTGTACGGATCCTAACCTGTACACACTATGTGCTAACATAATAAAAAGATTATGCTAACATACCTGACCAGCTACGCCTACTCGCTAGATGGCACTTATGCATTAGTCAAGGTCAAAGCCCTGTTAGGGTTGTCAAAAATAATCAAGATGATGTTTTTTTAAGTTGTATTGAATATTTTTGTCGAGTTTTAACCTGATATTTTGACTGGAGGTTTTTGACTCGATGCCCGTGTACGTCTTTCAGCGTTACTAAATTTTTTTAATTCTTTTAGGAGTATTATTTCTCTGGCTAAATCATGTATGGCAACAAATCCGTCTTATAATTTGTCATATCGATTCTTGAAATAAGCATGATATTCGCTTGTCGGTAATGAGGCATGCTGCACCTAAAGTTTCCAGCTTTAGGTAGTTATGAACGGCAAAGTGCTGTTTACGCTGCATTCTCAATTCTGATGCTATACTTATCACTTTGTTCTATATAATGAAAGTAATCAACTGTGCAGTTGCTTTGTATGGAATAGGATTGGTCCTTGATATTGCAGTGCCAAGTTGTGACTAGATGAATTTGTTAAGGATATGTGCGGCCGAGTCTCTGTTAGTACACATTTACATGAAGTTGTTTTGGGATGCGATTTCGTGACGTAATCATCATTGCTTTAGTCTGGGTCAACAAATGCTCTACTGTTTATACTCTACTTATTGTAGTGCGTACCAATGTACGTTATAATAGGCTTTAGCATCTCCCGTTTTGAACTCTTATTTAGCACTCCTGAATACTTTTTGGCCGGCAACAACCAAATATCTTTGTCACGCGATTCCTCCTTGAAACTATCATGTTATCGGTCATGTTTTGACTGAATTCTTCCACGGGGTGTTTTGTACCCATACAGTTACCTACGTTTAAGTTCAAGGATTTCCATTTGCTACGATCTTGGCATATTTAATAACGCGCTGTACCTTGTTAGTATCACACACACGCAAACCCGAATTCGAGAATTTATGAATGAAATTCAATTGTTATCATTATCTGTGGTGCGTATAGATTAATAAAGAAACTAATGAAACTGAAAGTGGCGCAGCTAAACCTCTCTCTCTCACACACTATTGCAATCTATTGTGCGCGAGTGAGCAGTTTAGCGGTTCCATTTTCAATTCGATTCGTTTCTTTATTCAATCGACTTGTATCTCTTGCTTCCTTCACTCTTATTAAATTTTTCACACAAGTATAAGCAATGGCCTTTTCCATTACGTCTCCAATCTCGTTGAATACGCCCACCGTGTTCTTCCCATCCTGTTCTATTCACATTCGCCGTGTATTGCTGCTTTGTCAATCTAGTTTCGTCCATCCTTTGTACATGTCAAAACCATATTAGCATACCTTCCTCAATCAAAATCGCTATATGTACTCTCTTTTAGTACATGTTGCTCTTATACCACGCAGTTTCTTATTCTGTCCAAGTCACACTACATATCCTTAGGTATAGCTTTGCATTTTCTTTGTAAATAAACAGCAAAAAGATTTGTGAAGCTAGAAAGCTAGCAATCGTGAAGAATATGACAAACCCAATAGAAATCCCAATAACAAATGAATAGATGTGAATGATTTTTGGTATATTATGTTGTTATTGAACAACTAGTACGGTTAATAAATCGCAGGATGATTTTATTACAACTGCCTAAAGCAACCATTTTTATTATTACCACTAAATCGCATTCCAAAAAGCAGCAATAGAATGAAACTACGGTCTAATTTCTGTACATCTATAAATAAACTCGGCGGTACAAAGGCAGAAAGTACACTGTAGTTAAATGTCAAGTCAAGTTTTTTACATTTAGAGATTATTGCATTTGTTTAAAAAAATAAGTCGAACGGGAAGGTGTAACCAGGTATGCATTTATTAAGGAATGGGTTAAACAATTATTAAAAAAAAACGTGGAAACGATTTGATCTGAGCAGGAATGACTAGGCTTGTTTTTGCCAAATTGCCATCACTGTTGTTCCGAGTTAGTAGATTTTTTTTATTTGAAATTTAAACGTTGATATAAATTCAAATTCTAAAATTATATTTGTAGTCACACTCTTATATTGAGCATTTTCTGTGCCAACATGTTCCTGTGTCGACACTTTCAACCAGATTGGACTGCCTTCAAATTGCCCACATGCGATAAAAGTTGCAAGCTTGAACGTATAAGCAACAAAATGGAATTACTAGTCAGACCAAGTTAATATCGGGCTTCGGGATGTTTTTCGCTGTTGTGTTGTTACACTGACAACAATACCACATATAGAAGCAGTGTACTTTCAGCCTAAATGTTGGGTGTATTGTTATTGTTATCAATTAGAAGTATGAAGTCACAAAAATGCTCTTATCGGGTGCCACGATCTAATTACAATTGTATACCTTCTTGTAGCGAAGGATTTTTATAATGAATCCCGCGTGGGAGTAAAAATGTACATAAAATTTATAGCTGTGATGAAATTTGTATAAAATGTATTTGGCTGTAAACAGCAACGAAATTTGACGTTTTTTATTCCAATTCTGAGTGTATTTTGATTTGGATGTGTGATGTTTGTCACAAATTCTCAATGGCTCAAACAAATGTTGAATGTCGTTGGTACTGTTTTTTCCTGCAGTGCTTTTTCACTTGGTGGTTGGTTGAGAACGAGTTGAGCCTTCGGGGTGCCTTCTAGCGAAATTCGGCCTAGGATTGACTGCAGGTACACTGGCCTTCGACCACTCATTCGAGCATGATTTGTTTCCTTTTTGAGCTAACATGTTCTGATTGGTCATGTTACATTTTGAGTCGACCAAATCATGGCCAGCTATCAAGTGTCAGATTTAGAGATTGTGATTGGTGCAATATAAAGGATCTCTTACGTGATTGGTTGCAATCGATGTGTTTCTTGTAAATTAACTAATCTCTAATCTGTGCTGTGGTATGTGTCGTATCGAACAACACCGATCATATTTGGCCGAAAATTTACTAGAATGTTACCCCGAAGCTAATCTAGTACCAATATTGTAAGGTATACAAATATTGTAACATTTTATATGTATGCGTATACAAATCTTGTGTATACCATTGCATTTTTTAAACCTATACTCTTCGTTCGGTGCGTTTAGAAAATTGATGCAGTAGTATCAATTTTCGGTCAGGAAATCCCAATAATATAATGTTATTTTTCCAGAAAAGGAGTATTTTTTGTAATAAACTCTGCTATACATATAACTTATGATATCAAGTGCGTGTATCGTATAAAAACCGTATTAAGATAAATATACATTACCGGAACATAAATGTATCAAACCTTTACAAATACGCTTTTTTCAAGTTTTATTAAAAGCTGCATTTCGAATACAATAACATTATATTGACAACAAACATACAAATTGGACATTGGTATAGTGTTATTATTGAAACTCTCAACCGACCACCATTTTTACGATGAATTCCGTCCCCTGGCACAACTTAAAGCAAAGACGTGTAATCTCATTCTTCGGTCTTGTCGGATTATAAGTACAATATTATTTTTATTTTTACAAATTGTAAAGTAGCGTTTAATGCTAGTTTATTTAATTTTGTTTTGAGTAATAACTTGTCATAATATCTTTGACGGTTTCAATACAATTTACAATACGTTAAAGGGTTTCTCAGAGGGTAAATAATTGTAGGTACAAGTCTAATCTCTGGGAAATAGAATTAACCTAAAGGTAAAGTCAAGAAGATAAATCTTGCCATGTACCTAAAGATATGAAAGTTTTTATTCAAAATAATTTGTTTATTAAAATGTTGTATAAGATCTGATTTCAGTGGCTAATGTGAAGAGCACCGATCAGCGAGAGCGTTGCGTAGACACTCAATTTAAGCTGGAAAGTTCTTCAAATATGAGCATAGATCAGATAAACAAAAGGTCTAATTTCACTAGTCGTGTCAAAAATTTGTAGAACCTACCAGATTAAATTGAAACGTCCGCGCGGCGTCCGCAATACAGTGCTCACGCCGTAATAGTGATTCGCGCATAATCAGCGTACATAATAAGTACTCATCTAGGATAAGTTTCATAAGATCTAGTTTATTTATTCGAACGAGGACCCCGTTATCATTATAGATAATTTTTTTACACTTGTAATCGCGAGCGCGTGTAACCCTTGCTGGCGTAAGTCACGTGCATACACGATGCGCTTGTGTGGGTGTTGTTTCTAGCATAGACTATAATACACAAGATGGCGTCATGACGCGGCCTAGTCACGTGTTCGTTCAACACGTTTGTATCATTTAACTTCTTATTTAAATAAATATGCGAAATTTTATATAAACAATGCTGTAATTTTATGAAAAGAAATTACTTTTTTATTTTTAATAACATTGTACATAATTAGATTTCTAGATTACTATGCAACGATCAAAACAGGTTTATCCCGCTCGTGTTCCTTCAATTTATACTGCGTTGTCTTTCTCCGTCATATACTAGGAAAGACACTTTTATCAATATAGTTTGTAAGACAGTTCTTACAATCTATATTGATAAAAATTAGGTATATGTATGTAGTTTCTCTTTGTCCTGTATCCAAAAGCACCGTGTGTACGTTATGTACTTATAATGTACACATAGTACACGAATGACAAGGTTGACGCGCGCTCTTTGATTTCAAGTTCTATATTATATTTAAAAATAGATATTGCTATTTATTTATAAACTTGTAAAATATATTGGTCTGTTGAGGCTACGTTGTACATACCTCGTAATTTTATTTTTTAGTATGTACATTGGTTCTTAGTATTATTTTAGGTTTATTTCGTTCTGGAATGTTCGGTCGGTGATTGCAGTCTAGTTTTCTTTCTCTTCGTGATATTTTTTTGCATTTAGTAGTGCCATTGCGTGATGCATACAGTGTTGCCAATATATGAGGTGTAAGCGATCTTGTTGAATTGAGAAAATCGCAGTTATTTTACTTCAGAAATTTACCTAATATCTTTGAAAAACTAATGTTACAATTGTAGTATGCTTATCTCAATTGCATTTAGCGATAGTCCAAGACGCCTTAAAATATGTTAGTTATTAAATTTAATTCTGTACAGTATCGAATATGTGACTTAATGCATTTTTTAACAGTATGTAGAAACCAAAAGTGTATGTATAAAAGTTGTCATTTCAAGAGAACTTACACCTTGTATACTATACATACATTATATATGTTGATAATTATGTGTATCCGACTATCCAACAACTTGCTCAAACGAACCCTGTTATGAGGTTTACTGAAACAGTTTTGTACGTAATATTGACATTTTTCTATATCACTATTTTTACTTATGTATAACAGCATAATAAAAAATGTTTATAATTGCATGTGATACATTAAATCTACTGCTCTTGTGACTCGTGCTAAATTTTCTCTTCTACCTTCTTGCTCATTATTATATGCTTTCAAATTACCACGTAGTAGGTAAAATTATGGATTACTCTATTATATTTGACATAGATAATAATCGAAATAAAATGCCTTGATAATAATATGACATACTCAGCTGTAATGAATTATCAAAATTTAAAAGTATAATTAAATTTTGTATAATCAAATATGTAACTATTGTACATACAAAATGTACTTATGTATTTGTAATACAGACTCGCAGTCTGCATATCTACAGTAGCTTTTGATAAAAAAATAACAGATTGGTTATATATCTTACATATTTTTTGTCTCTCGGATTAGGTATATAGCAAAATTATAGATTTTGAGCCAAAACCACAGACAAAGCAGTTTTAAGGTGAATCTTTCCTTAAATTGTAAACGATATGTAATCTATGGATTCAAGCCGTGCTTCCGAGAGATAAGTATTTCCACAGTTTTTAATAAGCACAAAAACACCTAAGAGCTTTATAATGAAATTATTGCTGCAATGAATGCTTATAGGTACTATACAAATATAAATCCTAACGCACATTGTTATTATCATTAAATGTACAGATATATATATATATATGTATATTTATCTAAAATGTAATAAATATATGCATCATGTTGGCCTATTGAGGGAATTAGCACATTGATCCCACGCTATACATATAAATATACTCGTCTAAGCAGTTACTATAAGTTAGTAATTTGTAACGTTACGAATTTCATACGTTACGAGTCATTTTTTACACTCATATTGTATAACTACCTACTAGAGTGTGGACAATATATTTTGGAACAACTATATATTTTATAAACAACAATAACATAATATATTGTACAGTGTAATAAATTATCCTGCATGTATAAATTGTCTCTGAATTATTTATATTCCTTATTTAGGGGTAAATAAAGCTATCAAAGTTTAAAAGCGCTCTAGCAACGCTTGCCTACTTGTAGTTTAAGCAATGTCCGCTGCGGTCATGAGTTGGATGGGTGAACGCTAGTAGTATGCTTTACAATTGAGCGCTTACAAACGTACAGCATGTTTGTTGGGCATATGTGAAGGCCCGCCTACTACACTTAAGTAGAAAATCTGCAGCCAAACACCGAAAGGTTTGTTCCGGCAACTGTCCTTGAGCGCCAGCAGTTCTTGGTTAGCCTGAACCACCAGGCATCTTCGACCGGGTTACAAGTTTCAGTGAGTTGGTGGTCAAAGGCAAAATTATCAGCTACATAAAGTCTAGAACAAGTGGAAATATTGTGGGCATTAATGGAGGCTCTGAGGTATAATATCAGATTCACATAACACCAGATTGGATAAAAATCGGATGGCCAAAACACAAGCCTATCAAAACCACGGATAAGCATAATATAGATTCGTAAAATATCAATAGTACCTACAGTCGTGTGTAAATGTGGAACTGAAGTTCAGCAGAACAAAAACTGAATACCTGTTCTGCGACTTTTCCATATAAGTAGTTTTGAATGAATCCTGCTCTTTTCCTTTTTTCGGTATTTTTGTTTAAAGGGACAAGTTAGAGACAAGCCAGGAGTTAAGGATGAATGTGGACAGATATTATGGTTTGAGGTTATAATTTGGTTGGAGGGATCCCTTGAAGAAAGACATACATAAAGGAGTGAAATGACAAGCAATATATTATTTATTAGCGATTGAGATAAAATATTCACATGTGACGACTCCAAATAGCGTGGAATAAGGCAGGAAGAAAAACAAGGTTAAACCCATAATGTAGTCAATAGCCAGCAGCGATAAATTCTTTGCTTATTTCTCTTTCTTAAAGTTCTTTACAATACTTTCTCGCCTTGTCGCTTCGATACACTCGAGTTAGTTCTAAATGTAAGGATTAGTTAGACAGAATTGGGCATTATTTATTTCTGTGGTAAAAAAGCTGAATTCTCGATATATTCTGAATCGCTGGATTCTTCATACGACGTACTGTCACGTTCATTATGCCTTGGAAAGCTTGTAATTTCCCTGAAAACATGGTACCTACGCAGCTGGTTTTACAACCTGTATTGTTTTCATTTCTGATCAAGATATTGATCTAGTCGGAGCTATCTGACTGATTCACGTGAGTTATCCCGTATTATTTACTAAAATGAGATATTGATCTTCCGAGAACACAACTATTATTTTTACAAAATTTTACAATTGTTGCTGCTTTACACTTGAATGAATAAAACAGGGCTCTGGTAGTATGGGATAGAGCATTTGGACTTAGTAGTAGCTGTGGTATTGTAACTATAGGTACACCTAGTCTTGTTTTGTAATTAAAGACATACAAAATTTTAAAAAAACATTTTAAAAACTAGCTTTCCGGCCGCGGCTCCGCCAGCGTCTTTTTCTCATGACTTGATGACGCCACGAAAACGTAAAGTTGTCACTAAAGAGATAAAAGATCTTAGGTTTAACACTAGTAGCGTAATCTACTAGTGTTAAACCCTGCTACGCGTTCCTACGAGACAGCTGTGCTAGAATCTCCGTTATTATTACCTACACAGCTATTCTAATGAGCGAATGAAGCAATTACGTTTTCAATCCCGAGGGAAATTTGACTCAATTTGAAGTCGCGTTTATTCTTATTGTCGCCATCACACCATCATTTTTGGGTGGACTACTAAGGGACCGGGGTGGTGTTTGTTAATGACAGTTAATAAAAATTGTTTACTTCAATAATGCGTGTGTATAGAAACATAAACAAGTATAATTTAATTAAAAAAGTAAAAAACTCGTCTGATAATTATTTATTTTCGTTATGTAAGCATTTTATATTTCCATTGCAATTAAAGCTGGAAGTTATAATATAATTATTGAATCGTTTTTTAAAGCCCTTATACCCGCCAGCCAAAGCGTGAACTTTTATATAAACTCAACTTGTTATTAAAAAAAAAACTCGCATGTAAATATACTGTATTATTAGACCTATCGTTTCTGGCTTAAATCCTTTTTCTTTTGGACTAATATATATATTTTTTTATATAGCGTTTAGTATATAGCACTCGTTTTTAGGAGTTTGAGCCAGTTATTCGTAGCTCCAGATTTATTTAAAAAGTATAGTACACATGTATAAATAACTTCCCATTACAGAAAGTTCATTATATTACCCATGTTTGTGGTGCAATAGAAATATTAAAAACATGCTTATTTTTCTTGAAAGAGATGCTTTAAGTTGGGTCTTTCTATTATCTAAAATTTCGAGTTTTTGAGCTAGTGTAATTTCAAAACTGTATAATTTAATGAAAATCTGATGCACCACAAACCTCGATATTAGGGTAGTGATTACGTAGGTAAATAAATCATTGAGTTTTATTCGCTATTATTAAAATGAGATTGGAGCTGCGTTTTGTATGGGGGCGTTCGTCTAAAATATGACCTTAATTTTGATATATCACTCGTGGGTTTGAAAGAAAAAATAAGAGGTACCTGGGTCGAATATGGCCAGTCGGTAAATATGGCCACACACTGATATAAGTATGATATTTATATAAGTATATAAATATTCTTTGTTTTTATATTGTTACATATTATTTTTACATAAGTAGGTTTTTATAAAAATAGCCTAAATAGTTTTTTTTTAAGTAGAGTAGGATAGATAAAGATTACAAAGAAAAGAGTTAGCACATAATTTTGTAATAAATCCCATTGATCCCTAGTTCCCCAAGGCCTCTGACTTTAGTTATTTCAATAAATAAACAAATTTTACGCATATTTTATGCCATATCGAATAGAATACAATAAAAACGTTGATGTTACGGTGGTACTTACGATTGGGTTTATATTTTCCGGGTATGTTCTTTATGTTTATTACGAACGGTCACACATGCTTGTTATCGGTCTGACCTCGCGTACCATGTCACGGTCTGAGGAATAAATAAATAAACAGATTGGTCTCTTTAATATATATTTTTGTAGATAATTTCCGATTAATCTCAGGATTACTAAGCACCGTGATTTGTCTACTCAGCTCTGTGAGTTCTGTGACCAGTTTTTGAAGTGCCCATGCTGTTGTTTGTTAAGCCTTTCATAACCGATCACTTAAACTATGCAACGTTTGCCCCGGTCATGACTTAGATGGGTGACCGCTGTGACATTACAACTGAGCGCTTCCGTGCTTCGGTGGGCACGCTGAGCCTTCGTTCCCGGTTGAAATGGAATAAGAATGGTAGTCGTTATAGCATAGCATCAAGCACCTGGCTTACTACTACCCTAAGTAGAAAATGTGTCGGCACCTAACGGTGTGTTATCCGGAAGCTATTCTTGGGAGCCAGTAATTTTAGGTTAAACTAACCCAGGCGGGCATTCGCAAAATGCCCTACCACCATGCAAAAATAGCAAACTTGCAAATTTCGAAGTTTTATTTTTGACGTTGATCTTCACTTCAAGTCCATTCTGCGGTTGTTTTTTGGGTTGCTGAATACAAAAATTGCATCGGTTTTGAAAATAAGAGTGCGGTTTCTTTATATAGAATAATATGGGTGCTTTAAGGTTATGCGGGGTGCTAATTACAAAAAATACATATGATTTGAAATTCAATATGCCAGGCACATTTTTTGAAATACTTATATTGACTGAATAGTTTTATTTCATATACTTTCTTCTTTATTGGTCTATGACATGATTACTTATACAACATCAAACATTTGATATTGAAATTGTAGATTAGTCAATCACAAAAAAGTGACAACCCTAGGTTTTGTGGCCAGCATCTAGAGGCGTCGTATGATTCTTACACTGTCCTAAAACTGCCATCACATTCCTATCGACTATAAATTCCTAATCTGATCACAATGGCTACAGACATAGATCAATTTGACTTTTCTAATTGTCTTTGGGCCTCGGTCCGGCCAAACCACGAAAAAAAAAATTGGCAGCAAATAGCCAAATAGTCGCGAAGACTGCACTAAAGTGCCCCATTTGGGGATCCTGAGGTTTCCCCAAAACTAGTTTTCCAATAGACTGTCTGATGTCAAAGTTTAGTCGATATACCTATTAGAGAGGTACCTGGTAGGTACCTACGTCTGATTACTACACTATACTATAGAACAACGAGCTTGTAAAAAGTGAGCCAATAATTATATGATTAATATTTTCCATTGTGTTACTACTGAGACAAAATTACCTATTTAACGTACATCCGTCCACTACTCACGTACGCCGCCCCATCATGGTTCGCACTAGTCGCCGAAACCAGCAAGAAGCGCATGCCCAAGTAACATTTAAGCGGAAAAATATTGTATTTACCAGCGCATTATCAGCTATAAGCTTAATAAATGATGTACAAGAGTGTAAATATATGTTTAGGACTTATACTAAAATATAACTGTACAACTGTATACAGTATAGCTGATTAACAGCTGTATAGAGTCAAAATTTTTACCTTTAGCTTTTGAATAGCATTGCGAAACGCTAAAATACAGACCGCGGCGTAAAAAACTGCGTTCAGCAACTTTGTACGACAATAACTATACGATTATACGACATTATATATATATTTATACGACAATTGTATATCCTACTTCTGTACAAGATCATTAAATATTGTTATAGTCTGAATATTGGTGTAAAATTACTCTATTGTTCAGCCTTCAAGTAAAGCTTGATAATATCTGTACAACGGAAATCTAGGATACTCTTAGCAAGCAATTCCCTTTATAATAGAGTTATACAATTCTATCTCATGTAGAAGAGCTTAGATTTACTCCTTTTTAAAGCCTTATGCAAATGGCGTACATTTTTCCCTTTTTACAGTTTTTCATGTTTTAGAAGATTAAAGTTATCATTATAGTGTTGGCATACACAATTCTCCAGCTTATCGATTATTTTGAAACTAATATATCTTAAAATCAGTATTTATTGGATACAACTAATAACAGAAAAGAGTCATAATTTTGATAATTTGGCAATTTGTTAAGTGAACAAGAGTTAAGATGGATATAAAACCATGGAAAAAACAAAAAAGACCCGGCGGAATAAAAACAAAATTAAAAAAAAGCTTATTCCCAATGTGAAATAACTGAACAAAATATAATTTTACAAGGGCACGGACACTCAAATTCCAAGTTGGTATCACCACCATGCAATGAGTGTTCCGTAGAATCAAAATTGTTGAATCATGATGAAATAGCAAATATATGTGCTGAAGATATGTATGTTGGGTTAGTAACATGCGGTGAGGGTTCTCTACAGGCAGAATCGGGTATAATGGAGCAAAGTATGGACAATTATAGCGAAATTGAACTAAAAATAAAAGTCTATTTTTAGTATTTTTACTAAAAATAGACTTTTATTTTAAGTATTTCTACTTTTTAAGAGTCTAATAGTTATATGATGAATTTCAATAATTCATTAAAAACTACAAAATAGACAAAAATGCCATGAACGAGGAATCGGATTATCTTATCGAAAATATTTGGAACGCTTTCGACAAAACAATCCGATTCCTTGCTCACCGACCACCTTACGGGCCTTGGTTTGGGTCATAATGTGGTTTTCTATATTTTCAACTGAATATGAATAAGACTATAAGACAGCTTCTACAGTACTTAAATACTAATGTGCAGACAATGTTACTCTTTAGGCTGAGATACGTCCTTAAATAACGACTCTGTTATGCAAAAAGCTGCATTAAAGGGTACTAGAAGAGCAAAAGCTGTATATACTAAGGCCGCCATTTTATTGTAACCTATTAATTGCATTGCAATTCTATGAGATATTTTTTGTGTTTTTTTAAATTTCAGTACAAATTTACAAAGGATTTTAGCTGTATAGTACACACAATTACGTTTACTATCAATAGAACAGTCCGAGTTACTCTTAAAACTGTTTTCAGATTTGATCACATATTTGTTATTACAGAAAAAATGTATGTATATTCCTTGTTCCGAAGGGGCGTGAGTTTTGAGCTTAAAACTAGTATAGATATTCACATAAAATATCAGTCGCAAGCATAACAATAACGATAAGCAGGAAAGAGTACTTAGTAATTAAATATTTATTTCCCTTTACACATGGTCTCTGCCTTGGCACATAGTAAATTAAGAAATAAAATGGAGAATCAATTCAACCACGAACACAATTACAATATATTTATTCTTCTATTAAGATTTTCACAAGCCTGAGTCTGTATAAAAGAATAAAGGGAAAATTAGAGAATGGAAGCTGTATAAAAGTATCTAACCTAAATATATATCTTTATACAGCTTTAAGTGTATATCTACACTTAAAGCTGTATAATTTTGGGGCCCATTTCAGAGTTACAAGGGCTGTATAGCTTGCTATACAGTCTTTATACAACAACGTTTAACAGCCTGTAGTAAACAAATAGTCCATAATATAGCTAATATACAGTTTAAAATGTTACTTGGGTGAGAACTCAGCAGAATAGAACCCCGCGGTCAGGGGTCACCCGTGCACCATACCGCACCCGCACGACATATGTTGCGCGAAGAAGAACTCAGCAAGTGCCCCATTTGGAGAACCTGAGGTTCCCCAAAACTAGTTTTCCAATAGACTGTCTGATGTCAAAGTTTAGTCGATATACCTATTAGAGAGGTACCTGGTAGGTACCTACGTCTGATTGAAGGTTAGTACAACGAGCTTGTAAAAAGTGAGCCAATAATTATATGATTAATATTTTCCATTATGAATTAATAATATTTAAATAATAATATAATAATATTATTTAATTATTTAATAATATTTTCCATTATACTGAGACAAAATTACCTATAAAATACTATATTGACTGCCTTCTGTAATCATAGATTTGAAATCTGGCTTTGAGGTTCTTGATTCATTCGCGTAGGTCGGGAAGAGTATTGGTAATTATCGGCCATTAATTAAATTTAGCGGGGGAGGCATAATCATCAATCTAGACTCCTTCATCATCATCATCAGCCGGAAGATAATGACGGAGTAACTGTGACTTTTTTTAATTCAAAATAGGTTCGCGTTTGACCACACCTTGCCTGATGCTAAGCATTGATGTGATCTAAGACGGAGCACTCTTACCTAACTTGCACTAACCTGAACAACATCTTAGATCACATCACCATTTACCATCAGGTGTAATAAAGGTCAAAGGCTTAGTCTATGAAGTATAAAAAATATATACACCGAAAATTTTCATTTTTTACTAATTCAGTAAGTAGTTGATATAGGTAGATTTCATAACTAAAATGGATTAATAGTACATTATGGTACAAGTGTGTAATGTTGGTGATTACCGCTCAGGCTCGATAGAGACTCTTAAGAGAGCTGAGGACGGTAATGATCAATAAACACGTGTATATAAAACGTTCAACACACTTGTGAAGAAAATAATATCTACTAAAATCATTTAATATCAACAGTGAAAACGAGTTACGAAACATTTTCCGCAATGGCGGGAAATATTAATCAGTTTTACTACGCTCGCGCATGGCGATCGGCCGAAGACAAAAGAATGAGATTTTTTTTTCACGGATAGCGTTTTATCTACGCACAAAAATGGTAATCTAAAATGTTCTTTATTACAGAGAAAATAAAAGTTATTTATTTGAGTAAAAGTTTTATTTATTAAACACGTACAATTTCAAATTGTCTATTTAAATACGAAGTTCTATGAAATTACCAAACAATAAGTACATTTATTTATTTGTATTATTGAACACGATTTTATTTGTATCGAAACTTTTTTATAATTAAGGAATCCAACCTATGATAAAAATGAACTACATGACTCACTTGTGAATATTATAACAGCAATGAAAAAGTCACAGATTGATTAAAGGATTTACAGGTGTCACTATGTGCCTAAATTCGGTGAAATTAGACCTTACACAATATGAGCGAAAACCGCACCTAACGGCTCAGTCTCAATGGCGCCTCAGCAGTAATCACCAACATTACACACTTGTACCATAATATATCTTATTGGGGCTCAACTAAAGTATATTTATATAAAAAAAATCATATAAAACGTATTTATATATATAACCATATTTTTTCTATGATTTCAGATTTGTTAGCAACAAATTAAATAATTAGGCTACAAAAATTTATACAAACAATTTAAATGGCCACCCTGCTATGCTGCTGTGGTATTTTACAGTCTAAAGCAGGGGTGGGCAAAGATTTCCCATCGTGGTCAAAAACATTAGTAAAATTTTCGCCATGTTTGTACATCCATCCTGCTTCAGCGATTTTGACAAATGGTGTCTTATAATTTTATTATTACTATGAAGATCATTATCGGGATACAAGAAAAATAATTAAATCCAGAAACGAATACATGAACTAAGAATTAAAATCAGTATCAGGTGGGTGTCGCGACGATGGTGATATGCTCGCTACTAATGTACTATATGCACAAATGGTTTTTTTTTTATACGATATCACTAAAGATGTTGCTGGGCTAGATCAAAATAAAACCTGTTCGAGTGTTCGGGACTGGACGTTTCAGGACATAAAATTCATTAAATTATTATTTGGAGAGGTTCCAAATACATGAAAAAGTAACAGAATAAAAATCTTTTGTGCATCCTACCATGTGTCATTGTCAAGAGTTCATTGAGTAAGTTTATGAGTATTGTATACTTTTTTTACATCGACAATGTGTATAACCAGGGCCGGATTTAGAGTTGTGGAGGCCTGGGGCAACAAGGCAGTGGAGGCCCCTAATTAATTTTTCAAATAGCTTCAATAATATTTTTCTAGAGAGTGTTTCAATAATTTATTTATATATTCGTATGGCACATAGAGATTGAGCAGGCAATCACAAATCAAGTCTCACAATAAGTAAATAATCTTTAAATCAAATTCTCTCATGGAAATGGCACCTTCCGAGCTTTTTTAAACTAAAAATCATTGATGATTTCACTGAAATCCAGCTCCTGGAGTGAATTACTTTCAATGCTAAGTAGTGAATAACTTCGATTCGAAGTTATCTCTTAAAGTCCTTAACAAAACAAACTTTAACAAAACCGCCTATCGAAGTCTTCGATAGGCGGTTTTGTCAGAAATCTTTCGTTTGGCATCGATCCTTCAATATATCGAACAACTATAGTCAGTAAATCGATATGAGTTTCGTCGGGCGTGGAGTCCACTAACACCGAATAATACTTAGATTTCATTCAAATGCTTTGCGAAAAGTGGTTCATATTCGGCTAGCAATTCCAGAATACCGATGTTATTTTCATTTCACGGTGAACCAAAAATTTCATCATCACCTCGGAATTTAATAGTGATGATAATTCTGAGGATTTTTCGCCAATACTGGATTTCTTGTGCCTCTTGTATCACTAGCACTTGATCAATGGGCCCTTTCCTGTGACTTTTCTCCGTTGTACTAAACTCATTACCGATTCCAAGTGAGTGTTTGACGTCTCGTGCTCGTTAAGGCGACCTTTATGTATGCTTCCAGTCACAAAAGCCTTCTCCACTTAACGTCATGTTTTTGGTGGACATTAATTTACGCGCATAATCTACTTGTAGTTGGAGAAAAACAAAGCCAGAATCGGTTCACGCTCTCCCGATTTTGATTCCAGCATGTATTCTTTGAACATTTCCGCACAATGTTCGAATGATCTCGCGACTGATCTTGCTGAACTGAATTCTGTAAATCACAATTTTAAAGATCTGTGGTACCTTTTTCTGGCCAATATGTAATCATTTTTTCTGTAATATACTTTCAGGCCATAGTCCAATGACATTTTTGAAGCCACAAAATTTTGTTTCCTCGTTATTATAATCACACATTTTTGAAGAATCTGCGGTGTTGTCTGATGAAATTATCTGAATATCTGGATGATTTTGAATACTATCCACCAAATCTCCATCTACTTTGGTATCTCCTACTGTATTTACAGCATCTTGCGGAACTTGTTTTTAGTTGATTTACTAAAATAATTGGATAATTTTCACTTATATGTGATTTGTTTTAATATGCAGGAAATACCACATAATCACTTACTATCAGGTGAGATAGTGGTCAGAGGCTAACCTATCAGCAATAATAAATACCTATATTCCTTAGAATTGTGTATTGTGATGTGACTAGGTTTTACTTGCAAATTTAACATGATACACAACATACATAACATGTTGCTTGACAAGTGGAAAATGTACAAATCATACGTATCCAATGTAAAACAAAAGTATGTCACGTCCCGCCACAACCGCGCTACAAAATACAAGCACGCTAGCGCCCCTAGTGAGAACAAATCTAAATTTATTTTCAATGCAAATTGCAAAAAGGTGGTATAGTGGTAAAGTATGTACGCGGCATGATTTTGTAAAATCCGTTCCTAAATATTTCCAATGTGACATAAAAGTTACATAGTTAAAACAATTAAATTAAAGTGCGTATATTACGTGCTGTGGATGTGATGTATTCTAAAAAAGTGCGAAATATGTATTTACTCTTATGTTTTTCTGTATTTCCTGGATAAAATTATGCAAAATTATGAGATGTCAAATGTAAGGAAGCGTCGTTTCAATTCAGCGAAAGCGTGTGGCGGTTTCGGGAGTTTAAAATGTTGTAAAAGCTATAATATTGTGTGTGTGTGTGCGTGTGTGTTTACGTGCTCTGCTGTGAATGTGATATCCTGAAAAGGAGCTTGTGAAATACTGTGCATCCTCCCGCATTCCAGGAAAATCTGCTATAGGCATCTACGAACGGTGGGTAGGTATATGTAAATTTAATATCTTACATTTATAATAAATCAACCACTGGAATATCAAGCAAACACTATTCTTGTGTCCACAAACTAACGGTTTGTATTTCAACTGCACACGAACTACAAAGTTACAGTTTGCAAGCAACAAATGCAGAACATACATGCAAAATGTCAATTGCACATGGGCTGCATTTGCAGTTTTGGATGCATTTTGCGTAGACTCTGGTGATCTCTCGTTGAGCCTGATGAAATAATGTTGTCCATCGCCGATCCTACTATTCAATACTATCTCTAATAATATTTTTAATACTATCAGTTGTCACCGTTGTCTAGACCATGTAGCGCCCGAGTGCAATCAGCGCCCCCATGTAAGTTATGCGTCAGATTGCACTAGATATATTTTAGCGCATAGTTATGTGAAAAATAGCGCTAGCGACCCTAAAACTGGACTAACTCTAGCGCCAAATCCACTATGGCAACACTTCTTTCTTGCCCGTTCTTCTCGCAGTGGCTCTATAAATTTATTTGCTGAACGTTGCTGATAGTATATTTCAATATTAACATTTGTAGTTTACCTTCATAAGAGCATTGTCGATACATAATTGAATAAATGATTTTGACTTTAACGTTGGTGGGTCGCCGTCTGGGTGCACTGACGACATCGTAAAAGTCGCGGGTAGCCTATGGTTACAAGCGGCTAATAGCAGATCTTTGTGGGCAGACATTTATTCAACAGTGGAAGTCTTCCGCCTGATGATGATGATAATAATTATATCGGCTTAGCTTTTTTCGGTAGTTTTAAGTCCAGTGAGGGTAAATGCCATCACTGGGCGGCGACAGTAAGAAAAAATAATAAGAGCAACAATTTCGCACCTAATTCAAGTCGAGTTCGAGTAGGCGAGCGAAGGCTCATCGCCATCGCAGGGTTTTTAGTGGATATACCAGGCAATTTGCCCGGGGAGTCCCACATAATAACCACGCGGTCTCCCCCCTCAAGAAGCTACGTGGTACAAGTCCCAGCGAAAAAAAAATGTTGGTAGGGCATTTTGCGCATGCCCACCTGGCTAGCTACCACCCTCAAATAGACAATTGAGAGCCAGTAATTCTAAGTTAGCCTGAACACATCTGCGACCACATCATCACTTACCATAACGTGAAGATAGTGGCTAAACTATCAGCTATAAAAAAAACATATTACCTACAAGCTGCAGCCGATGTGAAATGCCTGCTGAGAATTCTATTTATACTGACAAATGGCTAAACAAAGTCAAAGAATTTGCGCGTTTGAGAATTAAACGTAAGAAACTTGAGTGCGGCTTAGAATATGTAGTTGAGTGTCGTGATAGTGATGTCATACCGAAGTTCATACGTATAAAGCCAGTGAAATGCATTCAGGAATACGAAAAATTCTTTAAAATCGCGGGTGATAAATTACTTCGTTGAGTGATAGCAGAATATCGTCGAAAATTGTTGTTCACGAACAAAGTACTGTACAAAATACATCTGCAGTTGTCACAGGAGCTACAACAGGATATGTGGGAGGTACTGGATGCTATATCTCATAGTCGAGCCGACATTACTGAAATAAGTACGAGAAAAAGACATCACAAAAAGATAACGAATCTCAAGCGACAGTCTCGTTCTGAGTCACGAGTCTACCCTCAGAATTCAGATGACAATGTAAAATTTAATTAAATCTTATGATGTAAACTTTAATATTTTAAATGTGGTGTAACAATAAAGAGTTTTCTATCTATCTATCTATCTAAACAATGAGGTTGTTA
Source organism: Plagodis dolabraria (assembly GCA_963854805.1). NCBI lineage: Eukaryota > Metazoa > Arthropoda > Insecta > Lepidoptera > Geometridae > Plagodis > Plagodis dolabraria. The sequence goes on along the minus strand of OY978448.1, from coordinate 28,840,666 downwards.
TGACGAGGAAAGAGACCGTTGTCAATTTATCGTCGCATCAATTGAATAATATAACTATTAATGTGCTTTCTCGTGGGCTCAATTATGCACCTGCCCCAAAGAAGATTCCTGTGGATAATATAATTTGTAATATAGAAGATACAATCTTACGAAACAGGATCCCACACATAGACGCGGAATGCATGAGACAGGATGTATCGATGTTATTACGGAAGTCAAAAGTGCCAAAAAGTAATATCACAAAAGGTGAACAAATCGCTTTACGCAATCTACGTAATAATAGTGAAATCTTGGTGTTGCCAGCCGATAAAGGTAATGCCACTGTTGTGGTTGATACGAAAGAGTATGACGATAAAATCACACAAATGTTAAGTGACAATTTTACTTACAAGAAGGTTAACTACAACCCTACCTCCCGAGTTACAACAAAAGTAGTGAACTTGTTACGAACAAATGGTGATACCGACTTGCTGGCACGCCTACGTTCCCACAATCCGACACCACCCAAGATTTATGGCTTACCGAAGATTCACAAACCGGGGTGGCCACTACGCCCGATAGTAAGCCAAATCGACTCACCTACTTATAATTTATCAAAACACCTGGCTACTATCCTGCAACAACACACAGGTAGGACACAAAGTTTTGTAAAAGACTCCAACCATTTTGTGCAATTATTAGAAAACGTACGTGTCCAGTCCACAGAAGTACTAGTAAGTTTTGACATAACATCTCTGTTCACAAATGTACCGGTAGATGAAACTATTAATATTATCAGTACCATTATACAGGATTCCAACTTACCTACCGAGTATGTGCAATGGACTGAGCTCTGCTTAAAAAGTGGTTACTTCATGTGGAAAGGAGAATACTACCTGCAAGTGGATGGAGTGGCGATGGGTTCTCCTATTGCCCCGGTGGCAGCCAATATATTCATGGAGTGGTACGAAAGTCTAGCTCTGACGACGGCGACAGTGAAACCACGCCACTGGTGGCGGTATGTAGACGACATTTTTGCGATCATTTCCAAAGATGGCCTTTCAGAGTTTGCGGTGCACTTGAACAATCTCCACCCTAAGATCAATGTCACAGTGGAAGAAGAGGAAGACGGGGTTTTGCCATTTTTGGATGTTCGGGTCATTCGAAGACGGGATGGCAGCCTAGCGCACACAGTGTTCCGCAAACCGACCCACACGGACAGATACCTTAGGGCAGCCTCCCATCACCATCCGGCCCATTTATCCTCAGTGCTCAGATCACTCTTAAACCGAGCTTTGAGACTGTGTGACTCGGAGTATGTAGAGATGGAGCTTGAGCACGTAAAGGGTGTACTCGAGGAAAATGGGTATAGGTGGCGACAGTGTGGTCGATTGGTCAGTCATGTGAAAAAAATGTGTCATAGTGAAAGGAAGAGACCAACGAGGGTGGAACGATCTCCAGCATATCTACCATTCGTAAGAGGAGTAACAGACAAGATTGGATATCTCTTACGACGGAAGTATAACATCGGCACGTTTTTCCGTCCCCCGGGTCAACTTCGTAAGTGGCTACGTTCACCGAAAGACAGTGACCAGTTTAATGTACCGGGCGTCTACAAAATACCATGCGACTGTGGAAAGAGCTATGTAGGTGAAACTCGTCGCAACATCGCAACTAGACTTGCCGAACACATTAGGAGCATTAAGAATATGGACACAATTAAATCAGCATTAGCGGAGCACGCACATCTCTCGGACACGCAACATTTTATACGGTTCGACAAAGCCTCCGTACTAGCAAGAGAAAAATTCTTTGTACCTCGAAAAGTACGTGAGGCTATCGAAATCACCCGTCACCCTAATTTCAACAGAGATCGTGGATGGACCCGCCCTCCAGCCTGGACACCTATTCTTAATGCAACCTCAACTCGAAAAGTGCTAGGCAGTCTAGAGTGTGATACAGTCAGCAGTGTTTGTGTTGGGGTTTTCGACGATAGCTTTAGTGACGAAGAGGATGCACTACCATCAGCTGTGCGGTGCGCGGGGCATCCCCCAGCCCACTCCCCGCCCCCGCAGCTCCACTCTCGCGCCGCGCAGAACGAGCAGTTGCGCGGAGTCGTCGCCGCGATTTAGAGGCGTAAACTCACCTGAGGAAGGGCATCGGATATGCCCGAAACCTAGGTCGACAATCTCGACCAATACGCGTGAGTACAGCCGGTTATATAAAACATTAATATACTGACAAATGCTGAAATTCGATCACTATCTGACTGTGTAAGTGAAAAGAAGGAACTTGAAATGGCGATTAGTTTTTAAAAATTAAAGAAAGATAATTAACACAAAACTGGTAACTTTAATTGAATATCTCAATTAATTAGTCCCTCTGAACAAGATTTTGCTATTTTATTGTTATATTTATATACAGATACATACCTGTATAATTAAGATGTTTTGTTATTATTTTAGAGTAAGACTTGTTATTGTAACTTAAAAGTCAAATACATAGCTAAGTGTACAACTTCTATCATTTGGCTTTGGACTAAAATGATCAACGACATCTCACAAAATGAGTTTTCAAATTTCAACGTAGAATAATTGTTCATCAGTTTCCTTCCCCCATTTTCTAAACATATACGAAATGTACAAATACATATATTCCCTTCATATTTCGGCCCTCTCCTTGCTACGGGATCTCAATTTGTAAAAGCAAGGCCTCTATCCATCATAGGAAGAGTGCTCAAAGAAGTGATATAATTCTTATGGACTTTACGGTCGATAAGATCTGAAATTGATAACAGATTCTCTCTATTTAAATGATATTGATATCCATCTGGATATCTATAAATTTCTTTTGTTGCTGATATATTTATTTATGTTGAGGAGGCGTTGATTTTTTACAACAAAAAGTTATTAGTTAAACAAAAAAGTAACAGCAAAACAGCATTATTTATGAGATATATTTATTTATTAAATAAGGCAACAATTTTATTGTTTTTGTAACTTTCCATATAATGCTGTTAATAAATATTTTGTAAATTTTCATTTAGGTCGGGTAATACTCGTACTTTTATATAGGATGATGACCACGCATATTGGACCAACGTTTATGTAAGATACTTTTCAGTTATTCTTGGTAACAGAGTTTGATCAGTTTTAGTGCCGAATGTAATCATGCAGCTTTATAGATAACGAGAACAATAGAATTTCATTAATAAAATGACCGATCGGTCCTTTCGTGTTGAGCTCTCTTATCGTCTTATCGTTATAAATCATTGCCATTTTTCAATAACCAATAATTTTATGGCAAAATTAATTTAATTTAGACTACGAAATTTAACATTTCCATGCAATTATATTGGTACCTTATATACAAGAAGTTACAAAAATCAATTCCCAAGTCCAATCTCTTTTTGAAATCGATTATGTTAGTTGTTGAGTATTTCTAAATACGAGTACAAAATAAAAGAGTGTCACCTTTCGCCTCGCGGGTAGCATCCGCCATTACAGTATAGAAACATATTTTTGTAGCACGGCACGGGTGAAATTAAAAGTAAAAAAGAAGATAGTACGATATTGCGAGTCTCGCGTGTCGCGAATAACGACATTAAAAAAACGAGTTTTTATCGTGTCAGGTGCCACGTGTCGAGCGCACAGCGAACGAAGTTTTGTTAAATTTTTTCGAAAAATATGTTTTATATGAAAATATCAAGCAGTGAATGTCACAATTAAAATTTGGAAACAAACTGGATAGTCTGGTCAATTTAGACTTACGAAGCTACCTAAATTCCCACCAAGCTGAAAATCAGTAAGATTGTTTGAAATATGATTAAAAATAAAATTTGAAAGTTCCCCATCGTTCCCCTTTATGGTTCTTTTTTTATTGAAGATAAAAAGTGAGTATTTCGCGATTTTCACCAAAACGGAAGTTTATGTATTTGGAATGTGAAAGTGGAATTTATGTATCTTTACTATTATTTTTTGGTCTAATTTGACCGAACTATGGAGAAAGCAGTATAATCTGGAGATTAGCAATACCGTAGTTATTTAATATCAAATATAAACTCGTCTTTGATTGAAAGAAGAAAATTTTCGGTATACCTACGTTAATAAGGGTTTGTTTAGATAGTTGAGTATATTAGAAACATTGTTTTTGCACGTAGTGGTGGAGCATTGCATTGTAATTCTTATCATTGTAATTCACTGAATCTCGCGGTTCTTGGTTCGATCCACGGGTCGGACAAAATGAGTTTTGGATGGATGGGCAAACGAGCAGGCTGCTCACGTGGTGGTAAGTGATCACCGTCGCCCACGAACATTCACCAGAGGTCTCGAGGATGCGTTTCTGATAACAGTCTACTTACATTATACCGTCACAACAAGTTATTCGTTCTATTTACAACAAGGATCTGCTGAGTATTAATTTAAATGCCTTTGTTTCATGTCAAAAGTCACTTAATTATGTTTCAGTGAAAAAAAACATCATAATCCATCTTGAAAATGTTGGTCGGGTAGCGGATTTAAGCTTTTTTTTTTTTTTTTTTATGCCTGATAGATTAGCCTTTGACCACTATCTCACCTGATGGTAAGTGATGATGTGGTCGAGGATGTTGTTCAGACTAACCTAGAGTTACTGGCTCTCAAGGACAGCTGCCGGAACACACCGTTAGGTGCTTGGCGACAGATTTTCAACTTGAGGGTGGTAGCTAGCCAGGCGGGCATTTGCAAAGTGCCCTACCACCATGCTGTAACGACTGCTATCCTAAGACAACAACCGGGACCGACGGCTTAACGTGCCCTCCGAAGCACGGAAGCGCTCAGTAGTAATGTCACCAACGGTCACCCATCCAAGTCATGACCGCGGCGGACGTTGCTTAACTTTGCTGATCGATTCAGAATGGCTAAGCAAACTTGGCTACGAGCTTGTTTTTTTTGTTTTTTTTTTTATTCCTGATAGGTTAGCCTTTGAACTCTACCTCACCTGATGGTAAGTGATGATGTGGTCGAAGATGTTGTTCAGTCAGGCTAACCTAGAATTACTGGCTCTCAAGCTTGATGTTCGCTCTAATGCAATAAAATAGTCAAACCTGTCTGTAATCCACGACCCTTCAATATACAGCTATATCTTATTTTTTTATTTTTTTTATTTTAGTGTAACGGAACAAGCACAATGTCCACCTGATGTTAAGCGGATTTACCTCTACTTATAACAGATGCACTTCGTCATATGACGAGTTGTACTGCGCCTGTCACACTGAGACATACAGTTGTTAAATCTCATGGGCATATAATTGTTTGCCTCTCGAGGACTGCAAAGTCAAAGTCCTTTTATTGATAAATGAATATTTACAAGTCATTTTTCAAACTAAATTATAAATTAACAAAATACACATATCAAAATAAGAAGGTATATAATTATATCCAATAATGTTACTTTCTCATAATTTACATATTACCATTGGTATTAAATACGTTTAGTACCATCAAAGTTTAAAAACTCTTCGAAACTATAAATCGTCTGCTCGATGAGCCAGCACTTAGGCCAGAAGTACGCCAGGTACTCGGAGCGTCTTTTACTATATCCGGCAGGCGGTTGAAGACACCTGGATCTGCATAATGTGTCAATTTACTGGTTTTGGCTAGGGAGTGGAGAATCTGCGCTGCGCTAGCCTGCTTCCATGGCGAAAATTATAACTGCTGCCGGAACACACTGTTAGGTGCTTGACATAATAGTTTATACTTGAGGGTGGTAGGTGTTTTATCTTGGATTTAACAGGATGAGGAGCACTAATCAAACCGCCATTTTGTTGAGACTGACTATTAGAAAGAGATAGTCATACATAAACGTTGTTAGGTAGTTCCTAAAATATTGTATACATAACATCTTCCCTCTTCTGTTTTAGAAATGAATAGCAATTTTATAAATAACAATTACTTATTACTTACAGAACAAGTAGGTAGGTACTTAACTATACATGCAAATTGACCTAAACCCTTTTTTATATAATTATTTTATAACTTATATAACTATCAAACTAATCTAATATGATAATAATAGTAACTAAGTAGTTCAAGGACAGCAATGAATATACTACCTACACATCAAAGGTTTAGTCTAGTAACCGGTTTGCGTGCGCGTCTTGGCTTTATAGCTTCCTCCTGCACCTGTATCGTGTCTGCTGGAACTGTGAGTTCATTGTTATCTTTAGCCCCACTATGAATAGCAATGCATTCTTTATTAGTTGGATCTCGCGGATCCTGTTTATCGCATGGCATTGTATTAAAATCAGATACTTCCACTGTCTCTCTCATAACATTATCTATCATTTTCTTCCTCCCGTCTTCGTATGTATTATTGATTTCATGCCGCTTTATTATATGATCTACGTGTGTTTTAAATATTTTATTATTATGGTTTAGGATTAGATATGAGACCGGCCCTATGGTTCTTTCAATGATTCCCTTCTCCCACGTAAATTTGTTGTTTTTGAAGCTTTTGAATAAAACTTTTTCACCGTTTATGAAACTACGTTCTTTTCCTTTTTTATAGTTTCTCATTTTATTTTGTCTCTCGCAAACAATGGTATTGATGTCAGGACGTAGCATGTCATATGTTGTGCGAATTTTACGGCCCAACAATAACTCGGCCGGTGATTTACCTGTTAAGCTATGTGGGGTCGTTCTATATGACAATAGAAACTTATCCAGGGCAATATTTAGGTCAACTTTCTCTATTAACGCTTTTTTTAAACAGTTTTTTACTATTTTGACGCTGATTTCTGCAGCTCCGTTACTACTTGGTTTGTATGGTGACACTAAAACGTGTTTTGTGCCACAACTCTCCATAAATAATTTAAACTCGCTACTGCCAAATGGCGGACCGTTGTCAGATACTAGTTCTAGGGGTAGCCCGAACTGACTAAATATTTTTCTTAGTTTAGCTATAGTAACTCTGGCTGAAGTACTGCCCACGCTATGAGCTTCAATCCATTTGGAATGAGCATCTACCATAACTAGATATGTTAAACTGCCTAGCGAAAAAAAATCTGCGTGCAGTCTGTACCAAGGCACTTGCGGCCATGCCCACGGATGAATGGGAGCCTCAGGAGGCGACGGACGCGTGGCGGCGCAGACCTCGCAGGCGCTGCACTCGCGTTCGATATCCGCGTCGATGCCCGGCCAGTATACATATCCTCTGGCTATGCTTTTGCACTTGACGATGCCTTGATGACATGAATGTAATATTTGGAGGATTGAGTTTCGTAGCGACCTGGGTATAATTACGCGATGGCCGAATAAAATACAACCGCATTCAACGTTAAGATATTGCTTTATATCAAAAAATGGCTTTAAATCATTATCTTTACAGTATGCCCAGTTGTTTTGGATCGAGTAAATCAACTTTAGTAAAATGTCATCTTTAGCAGTGTGCGTTGCGATTGTCTTGAAGTCTATCGGCGCCTGTTCGGATATAAAATTAATGTATGACTCAGACCTGTGTTCATATGTATCGTCCTTAACCGGGATTCTCGATAGGCTATCCGCGACACAGTTCTGTTTAGACCCAATGCACTTAACTTCGTAATTGTAAGCGCAAGTTGTTCAGTCAGGCTAACCTAGAATTACTGGCTCTCAAGCTTGATGTTCGCTCTAATGCAATAAAATAGTCAAACCTGTCTGTAATCCACGACCCTTCAATATACAGCTATATCTTATTTTTTTATTTTTTTTATTTTGGTGTAACGGAACAAGCACAATGTCCACCTGATGTTAAGCGGATTTACCTCTACTTATAACAGATGCACTTCGTCATATGGCGAGTTGTACTGCGCCTGTCACACTGAGACATACAGTTGTTAAATCTCATGGGCATATAATTGTTTGCCTCTCGAGGACTGCAAAGTCAAAGTCCTTTTATTGATAAATGAATATTTACAAGTCATTTTTCAAACTAAATTATAAATTAACAAAATACACATATCAAAATAAGAAGGTATATAATTATATCCAATAATGTTACTTTCTCATAATTTACATATTACCATTGGTATTAAATACGTTTAGTACCATCAAAGTTTAAAAACTCTTCGAAACTATAAATCGTCTGCTCGATGAGCCAGCACTTAGGCCAGAAGTACGCCAGGTACTCGGAGCGTCTTTTACTATATCCGGCAGGCGGTTGAAGACACCTGGATCTGCATAATGTGTCAATTTACTGGTTTTGGCTAGGGAGTGGAGAATCTGCGCTGCGCTAGCCTGCTTCCATGGCGAAAATTATAACTGCTGCCGGAACACACTGTTAGGTGCTTGACATAATAGTTTATACTTGAGGGTGGTAGGTGTTTTATCTTGGATTTAACAGGATGAGGAGCACTAATCAAACCGCCATTTTGTTGAGACTGACTATTAGAAAGAGATAGTCATACATAAACGTTGTTAGGTAGTTCCTAAAATATTGTATACATAACATCTTCCCTCTTCTGTTTTAGAAATGAATAGCAATTTTATAAATAACAATTACTTATTACTTACAGAACAAGTAGGTAGGTACTTAACTATACATGCAAATTGACCTAAACCCTTTTTTATATAATTATTTTATAACTTATATAACTATCAAACTAATCTAATATGATAATAATAGTAACTAAGTAGTTCAAGGACAGCAATGAATATACTACCTACACATCAAAGGTTTAGTCTAGTAACCGGTTTGCGTGCGCGTCTTGGCTTTATAGCTTCCTCCTGCACCTGTATCGTGTCTGCTGGAACTGTGAGTTCATTGTTATCTTTAGCCCCACTATGAATAGCAATGCATTCTTTATTAGTTGGATCTCGCGGATCCTGTTTATCGCATGGCATTGTATTAAAATCAGATACTTCCACTGTCTCTCTCATAACATTATCTATCATTTTCTTCCTCCCGTCTTCGTATGTATTATTGATTTCATGCCGCTTTATTATATGATCTACGTGTGTTTTAAATATTTTATTATTATGGTTTAGGATTAGATATGAGACCGGCCCTATGGTTCTTTCAATGATTCCCTTCTCCCACGTAAATTTGTTGTTTTTGAAGCTTTTGAATAAAACTTTTTCACCGTTTATGAAACTACGTTCTTTTCCTTTTTTATAGTTTCTCATTTTATTTTGTCTCTCGCAAACAATGGTATTGATGTCAGGACGTAGCATGTCATATGTTGTGCGAATTTTACGGCCCAACAATAACTCGGCCGGTGATTTACCTGTTAAGCTATGTGGGGTCGTTCTATATGACAATAGAAACTTATCCAGGGCAATATTTAGGTCAACTTTCTCTATTAACGCTTTTTTTAAACAGTTTTTTACTATTTTGACGCTGATTTCTGCAGCTCCGTTACTACTTGGTTTGTATGGTGACACTAAAACGTGTTTTGTGCCACAACTCTCCATAAATAATTTAAACTCGCTACTGCCAAATGGCGGACCGTTGTCAGATACTAGTTCTAGGGGTAGCCCGAACTGACTAAATATTTTTCTTAGTTTAGCTATAGTAACTCTGGCTGAAGTACTGCCCACGCTATGAGCTTCAATCCATTTGGAATGAGCATCTACCATAACTAGATATGTTAAACTGCCTAGCGAAAAAAAATCTGCGTGCAGTCTGTACCAAGGCACTTGCGGCCATGCCCACGGATGAATGGGAGCCTCAGGAGGCGACGGACGCGTGGCGGCGCAGACCTCGCAGGCGCTGCACTCGCGTTCGATATCCGCGTCGATGCCCGGCCAGTATACATATCCTCTGGCTATGCTTTTGCACTTGACGATGCCTTGATGACATGAATGTAATATTTGGAGGATTGAGTTTCGTAGCGACCTGGGTATAATTACGCGATGGCCGAATAAAATACAACCGCATTCAACGTTAAGATATTGCTTTATATCAAAAAATGGCTTTAAATCATTATCTTTACAGTATGCCCAGTTGTTTTGGATCGAGTAAATCAACTTTAGTAAAATGTCATCTTTAGCAGTGTGCGTTGCGATTGTCTTGAAGTCTATCGGCGCCTGTTCGGATATAAAATTAATGTATGACTCAGACCTGTGTTCATATGTATCGTCCTTAACCGGGATTCTCGATAGGCTATCCGCGACACAGTTCTGTTTAGACCCAATGCACTTAACTTCGTAATTGTAAGCGCTTAGAATGACAGCCCACCTTTGCAGTCTATTACCTGCCATTGAAGGTATTTGTTTTTTTTCGCTGAAAATTGATGCCAATGGTTTACAGTCTGTAACCAAAGTGAATTTGTTACCATATAAATAATCATGAAATTTGTTCACCGCAAATATAATTGCTAACCCTTCCCGACATATTTGGGAATAATTTCGCTCTGCAGATGTAAGCGTCCGCGACGCGTGCAACACCGGCCGCACGGTGCCGTCGGGCGCGCGCTGCGCCAGCACACCGCTCACGCCGTGCGGCCGGCCGGGAGGGCTCCCAGTGGGCCAGTATGGGCGCGTCGTTTAACGCCTGTTTAATACGTTTAAAAGCCACGCTACAATCTTGTGTCCACGCGAATTCCCGATTATTCTTCAATAACTTATGTAAGGGTTCCAAAACGTCACTTAAATTACTAACAAATTTTCCGTAGTAGTTGACTAACCCTAAAAATGCTTTAAGCTCAGTTACTGTTTTAGGTTCAGGCGTCCTATTTACTGCATCAATTTTTGAAATATCTGTTTTTAACCCGGTTTCATCAATTACATAACCTAAGTATGAAACTGACTTTTTAAAGAAGCTGCATTTTTTCTTTTCAACTTTTAAACCGCTTTCTGATAAAACCTTGAATACCTGATTCAAAATATCAATACTTTCTTTTTCTGTTTTTGAGCTGGTCAACAAATCGTCTTGATACACTGCCACATTTGGAAACCGAAATAATTTTTCCATCACTCTCTGAAATTTACTAGCTGCGCACTTTATTCCGAACGGTAATCTATTATAGGAAAACATACCTTTGTTTGTTACGATTGTGCAGTACTTTTTTGCCTCGTCACTTAAAATCAGCTGTTGATAAGCCCTACTGAGGTCAATTTTATTAAAAATCTTACCACCTTGCAGCGAAGCAAATATATCTTCTATTCTAGGTAATGGGTACTTATCATCGACGAGCACTGGGTTAAGAGTCGTTTTAAAATCACCACATAGTCTTATCTCACCTGACTTTTTAATGACGGGCACAACGGGCGTGCCCCACTCGCTCCATTCAACCGGTGAGATGATGCCCTCGCGTTCAAGTCTCTCTAGCTCAGCTTCCACCGCCGGCCGCAGCGCGTATGGTACCGGCCGCGAGCGCCTCCACACCGGCACGGCGTTGGCAACTAACTCTAAATCTATCTTTCCTTTATTAAAGGCACCAATACCAGACGAAAACACCTCGGGGTATTTACACTCTAACTGCGTAATAGCGATTTGTCCATCAATGTTATTCTCGCTTACGTGAGCCAGTGATTTACAACACGGTGCAGAAGGAAACTTAATGCCAAAAGCACGCATCCATTTGCGCCCAAACAAAGGATTGCTATCGTCGTTATCGATGACTACTAAACTTAAACAATTAACTGTCTTGTTATCGAATGTTACATTACATTTAAATTCGCCTTTTGGCACTACCTTTTGACCGTTATACATTCTTAAGTTCGACTTACGTGGACTTAACTCCATATGACTAAAATACCTCTCGTAGATACTTCTGTTTATGATACTCATGCCCGCTCCAGTGTCACCCTCCATGGTGATGGGCGTGCCGTTGATCTTCACTCGCAGCATCCATCGTTCATCCTCTTCCTTATCACTCAACTGATATATTTCATCGTCGTCATCTTCGCTAGATGCGAGGGAACTGACCTCCTCTGAGGCCACCTTGTGTATACCACTACGTCTACGGGAACGACACACTTTAGCTATGTGACCGCGTTTGCCACACACAAAACACTCCACTTTAATGAACGGGCATTTATCCGCTCGATGTGTTTGACTACACCGAAAACACTTGGGGCGTGATTGCTGATCATTAAATGCCGGCCGTGCGCTGGTGCCGGCGGCATCGCGTCTCGTTGGGGCTGCGGTACCACCGCCGCTTTGTGACTGCCTTGAGCCGCGGTAAAAAACGCCACCGTCACTGCGGGCGCCGCTAGGCCCATTTTGCCCCCTATTGCTGTGTCCAATTGCGTGAATTTGATCTCCTTGGCCAGTGGCCCCAGCCGTGGCTTCCTGTGAATCTCTGACTGCAGCCTCTAATGAAAGAGCCAACTCGCTCGCCCTGTCAAACGTCAGATCCATTTCGGTAAGCAACCGCTGTCTCGTTTTGTCACTTTTTAACCCGAACACGAATTGATCCCTTAAGTTCTCTTTTAATATTGAGTTATTCGAAAACGCACACGTTTTACTGAGTTTTTTTAATTGTGCAATATACTCCGACACTAATTGTGAATCCGTTTGTTTACAGGCTCTGAATATCATGCGTTCCGCAATGACAGATCGTTTCGGTGCAAGGTGTTCTTCCACTAGCTTAACTAGCGTGTCGAATGCTACTTTATCTGGCTTATCTGGGAAACAGGTCTATCATGAGGTCTAAAGGTTCCGTCCCCACAACAGCTACCAAGTATTTTGAGTACTCGGTCGGTTTCACGTCGTGTATATCGAACCATGCTCGCAGCCGGCTGACGTAGGTCGACCATCGATCTGCGTTTATTTTAAATTCCTGTAGCTGGCTTAAATTCATTGTAGTTCTGAGTCTCCAACACAAATAAACACTTCCTGAGAACTATCACGCACCGTAAACTACTTTTAAGGGTTCGTTTCTCGTCGCCAATGTTTTATCTTGGATTTAACAGGATGAGGAGCACTAATCAAACCGGCATTTTGTTGAGACTGACTTTATTAGAAAGAGATAGTCATACATAAACGTTGTAAGGTAGTTCCTAAAATATTGTATACATAACAGTAGGTAGGTTAGCCAGGCGGGCATTGGCAAAATGTCCCTGGTCCCCACCATGCCATAGAATATATAATAATACTATGTACCATGCGGTGAAGCTAAAGCCGGCGGTGGGGATTGAACCGGGGACCTGCAGCTCGGCAGTCCATAGCTGTTACCGCTCGGTCATTATTGCTTCAAAATGTCTGTCACTACTTACTCTTTTAATTTTCATGCTTACCACTACCCTAGCTAAATAAGACATACGAGTAAGGTGACAACATATACGAGTACTTACATACCGAACTCAAATTTTACAGACTTGGTGCTAGATATTAAAATGTCAATAGTGAAATGTTTTACCGTTAATATTTAATATCAAAATCTTTTAGATTTCAATATATTTAATAATTAATATAAGAACCATTAACAGCACTGTTACTGTTATTAAGGCCCTTAATTTTCTTTATTACCTAAGCGTTAAGAAAAGCATTTCAGATACACGCCGCGGCGTGAGTTTATCACGCTATTAATATGCGGTAATGCGATCTAATGAAATAACTTCGCACATAATGAAGAAGCTTCATAAGCTTCGCTTTTAAGATTTTTTCTTATTTGCTATTAAATTACGAGATAATCCAATTGCCGCGAGCCATAACCTATTGAAGTGAATTATGGACATTTCTACCGCACGCCTTAAAACATCATAAACTACATTGTTGTTTATGATGTTGAAATTACACTGGCTCAAAAATTCGTAATTTTCGAAAAAAGGAGGACCCAACTTTAAGCTCCTCTTTCAAGAAAAATAATTATGTTTTGTAGATTTCTATTGCACCACAAACAAAAAAAATATAATGAGCTTTCTATAATGGGAAGTTATTTATACATGTGTTCTTTATTTTTTGAATAAATCTGGAACTACGAAATACAAAAATTTACTTTTAGTGACGCAAGTCGCGTCACTCGCGTTGTGGCACCGGAGGACAGGCGGATAGTGATGGCTACCTATAGTACTGTGAAATACCTACCGCGCTTGGGCTGGCTGGCGGGTATATCATAAACTATGTTTTCACCGCACGGTTAAAACGCGCCTATACCAAAAACTATGGCAAAAGTACTAGTGAAATCATAATATATCCTGCTGGATGTCACAAAAGGCGGGGTCAGTAAACTTACATTTCAAATATACTTAGTGTTCAATCTCGTTGAAACTTTGCATGCATGTCCTTGAACTTAATATCTATGCTTCTGTGCAAAGCGAGGCGTTACTGCAAGTGTCCTGAACATTCCTTGAAAAAGACCACCGGATGTGGTAGTCGGATTTATATGGATTATCTACCGCGAGTAAATTCCGTATTGTTTCTTAAAAAGTCTATGCTTCTGGTTTGCCTCAAGGACATGCGTGCCAAATTTTAAGGTATTTAAGATATGAAGAAGAAGATAATTATGAACGTTTATATAGAAAGCTCACAAGAAAGACACACAGAGATAATGCACTAAATATGCAGTAAGTTCCTAACCATGAGTGTGTGGAGTATTGCTGCACATTGAGCCAACTCCCACCTTTTACGAAACCATCATGAGAGCGTTTTGTATCATGCTTAAAATAATCATACCTAGACACGAACTATCTTCTTTTCCTTCTTCTCTTGGCACCTCTTCAATCAATGAAGATTGGCAAGCATTATTTTTCGGTACTCGTCTCTATCCTTGGCGAGCGAATAAGTTTAGTTCACAAAGTATATCACCGATTCACAATCGCAACAAATAATATTAGTTCGATCCTATTTAAAGAACGAATGAAATATGTGTTACGAATGTGCAAGCGAAATACAGGCTGTGTATTATATAGCGTTATCCTCTCGCACTATTCCGAACTATAATGCTATGGAACGGTTTTACCATAGTCTTATGACATTTTATTACATCTGCTACACAAACAGTGTGAAGTTGTAGCAATTTGGCTGATACAGTAAGCATATTGGTCTACCTAAGTGAGTTAATCAAAAACGAAAACTTACAAAACCGTGCAGGATTGATTTGATCATATATTTTATTTTTGAATTGTAAACAACAAAGGACATAGGTAAATTGGTTTTTATGTCTGCACACTTCTTATAAAAGCAATAAATAAGTAGTTTGTACATGCAATTTAGGTAAGCAATTATAAAATTACATGGTAGGTAACATTAACACGCACTCTAGCCTACTCGAAGGACAATAAACAGCTCAGATATAATTTGATTTAAAAATAATTGATTCTATTTGATGTTGTGAGTAACGGTTAAATAATACCTACCTACATTATAATTATGAACATTCAAATACAACAGCATTTCGCGTCAGTATAAACATAAAGTTTGAAAACTAATCTATTGTGTTCACATCGAAGACCCTTGTCTAAAATCGTTGTTTAGAGGATATGGATGGAAGTAGGTACATGAAAGGAGAAACATGAATAATAATTTCGTGGGAACGGGAAACTGGGAAATTGAAACAATAGTCAAACATCTGTGTCTAATGGTATATACCTATATACATATACGGACTCGTACATCTGTCCATTGTTTATGTAACAGTTTTGGCCTTCATAATGATTAAGGAATACTGAACTAGTTTTTAACAAGATTTTTTGCAGTTTAACACCGAGTCATTAGGTCATCACATCAGGCCTGAGTATCACAATGTAATCTATTCTTGAATACATTTTCCGTCTTTAATCTATTTTAATTAAAATTAGTCCATCAGAATAAGACATGCGGACGTGCAATTTTCTCTTTACTTTTAAAATTTTAATTTACTTTTATTTATGATATACCTACATTTAAAACCTTATATAGAAGTAGGTGCCAATGTTTTAAATTTTGTAATGATGTCGGTTTTGAAATATCTTCTGCGATAAATTATGAACAATAAAGATTTTAAGCAGTTATTCAGGATATAAGATGCTAAAACCAAAAAAAAAATTGATACATAATTACAGGCAAATCATATATATTCACTAACTTAAATATTTCTTTTTTTTAATCCATTTTATCCATATAACGACGCAACTAACACAACGAAAGTATTAAGGCAATCTAATGGCTAGTGCAGGCTTACAGGCACTTCAATTGCTCTAGTTACACCATAGAGAAAGGACTAATCCTTTCTCTATGGTTATATCATAGAGAATTAGTCCTTTCTCTATGATTGTACTAACAATTCAAATGTTTTTTTTTGCCAATTTGCCCAAATTAAGCATTTTAAATTGTCTAAGTACATAATTTTGGCCTTAATATGTTTGTTACCACTGATCCCATACACGGGATACAAAACCGTAACATTCGAAACGCGTATTTCTTGTAACAATACCTATGCATATTTTCAATTTCATTGGCTCCCATTTTATAATTTCTGACTTTCTCTTAACCTCAATTTCCATGACATAAGTGATTTACTTTATTAATATATATTAATATATACATAGGTCCACGCTAGGCATATATATATCACATACAACATACTAAAAGCAACGTATAGACGAATTAAAGACCTCTTACTTTATAGAGATCGGTTAAAAATAACAAACAAATTAGTTCAGAGCTTTTACTGAGGTGTCAGGTAACAGACATATGAGTAAAATATTTGTATCAAAGAAGTTTCTCAAACTCCTTATTTTTTTATATATATCGTATAAAAAAATGAGTCCATATTATCACAATATCCACATAGGTAGTACGGTAGCATTACAGTCTTAACATTAATTTCTAGATTAATTTTCAGTTCCACTGAAGCGTTAATACGTAACAACAGGAACAAACCTAGTTTCAGCTTACCATTACGGTATCTCACCGAATCCATTCGCTTATAAACCTCACAGTCTCATAAACTTCGCACGTTTCTAGATACACATGATATTGTCATGTAGGGGATATAATATCTTATATCGAGCGATTCATAATTGTCTTTTTAACACTTGAAAATATCAGGATTTTAAGTTAAATAACAAACAACAATGTTCATTGCCATTTAACGCCCTCTCACTCGTATGAACGTATGTAAAGTAATGCATTCGACGTAGCACAGTCACCACATTAGGTATTTTTTTACTAGCGAGTTTTACATGTAAATTTGAAAATACCAACCCGCATAATGATTTATTTTGACCTCTGTAATTTATGAATCAGTACAGGCCATTTACAATAAGCCGTAACCAATTACACAGAAGCCAAATTTTACAGAAAATTACACTTGTTTTATATTAAGAAAACACATAATAGTGCATACGATTGACCACTGCCTTGCCTGATGTTAAACGACGATCCAGTCGATGGTAATACACTTATGGTATTGCAAATAACATTACAAACTGACTGACAACTCTTCTACGTAGTGTTGTAATGAATATGATAGGTACACGTATAATACGTACTTAACCCGTTTCCCCTAAACGGCTTCACTGGACTTCTTTCAGCAACTCAATGGAGCCGTTTGGCCGCATTATGCAGTAGTTGGTGACTAGAAAACCAAACCCGAAGCCCACTAACAGAATATTCTAACCCACGTTTTCTCTTACCTTACTTATTACTTTCTCTCACCTCTTCTTCACTCGTCACGTGGCCAATGTGAACGCTGGCCACGTGAAGAGTTTTGAAGGAAACCACGACGCTAATGACTCTGGCCTCCATTAAATGTTTAAGCATTATTCATCATAAATGGTCCTAAATAATTGTGACAAATGTGTCACAATTATTTAGGACCATTTATATATAATCAGCTTAACAAAATACTAAAGGTAATTTATGATACGAAACGGGTATGCAGAAACAAAATAACAAACCATCTTTTATCGTTGGATTACGTAAATACAGAGAGATTGCTTAGAATCAATATATAAGATAAAATTAAATTTATATAATTATTTTCTAATTGTGATGAACAAAAATGATGTGCAATAAAATCGAACTATTTACAACAATATCAACAAGACTATAGTATGCTTCAATTAGTATGACTTTACAAAATGATTTTTCGCATATACTAAAAGGAAACATAGCTTTACTGTGATCCACATTTCTGGATCACTGCTTTAGTCAATATTCAAAATTACACACAATTATGATACTAACACTTCACGAATCTTACATAGAACACTACTCACGAACTAATGTTATGATACTAACATCCTGGAAGTGAACTGGTCCTCACAAACTCACGGTATCCTACAGTGAGGATTAGGGATTAACCTCTAACCACTAAGTTAATAATGTACAGATGTACATACCAGCTGAGTGAAAACATACTAAAAAGACGGACTCAATGGTATGTACATTTTCCTTTTCAATATATATAGTGTAATAGATGTATCTTGTAGTACCTATATTTGAGCAAATAAATATTATTATTATTATTATTCATTTCCAAAAGATTTGTTACACATAAAATCTGACTAAATAATACCTTGTGCGTCACACATGTAGAATTACTCAAGCTGCGACCACAATTGAGTTTGTCAGGGTGCGTTACGTCTGTAATTTGGTTGGCAGTTTGTGTCCATTACCTAATTAAGACGACGACACGTCGACACGCTTTGTTGTTTTGTCATATATATTATTATCTTAAGGCAAAGTTTTTGTAATGTCGTTAAACTTTTGTTTCTACGACGGCTGTTACGACTTTGGCTTGTCGCGAATCGATCACACCAGGTAGTGAAATTAAAATTAACCTAAAATTGACAGCATAAAGCTCTTATAATTGCAAGATTTGTTAACTTCTTTACAAATCTTGTATAGATGGTACAAACATGATTTAAATCTATAAATCTGGCTTATTTGAATGGCTTTTAAACCATTCAAACAAAGAAAGCAGAATGTCATAAAGCATTAAAAAACCATAATTTATTAATTTCTCGAGTTTAGTGGGCATGCTGCTTCCGTTGTTAGAATTACCCTAGAATAAGCTTCATCTGTAAACTTAAATAATTTTTGTACTATCTATGTATAATTGTAAAGGTTTTTTTTTTTTACTTTTCATTGTCATTTTTCCACTATGTATTATTTGCTCAGGTGATTTGCGCTAAGTGTACTAAGTGTAACACCGTAGGATCTTCATGTTTATAGTTATGGATAGTAAGAAAAAGTCGTAGAACTTTGAGAGATTGTAATCTTTAACTGACATGCATATTATGAATTAAATACTGAAAGATTTGCCAGTCATTAAATAAATATACTTTACTGGGCTTTTCTAACTCTAATGTTATCAGTAAGTTTGCTAGCTACAGCGCTTTTCATACTCAAACAATGCATTTACAATGTGCCTTGGAGTCGGAATAGGTACTGCAGTGGCACCAATAAAAGACAGACTCTGGCAAAACTGCGTCTTATCTAAGAAACTCTCTGCGTCTTATGGCAAAATTTGCGTATGAAAACTGATAGATACAGAAGGTAGCACACTTCACCGTATGATTTAAGGTGCATATAAAAAAAGAAAGTAGTTTGTTTTAAGGGGCAAAATATAAACCAAATGTTTTTCTGTTGTGCGTACTTTATTAAGTAATGTAGTTTCGATACATACAATTTATATCACATATATTTGACTTAATAGACTAGAGTTTTGTATGAGAAAAATATGATTTAATTACATTTTCTTTATAGTAAAAATACTGGGAAAACTTCCTTAATACAAAGCTTTCCGATTAATCGATTGAATCCTTAATGGATAAATCAACCGAATGTGAAAAACATATATTAATCATAATTAGTAATGTCTCACGGAGCTAAATTTAGTTGCCTTAAGTCCCAGGAATTAAAAATTGGAATGTGACGCTCATTTGACTAATTAATTACATAATGCTCTCCATTCGAAGCTTTTCAAAATGTTATACCAAATTTGAGTTCAACAGATATTCAATAAATGTTCATAATAGATATTCCCATAACATCAAGGTAACTTAACCACTTCTTACCAGCACGTACGATAGTATTCAAGAACAGAGAGAAATTTAATAATTTAATTAATGAACAATGATTTTAATATAATTATCTTAAGTTATTAGACCTATATACATACTTAACTAGGTAACATAAATAATTTACTAACTTAGATATTTTATAATACTTCGTCGTCCTAATTATATTCCATTTTATTGTTGTATATTTTTTTTTTACATTTGATATATGTATTGTATTATTCAATATAGTGATATATAAAAAGGTATACCTAACCCTAAAAATATTTTATTTATTTATTTAACCATTTTCGTTACATTTCATAACATTGGTAAGTCAAATCGGTACAGAAGAACATACATAGCATTAAAGCATATCACACAATATATATAACACAGTGTCACAATACAAGTACAACTTAGCGACTACATTACATCCTCATTTGCCAATCAGAAAATGATATAATTATATATCTTTTTTACTTACTAAAATATAAAGATCGATTTAACGGTTGCGGACATCTGTGATTGTATAAGTTCACTTTTCAGGCAACTCAGGTTTTAAACTATAAATGCTTTTAATTCTGATGTATTTAATTTTCAAGTCTGAGGACAACATTTATTGATATCAGGGAATATATTAATATAATAATTAATATATTAATACTCGTATATTTTATTGATATCTTCAAAGTTTGGAAATACTGCTATTTATGAGAATAATAAACAAAGTGAATTATTGGGTCAATTTGTTTAGGAGTTAGACTAAGTTGTGACTCGGCAGTCGGTGGGCATTTGTCTGGCCCAAGTTTGTAGGTAGTTATAATGTCAATTCCAAGGTATTATTTTATTTTTATGGGATTGTGACTAATCGCTTATTCATTCGTGGTACATCTGATATTAAATAGGCTAACCTCTGCCTATAACAGTGATGAATTGCACTGCACCCGTTACCCTGAGACCAACAGCTGTTAAGTCTCATGTGCCTGTAATTTTACTGGCTCTCATAGACTGCTACCAGAACACACTGTTAGGTGTTCCATCGTGCAAAATTACAAACCTGTATGTCTACATCAATCTTGCCTACTCGCAAGATTTGAATAATTGATCTGTGGGTAAAATCAGATAGTGGTGCACCAATGAAAATGTAAAGTACAAAAAAAAGAAGAAAATTGTATATTTGGATAGACTGTCCTTCCATTTTTTTTATCACCTGTGTGGAACTAGGACTTCGTCATTGGTTGTCTCAGAGTCGTAAAGTATCACTTTGATGTATGGACAAGTATAGAGATTATAGATTTTTTATAGCAATCCGGAGTAAAGAACCGTGCTCAAGTTGCCCAACTCAACGCTGATGTGAAACATACATTGCAAAATGTTTGAATTTAAACATTTCTGCCTACCACTTCAAAGATTTGACGAGAGTTAATAAGGTTTAATGTTTATTTTTTGTGGATCTGTGCATTGATTTTGGATGGTGTAAGTGTCTACCAATGGAGCCAAAAATCTGTTGCCAAGCATTTCACCTGTGTTCTGGCAGCTGTTCACAAGAGCTGGTTCCCATGTTAGGTTAAAACCTTTATAACATTTGGCCACATAATGTGGACAAAAGCTAGCCCATAATATTGTCACGGAAAAAACTGTTCCAAATAACAAAAATAGGCTCAATATTTCGAGATTTTCCCACTATTGCTGTCCCATTTCAATAGATTTTTTCATACTGCAGACAATTACTGTGAACTCTTGGCATCCACAGTAGACGCTATCGTCCATTTCTATTATTATAATATTCTAGGATGCGCAATGGTTTGCTAAAAAAAAGTATCCGGAAATATTACACATCCGGCACTTCAAGATCTAACTGACATAGATTAATTTGATTACAGCAGTTAAGGTAATGGTTTTTGTACATGAGATTTAATGTACCGCATGTACAAAAATCCAGATATTTATTATAACAAAAAATACATATCAGCTAATTGCTTTAATATAAATTTATTAACAGAATAGCGTAGGCTATTGCAATATATTTTAAAAAACTTGCAATATATTTTAAAGCCGAGATGTCCGCAGTCGTAAACACTTCTCCAGGTCCAAAATTAATTCCACTCTTATATACGAGTACGTTATAACAAATTCAAAAGGTTCCAATTTTTAAACGTGTCATTTCGAAGCCTATATGTACAACAGTCACAACCTTTTTAATAATGAATGCTTGGAGCGTGCCTTGACCCACGGTAGATTCCTAAATTCCTACGACTCCTATGTTTCTTTTAAAATCGGAATAACGCAACGCCTGGATCCAACATGTATATATGCCAGCATGCTGGGCACGCTGCCAACTGGTATAGCGGGATGGAGCATTTGACATGTATTATATTAGGTCAATTAAGTGATTTAGTTATACTGGTGGAGTTTCTAAAGGCTTCTTTGATCTTAAAGGTTTCTTTGATATTCTTTTGATACAATTTGATGCAAGTTTGGAAGAAAAGGTGTAGTTAAGACTGGTGATTCGTTTTTAATGGATTATCTATTTTTTATCACTGCATTATGTTAATACCACAAATAACTTTTTAGGTATATATAAATTTTTGCAATGTTTAAGCACAAAATGTGCAACTTCGTAATTATCATCATCATCCTTGAGTGATGATGTGTGAATATCACTAGCGGTCACCCATCTAAGTCGTGATTGCAGCGGACGTAACGTAACTTTGCTAATAGGTGAAGAACACAAACTTATCCAAGAGAGCTTCTCAACCTTTCTTAAAGAATTTAAAATAAAACCTACCATTAATCGCCTTTTAGAATATCTATCGTGAGAGAATTAAACAACACCTATCAAGAATCTGAAGATTGTTCAATATGCCGAGAGCTGTTTTATTGGCCTGAATAAATAGTTAGGTTATTATAATAAATATCGAGCTCGAACGTTGATATATTATTTTCATTATTTATTATATAGAAGTATGTTATTTTTGTTGTTAAATGTTAAGTAGTAATCAAAGTAGGTAAAAAATATAATGACTTATTTTATGAACACTGTAAAACCTACATAAATAGCTCTTATCACTAAGCTTTGTTGAAAAATAACTCGTTTAGGGGCTAATCAAGCCTTGTACACATTTTTAAACGTAGTTACATTATGTTCTGTGTACACTGTTTGCGTGCAATAAAGCGTAGAAGAGTCTAGGATCCTTTTCCTACATTGCATTTCCCTTATATTTTTTAGGTACATACAGGGGGTAAATGAGGTCGGAACGATACCTTTTAAAGAGATGCCGCCGTCCAAAAACCGCTACAGATCTACTTTGTTACGTAAAGCCGTTTTGCAGTCTCCAGTTTGTACTTCGATTTATAAACGAGCTATTGATTCTCCAACTATCTATTCTACTGCCATTTGAATTTATACCTAAAAGAGGTGAGTCTAAGGTTGATGTTTGATTATGAATTCAGAATTCTTGATTTCACGGTCGAGTGCTCGAACAAACCAAGAATGGACGATAGCCATACTATGTTGGGTATATTTTTTCCAATATTCATAAATTTTGTGCTTTTTCTGTCGATGTCATTAAATTTTATGGAAACCCTTGGTACGCGACGATCACAGCAGCAAACCTTATTAACATTTGGAAGAAAATTGCAAATTGTTTTAATTTATTTAACTTATTACATATAATTTTCTAATACACTGTCTCTAATATAAACATTACAAAAACCGCAGATCAGTTTATATGAGTGATCATTAAATAAAACATATAATGATAGCAACAAATAAACCTTAACTGAATCATAAGCCATGTTCACAACAGAAATAACATACGCAGATTAGAATAGAAGTAATACAAGTACTTAGTATTAAATGAAGTTTTATACACCTCGTTGATTTTAACATGTGACAAGAGCTACAACTAAATATGATATTCGTAAGACAAAAGGGTTCTATATTTAGTTATAAGTTTTATTTATTTCATAAATCGTTTATTAAAATTCTAATTTGTTTATTGTCATAAAAAACGTACATTAATACAATTACAAATTACCACGCCGTAAAAAATAAATAAATTTATATTAAATCAATTATATTAATCAGGAGTCGGAAAATAAAACAGATGTCAAGATAATTAAACAATTAATATTTAGTCATAATTTATATCGGACAACAATCAAAATACAATGTCAAAATATTGCAATACCTACTTAAAATCCAACAACAGCAAAAAATATATTCAAATGTCGAAATAATATCTCAAAATAATCAAATGATGTTCAAATAATAAAATGTCAAATTAAATAAATTCAATGGGACTCAACAATACTTATATATTTTATATTCCAATAGATTTCAACAAAATGTCAACAACAGGGTGTATCCCATTGGTTTTTGAGTCCTTCACAATATCGCAATACCGTACACAAAATAACATTCCATTTATCACAAATATTAAATCAATGTCGGTGTTGGCGTCGAGGAGGGCATTAAAATGACGTCGGATTCAAAGTTCAAAGTTGTTTTTTGCTTTCATGAGTACATTTGATGGATACAATATTTAACAGAACATACAAGAAACCCATTTGGGCATAGCATCATTTTATACAATCAAATACATGAAATATTACAGAATGATGAAGTACATATTACCTACCAACGTGAAACAGAATGAAACACGATTAAAATTGTTTATTATAATTAATTTTAATCGTGTTTTTTTATCCTTGCGTGTAACATGTTAAATTATATTGATAATAAATTAAATTATGTCGAATGTTATAAAAATATATAAAAATTATGTGAATTTATCATTATAATATTCTTTTAGTTTGTAATATCATTTCTCTATTAGTAATGTTTTAATTTTATTTATAAATTTGTTCGTATTTGGTTCACCTCTTATCTCGTTTAGTAAATGGTTGTAAATTTTTATCGCGTTAACATAAGGGCTATTTTTATACATATTGATGCGGCTCTTAATTTGGGCTTATTGATTTTTTCGTTCATTCGGGGGCCGTATACTCGATTTGGTTTCATATCTTTAAATATGTTTGGATTTTTTCTAACAAATTACCATAATTCTAAAATATACATATACTAATTATGATTGTTAAAATGTTTTATTCTACAAAATGTGATTTGCATGATTCAGTATTATTAGTGTATTTTATGCTTGATTAGTATCTAAATCTTCGATGTTTCCCGCAGAATTATGATAATCCTTGTAGGGTTTTAATTTTTCACTAAGCTTTTCTTTTGTGTAATAATAATATAGTTTGTACTAACAATCATTTCCATAATTTATCTGATGATGCTTTATCCTTGATTTCATTCTAAACGTAGGTATATGTCTGCAACTTGGTACATTATATACTCAGCACTGCCTCACTCGAATATGTACATATTACCCATATTATGCGCACGTTTCGTTGTGCGTATAGTTATAGGGATTCTTATTGAGCTCTAGATGGTTCTTATGGTAGTTTTTCCACGTAGATTTTAGTTGTTTCTCGTAAATAAGTTCTTGTGTTTATATATCTTTGCTACTTGCACGGTAAAAAAGGATTCCTTGATTCAAGATAATATGCATTTATATATGCACTATGCAGTAAATTGTCTTAAGTTAAGAATATATATTTAGTTGTATTTCAAACAAATATTAATATACAACAATATAATCTACATTCATTCAAAATAACACTCGCCATTGATTGAATATATCAAAATCTTTAATTAAGAAAATTAATGTATTGGTTAGAATGAATGATTTAAGAAAATTACGGCTTAAGACAATCATTTCTTACAATCAACGTATGAAATACCTTGTTCTAAGTTGTCGCGTATTTAAACTAAAGAACAAAATATTTTTGATCTGAATTAATGCTGTTAAAAATTTTGACTTGAGAGTTTACCGTTTTGGGTCAAATGAATACATTATCACAGTTACTATTTTTAAGCAATCGCTTCTTACTATCAAGATTACTGATATCTTGTGCCAAGTAGCAGGTGATTAAATTAAGATATTTTTTCTTTCTAGAAAGAAATTGTTATTTTAACTGAATATAATATTTTACTCTAGCAAAATAAATATTTATTGCCGTGACCTTTGATATGATTCCTTTAATCAGTACTAATATTATAAATGCGAAAGTAACTCTGTCTGTCTGTCTGTCTGTCTGTCTGTCTGTCTGTCTGTCTGTCTGTCTGTCTGTTACGCTTTCACGCCAAAACTACTGGACCGATTTGAATGAAATTTGGTATGGAGATAGTTTGAGACCCGGGAAAAAACATAGGATAGTTTTTATCCGACTGCGCAAAAAGAGGTTAATGTTTTCGCGCGATAACCGACATACGCGCGGGCGGAGCCGCGCCCGGAAAGCTAGTAAGTAATAAAAAAGAAAATACTCTAGAACTGCGTGTCGTACCCGCTGCGCTAAGCTGTTAACCGAATGAAAAATAAGGGATTTAGTTGTAAATTCGACGGATAGAAAAGATATTATGATGTAGCCTATGAGACCTACTCTAGACCTATACCTATAAAAAATATCTAAAATTAAAATTCTTAATAACTCCATATATATTATGGTAGTTTTTATTCTCATATTTCTTAATCGTTAATTCGTTACCGGGTCTATTCACGCACGAATTAATATCAAATAAAAATATTTTGAGTCAAAATATTTTAGTTCACGAAAGATTAAAGAAAAGTTCTTATTCTGTTCGAGAATAAGGTTAATTGGTGACAAGGTGAAGGCGCAGTGCAATTCGTGACTTGTGACGAAATGCATCTTTCATAGGCAGAGGTTAGTTCGCTCAATATCAGGTGGGCCTCGAGCTTGTTCCGTAACAGTAACAAAAAAAAAACTCGATTATCTCTTCAAACTATAATTCAAATTCGTATAACGCTTGCGGATGACAGCCCTGAAATTTGTAATTTCAGTTCAATTGTGTATGTTTTATTAAACTGATGTAAAATTAATCCTATATTTAGAGTTATCATTTAATTGTTACAGGAATGTAGATTATAGTAGGAATAAAATTAGATCTACCACTACACATATCATTTTAATTGGAATTATTATAGAATACTAGCTTTCCGGGCGCGGCTCCGCCCGCGCGTATGTCGGTTATCGCGCATAAAATTTAACCTCTTTTTGCGCAGCTGGATAAAAACTATCCTATGTTTTTTCCCGGGTCTCAAACTACTTCCATACCAAATTTCATTCAAATCGGTCCAGTAGTTTTGGCGTGAAAGCGTAACAGACAGACAGACAGACAGAGTTACTTTCGCATTTATAATATTATATAGTACTGATAAACCTATGCTTTGGTACGGATTTCGTTCTACGGAACCGTCGATATGCGGATTCGCCTCGCACTTGTTGGATATAATTATTTACTGGAATAACACGAGCTGGCAAATGTCCAGATGCCTACATATTACCTGGAATTCTGTAACCTTTGCTTATGTTGACACAATTTAAAATTTGTGTTGAAGCTTTACTTTATGAGATGCGCGCCATTGCCTTAAACATTCTACATGGTTTATGCCTCTTTTTGAAATGCCTTCGTATTGACGTTTTACCATGGGTGTGGTGGAAGGGGATGTGTGGGACTTGAACGTACTAAGCTAAGACCCCCGCGTGAGCAGTCCTCGTCGAGATGGGGCAAGATAGGATCGCGTTAGCATTCACCATCTTGCCTCGGCAGCAGGATTGGACTTAATCGGGACTCTGCGCCTGTGGAGGGTGATTTTGCTTACCAAGGCTGCCCTCCAAACGTGTGGGGTCATGCAAGCCGGTGGAGAAACCCCGGACTCTCCACCAGTGACCCTAAATAGTTTCAAGTTTCGTTGTTTGTTGTGATATTTAGGGATAGCCCTAAATATCACGATTCACGATGAAACAAATTCACTTTCGCAGTACAGTGTTTCTATGGACTACCAGCCGAGGCTATGACCCCACATACCCAGTAGGCGAAAGCTTTACAATTAGTGATGGCCATGTGGCTATTGGTATGAAATGCCCTTCCACGGACCAAGGTTGGAATCCCGCTGAGGGTTGAGGTCTACCGCATGTGCATTTTAGAATTCACGATCCTGATTCCTGACCAGCAGGCTTACTCTCGACACTCGATTTCAAACGAGATTTGAAATTGGGATCGAATTCGTGAGATTTGGCACTCTTGAATGCGATACTAGCTCACGATTGGAATCGGTTTTGGTGGAATTTTACGGAACTAAATGAAATCGTGCCCTACTCGACATTGCACTTTTTTGGTACTCCTGACGTTATTTTGACATTGACGGATCGAGATTGTAATCGAGTTTGCGATAGAATATTACAGTTTCAAAAACATAACTTTTTTGCGATCGTGTTTATGTGTTTGTGCTAATAAAAAACAATACAAGTGGAGTAATGGCTCGTTTAGCTCTAATATTTGATATTTTGGAAGAGTCTCACAGAATGGATGTAAGGCAAAGGCGAAATTTAAGAAGAATAGCGCGTTATACAGACAAAGCATTTGCTATGACTGACGAAGAATTTAAAAGAAATTATAGAGTAAATAGAGACCTTTTTGAGGTAATATGTGCCGATTTAGAGTCATTGATGCCAAGACCTACGCGTCGTAGCGACATTTCATCAAAATATAAGGTTAGTGAACAGCATTTCTTTTATCCGATTCAAAACAATTATATCGTACCTATTTAACTATTTTTTGACGATATGCCGGTTTACTTTTCCAGATATTGGTTGCACTATCATTTTATGCCACAGGCAGTTACCAACGATTAGTTGGTGGAACACAAGGGACGATGATGTCCCAACAATCTGTATCAAGAGCAATAATGGAAGTAACAGCAGCACTCAACTCTGACGAAATGCTTAGTAAGTGGCTGAAATTCCCACAAACAAGATTACAGAGAGATTCTATAAAAAGAAGGTAAACAATTTGTCACCAATGTGTTTTTTTTATTTCCTTACCTTTTCACTATATTCATATTTTATCTAACAAAGTAAAAACAACCCTTTATACAATTGAAATTATGTATATGTTTAGTGATATTAAAATGCCACATCTTTTGCATTCACAGATTTTATGAGAAGTATAAAATACCATCAGTATTGGGATGTATCGATGGGACACACATAGCGATTGTGAGACCCAATCAAAATGAGGAGCACTTCTACAATAGAAAAGGGTTTCATTCCAGAAATGTTCTTATTGTGAGTTTAAATTATATATTTTGTATTGAGACTTAATTGACATACCATTTCTAAATAGTTTTTATTTGATAAACAATTTTGAAATTGTTTTTATTTCAGATTTGTGATGCAGACCTCAATATATTGAGTGTTGATGCTTCATTTGGAGGAGCCACACATGACAGTTTTGTGTGGAACCAAAATCCCATCAAGGAACATCTGGAGAACTTGAGGAATGCAGGCGAAAGTGTTTTCTTATTAGGTAAATCATTATTATTAATGTATAATACATAATTCATTGACTCGGTAACAATATGTTCAGTGTAATGATAAAGATAAGCAATGTAATACGTATTATTAATTGTTGTTTTAGGTGATTCAGGCTACCCTCAAAGGGATTTTCTTATGACCCCTATAGTGGATGCTCTGCCAGGCTCACCTGAAGAGTATTACACAAAATTGCATTGCACTGCCCGAAATACTGTTGAGCGTACCATTGGGCTATTAAAGAATAGGTGGCGGTGCCTCCTGGGTCACAGAGTCCTGCACTATCACCCTGATAAGGCTGCAAAGATAATTAATGCTTGCTGCGTGTTGCACAACATATGCAACATAGCCCGGCTAAGTCATGATGATTTAGAAGAAATGGCTACACCTCCCATACAAGTTCAAGTTTCACAAGAGCCCATAGAAACAGAACAACTAGAGGCAACTGCTTCCGCTGAGCTGAGAAGGGGTTATATTACTCGTGCACATCTTGTACAGGAACTATGGGAAGCACGGCGTCTTCATATTTAATATATTTAGGTTCAGTTAGTAGGTAAATAAATGTTAGTAATAATAAAAAATACTGTAAATTAAATAATTTATAGTACATATATAATGTACACATCATTGTTTGTCTATATTAGTACTATCCTAGCCCCAACCATTTTAGATTCAAGATGAAACCTACCATCAAACTCATTGTGTAACTGTACAACTTACTAATTCCTGTAAATAAAATACTCATTTTGTCCAACTAAATTAGCTAACATTCATCCAATAAGGAAGAGGTAAAATGTTCAATGTGTGTTCATACATAACTTTTTATTAGATCATCTGTTGATGATTTGCTGCATAGAGTATACTTCATAGATGGTACCATTTCATTTTCATCACCATTGCTTAAAAGACGTGTTTCACACAACACAATAGATGCAGATCATACTTTTGAACCATTCTACAATCGAGCGTCAACTAAGGCAGTCACTGTGTCAATCGTGCTAAAGATAAAAATTCTAAAAAGTGGTAAAAAGTTTACAAAACAGTGATAAAGTTACATCAAAATACGCGTAATCTTGCAAGCTATTAAGTGCATTAATCAGAAAGTGAATATAAGTAGATTTGTGACCATAAACATATGTGCAAATAAAGGATATCACAATATTTATTCAGTGCTTAGTGGGTACTTCAATATCGTCAAAAGCCGACAGCGTGCCGTCGACTATAGACCCTACAACAGACCAGTATTTTTGACTCAGGCTTGTATGTGAGATTGGCCCAGTGGTGCTGCTGGTCAGCTAACAAGCCGAAGTGACGGAGTTCGGATCCCCGTGGAGTGAAATCTTTTTGCACGTATATATTTTTTATTTTTGCATCTAGATTTTATTTAATATGAGTTGTTCGGCCTGTAATGGAAAAATAAGCACAAACCATAATCTACAATGCAGTCGCTGCGTTTCAAAATACCATATAGAGTGTCTCAATTTAAATAAGGAGCAATTTCTTGCTTTATCTGCTGAGTTCTGCAATAATTGGGTATGTCCATCGTGCAGCAACATTACTAACCGTAATAATAGGAGGAATGAGAATACTCCCGTCCGGCATGCGCAGGTACCAATAAGTGACGAGTCTATGAATATGTCATATGATTCTACAGACCAATCTGCGTTGCAGTCTTCCATAATCCTACCGTGCGCTTCCACTCTCGGTGTTGACAACTCTGTTACTATGGACAAAATCAGCGCCTTACTGGACCAAAAATTAAACAGCACGCTATCGGCGTTTATGAACGATTTCCGCAACGCACTAAAGGAAGACGTAAAAGTTCTCGTCCGTAAAGAGATTGATTCTACAGTCCAACATCTGAAGGATGACTTTACTGCCACGACTAATTTCATTTGTGACGAGCAGTGTTCCATGATGCGCGACATTGAAGATGGGGCTCGTACTATAAAGCTTCTCGAAGGTGAAATATCTAGTAACTTAAATAATTATGCAGAAAGCAATAATGGTATTCATATGAGATTTAACGTTTTTAAAACAAAGAAATCATAATATTGATTGAATAAAAAATGTTATCGTCACAATATACATGAATGTTAACCTAAAGTATTATTATAATCTAACGTATTAATACAAAGCAATATCTAGTTTTTAAAAGAGTTCAACCTTTCAGACAAATATAATAGAGATATCGGGTTGAAATGTAGGTATTTAGTTTAATATTGCCTTTAAATTGCTTCAATTTAATATTCATGTATTTTGAAGATGTATTTAATTAGCTCAATAATAATAAGATTTGCAAGGAAACTGACATAAGCTTCACTGAAGTAGCGAATTTATCAGGGCAAAACACCAGGAAGCCCGGGGGGTTACCACAACCTGTTAAGGTTGCGCATTGGGGGCACTTCACTCTTGCTCACGCATTTCATATTAAAAAAAGAACGCGAAATCGCGTGAGCGAGAGAGAAGTGCGCTCAATGCGCAACCTTAACAGGTTGTGGTAACCCCCCGGGCTTCCTGGTGTTTTGCCCTGATAAATTCGCTACTTCAGTGAAGCTTATGTCAGTTTCCTTGCAAATCTTATTATTAAATATATCTTCGAAATAAATTATTTGAGGCAACTAAAGCACAATATTAAACTAAATACCTACGTTTTAACCCGATATCTCTATATATTTGGCTGAAAGGTTGAACTCTTTTAAGAACTAGATATTGCTTTGTTATAAATAGGTTAGATAATAATAATTAGTGTACTTACATAATATTGATTTGTGGTAAAATAGAGGAGTGGAAAAAGAAAGCCATGAATCAATTATAGTACTTTATGAATATATTGTTTACCTTAAATCACACGTATATTCAATTAATTATCTTGTAGTTCTTATACAAAAATACGTAATAATAATAGATTTACACTAATAAAAACAGACAACAGAGCATTATAAGTAAGTACTCAAAGCAACAACGTTATCCTTTGTTACTATAATTATCTTAATACCTTAAATCCCCCGCATTTTCAATTAATCATCTTCTGGTTGAATCCAAAAATTCTTTAATTATTTTTTCTTAACTTATTTCCTTGTCGTATTTGGACATATTTCTTTATGATCTGGAGTAAGGTTTTCTGAAAGATCTTTTGTAAGACCTTTACCTGAAAATAATGTGTATACTTATAAATAATAATAAACGACTCAATAATAGTACATTGTTCACAAAGGGGAAAAAGTGACCTATTCTCACGAGGATGTTAGTACACTGAACTGGGAATCGGTCAGTTGTTCCTGAGTGAAGAATAGCATTATAAATTGGAAGTATAGTACTTAGTATCTAACAAAGATTTTTGTGGTGACGTGACGTGACACTGGCTAAATGCACAAAACTTTGGAGCTAATAACGAAAAAGTAAGTGGGGAGTTTAATTTTGCCATTATTTTATAAAAATATGATGAAGATGACTAGCACTGGAATTTTTAAGCACACTTTAGCATTGTAATAACTGGCTTTAGGTACGTAGATACTTTTAACTCGCTGTCAAACAAGATAAGAGGTTCTTTCCGAGCAAGTATGAGTCTCCAATTTGATTTTTACACATGACTTAGGTACCGACGCTATGTCACCATGTTTAACAATCACGCGAAACTCTAGTGCCCCACATAATTATGTACCTACCTATTGAAAAGCTGGCTATCTTAGCTTATCCCTGCTGCAGGGCTATCATGTATCTTTTGTAGCTATGAACTGTTGATTGCAACAATAAAACTGTCAGTTTTGACAAATTTTGTAAGACAGATAGGTAACAGACCTTCATGCGTCGGAACGTTAGTCGCCGACCGTTTTTTTCTTTTATACCTGAGACGATAACTGGCATATACATTGATCGAATTAAAATTTCGTACTATCCATTCTACTAAAGATTTTGTATAGTATATATATACAGGCTGTACTCCCATGGTCAGTATTTCCTTTTCTTTCATATTATTATTATTCTAAAATCTAAATAAAACAAATAAAGGCAAAATTCATACCTGTTACGTGTGAGCAGATTTTTTTAAGAGATAAACAAGAGAGTTGGCCTAGACTTATTTTGTACAAGCATTGCATCGGCTAGGCGGTTGTAGCAGAGAGTTCTTCAACTAAATGTTTGAATTTTGTCATAAGCAGCAGTCTAAACATAAAAAGACTAAGCTGTAACCTAGTGTTCATTATTTGAATGTCATTTATAAGATAGCTATCCGTGAGGACCTATAATTGGTTATCTGTTGTTATTAGTTATATATAAGATATTTGTTATACTGTTGGTCTTCCTAAGAAATAAATAAATAAATAAAACTTAAGTTTATACTGGCATAGATTTTAAAATACAAGTAGTAATTTCTTATTAGTATTATTATTTTTAGTATTCGGAGAGAGGAAAAACTTATTTTTTTCCCGCTCATGACTTCATTTTTGCCTCTCGTATTTTTTTTTATGACAACATAATGTTTTACAATAACGCATGCTCTGCGGATAACCGCAGAGCATGCGTTATTGCAAAACATTAAAATACTAAAAATATCATAGTCGCTTTATTACATTTGGTTTTATTTTACAGGATATATCAAGCGTATGAAACGTGTTGCAGTATCCAAAGTGTAGATTGGCCATTAGACACTAGAATTGAAGCTGTGTGGAGGAAGATATATTTTGGGCTAAATTGTGTTCAGGAAGAAGAAATTATTACTTGTATTTTGAAATAAATGCCAATATTAACTTAAATTTTGATCTACTTAGATTTCCAACATTAAATTAGATTTTAGAATAATAATAATATGAAATCAAAGGAAATACTGACCATGGGAGTTCAACCTGTATAATTATACTATGTTATTACAACTCAATAGTAGAATGGATATTACGAAATTTTTAATCGATCAATGTATATGCCAGTTATCTTCTCAGGTATAAAAGAAAAAAACGGTCGGCGACTAACGTTTGGGCACAAGAAGGTCTGTTACCTATCTGTTTTTTTCATTGATACAAGATCTGTCAAAACTGTCATTTTTGATTGTTGCAATCAGCATTTCATTGCTACAGAAGATACGTGATCACCCCGCTGGTGAAATATGCTAAATATGCCTACATGAGAGCCAGTCATTCTAGGTTAAGCCTGTTAACACCTTCCACCACATCATCACTTACCATCACGTGAGATTGTGGTCAAAGGCTTACCTATCAGAAATAAAAAAAAAAAAACATACAACGACCTTCGTTAGATTTGACGGTCCAAGTCGTCTGCGCCGGGTGTTCTATACATAAGTATGTACATATTTTTTTTATGCCTGATATGTTAGCCTTTGACCTCTATCTCACCTGATTGTAAGTCATGATGTGGTCGAAGGTGTTGTTCAGGCTAAGTTAGAATTACTGGCTCTCAAGGACAGCTGCCAGAACACACCGTTAGGTGCTTGGTAACAGATTTTCTACTTGAGTTTGGTAGCTAGCCAGGCGGACATTCACAAAATACCCTACCACCATGCTATAACGACTGCAATCCTAAGACAACAACCGAGACCGATGTCTTAACGTGCCCTCTGAATCACGGAAGCGCTCAGTAGTAATGTCACTAGCGGTCACCCATCCAAGTAATGACCGGAAATTGCTTAACTTTGCTGATCGGTTAATAAACTTCGCTACGAGCGCTTCAAAAATAGTAGCGATATGAAACCTACTGTTAAGAAAGGACCTACTAAGTACTTACTGCAAAATGCTTGAATGATTTCTTGAGGCATCTGCAAAGATATCAAGACTCCTTAAATCATCCGGATCAGCAGCATCCATGGTATATGTATTACACTATTAATTTTGCGACCAAGACAATAATCAACTTCAATTCATGTACATATTTTTTCGCCTTGTGCGGAGGAGTGGGAACTTGATAGATCACCAAATTTGAAGTCCTTACTTACACAAAAGTGATAAGAGTCAATTCAATAAACAAATTTACTATAAGAAGAGTACTTCACGTTCACTTCAGTCGGACGCGGAGCAAACAACCAGTCAGTGTGGTCATTACATAAATCCAAAAACGCCAATACCATACTTTTAAGAGTGATGTATTTTTGGCACTTATAGCCGTTTTATCATTAATTGTAAAATATAAGCTATTCGAGTTGAACTCATGCATTAAACGTTTTTAATAACCACAAATTGTTTATTAATGTGAACATGAACCGGAAACTTTCTGACGACTCAAGTACAAGTACAAATGCTTCCAAATAGCTCAATAGAAGTTCAATGACGCTACTTACGAATACCAACGGTCGTACCAAATGTACGTCACGTAAGATTATGGAAATATTATTATTGGAATAATGTAGGTAATTACTTATTCTATTTTAATGTAGTACTTGGTTTATGTTAGTGGATAAGTTTTTGAAAGTGTGCCTCGTAATTTCATTCTTCACATACTCATTCCGTTTTCTAACGAACAGTGATATGTGAAGAACCAACGATAAATAGAAAAATAATCAACATAATATAGAAACAGCTAACATTTAGCCAAGTTCAAACCGGAAAAGCTATTCTGGCAACACTTTAAGTAACTATCAACAGAAAGAACACTAGGGTGCTTTCAAGCCAAGCCAACGATTTTCTTGGAAGAACAAAATATATTATGTTAAACTAAGTATAAATTAATTTATTTCGAAACAATTATAATTGAATAATTTGATCTGATACCCTTTTAAACTAATATTAATTTATTGAAAGAATTAACTTATAAAACGTCTGTTAAATAAATTACCTACTTATGTTTGTAATTTATTTTTATTATAAATTAAAATTTATATAATATAAAGATAAAATAATAAAATTACTATTTATATTAGTATATGAAATAGTATTAAGTATCTGAAAATATATTACTTCGCTTGAATAATATAAACTTCTAAACGAAAATAGAGAGAAACTCAGCTCAATGATCGTCGTGTATTAGAAAAAGAACAAAGTTGTGTCAATCTAAGAAAGTATTGTATGAAAATAACATTTAATTTCCTTTATTTAATTGAAGTAGGGACTTTGACTGTACATTAAAAACAAATTTGGTCAGAAGTCATAATTCAGTTTTAACAATGAAAGTAGTGTATTGGAACAAATTAATCATAATATTTTGGAATGAACTACATTCATTGGTTTGAAGCAAAAACACTCTATAGTTAAAATAAAACGCGTTTTATGATGATGACACCGTACGTTTCAATTAAGACAGAGGATATCTTAATAAAAAATAAACTTAATTTCAATATATATTTTGCAATTTTCTTTTAACATTCGTGCTTAGTTTCATATAAGATTGTCAGATATTCAATTAGAAGACATATTCGCTTCACGCAAAGACATGCAACGATTGAAACAAATACTAAGTTTTCTTTCTTGTAAGCAAATATTTTGTTTTGAAGCAACAAAATTTTCTTCAAGCTTCACTAAATTATTAATTTATATTAAGAAAATGTATAATTTAGTTTAATATGCTATCATTGTATCGGAAACCAAACTATTTCATCTCAAAAAAATATGTTTAAGACAACAAAATGTCTTAACCGAAGAAATTCTCCTTACTCTTTTTTTCCCGTGTGAGTGGTACTATTCTTTTACTTTTGATTTGCATATATATAGGTTTATTTCATCTCGTTATATGCTCTTTGCGACTTTAATAAGTCCTTATTATCCTGGACACTGAAGCTTTTATCTGAAAATTTACAAAATGAATAGAATATGACGCAGATTTGTGCTGATTTTTGGTTCTAGACATGCTGATAACTTTTCCTTTGTTTGCTTAGGGCTTTGCAAGCCAAAACGAGAAAACTAGATAGGTTTTCGTTTCAACATCATACATTTTCGAGTTGATGTTTCTGTGGGAAAAATGAATGGTTTTATGAAATTTTTAGCTGGTGATGTGTGGAATGCATTGTTCTATCTAGAAACAGTATTTTTATGATAGTAATTACAACGGTTACTTGTTTTATAGCCTAAATCACTTATTTTTGTGATTTTTGATATTATATCAGTCGCATTTTTCTCTATACGTTGGTATGTTTGTTTTTACTATATTCATAGTATTTATCCTCATATTTTGGGTTTTCCACAAATGTAAACATGTCAAAAATGACACTGTCTTGAGTCAAAATTGCGTTGTCAAACGACGATTTCTTCTAAAATTTATGAGGTTGCATTCAAAATTTGGTGATTTTATGTCAAATAATTCTAGCAACTAAGAATTAAAACCTAACGTTCTTGGTTCCGATTTTAAAGCCAGGCGGCCCTATATAAACGGAACATTCGGCTTCTTCGATCATTCTTTGCTTGGATTTCAAGAAAGTCTAAAATTAAAATACAGTACAGGAAGAAACCCTCACTGAACAACTGAAGTCACCTGAGAAGATTGCTGGTCCAACACTGGAAGACTAGACTGGCGCAGCCCTCTCGACGCGGCCCTACATCCGGTGCTCCTGAAGTTGGTGGGAGCTACGTGGCGAAGCCCCTCAAGCGCGGCCACCCTTATCTCCGTTCTTAATTCCTTTCTCTCCCACCAGCTCACCGGAGTCAGTCCACAAACACATACGCGGACCAGCAAATCAAGGTGACCAGGTGCTGGTGAGGTGTACCTGCCTCCTCTTTCCTGTGGCGAGGCCCTCCTACCTCTGCTTGCCTCCACTCTCCTGCATGCAGAGAGGCGCACCCGCGTCTACTCTGCTGCTCCTACGCACGTTCCTGGCGAAGTGTTGGTGAGGTGTGCCTGCCTCCATTCTCCTGCAAAGAGGCGCACCCGCTTCTGCTCTGCTGCTATCTATTCTACGTTCCTGGCGAAGCGCTCCTGGTTCCACATAAATTCCGCCGGCTAGATTTTCTCTTTATTTTTATTTCCTATTTATTTTTTAACTTTCTTTGTAGGCTAATTTTATACATTCCTATAATTAAGTGAGATATAACGAGAGCGTCACCCTTTAAGTCACACTACGATGCTATTACGTGACATCCTGTGGGGAAATGGTACTAACATCGAAGATTATCAATAATTAGTATGTATATTTTAGAATTATGTAAATTTGTTAGAATAAATCCAAGCATATTTAAAGATACGAAACCAAATCGAGTATAGGCCACCGAATGAACCAAAAAAATCAATTAGCCCAACCTATGGATCAATATGGATAAAGGAGTCGCATCAATATCAATAAGGCAGGGTTTCAATTACGTCCGAGGTTTAGTGCATTAACTCTGGATTCCTATCGTAATTTAGAAATACAAGGCCAAATGCCGTATGGTAAATCTTTTGAAAAGTTATAAAAGTTGAAGTGAATATAATATTTTGAATAAAAGTAGGTTAATTAAAATGAATAGTTATCACTATATTTCGGCAAACGTGTTACGATATCAGATATACAATTTTGACACATTTAACGTCTACATTACTAGCTTATCACTAGAGTTCTTAGCCGATGCTGAGGGCCATTTTTCCATTCCTCTATCAAAGCCTCATTCAGTTCACGAAGCGTGATTGGAGGGAAATTTCGCTGGCATATACGGTTTCCCAATTTAGCCTAAGTGTGCTCGATAGGGTTTTTAATTGAAGATTAAGTCTGGGCTGCGTGCTGGCCACTCCATGCGTGTAGTTGCGACCTTTTCAAGGAAGTCAAACACAATCCGAGCTGAGGACGAGCGTAAAATGGGCAAACGTACTGACCACGGATTTAGGAAGGGAGGGGATATGCCAAGGAGGCGTGACACGTGTCGCAGCAACGAGTTCCAGAGAACTTGTTAGTTAAAATCGTAAATATCGGCGCGCCAGTCGCGTCCTTCTCAGAGGACAGCCCGCTTTCGCCCGCTCCGGGCCCGGATAATAGACGCACGGTGGCAGCCCCTCCCCGTGAGAGGTCTCGCTCGCGCTCACCGATCGGGAGGCCAGCGAGCACCCGTCCCTCCATCGCCGTTGTCGAGCCCACTTCGGACTCCGAAACGGAGATGGAAGTAGATCCGAGTCGCGCCTTACGCACTGACTCGGACTCCGATAACGACGGCTATACCGTCGTTGACCGCAAACGCAAGCGTGCTCCTAAAGCCGCTAGTTGCGCAACTTCCGCCCCTCCCGCCAAGGCACCCGCTAAGGCCCCCGCCTCCGGCAAGAAGCCGACCCCCGCCCCGCGCCCCGCGTCTCCTCCCTCCGCTCCGGCCACCACTGCCGCGTCCCCTCAGGACGCGAGCGCGCGCCGCGAAAAACCGCCTCCGCCCCTGTTCATTCAGGACAAAACCAAATGGGACATGCTGTCCCGTTTAGTTTCGGATCGTGGGATCCACTATACTAATGCCCGCTCCACGCAGCAGGGCATTAAAGTCCAAGTTTCCACCATTAGCGACCACAGAGCGCTAACTAAACTCCTCCGCCACGAGAGCATAAGTTTTCACACTTATGCGCTCGAAGAGGAGAAAGTCCTCCGAGTGGTCATCCGCGGTGTGCCCAAGGAGGTACATACCGATTCGGTATGTGCCGACCTGAAGGCACAAGACTTCCCCGTACATGCAGTTCACCGCATGTACAGCGGGAAGGACCGCAGCCCCTACGATCTAGTACTCGTAGTACTAGATCGTACTCCTGAAGGCAAGGCCATTTTTAATTTAAAAAAGGTCTGTGGCCTCTCAGGACTCGATGTCCAAGCCCCATACAAGAATGGGAGTCCCTCGCAGTGCCATAACTGCCAACTATACGGGCACGCCTCCCGTTTCTGCTTCGCTCGCGCTAGGTGCGTTAAGTGCCTAGGCGATCACGCGACAGCAGCGTGCACTCGCACCCGGGATTCGCCGGACCCACCCAGCTGTGTTTTATGCGGTGCTCAAGGGCATACCGCGAATTACCGTGGCTGCCCTAAAGCACCACGAGTGAACCACAGGGTGGCAAGGCATAGGCCGACCCGTCCCTCTTACGACCGTTACCAACGGGTAAGCCCTAAACTAACGGTAGTACCTGCCTCACAGGTAATACCCGCGCCGCTCCCAGCCCGTAACGCATGGTCTAAACCACCCAGTATGGTTAAGACCGTCGCTACCGCCCGCGCCCCGGCCCACGCGCCCGCACCCGCACCCGCACCCGCCCGCGCCGAGGCCCCTGCCCGCGCACCGGCCCCGGCTCGCCCCGCGCTCCCGGCACCCGTCGCCAACACCATTCGCGCGCCTCCCCGCGCCGCTTCCCGGCCTCAAGCTCCACCTATGCCATTGATGGCTGCCCCTCTTCAAGAGGCAATCAACCTAGTCAGCGATCTGGCTATGTCGGTTGACATCAATGAGGTACAAGAGCTATTCCACAAGATGCAATACGCTCAATCCCCAGCGGACGTGATCCAATACACATTGGAACACGCGAACTTACTAAGCGCCCTTAAGCGCTTCGTTCCCCAGTACAACCACTATGGGTAGTACAACCGCACGCACGAAACCGCGCTCAGTTTCGTTAGCGTCATTCAACGCTAACGGTTTCTTTAGACAACGTGACCTTGTCCACGACTTTTGTTGCACCCACCTTATCGACATTATATGCGTGCAGGAAACCCTTCTAAAACCGGGGAAGGCGAACCCTAGGTTTGCCAATTACAGAACGGTACGTGATGATAGAGTGAACTCCCGTGGGGGAGGCACTCTTATCTATTACAAAAGGTCCCTGCACTGCATCCCCCTACCTACCCCGACTCTTGTTAATATGGAAGCATCTTGTTGCCTTCTAGCTATGACTGGTCATCAACCTATACTCATAGCGTCCTGTTACCAAGCTTGTCAAAAGCCGATCGTCCGA
Organism: Plagodis dolabraria; assembly: GCA_963854805.1. Taxonomy (NCBI): domain Eukaryota; kingdom Metazoa; phylum Arthropoda; class Insecta; order Lepidoptera; family Geometridae; genus Plagodis; species Plagodis dolabraria. The sequence continues at coordinate 28,799,516 of OY978448.1, read as the reverse complement.
GCTGACTTAGAAGCATTGTTCTCATTAGGAAGCGCCGTCCTTCTGATTGGCGACTTCAATAGTAAGCACATCCTATGGAATTGTAACGTCAACAATCCCAGAGGCATTGCACTTGAAAAACTAGTCGCAGAACTTAATTTTGACATAATTGCGCCCACTGAGCCCACTCACTACCCTCATACGGAAGACTTTCGACCTGACTTGCTTGACATGGCACTACTCAGAGGCGTAACACTCCAGTTACGCTCCATAGAAGTGGTTCACGAGCTTCACTCTGACCACCGACCCATTATACTGCGACTAGGTCCCGACCCAACAACAGACCTCCCCCGCCCCACTAAGACGATAGTGAACTGGAAGCAATTAGGCGTTGCCCTAAAAGCTATCAGTTCACCGGACCTTGACAAGATCCCTGACGACATCCTGACTAAAGATGACGTAACCCTTGCGATCGATTCGTTCACTAATCACCTCTCCACCGTAGTAGGTGAATCCGCAAAGGAGGTCATGGTGCCGGACGACCGGCGCCTTGTCATTCCAGCGGATGTGAGACGATTAGTGACGGAAAGTAAAGCAGTGACCCGACATTACGACTCTTACCCCAGTAAAGAGAACAAAACTAAGAAACGCCACTTTGAACGCATGGTTCAAAGTCGCATGTCTGAGTTGCGTGATCAACAATGGGGTGACAAACTTTCAAACCTCGTGCCAAGCCACCAGGCTTATTGGGACTTGGCGCGAGGTATGAAAGGAAGTAACTACAACGACATGCCTCCCTTATACAGACCAGTCCCACTAGTCCCAGCGTTCTTTGACGAAGACAAAGCTGAGTGCCTAGCTGATAGCCTAGAGGCTCAGTGTTCCCCTAACGTAGATCACGTTGACCAAGCTCACCTCGATTCGGTGGATGCTGAAGTCGAACGTAAAAGCTCTGTGGTCACCTCTGAACTCCCACCAATCACCTTAGCGACTTACGCTGAGGTGGCGAGACTGATCAAGGCCCTCCGACCGCGCAAATCCCCCGGTGCCGATGGCATCTCCAACAGGGTTCTTAAAACCCTCTCCCCTCCTCTCATCCATCTCCTAGTCAGCATCTTCAATGCTGCTATGAGCCACTGCTTATTCCCAGACACCTGGAAATGTGCAAATGTCATTGGCATTCACAAACCAGGCAAAAGCTCATCTGACCCCACCAGTTACCGCCCCATCAGCCTCCTCAGTGCCTTAGGCAAACTTTACGAGCGGTTACTTGCAAACCGTCTCCAGTCCCATGCTAAGGAACACCACCTTATCCCAGATGAGCAGTTTGGCTTCAGACCCGGACACTCATGCGTCCAACAGGTGCACCGCCTCACGGAGCACATCATTGAGGGCTTTAACAAGTACCCCAAACCCCAGACAACGCTAGCAGTCTTCCTCGACGTAGCGAAAGCTTTTGACAAAGTCTGGCACAATGGCTTGATTTACAAGCTATACCAATTTGGCGTGCCAGAACGTCTTGTGCTCATCCTACAAGACTTCCTTAAAGCCAGAAGCTTTCGCTATCGCGTGGAAGGCACCCTCTCCTCCCCCCACCCAGTCAGAGCCGGAGTCCCTCAGGGCTCCGTGCTATCACCCATTCTTTTCGCGCTGTATACCAGCGACATCCCACGCTCTCAGCCTAACGTCCTATTAGCCCAATACGCGGATGATACCGCTATTTATACCACTGGGTGGCATATCAGTAGAAAGTCCATTCCCGCCCTCCAACGGGCCATCACCGAGATCGGTGACTGGTTCCGTAAATGGCGCATCGCGGTCAACCCAGTTAAAAGTGCAGCTATGTACTTTACTGAGAAGGGCCGCCCCCGTTACCCGCAACCTATAACTTTGTTCGACCAACCCATCCCCTGGGTTAGTAAAACAAAATATCTCGGAGTCACCCTTGATCGGAATCTCACCTTTAGCGATCATATAACAACCGTCCGTAACAGAGCGGCCTTTGTAATGGGTCGCCTTGGTCCCCTGATTCGCAAAGAGAGTAAAATGTCTCTTAGAAATAAGAAGACACTTTACACTGCCTGCATCCGCCCCATCATGACTTACGCATCAGTAGTGTTTAGTCATGCTAGTGAGGCCCATCTCCATAAGCTTCAAGTCATTCAAAACCGTTTTCTTCGTAGTGCAACCGGCGCTCCGTGGTATATCCGGAACACCGAGTTGCATTGCGACCTAAACCTTCCCTCTTTAGCGCAGTTCAATAAGGACTGCGCCCGCCGATACTTTGATCGAGCGCCCCACCACTCGAACCCATTGGTTGTCCAGGCATCGAACTACTCGACCGCCTCTTCTATCCCATTTTTCAAACCCCCCCGTCGCCGACCACGGCAGGTATTAGACGACCCGGATGACCCCATCGCAGTCATTACATTGGCAGCTTTAGCGTTATCCGCAAGTCGTCGAGGTAAAATCCCCAGGTGTGAGGTAATTAGAGGTCACACAATCAAACACCGAGCTCGCCGGCGAGCTCGAGGCAAAAACAAGGTCACGATAAATTGCTCTCCAAATAGTCAAAGAGTATTATTCAGTAGGGCCCAATTGTGCAACACTGCAGTTGCACAGAGGCATTTTGCTCCGATCCCCCCCATGTCTCTCGACAGCGAGACAAGCCGAGGTCCGAACCACAGTGGTGCCCTTGAGCTCGCTGTCAACCCCTCCTATAATAGCGGTACGTTTTCGGCGTCCGCAGGAGACGGAGGTAGAAAGCGCTTTTCGCCTTCTACGCCCGTCTCGGGAGAAGTGCCTTCGGCACTTCTCCCTCCCGGGCTATTGTAGGGCCAGGCCCTCGCCCAAAACCCGGTGGAGCTGGACGACCGCACAGGCGGTAGCCAGCATCTATGTCCTCCCTAAAAAAAAAAAAAAAAGCGCCAGTCGCACTTTGTCCACGGTCGTGCAAACATCGTGTAATTACCACCAAATGCCAAGTTGTGCTGTCATTACGTGCAAGAACAAAAGTGACAAGGTGAACTATAGCATAAATGGAATATCATTTGACATGTAAATACAAGAATTCACATGTTATTATTTAAAATCCATCATAATTCCAAACGAAGTTAACAGAGCCGTTGAAAATGTTCCAAAGGTGACAAAAGTATAGCATATTCATTATCGAAATCCATTGCTCCTAATGTTATAAAATTGTTTACGACTCAACAAGCAAATGCCGCAATGTAGAATTGCGTTAACGATATTCTGAAAGCGAGCATCGTCGCGTAGTACGGCCGCTGCTATCGGCCGAGAGTTAGTGATCTGGTCGATACATTATAGAAATACTTATATCAATCAATACTTTAACGAGCCTGCTAAATGTTGTTAATAAACTTAAAAGCAATATTGCAAACGTTATTTGGTAAGAGACTACTTATAATAATTGACTGTTGTATAGTGGAAGATATTTTTAAAACGATCAATCGATACTGTAACGAGCCTGCTAAATGTTGTTAATAAACTTTAAAGCAATATTGCAAGCGTTATTTGGAAAGAGACTACTTATTATAATTGACTGTTGTAAAGTGGAAGATATTTTTAAAACAGAACATATATTTTCTGTCAGTTTCCCAAAAGATCCAAATATTAAGGAAAAATGGATTGAAGCGACAGGCAGGGGATCTACCTGGCTACCATTTAAAAATAGCAGAATATGTTCAGCCCATTTTAGGGAAGAGATGTTTCAACCCTTGAATAAAAGTGGCAGACTTTTTGATTGAGCAGTCCCAAAAATAAAAGTTTTTCATATATTTTCGGTACATACTTTTTATTTTTTATACGAAAAATGCATGATATGAAATATAAAATGTATCATCTTTGTTATTATAGTTGCTAATGCTAGGCACTACCTGCGGTATGCGAGCGGTAAGGAGGGCAATCGAGGACTTCTTGAAATCTGGTGACGAAATCTTATCTGCAAGATAATATTTACTGCGTCTAGCACAGCGCGTCGCTTACCCTCCTTGCCGATCGCATACTGCAGGTAGTAACTATAGTACGCCGAATACAGTTACTGCGTTTTCAATTGCATTCATAACTTTTAGGAATCGGAGAAAGTCGACTCAAAGGCATCTTGTTCTTTGGAGCTACATAATCCCCAAGAATGCGAATTGCCCCGAAACCACGATTGCTTTGACAGAAGTACGTGTGAAATTAATTTAAAAAATATAAAAACTAATAAATTTACATACATACTATGTGTTGTTAAGTATCATTTATCCAATAAATAATTACCTAAAACGGTTCAAACCAAGTGCAAGCTGTTTTATTTTATATTCAATTATTTTTTCATATTATTTACTTACATTTTCATAAAATTTTAGGTGACATGAAAATAAATAAAACATGAATTTTGAATATATGTAGCATGAAATGTTATTTTATACTCAATTACTTATTCAGTTAAACTATTTAGTTTTTATTTCGATACCACTTTACCGATAGTATCAAGCCCTAGCGTACGTGTAAATGTATGCATGTAGGGGTAATTTTTATTGTTACTGTGATGTCCGAGCGCTTTGCTTTCATTGATTGATTTGTCAGTGTGCATTGTAATTAGTTGGTGTAAGTAGCTAATGGGAGCCCTGCGTTCAGTGTATTACTTTAAGAGTTTATTGTTTCATTTGTAGGCGTGAAGCGCAGTGGGGATGGATAATTGAAAAACTGCGACATGCGGATCAGTAGAATAAATGCCTCGCGCCATATCCCCTCCCTTCCTAAATCCGTGGTACTGACTATATTCTATTTTATATCACCGTTAGCTCAATGCGGTTTTCAGAAACAAATCCAGGAAATCTGAAACTCCGCAAGTTCGCCATTATCCCTCTGTGTACAGTTTGTACATGCAATATAAATAAGGCAGGGTTTCAATTACGTCCGAGGTTTAGTGCATTAAATGTGGATTCCTATCGTAATTTACAAATACAAGGCCAAATGCCGTGTAGCAAATCTGTTCTTTAAATCTTACTGCTACAAAATACCTAATATGATTCTGATTGATATTTAAGAGATAAAATATTAATATTAACATTAAACAAAAAGATAAACTATGAGTCAGCCCCACTCTGTTGAGTGATAACTTGTCAACGTGCATGTATAATATATAATATGGATACAAAAATATATTATGTACTTAAAACGTTACACAATAAGTATGCCTTGGTCCTTCCCACGATACTACTGCAGCTAATGTCGTTATATTTTTCCGCTTCGGTACTACTTCCCATTAGTGCAGAAGGTCACATTTTCACTACCAAGACACTACCAAATTTCTTTATACCACACAGCCACAAAAAATCTTTGCTTATTTATACAAATAGACAAACCCCCACGAGTTCAATCAATTTCTTTTTCTATAAAATGTGGAGACGCAATATGAATACGTCAGGGTTTCAATTACGTCCTATGGCTTAGGCAACCACTCTATTTCTATTGTTATTTAGAACTACAGGGCAGAATGCAGGATGGAATGTGGGGTTCTTAAGACGAGGCTGCGGAAAAAATACTCTCATTCGACTAGTTTTTTTAACCAACTTAAATATGCAATCGACACGTTAACTTAAATATTTGATTTTCAAACCTTTTTCTATCCGTTGTTAAGACAGAAACACATTTGAAAGAAATTTACTCGATAGTTTTAATTTTTTTAAATGAAGCCTTTTCTTTAAATTATTGGATTTTTCTTGGAAACTACGTCAGTTACATATCAATAATAAATACACATAGAAAGGAAATGTAGTTTATTATCCATTGTAAAAGTAAAATTTACCTAGAGTTATTAGTATTCTCATAATAAATTAAATTGTGTTTTAGACTTACGACCTTTAGTTCTGTGCAGGATTACGGTCAATCGGAAGATTCGATATTCAACCTTATTAGCTTACGGTTACGAAATAAAATCAATGCGTAAGAGCTGTCCTTCAGTGCCGCGCTGTGCGCCGTTGGACGTGGACCTATCGCTCGCGCGCTATCACCTGAGCAGTATAAATACGTATCTTGGTAGGTATATCAATCAATATGGGAAATAAAGATAACTAAAAAATAAAAAAAGGAAGCAGAAGAGTCGATACAAAGACTTTGCAAGAATTATGAGAGAGGCAAAAGCGTATAATATTTCAGTTTTTTTTTACCTATTGCACCTATGCAAATTTAATATTCGTTTGTGTTTATTCTATTCATGAAACATACTATCTCGACCGAACTAAGAGATTCTATACCAACTAGGTTTCCTATAGTACTGTAATGGAGCTGTAAAATAGCTATATGTCGTACTAATCTAAGTATGATTAGTAGGGTACTATAATAATATCTGGTATATGTATAATTATGGTCTCACCTGATGGTAAGTGATGTGGTTGAAGGTGCCAAACAGGTGTAAACAAAAATTATCTGGCTCTAAAGTACAGCTGCCGTTCAACCGTAAATGGAGTTGAGTGTTGCTAAATAATAATAACACAAGCGTAGCAAATCAAAGCATTTGGTTTGGTGGGTAGGTATATCGCAATAAAACATCGAACATTCTTTATGTCCCTCAAGACTAGATGTAGATTTATATCAATGAAAGAATATTCAGAATCAGGCAAGTAGGTATATATTCAAGAGATTATCTACAAAGTCACCTGCATAGGTACTTTTAAATATACATTTTATCACTTAGACATGTACATATAAGTATCGATTTATACAAAAATAATAGAGTGGAATAAATAGATTGTGTATATACTCGTATAATAAAAAAGACTGTGCTCAAAAATGCACCTTCTTTCTCAGGAAAAAAAATAATAAATCAGTCGAAGTCCGAGATCACTCGGAACAGGGAGAACTGTCGGAGTCGCCATCTCATATTATAAGTTTAGACTGTTCTTCCACTACACGAAAATAAGTGAGTAATTCTTTGAACATAATACTTTAGTATTGCTAAATTTGCAAATTTTATTCACAGGAAATTTCGTAAAGGAAATATTTTATATACTACCTATATTAGGCTAAAAATTATTTTGACCTATCCATAGCAGAGCAGCAGGTAAAATTAAATAAAATAACGTATAAATGTATAAATACAATGAAATTTTCTTTTTTACACTGAAAAAAAACTTTACATTATTATCGCCCTGCACTTGTCACACCTCTGTAGGATCGGTATAAACAATATATTTTTTCTGAGTACCTACACAAAAGACAACGCATTGACATAATTGTGCGGAGTAAGACTTACATTTTATGGCCGGCCTCCTATCTGAAGCAATACTCCTTTGCGAATGCCATCGTTGATACGTATTATACTTGCCTTCACCCCCTTTTCGGTTATTAGGGTATTAGATAGATGGTAAAGAGCGATGTTGTACTCTTGACGTGCAAAAAATCTGACGTGCAAATTATCTGAATATATATATTTAAATTCATTTATTCATATTCCCAACACCCCCTTTCTGAAGGCCGAGCTTCAGCAGGGGCGGAGCAATTTGTATGGTGGCCGTCTTGAAATCGCCATTTTGGATTTTTGACAGGTGTCATTCGACTGCTCTCCCGACATTTATCCTTACAAATTATATTACAAATTGTGCGAAATTGATTGTCGGACAAACAAAAATGTACAGTTGCTTTTCTGAAGGCTTCAGGTAACTGATTGTCTGTAAAATGTATTTTGCAGGTATATATATCAATCAAAAATCTGATTGATATTATCAAACTGAAGGCTAAATGCACATTTTGCATGGTGGTAGGGCACTTTGCGAATGCCCGCCTGGCTAGCTACCACCCTCAAGTAGAAAATCTGTCGCCAAGCACCTAACGGTGTGTTCCGGCAGCTGTCCTTGAGAGCCAGTAATTCTAGGTTAGCCTGAACAACATCTTCGACCACATCATCACTTACCAACAGGTGAGATAGTGGTCAAAGGGTAACCTATCAGGCATAAAAAAAAAACATTTGTTATATAACTAAATGCTAATTTGCCGTGTAGTATGGAGACAACAAATTAAAAATAGAAATTCTACAAAAAGATGAAGAATTTTGGTCGAAAAAAATGGAGACAAAACTAGTCACATTCTATATGAACTCCCTTCTGCCCGAGCTGGTCGATCCCCACCACCCTAAGAAAAGACTGATCCGGGATCAAGAATATGCGGATACTTCTAGAAAAAGATAAAATCAAGAGGAGGCTGTCGAGGGTGACTTGCAACATCAAAGTGCAAATGCTTCAGTACTTCCTCCCGCCATAAAAAGAAGACTTGACTTAATGTTGTCTTAGGTTTTCGCGATTGTTACACATAGTAATTAAACAACATTTAACGGTTTAAATCGCGTATATTTATCATTATTTTTGTCCTGACGTTTCAAACACTTTGCAGTGATCGTGGTCACAGGGTGACGATCGGGGGGACTGCAAACTTGAAAAAAAACTTGACTTTCCGTTCCGATACTCGTTATTTCTCACGTACACTTTTGCATATCATTAATTCTGTATAATCATTAATACTGTATAAATTGAAAATAATATATTTTTTATTTCATAAATGATTTTTTGTTTATTTATATACATCTTAACTTAATTTGTCTATAACCACTTACTAACAATCTAAGAATCCACTGTTTTTATTTAAATGTCTAATTTAGTCACCTGTTCCAGTGCCACTCACTCTCTCACTTATCTGCCATGTTGCATTAAAAGAAGCTTGTATAACATGTTGTCTACAATGTTTCTGCAGTTGTGTTATTTTTTAAAAACCCTAAGTTTAAGGCCATTACAATTGCGTATATAGACTCTTCTGCAAGTTTGGTAAAAAATCTTATCCTGCTGTTTAGAAGTGGCTAGATCTATATCTGGTTGGTCTATCTAATTTTTACCATAGTTGGTATCTAAAAGCAGAGTGGTAGTAAAATAACACCTTTCTGTTCACCAGTGTAACTGAAAAATAAAACGTAATAGGATGTATACGAACATATTTTCAACATTAGTAATTAATAGTTAAAAATTATATGATAGCAATAAAAAAACAACCTACTTTATATTATTATGGGAACGTGTACCGTAGCACAGTTATGAAAAACTATAATTCATATTTGTATGACGAGTCATGGTAAAATATATTGGCCACAACTAACATTTAATCAAATCAAATCCATTTATTTCAGGTCAATTGTACCCATATTCACCGAATATAATATAATTTTATGCTCATTCAATTTGATGGTATTTTACTTTATTCTAATGATGTGTAATCTGATTAATCGCATTCCAAGATACTGAGAACAATGTTGATTCATTCATAAATTATCGTCCACGCCAAGGGGTAATGAAATTTTTGTAGTAAGTTTAATCAGTAGAAATCACTTTCGTTACTACGGAGAATTTAAAAACACCCCCCATTTATCAATATATATCGTGCCGATTGGGCTGATATGTACCATCATTATATTCCGACCCTTGTCTCACTTTATTTTGGTTTGGTGCAATATGTTTTCTCTATAAACACAGAGACTGCGACACAACAACATAGCAAAGAAAAAAAAAGACTTGAAAACAATTTTTTTAATTAAAAAGTCTGGTAACTAACTGGTTGATATCGGTGCAATATGATCTCAATTTTGTGCTCATGTAACTGACTTAGACAGGTTATTTGATATACTGATGACTACAGACTTTACTAGAGAGATTATTATTCACATATTATTTATAGATTTTATCACTATTTAACAATAACTTTCATCTATATTCATAGTTGCCACTTACATTAGTTGCTAGAAGCACTGCAATCGTCAAGGCATTTTGGCAAATTACTTTTTAGTAAGTTTGACTGTAACTGGCAAACCGTTCGACCGATGTTGATGAAATTAAAATGAAACCAATTAAGAGTTAAACTGTACTAGCAAATAAATAATCTTCAATATTGTAAGGTTCAGTAAAAAAGTTATGTGTGGTCAAACATAAAATAAAAAATAGACAAGTCAATTTAAGAACCCTCTTTCTTTTGGGAAGTCAGTTAAATATGAATTATATATATACCAATACATTCATACATAATAATATATACCAATAAAGTCGAGCAGACATGATCATATTGTAAAAAGTAAAACTTTTGGCTTTAGTTTTATAAGCTACTGTCGACCGTAAGAATAATTTTGGAAAGTAAATCAAATAATCAATTTCTTACTAAGAAATATTAGTAATGTTGATAAAAATACAAACGTGACATCAATTTCAGTATATACAAAGTTACTATGTATCGAAATGCGTCACGTGAATAAGATTATAAAAAAAGTTGAAATCGTCTCAATGGTATCTATGTTCGCGAATCTAATTTCAAGTACACAAATATTTTTATAAGCGAGACGCGTGCGCCGCTGCACATCGCGTCGTTCGGTGCAGCGGGGATCGTTGCGCCGCATGGGCGGAGCTAGCGTGGGAATTATTTTTGACTGCCTGGACTTAAATACTCACTGGAATACGGTAATAATCGTCGTCGTCTTCGGTTTCAGACTCTTATTACCTACGTTTTTGATAGAATCAATTAAACCTAAGTATGTTGGATCTGTTTGTGTTTGCAATGGTTTTATTTTATTTTATTTATAACTGATAGGCTAGCCTTTTTGTTAACGACACCCCAGGGGTGTCGTTTTGGGGGTGTCGTTAACAATGAACGGCTTTTGACTAATATCTCACCTGACGGTAGGTGATGATGTGGTCGAAGATATTTTTCAGGCTAACCTAGAATTATTGATAGCTGTTAGAACGCGCCGTTAGGCATTTGGTGACAGGTTTTCTACTTGAGGGAGGTAGTGTTTTGGTGTCAGTGCAAAAGCGATAAGAATGTATGAATATCATATTTATGGCAATATTAAAATGATAAACATTTATTGTACATTACAAGAAAAAATTAACAGTACATATACTAATACAAAAATAAATAAATAATTTAACTATATCTACTTATGACCTAAAAATATTACACTTAAAAATTCTGAGCTCTGTTTTCTACCAGGAGGCAATCATAAGTAGAAAACAGAACTCAGGTCACTGTCCACGGGTAGAGTGCCTAAAAGGCTGGCAGCATTACCCCGTTGTATGGCAAGACTAATTCTCTGGCCGAGGTAAGCGCCAGCCCTTTGGTCGTTTGTCTTTTCTATCAGCCGCTTTGATAAATCTTTATATAAAGTCCATGCAAAATAAATAATATTATTATGTATAATTTTGTACTGTATGATATTTTTTTATGCCATAAACTGAGTTGAGAACACTCTTTCTCAATACTATCACAACTTTCTGATTCTTCAGTCGTACATATCCTTGACACTCATTTTATAGATTTTAATTGCTTAGCTCAACATACAGTGATCTTTTCTTAATCAGTACTAATATTATAAATGCGAAAGTAACTCTGTCTGTCTGTCTGTCTGTCTGTCTGTCTGTCTGTTACGCTTTCACGCCAAAACTACTGGACCGATTTGAATGAAATTTGGTATAGAGATAGTTTGAGACCCGGGAAAAAACATAGGATAGTTTTTATCCGACTGCGCAAAAAGAGGTTAATGTTTTCGCGCGATAACCGACATACGCGCGGGCGGAGCCGCGCCCGGAAAGCTAGTATTCTATATAAGAACATATACATAAAAGTTGTACTTTCCTAATACCAATCTAGACATTGCCTTAACAATCGATCACGCCGACCAAATGTGGAACAAATGTTAAATTAGACTAGGATTACCTCATTTGTGAGCGCTTTGGGTTTAGTAATCTGTAATGTTAGTGAATGCTAGCCTAGAATTACTGGCTCTCAAGTACAGCTGCCGGAACACACCGTTAAGTGCGCTTGGTTTTCTACTTGAGGGTGGTTGCTAGCCAGGTGGGTATTCGCAAAACTAGCGCTTTACCACCATGCTGCCATCGTAAGACAACAACCGGGATAAACACGTGCCCTCCGAAGCACGGAAGCGCTCAGTAATAATACCAATAGCGGTCACCCATCCAACACCATACCGCGGCGGACGTTGCTTGACTTAGCTGATCGATTAGGAACGGCTAAGCAAACTTCGCTACGAGCGCTTCAAAATATGGATATAAATTATACTTCAAAATGATTACTAAGTTACCGTAGGCACATAATGATTATTTAATGTCTTGTATAAATTAAGTTATTTACATTTCATCACCCTTTGGTATCTCCAAAAGGGCAGGTATAAATGTTTAATACCCCATTTATAGTAACAATATTGCTACGAAACAGTTTCAAACTTGTTATAGTCAATTCGTTTGATGTGACATGGGAATATACATAAAAATCCCTACCTAAGTGTTGAAAATTTCATTTTGCCTCTTATAACGGACACTCATTCTAAATCTCGCCGTATCCACGGCAGCGTTGTTTAATTAAATAGTTTGTTGCAGCGGACGGTCAATGGTCATCGTCACGGACGGCCATCACGCCTTATCCTCTTTATTAAATGTTCTCCGTGATGCAATCCACTTCTAATTCTATGAGACACACGGAGAAATAGAAAGAGGATCTTGTAAAGGACATTTTTGTATCCAAAACAACTAAGGCTAAACCTTTTGAAACATACTGATAATGGGTAGGTCAGAATTAAAAGAAAAAAGTAAAACTACTCGTAGTATGAAATTCTGTGATCTATCGCACGGAACCTAGTCAGAGAAGTTCAGTAAAATGATTAAAACATTTTTTTTTAGTAAAAACTGTTTTTATACTATTGCACTGGGTGAATTGACCCTGTGAGCTGTTCAAGAATTTCATCAAACATCATTATTATTTTAGTAAACCATTGATTACCACAAAGAATACAATAAGAGTGATCGATTGAAGGGCCCGTGAGCTTACGACATATAAGTACATCTGAATTGTTGGGTAGTCGACTCGCGTTGACGATCCATTGCCTTACCAAACAGTCATCTGTCAATCGCCGGAGAGTCATGAAGTCATGTCTTGTTCCCAATTGATGTTACTAAGTATGTCACTGTATTGTAACGCCAGGTTATATGCCAGCCCTCGATTCATGCCGCCAAGCCAAGGAAGCTAGCCAAGCCAAGCCAAGCAAGCTACGCCAGTCACATATTCAAACATACCGCCACAAGTATAACCCACCAATAACAGCTCAGTTATTGACAGGCAGTGACGTCATTTTACGCCAGAGCGACCGTGCCTAATTGCGGTGGGGGAAGCGTTTTAATAAGCCGGGAGCTAATTTTTGCGGGCATTCTAGACTGAACACTAAATTAAGTAAAAACTCTGTCCAAAGGCGATATTAATAAATAGTGGTGATTATCTACGAGCGTTGTTATTCCTTTCTGTTTTAGTAGTAAACTCTTTTAGCTATAAACCGAAGAAAAAGAAAATACTTGTTGGCCTACCCACAGTTTTACAGATTACTAGCAAAAAACGATATATTTTCCTCTTGACACTATTGAAAAATGTTTTATTTATGCCCTAGTAGGCATCGATCTATTCCGGAAAGATATACCTACTTGTTTTGTCAATCTTCTTTCATCTGTAAAGGAAGGAGTTCTTCCAAAACCATCTCAACATTCCTCTCTCAAGTAGACTTCACAATAGGTTGGAATTGTAGATAATTAACTTTTTAATAATCATCCATTAGAATATGTTTTTCATTTTGCCATTCCGTGTGTGTTTTGAAATGAGGATCCCAAGAATTTTAATTGAGGGTTAAAAGCGTTAAGAAACTATTTCTTAAATCTACTCACAAATTAATTGCTACGTGAACAAGCAAACATCAACTAATCGTAACTTTAGGCATAAATATACCAACTTGTGTCATTCTTCACAACAAATCTAATAAACATTTGGGTATTTACTTAAGATGATCAATGGCTCTGTTTAAATTGTATTTAGGTTTATCCAAACACTTGCAATTTTGTTACCTACAAGTTTCTGTAATTGCTTTTTAGTTTCAGTCAACATGTTTTTCTCTAAGTTCGTTAAATTTGCTGTATTGCTGAAATCAATTCAATAAAAGCCTTCGAATTTGACGACATAAATCACTGGCGTCTATATGCCGTTATTACAATTATGTAGGGTCGGCACAATATTAATTTATTTAACAAATAGATAAAAAGCCATTTCAAAAAAGGTCTAATATTTTCAAGATGGCGGCATTTATTGACCATCATTTTTTTATAGACTTTTTCAAGGATTTTTAGCAATTTAGACATGAAGAACCCACTTAATAATTTATTTTCCGCTGGTGCATTAATCTGCGAATGAACAGAAAATCATTTATTATGAGAGGCGTTGCAATCGCTACAAGATAATTATGTGGTACAGCAATGTAGAATGGATGAGACTATGGTAGTTGTACAGACGTGTACTGCGAGAGAGAGTCTACCTAAGGTAATAATAAAGTAATTTTAGTCATTAATCCATGCCTAAACTAATGGCAATTTGTGAACCATGTATGTACGGAAACTTTTTATACCAGAGAATTTCTCATGAATATTATACGTAACGACGTCTTAAGAATTTTCAGTTTAAGAGCACTTTTAACTTTATAGCTCTTGTGATGTCATAATTTTGTTCTATGGACACTCACAATTTTTAATCGGCCATGAAAATAATCCATTTATATTATGTTAGAGAGTATTATAAAAGTACCTATATAATTGATCCTCTTTACCCTTCACTATTTTAACCATTACGTTTAATAAAAAGAAATACTGTTCACTATGTTTGATACTTAACCATTTTGTATAGGTCCATGTATCGGGAAAGCTCCATAGGCTAATGGTTCTGTAGTTTTGCTTTCAGTTTTTTCCATTAGGTGTTATAGCTAACTCGCTACGCTACGATGCCTTATCAGGCCACCAGCATCTTGACTGATAACCGGTCATACCGTATACCATAATGTTTAAAGGAATAGCTGAAACAGTAAGAGGTATAAGTTGTAAAATCAGGTGATGCTTGTCAGTATTACACATACGTCACGCAGCCAAACCGGAAAATTTGTTTTACTTTTAAACATAGAAAAAGGATATAATAGATACTTCTTTCGCTGTTTATGAAAGCAATACTTAATTACGAGTCATTTGAGTTTCTTTTTTACAGTTTATAATAACATTTTTCTTTTATCTCAATTACAAATATTTTCATATATGTACATATTATAGAGGCTTATTTTTTGCATGGTGTTACCGAATTTTGCGTTAGCCTCCATGGCTAGTTACCTCCCGTTAGTAGAATTGATTGTGAAACGATCAAAAGCTAGTATCAGTTGTATAAAAATGTGTAAGTTAACAGTTCTCCAGAAAGCTCTGGTGCCTTCTGGTATTTTTTCCTCTGTCGTATCTGACGCTATCATATTTTCAAAAAAATTAAAGCTAAAAACATTACCTATCATTATTGATCTGTGTGCTACACAATTGTTCTGTGAAAATTTCATGCACTAAATGTTGGACAGACAGGATCGAATTCTTCTCTATCGAATGCTACATAAAAATTACCTATCTAACATTATTTTCTCCGAGCTTCAAGCCGGAACTCAGATAAAACTAAACTTCAGCAATACCATTCAAACAGAAAGCCGGTCCACGTTTTATTTATTAGCTTGTTCTTGTAAAATACAGTTTTGCAGCGTCGCGTTGACATAGCAATGTTGTCAAACGACAGTTATGATGACAGTTATTTTCACTCAAAATGAAAATCTCTCCTGACAACGAACTGAAAACTCACTGAAACTCCTGTTGCGTTTAAATGCATTGCTCACTGTACATATAAGTACCAAAACACATTTCATTCAAACCGTGCAGTGGAAAGGTAAGTTTGTTGATGTCAATGTTTTTGCCAGATGTAGTTATGAGGTAAAGGGTGGCATTTGGTAAAGCGGTCACGAGTGAGCCCATTCGTGTGAAACGAGCGGCTCATCGTCCTTTCTTATTCTAAAGTTGACACCTACTTCCACTACTGTATAGGTCTGGGTACTTCTTACTACCATTTACTGAATGCCGTACAAATTCGGAACCTTGAGTTTCTTTGAAATTGGAATAGGTTTGAAAACAGGGCAACACATTGTATTTTTTTGCCGCTATAATTATAGGGCCCCTTACCCAAAAGGCAAAACGGAGCCATATTAATGCGACTCTGCTGTATGTCTGTTCGTCCGTATGTCGCGGGTCTATTATATAGCTCGTTAATGGAGTAAATAACACTAGCGGTCACCCATACAAGTAATGACCGCAGCGAACATTGCTTACCATACTTGATCGTCTATGAGCGCAGATAGGAGGATATATATTATGAAATATGGCCTAAAAACCTCTAAGTATCTACTCCCGTCAAAGAAAATGAATAAAACTATAATTGTAGGTTTTATATGTGCCTACATCAGATAATTTTATAAAAAAGTGATAGGGTGTCTAAATTAAAAATGTATAGAATTACTGCGTGATCACAACATTTTCGGAAACAATTTTTCGTCGGAACAGCTTTGAAGGGCGAAGCTTTTCATTACTATTCCGAAATATGGCCGGAGTTTCGCGAGTCTCTTCAATTAGACGCGAGTTAAGTTTATTCGAGGCCGTTACGGCGAAGTCCGAGGTTGGGTGAAGTCTCCACCCAGGAGTAGCTCGTTAGGTATCAGAATTCTCATGAACTTGTACACGAACAGTACATAAAGTCTTATATATTGATAAGATTATTAAAGCGCTAGTAATAGAGCTCGCTTCGATAACCGTTAGTGGCATAAACTGATGACTTTTGTGATTCTGAGGGCAGGTCTAAAGAAAGTACTAGTGAAATAACGTTGTGGTAGGGTATTTTACAAATGCCTGCCTATTTTGATATTATAGTCAAGTAAAAAATCAATTTCTGAATACCTAACTTTGTATTTTAACTGTCCTTGAGAGTCAGTTTTAATTCTTGTTTCCTTACCTTCGACTACATCCTCACTTACAAATAAGTGAGATTTAATTGTGGTCAAAGAATGGTCAATTAACAGCAAAAATAATAATTAAAAATACTTCTACACTAATATTATACAAAGGAAAGATTTGTGTTTTCGAATGCAACGAATAAACTTAAAAACTTCTGGACCAATTTGAAAAATTCTTTCATCATTTGAATCCTGCATTATCCTTGATGATCAGAGGCTATAGGATATTTAAAACATTTTTTTTGTTAATACTAGAGTTGCCGCGAATTGTTGTTATAGCGAATAGTCGAATACCGATTATTCGCCATTCGCTTTGGCGAATAGTCGAATAACTCGAAATTACTATTAGACATGAATAAGGCACATTAAAATATTTCTAACTTCTTCTAAGGTTGTGAGAAAAGAAAACAATAAGGTTAAGGGAATCTGTTTCATGTCATACATACCTACCTACATATATGTAACGTAGTAATTTAATTTTTCATTTAATTATTATTAATTAATTTAATTTCATGAATATGATAGGCACAGGCACATATTACAGATAATAATTAATACTGTGTATTGTTTTATTTCGGAAAATAATAAAAATTTATTATTATTAACTCCTAAAGACGAATATCAAAAAAAATTTCGAGTAATGCCGAATACCGAATAATAGCGAGTATTCGCAGCAACTTTAGTTAATACCCATGCAAAGTCGACGCGGCCTGCTAGTATTAAATATATGTAGGTAATAAGAAACACAAATACAAAAATAAAAACATATTAAGTAGGAAATATGTGTCGTAAAAAATCAGTAATTTTATTGAAATATCAGAAACACCAGAAAGCCCAGTCGGAGTCGAAAACTAGCTGGGCTAGCAGTAGGAAATGTCTTTAAATATACTGTTTTAATCAGAGAGTTGAAACAAAATAATAATCAATAAAAGCAATACAAATGAAACAGTTTTATTATCTCTCACAGTGCTTGTATAATTGGTGCAGAGTCTAAAGACACAAAGAAGGCATGTTGTCCACAGATGATTCCTAAAAAACACGATTAGCGGCGATGTATTCACCGGATGACGCTCGGAAGTGCAAGACTGGTAGTGAATCTGGTAATTACCCTGAATTCGTCTAGTAAATATGGAGGGCACACAACTCATCTACAGGTAAAAAAATCTTAGGTTTTAATTAGATTATTTATTTTAATTGTCTGCGTAGATGTGAGTTTCCGCCTTATGTGGATTAAGGCTAGGAAGATAATTAAATGATTAACTATATACTAGAGAAGGCGCCGTGCGGTGCTGGGTTAGAATTGCACCTCCCCATATCATCCCGTGAGTAATGTTAGAGGTGACTAAGCGAAAATAAATGGAAAGTGGGCAGCTGTCGCGCCTTCTATACCTTTACGTAAAGATGCCTGAATCCTAGTAGGTATAGATATAAATTGGGCAACAAAGAACGCATACATTTTATAATATACATGAAATAATAACAAATATTGAGAAATCTGCTATCGCTAGCTACCCTCACATAGCCTTGAGGCTATTACCAGATTCCATTGTCCCCGCTAAATGCGGGGGAGTCCTAGAAGGAGTGCCCTTCAACACCCCATCACAGACGACTATACCTCCGGTCTGAGCACTCGTAATAGTGCCCTGGTGCCTTACGTAATCCTGCGGGATCTGGTAACCAGAGAGCCCACATTAACCTTGTCTTGAGTCTCTGCGTGTACAGAGCTCTGACCCTGGACTACTTCGAATTATTGGGGATGACGTATACAGAGCCCCAACCCTGGCACCTGCCGGACACCCTATCACGGACGACTATGCCTCCGGTCTGAGCACTCGTAATAGTGCCCTGGTGCCTTACGTAGTCCTGCGGGATCTGGTAACCAGAGCCCACATTAACCTTGTCTTGAGTCTCTGCGTGTACAGAGCTCTGACCCTGGACTACTTCGAATTATTGGGGATGACGTATACAGAGCCCCAACCCTGGCACCTGCCGGACTTGGGGGCAAAGCCCCCAAGAGGACCACCACCATCCCCTACTTGTCCTGGCCGCTTCCCAACTCAAGTCGCCCGTGACATTATGGCTATGCCTGTGTGCTTCCGGACACACCCATTGTGAGCCTCGGGGCTCCCTGTCCAATGACTACCATGTTAATTTACTTTGTGGCGTGTGATTGGACTATGTATATTTCCTACCGTTCCACACGTATGTGAATGCGGTTTACCCATTATTACACCTCGCGGTCCTATGAATAATGAGTTATAAGCACTTACCAGAATATTTCCTGGTTATTTTCCTTGAGGCATAGCGGCCTCCCACGTGCTTACCCTTGTTCTCCAGGAGGTACCCTTCATTGTACCTCCATACGTCTTACCGCCGTCGCGCCCATTTTCTGTCTACAGAACAAAAATCTCGTTCAAACACTCTGCACTGAACTGTATTGCCATAGTGCAAAGAATAGATACATAATTTAAGTGACAGTGACACTTACCAATTGTTGACGGTGACTCGCATATAGCGCGACACTCCCAACAACAACAAAAAGCGTCTATTTCAAGAGGGCCAACAGAAGTCGCGTCCACTCTAGGATCTTCTTCCTTGCCCGTACGGCTGCGTCTCTCTTGACCCCGCCTTCCACTTCCAAAGGTTGCTCTTCTGACGAAGCAACCCTGCTTGGACCAGGCCCTAGTGAATCTGGCACGGTATCCGCGCCTTCACCAGTAGCATCAGCAGGATTCAAGTCTTCTATGACGACAGCAGGACTAGGAGTAGTAGTATCAGGTAGTTGCTGGTGGACTGACATCTCTTCTTGTTCAGATACTTCGGGTGGACCTTCGTCCACCTCAAGTGGATAGAGGTGCCCAACAGATCGTGTGAGCACCGAGTTTTCCACTTGTACTTTAGCGACCCTATGCTTGCCGTCACTGCCTTCAACCAGTGAAACAATCTTCCCTGTTTTCCAATTGTTTCTATTTTTCTCATCCGATTTGAGTTGGACCAAATCCCCTATTTGTGGAACCCGATTAGACATTATGCAGGGTTGCTTTGGTGCATGCTTGTATCTCTCCCTTAAACTTGAGAGATATTGCCCTACAAACATGCTCTTGAACTCCTCCATGATCATCAGTCCTCGTTTCCAACTATTGATCAAGTCTACTTTTGTTGTTGTTCCTTCAATGGGATTGTCTAGGGATGAAGGTTTCATCGTCAAGCACTTTCCAAGGCTTAGAAAGTCAGCTGGTCTTAAGATATGGTCCACTTCAGTACCAACTCTTGTTAGTGGTCTTGTATTGACTACTGCCTCAACCTCCTTCATTACAGTAAGCAGTTTGCTGTCCTGAACCAAGTGTTTTTCCAAGGTTCTCTTGAGAGAGTGCTTTACCAAGGCTACAAGCCTCTTCATAAAATCCACCATGCCATGGAGCCAGTTGGGGAATAAATTTCCATTGGATTTTCTTCTCAATGCAGTAGGGCTTTTCAACCAGTTCTGAGACTAACTTGAAGTTAGTAGCATTATCAGAATATAGCCTCTGCGGTACCCCTCGTGCTGCCACAAACCTTCTTAGAGCCAAGAGACATTCATCTGCTGATAGGTCCTGCACAATCTCGAGGTGTATTGCCCTCACAGTCAGGCAAGTAAACAAAGCCACCCATCTTTTTTCCTTTCCTCTATTTGTGCTCACATATAGGGGTCCAAAATAGTCAATACCAGTGAAGGTAAACGGGTCAGTGTAGTTTACTCTTTCTTGTGGTAGTGCTGGTGTTGCTGGTAGCCTGTAAGGACCACCTCCATGCTTTATGCATTGTGGACATCTACGAAGTACCTTTTGCACTTGAGTTTTACCCTGTGGTATCCAATAGCGCTCTCTCATAATGTTCAAGGTGTGTGAAGCACCCACATGGTGATTGCGTAAATGGGTGTCATTTATGATACGATCTGACAGCTCATTATTTCTTGGCAGTAGTATTGGATACTTTTTATCATAGCCCCATGTGGTATTAGTCATGCGACCTCTGCATCTGAGCAGTCCATCTACGTCAAGGAATAGGTCAAGGTTTTTTGATAAATGTGTCCTTTTTCCTCTGAGCTCATCTGGGAAGTGTTCTTCTTGCAATCTCTTAATGTCAGCTACACTTTCACTCATAGAAGTGCTTTGCACATTCTGTTTTTGCAGAAATGAGTCAGATCCGACGGTTTCAATAGGCTGGCTTATATCTTCTATGTGATTCATAGAGTCAGTCATTTGGGCCTTCATCACATTCCATTAAATCACTCATATCATCATGACTTGTTGCCTGTCCAGAAGCAGGTCCTGTCAAATCACCTGGGTCTTCAACAGGTTCCATCAACTCAGCTGGGCTCTCACAGCCCAGGGCCTCCCCAAGAGAAAAAGAGGTGATATGAGTGTCATAATGTCGACTTTCTGGCCAGTAAGATTCAGCTTTGCTTAGAAACTCTGGACCATTATACCACAACTCCCTTTTTTCTTCAAACAGTTCTGGCCTTGTCGCAATATCAGCAGGGTTGGACTTGGTATGAACATAACACATATTTGTTTGTGGTTGGTCTCGCTTGATCTCATTTACTCGGTTTGCTACAAATGGTGGAAGGAGTTTGTTTGATTTCATCCAACCAAGTACCACTAAGCTGTCTGTCCACAGATACAGATCTTCTATTTGTATCCCAAGGTTGCTCCTAATATATTTCAATAACCTGCTCCCTATTAAGAACCCCAGTAGTTCTACCTTTGGAATTTTTAGGTCATCTTTATCTTGAGCCCGGGATACATGGGATTTGGCCATTAAAAGAGATACTGAGCTTTGCTCTCCGCACTCTGCTTTCACATAACAGGCGGCTGCATATCCATGCTTGGCTGCATCTGTAAAACAGTGCAGGCTGAATTTGATTTCTGCTTTTGGTGCATCTATTCCAATATATCTTGGCACAGCAATATCTATTGCAGATCTCAATCTTTGTAAGTTTGACTCAATGGCTTCAATGAAATCTTCTGTCAGCTTTGTGTCCCATTTTGCTTTGGTTTCACAGATCCTTTGAAATATGATTTTCATTGGTAGTACTAATGGGCATACAAATCCACAAGGATCATAAATCCGTGCCAGAGAACGAAGAACCTTTCTCTTTGTGTCTACTGGAACATCTGGCTTGCAGTGACTCTCTGTGACCCTCAGTTTCAGTTTGTCGTTTTTGATGTCCCAGAGTAAGCCAAGCACCTTGGTCTCCTCGTATTGGTCAGGCTTTAAAGGTTTAGGTATTATCTTCATGAACGTTTCATTGTTAAATTGAATATTCATAGACAGCCGGTCAAATGCATTTCTAGTTTGTTCAAAAACAACCTGGGCTTCTAGAACTGAGTCTGCTCCTGTAACCAAGTTGTCTACATAACATCTGTCTGCGATAGTCTTCAGCATTTCTTGACCTGACCTGCCCATATGATGCCTAATTGTAGCCGAAAGTAGGAATGGACTTGAAATCACACCAAAAGGTACCCTGCAGAACCGTAGATATAGGAGGTTGTCCTCTGTTGGCTCTTTGCTTAAATCTTTAATCCACAGGAACCTAGTGACATCACGATCTTCCTCTTGAAGTCCGACTTGAAGAAAAGCCTTCTCTACATCGGCTACCATGCCTACTTTTCCCGTACGAAACTTGATAAGAAGGGCAGTCAGGTCTTCAAGCATAGATGGGCCAGCAAATAAACATTCATTTAGGCTTTTACTGCCTGTTGTTTTGGCAGAAGCATCATAGACAATCCTCCCCCTTTTTCCTGTTGACTTTACTATGTGATGAGGAAGGTAATGAACAGGATGATTTTCCTCTGCATTTTGTATCTCCGTTATTTCAATGATGCCCAACTCAAGTTGTTCTCTCAGAATGGTATCATACTCCTTCAATGTATCTTGGTCTATTCTCTTCAGTATGCTCCTAAGTCGACCAAAAGCTAAACCAAAGTTTGATGGAAGGTCAGGTGGGAACTCAATCCAAGGAAATTTCACATTGTATCTGCCATCAGAATATTGCACTGTCTCATTAAAGTGACGTACTGCATCTTCCTCTCTCGATGCTTTTGGAGAATCTGTTATGCCGATGCTTTCCAAGGACCATAGAAATTTAATGTCTATGTTTCTCAGTGGCAGGTCTGGTTCAGTGAAATAAGGGCAACTCGGTAGATGGCATTGGCAGTATGTAACCATGGACAGATCATCAGTCACCTCTTCTGGGGAAACATTGCCAGATATTACCCAGCCAAAATCTGTGTCCAGCAAGAACAAGTTTGAAGCCAACTCAATTTTACCATCACGCATGAAGGAAGAGTAAAAATCATTGCCTACAAGTAGGTCGATGCCCTCTCCAGTAGTGTCATCATCTGCTAGTATGTCAATGCTATGATTGTCCATTTTCGCTACTGGGATCCTGTCCGTTATACGAGGTACAATATTAACCTGTATTTTGATGCTTTTACCCCGTTTTGTTTGTACATTAATCATTGTGGAGGGACTTACTGTTTTTTGTGGCTCAGTGGCTCCAAATGTATAAATTAACAATGTGTCTTGCTGGAGTATTGGTAGACCTAGTTCTTTAGCTACCTTTTCAGTGATGTAGCTACGTTGGCTACCACAATCCAAAAGAAGTCTACTGTTTCTTCTTTTCTGACTGTCTGGGTTTTGTAATGTTACCACTGCGGTCTGCAAAAAAGTATAACAGTTAGCTATGTCACACATTGTTTCCATTTGCCCAGAATCAGTTGTTTTTTCTTTTAGCTCACCTTTCAAAACCATAGGACAGAAGATGAGTAGGTGATCTTCCTTACAACGGAAGCAGGATATCTTTCTTTTGCATGAGTCTATTTTATGGTCTTGTCTAAGACACCGGTGACACCTATCGTTGACCTTCTGCTTTCGGGCTTCTACCCCCTTGACCTTGAGACAGTTTGCACTGGCATGATTGGTCATCTTACAGAAGAGGCACGGTTTTCTGTTTTTCTTATGGGGTGGCTCATCCGTCGGACACTCATGTTTCCTTTTCAGATCCTGCCTTGGTCTTTTGGGAACTGGATGTGGCTCAGTCCTTATGTGTAGGGCTTCTGTAGTGCTGGTGGATGGCATTGTGGAATTTGATATAGGCACCACTACTGCTGATTTTTCCATAGCCGTCACAATTCTATGGAGACTGTCCCGGATGGCCGTCATGCTGTTGTCACCCTTACCTAAGAGATGATGTTCGTGGATTACCTTTTCGGGAAATTTGGACAGCACCATCGCCCTCAGGTGGTTTCCATTGGGAGGTTCGCCTAGCTTCTCCAAGACACGTAGGTGACACTCTATTTGATCCAGTGTGCTCCTACAGCTTGCACTGGTACATTCTGCTTTAGGCAGGCTAGTAATAGCAGTATAGTGCGCATCAATTAGAGCATCTTGAGATCCGAACCTTTTCTCCAACGCATCAATTGCCAGTGAATAGTTTGCGTCTGTTGTAGAGAGGCCAGAAATCGTTTCTAATGCCACTCCAGTAAGGCATCCCATAAGGTAGGCTAGCTTGTCAGAATCTGCAATTGCTTGCTGGTGTATGTTTGATTTGAAGCGGTCCCAAAATTCATTCCACTTTAGCCTGTCACCATTATATGTGGGAAGGCTAAGCTTCGGAAGTTTTGCTGTTGGTATTGACTTGGTCTGCATTGTGAGCGCTTCAAGCTCAGTCAACACATCCTCAGCCTCCATCTGGTCATTTGTCATGGCATCGATATCTTTCTCATGGCTACCCGGTGTCTGAAGAAATTGGTACAATTCCTTTTCAAATTGCTCCATACCTTGCTTTAGTTTAATACGGCAGAGAATGAGGTCCTCTTCAGGTGCTCCTCCCTCACGGCACCTACGAAGCAGCTCCTTCCCCTATTCAGCAAATTCGGTTAATCGCCGGTTACGCAACTCCAGTCTCTTGTAAATCGTCTCCATTTTTCAAAAAAGGCGCACTAAGTGTACGTATTACTTTCTAAGGCGCGTTGTTTCGTCCTTGACACTGTCTGAAATGTGTACAAAACAACACGGTCTCACAGAACTGTATTGAAAAATACGGCAAGTAAAAATTCTTTACAGAAAAACATAGATTTTTACCTTAGGTTTTACAGCGATTTACGTCGAAATCAACGCGTCCAGATGTAAACAGCACCAAGGCAAAACGCGTCTTGCACAATATTTTGTAACCAGGGACACGTAAAAAACTTATTTTATGTTTTAAATCGTTTTCAAAGAAAACGGCGCCAAAATGCTTTGACAATTCTACGAAAATGAACACGAGAGCCGCCCGGATCGGGGTTCTCACAGCAGACGGACTGGCCGGCAAGCTTATTCTAAGCCCTTAGGCGGCAATTGAAAATCAATGCAATATTCACTATATTGTTTAAAAAATACCACATCAACTACTTATTTCACCAATTACAATGAACACACTAGATTTTTCTTTCATATAATCAAATAATTTTGTATTTTGTAGGTAGACAAACAGTACCTCCGCATAAAAGAAACCGGTAATTTTCCGATAAAACGCAGTGTGTCATGGTATTTATTTTAAGCTTACCATAGATAAGTAAAAAAAATAATTAAACTTACTATAGATACAATACGTCATAAGAGGTCAGTTTATTCACTTTTACACACGAATTTAATCGATTGGTTAATTACCACTTCACACCAAATTCATAATCAAGTAGCACATTGAGCTTAATAACTACATATTAAAATTGCTTATTTTATAAACACGTGTTCTTACATACTAATACAAAAATGTATATTAGGGCCTTTTCCCGTAACATAACATTAAAATAGGTATATATGGGTAATGCATTCATAATGCTCCGATTAAAACACAAAACACTTATTAAACGCCATATTTTATTTGAGTACATGATTAATCATAAAGTATAGTTAGAGGGAATTTAGACATGGGAAAGCCAAACCTAGTCTGGCGTCCCAATCAAATCCCAGCATCTCCACCATTTTTGTCGCGCCTTCTATACCTTTACGTAAAGATGCCTGAATCCTAGTAGGTATAGATATAAATTGGGCAACAAAGAACGCATACATTTTATAATATACATGAAATAATAACAACTATTGAGAAATCTGCTATCGCTAGCTACCCTCACATAGCCTTGAGGCTATTACCAGATTCCATTGTCCCCGCTAAATGCGGGGGAGTCCTAGAAGGAGTGCCCTTCAACACCCCATCACAGACGACTATACCTCCGGTCTGAGCACTCGTAATAGTGCCCTGGTGCCTTACGTAATCCTGCGGGATCTGGTAACCAGAGAGCCCACATTAACCTTGTCTTGAGTCTCTGCGTGTACAGAGCTCTGACCCTGGACTACTTCGAATTATTGGGGATGACGTATACAGAGCCCCAACCCTGGCACCTGCCGGACACCCTATCACGGACGACTATGCCTCCGGTCTGAGCACTCGTAATAGTGCCCTGGTGCCTTACGTAGTCCTGCGGGATCTGGTAACCAGAGCCCACATTAACCTTGTCTTGAGTCTCTGCGTGTACAGAGCTCTGACCCTGGACTACTTCGAATTATTGGGGATGACGTATACAGAGCCCCAACCCTGGCACCTGCCGGACTTGGGGGCAAAGCCCCCAAGAGGACCACCACCATCCCCTACTTGTCCTGGCCGCTTCCCAACTCAAGTCGCCCGTGACATTATGGCTATGCCTGTGTGCTTCCGGACACACCCATTGTGAGCCTCGGGGCTCCCTGTCCAATGACTACCATGTTAATTTACTTTGTGGCGTGTGATTGGACTATGTATATTTCCTACCGTTCCACACGTATGTGAATGCGGTTTACCCATTATTACACCTCGCGGTCCTATGAATAATGAGTTATAAGCACTTACCAGAATATTTCCTGGTTATTTTCCTTGAGGCATAGCGGCCTCCCACGTGCTTACCCTTGTTCTCCAGGGGGTACCCTTCATTGTACCTCCATACGTCTTACCGCCGTCGCGCCCATTTTCTGTCTACAGAACAAAAATCTCGTTCAAACACTCTGCACTGAACTGTATTGCCATAGTGCAAAGAATAGATACATAATTTAAGTGACAGTGACACTTACCAATTGTTGACGGTGACTCGCATATAGCGCGACAGCAGCAGCGCATTCTAAAGAACTACCAACTTACACTGCGATCCCCAAGACGCCTCCCAAGCGTGGGGATAATGGCAAATACCCCCTTAATAGGGGAGGCTGTGTTCAGCAGTGGACGATCTAGCTGTTACAGTACTATATAAGATAATTGAATATGTGAGAAGCTTAGACTCTGGTCCACTGTTACTAATCTGTAAGAGACGCATTGCGCAAATCCACGCTTTTATGAAAATGGAATTTTCCAGAATTTTCAATCAAAATTGAGCATTCATGACGCGTATTAATTTACCCCTGATCCATCATCTTTATGCTCACTGTATTGGACCGCCATTTTTAATTAATCACTTTAATATGTACATGGCCATTACCTTGTATAACTTGTTATATGGCTACTTTCCATTATAATTTAATCACATTATTGAAATCGTAAAAGGAAAAAAATCATTTAGAGGTGCCGATTCGACACCCCCATACCTTCCTGTGGGGTACATAAGAGGCAACAAAGAGAAATTATTCGATGCTGGGAAGTTGTTTTTCCGAAGAAAACCTTACCTTACAGCGATTCGCAAGACGCCTGCCAAGTTCAACGGTAGACGTCGTGGCTGTTGATGAAAATCTTCTCCCAAACGATGATCTCAATCTTCACGGGATGCATGGCCATCGTCCAGTCAAAGAAGGTTTATATCGGCTATCGTAAAAGAGGTATGGAAAAACTGTTTTTTTTTATTAATTGATTTGTAAGCAATGTTTTTTTTTGGTAAGTGATGATGTGGTCCAGGATGTTGTTCAGACTAACCTAGAGTTACTGGCTCTCAAGGACAGTTGCCGGAATACACCGTTAGGTGCTTGGCGACAGATTTTCAACTTGAGGGTGGTAGCGAGCCAGGCGGGCATTCGCAAAATGCCCTACCACCATGCTGTAACGACTGCTATCCTAAGACAACAACCGGGACCGACGGCTTAACATGCCCTCCGAAGAACGGAAGTGCTCAGTAGTAATGTCAGCAGCGGTCACCTATCCAAGTCATGACCGCGGCGGACGTTGCTTAACTTTGCTGATCGATTCAGAATGGCTAAGAAAACTTGGCTACGAGCGCTTCAATGTGACTTGTATGTCACTAGTGACATAAAGCTTTAACAGTCATATTGAACCTATCGTCAATAAGTTATATAATCTCATAGCCGCTCGTCTATTATCCTCTCTAATCACTGGATATTGGCAAAATTACGTCAGCTACGAAGAAGCCACCTATTACAGAAGAAGAATTATAGAAGTGTAATGAAAATGGAGCTCAGTCATAGGTTTCAATCATTATCGTATTTTTATACCTGTCAGAAAAAGTTATATGAAATAATAACAAATATTTTTAAAAGAATCTTAAAAAAACATTAAATAATATATAAATAAAACACTTTAAAAAGTATAAAATTATATATCTAGTGACAATTCCGCCTAATTTTCCTGTTATCTACGTGACTTCACAAACATCACGCAGCCTAACCGGAAGAATACCCGACTAGTTTCGCTTCTAAACGAAGCATCTTCAGGAGGTCTTGACTCACCGAGCGCACGATCGAGACACGACTTTTTTAAGTGTTTTATTTAAATATTATTTAATGTTTTTTGACGATACTTTTAAAAATATTTGTTATTATTAAGTATGGATTTCCGCAAAGTAACGCCTGAATCTATTCATTACCTAAAGTTATATGAGGTTATACTTATAGAATTTGTAATTTTCAATATGGGCATTTTAGCATTTTGCACTACCTATACAAATCGCCAACATACTGTTTTGCAGATATAGTTACTAGGTTTTGAAATCAGACAACTAAATTAAAAAATGTATGACTGTGCCAATTATCAAATTCCAATTTTTACATTATAATTATAGATTTAATGTGATAAAGATGACTATAGGGTAGTTGTTTGCGACTTATAACATGTATTATTCTGTATCGTGTGATGGTTGGATAGCAAATGAAAGCAAAGCTGCGGGGCGATCACGTATCTTCTGTAGCAATGAAATTCTGATTGCAACAATCAAAAATTACAGTTTTGACAGATTTTGTATCAATGAAAAAGACAGATAGGTAACAGGCCTTCTTGTGCCCAAACGTTAGTCACCGACCGTTTTTTTCTTTTATACCTGAGACGATAACTGACATATAGATCTACATTGATCGAATTAAAATTTCGTTATATAAATTCTAAGAGTTTGTAATAACATAGTACAGATACAGGTTGTACTTCCATGGTCAATATTTCCTTTGATTTCATATTATTATTATTCTAAAATCTAATTTTATTTTTTAAATCTAATTAAATCAAAATTTAAGTTTATATTGGCATTTATTTTAAAATATGAGTAGTAATTTCTTCTTCCTCCCCTAACACAAATTAGCCCAAAATATATCTTCCTCCACTCCGCTTCAATTTTAGGGTGTAATGGCCAATTGGTATCTACACTTTGGATACTGCACGTTTCATACGCTTGATATATCCTGTCAAATAAAACCAAATGTAATAAAGCGACTATGATATTTTTTGTTTTTTTATGTTTTGCAATAATGCATGCTCTGCGGATAACATTAAAAAAATAAGAGAGCCAAAATTTAAGTCATGAGCGGGAATAAAATAAGTTTCTCTTTTCTCCGAATACGAAAAATAATAATAATAAGAAATTACTACTGGTACTTTAAAATATATACCAATATAAACTTAAATTTCAATTATTTCTTTGGAAGACCAACAGTATAACAAATATCTTATATAACTAATAACAACAGATAACCAATTATAGGTCCTCACGGATAGCTATCTTATAAATGACATTCAAATTATGAACACCTTGATACAACTTAGTCTAAACATTATGCTTATAATTAAATTCAAACAGTTAGTCGAGGAACTCTCTGCTCAACAACCGCCTAGCCGATGCAATGCTTGTACCAAATAAGTCAAGGCCAACTCTCTTGTCTATCTCATTAAAATTACTGCTCACACGTAACAGGTAAGAATTTTGCCTTTGTTTTATTTAGATTTTAGTATAATAAAAATATAAAATAAAAGCAAATACTGACCATGGGAGTACAACCTGTATATATACTATATTATGACAAACTCTTTAGTATAGAATGGATAGTGTGAAATTTTTGATTCGATCAAAGTATATGCCAGTTATCGTCTCAGGTATAAAAGAAACAAAACGTCGGCGACTAACGTTTGGGCGCATGAAGGTCTGTTACCAATCTGTCTTACAAAATCTGTCAAAACTGACAGTTACATTGTTGCAATCAACAGTTCATTGCTACAGAAGATACGTGATAGCCCTGCTGTGCTTAAATTGCAAAGATTTGTTCCGAGATGGTTATTGTGCATCATGTATATGGAAAATAGTGCCTTGAAGCAAATCTACCTTCATTACGTTCTTGAATGGCCAAAAATATGCATTGGCTGAAATAATCCTTAATTCTTTGTCACCTGTTGCGTCCATTTAAATGTCTGAACTTAATTTTGTTATAGTTAAAATTAGAACACGTTGTTTAGAATTTAATAAATTATTACAGAACAAAGTTTTTGTGCTCCTATAATTTGTAAATTTTAGTGCTTGAAAACTTATTAGAAATTTTACCAAAAAAAAATTTGGCTATAGTATTATCACAAATTCTTCTCTGTACTTACCGTTCTTCTTTATAGTGTCAATTAGAATCCATAATTTAAGATGTCGAGTAGTACAAATAACATCAATCTACGTTAATGTCGAAGTATAGCAGGTAGGTATAACCGTGACCACATAATCACTGTAATGTTAATAGATAACAATACCGTGACATAATGCTCGATAACGTCTGATACAGTGGCAGTAGGTAACAAATGATTACACGCTTGCAATTAATGTTGGCGTACACTCGCTGACATAATTAGTTACGGCGGGGTATCTGTGATTGTCGTCTAGCCATAAATTAGTCATTAGTTAGATACTGCATATCAAGCAGACCTACCGCCATATCTTTTTTTAGCAACAATGGCAATTTAGATGAAATTTATTCTGATATTTAACTTCAGAAGGCGAATTGTTTTCGGAGGAATTGTGTAAAAATTTAGTGTTAAATGGGCTTAGGAACTAACGGCCTACAGCCTCCAGATTTTGACCAGTCTTGATAAGAGATTGAGCATGTAAGGGCTTAATTTCTTATCAAGACGATAACAGATTGAGCCCTTATGAGGGCAGGAAATCATTTAAATTTTTAAAACCTATCAGATTGTCCAAGAATTTGTTTGTATGTTATTGTATAATGTCTCTTGACTTATCGATGTAAAACACAATTTTAATAACCGCCACAACGAATAACTGCTTTCTCTATAATCATTCTAGACTAGCCAATGACGAATTATCCTGCCTAATTTCGGATTGGCTGATACGTTGTGGTGCCAACCCTTCCTTCCCTAATTGGCTGTAGTAAACATGGCGGGAAGTTTCATAGAAATGGAACTTGGCGTCAGTCACTGCTATAAAAACTCTCTATCTCAACTTCCAAAGATCTCTTTTCTTACCAGTAATAATGAATATTTAACTGGGTACATTTATTACGAGTATAACTAATATACAATTAAGGTATAAACAATGTATAAACGTTATTTTAACAATGAACTTTGACGGTTAATTATGTGCATTGAGTATAATACATTTTCTAGATAATATGAGCAATGTTATTTTAAACTCGTGAATACAATGATTGTGTGAAACAGTAAACAATTCTACAAACGTCAAAAAATAGATAAAATTATAATTTTCTTGTCAGTTACAATCGTAAAATCATTACTGCTCTATGTATTTCTCATCGCGCCAATTCATTTCTTTTCTTTCGTTGTAGTTTTATAGGTCTATTACCTTATCATGCATTACTACAAAAGCCTCAACATCTAATGAACAAGCTCAAAAGAATAATGCAATAATATGGATATTGACAAGAAAGCACGGTTTTTCCACAAGCTTTTTTTATTCAAGCAATCCCTGGGGTTGCTCGACTGAATGAGGCGGCAGGTAACCAATATCACTTAATTACTTGGTAGGAAGGCTTTAATAGCCTAGTTATTACGACGTAGTCGTGGAGTCAATGAGAATCAGCCTCACTCGAGGCTTCTTAAATTGAGTTCATATTCATCCAATAACTGTCAATAAACGTATGACATGGGTTCTACAACTTTCCGATGAAGTTATCGAATAGGTTTGGTAATTGCGTTCATAATAGCTTATCAGATGTCGTTCATGGAGTTCGAATTGGAACCCTACTTTTTTCTAGGAGTTTTCTTAACAAAATATGGATAATTAACAACGTCAGGAATATTTTTAACCACGAGTGGGATTCAAACCCGCGACCATCCATCTCTATAGTCGGGACATGCTCTGCCATTTGAGCTATCGTGGTGAACGAATCATTGCTCAAATATATCTTTCCGTTCCTATTGATGAATGGAGCGAAATCTGCAGCCAAACTGAATTGGACAAGGTATAAACAAGAAAAGTTTATTTTTTTTAGTTTATTTTCGGCGTAATATTGTAGGCCTATTTGCTTAGCAATTGTTGTTGCAAAATTTACCATGTTAGGAAAATCTTTACACATAATTTTGTTCATGGATTAATTTTTATTTTTATCAATTTATGATTTGAAACAAAATACTTGTTTAAATGAGGTGCCGTTGGGAAGTTCTGGTGAGCTTCCCACAAGCTCAAAAACCGCAGAAACCAAAACCTTACCGTGGCGGGCGTGCTTTTGAAAGTCTACCGTGCGGTGCAACAACATTAAGGGTATATTTTAGACGAACGCCCCCATACAAAACGCAGCTCCAATCTCATTTTAATAATAGCGAATAAAACTCAATGGTTACGTAATCACTACCCTAATATCTAGGTTTGTGGTGCATCTGATTTTCATTAAATTATACAGTTTTGAAATTACACTAGCTCAAAAACTCGTAATTTTAGATAAAAGAAAGACCCAACTTTAAGCGTCTCTTTCAAGAAAAATAAGCATGTTTTTAATATTTCTATTGCATCACAAACATGGAGAATATAATGAACTTTCTATAATGGGAAGTTATTTATACATGTGTACTATACTTTTAAAATAAATCTGGAGCTACGAATAACTGGCTCAAACTCCTATAAGCGAGTGCTATATTAGTATATAGCACGCTATATAATAAAAAATTTAATTATAGTCCAAAAGAAAAAGGAATTTAAGCCAGAAACGATAGGTCTAATACACTATATTTACGTGTAAGTTTTTTTTTAATAACAAGTTGAGTTTATATGAAAGTTCACTCTTTGGCTGGCGGGTATATGTCCTTAACTTGACGCTTAACTTACTTTAAATGTACCCAATTAAATATTCATTATTACTGGTAGGAAAATTGACCTTTGGAAGTTGAGATATTTGTTTTTATAGCAATGACTGACGCCAAGTTCCATTTCTTTGAAACTTCCCGCCATGTTTATTACAGCCAATTAGGGAAGGAAGGATTTAGATTTAGATTTCGATGCGATCATTTTTGAATTAGGAAGATTGTGCATGTTTTGTTAATTGTGAACTCGATGAGTCCGAAATCAAAGCGGTTACTGAATGAGAGTTACAATTCCTTACATATTTATACATAGTCTCTATCTGGTATCTTGGAACTTACAAAGGAACTGCATATAACGATCGTTCCGTAATGACTAATGATGATACAAGTAGTTTGCCTCTGAGGCATCGTGATATACTGATTTTCTCAACATATTCTCGGACGGATTTTGCTCATACGATAATTATTATTCCATTTCTATGCGGATACCCAAACCACCAAATATTGTAATACTAATTTGGCTAATAATGGCTCACGCAACTTTGTAATAATAATTCTCAACTTATACACAAAGGCAACATACAGCGAGTAAGCTGAATGCTTAATACGTATATCAAAAACATTAGACGCACAAAACCTGAACTTAGCAACCATAGATATTTTCTTAGACACATAATTCATATATTTAAAGAGGAGTTAAGTACCTACATAGGTACTTAACCCTTCTAGATAATACAGTTTAGGCAGCATTAATCCTGAAATCTAGAAACAAAGGTTTTACAACCGCTTTGTAAGCTTTGTTTCAGTTAATTACATTTCGTAAATCTTGGAGCTTAGTGTAGTGTAAAGAGGCGTCATTTGCATAAAAATACGTAAAACTTCGCAGCCTTTCAGCGGCTAGTAACGAGGTATTTACGCCCAGTTGCCTCTGAATACGGAGAAATTTGGACGGAATTCAAATGTAGATTCGTATGACTTCTTTGAGCAGTATTTTAGTTTCCCTGAATGTGATTATATATTTTTTTTTTTATGTTTGTTTCTTATTGTACATATATGATGTTTTGCTATTGTGTTCCTTATGTTCAAAATAAACTTTTCTTTCTTTCTTCTTTCTTTGATTACAGTAGGTAGTTTTGAGCAAACGCGTAAGGGAACCCAGAAGGTATAATTGTTTATTCTGTGCCTGAACTGAACACATAGCTCGTTAAATAGTTTTGTGGCGTTAAGAAATCGCTCGTAGCGAAGTTTGCTTGCCCATTCTGAACCGATCAGCAAAGTTAAGCAAAGTCCGCCGCGGTCATGAGTTGGATGGGTGACCGCTGGTGACATTACTACTGAGCGCTTCCGTGCTTCGGAGGGCACGTTAAGCCGTCGGTCCCGGTTGTTGTCTTAGGATAGCAGTAGTTATAGCATGGTGCGAGGGCTTTTTGCGAATGCCATTTTACGTTTATCAGAACGCTCCCTAACCCTAAGCAGTCTGAAACTGTGAACTCAGTAAACGGCATTAGGTCATGTTTTCAAACAATCAATCAAAGTATTTATTTCAAACAACAAGGATCATGTTACAATATTTATAATTTTATTACTAATATGGTTTATATGGTTTACATGAGACTAATCTGGCACTGCGTGAAATCTGCGTCAAAACGTTACTGAAACGAATTTTACCAATAAGTTTTTAGAAATGCCGTCGCATGTGAAACCTGATTATATTGACCCACAATTTCAGGCCAATTTGCTGACATAACAATAGACTAACATTACAGCTAGACCGCTAAACCCGAAGCGCACACAAATTAGGTAATTCTAGTCTAATTTAACCTTAAT
This sequence comes from Plagodis dolabraria, assembly GCA_963854805.1. NCBI lineage: Eukaryota > Metazoa > Arthropoda > Insecta > Lepidoptera > Geometridae > Plagodis > Plagodis dolabraria. The sequence continues at coordinate 28,764,264 of OY978448.1, read as the reverse complement.
TCACCTCTGGTCGGTGCGATCGATTGTGGTGGCTAACTGGCAGTACCTAGATTGGTATGGCAGGTACAACATTAAAGGTCGCTCCTATAATAATGTTAAGTGTGTGTATGTTTCCAGTTTTGCTATTTCAGTTTAAAACAAGTGTCAAAAAGTAAATTTATCGGTGACACAACTGTTATGTACGGGCGTGACGCTTACCATCCGGCGGGCGGTCCGTCTCATCATTTTTTAACATAAAAATAATAGCTTATACATCATTTACTGTACTTACTCAAATCCTACTACATTTATAACATTTGATTGAAAACGTTATTTTAATATAACTATGAAAAGACTTGTGTAAAGTGCATGCGATGAGCTTGCCAAAACTATATAGGCTATACAAAGGATTTATAAATCAAAGGTAATACAAAAATATATCAAAAAATTTTATATATCCATAAGTGTATAATTATATGGCATTATAAGGCAAATCCCCCATGACCACAGCCTCCCCCAAAATGGGGGGGAAGGCTGTGGTCAGCAGGGGATAATCCAGCTGATAATGCAAAGGATACAGTATGGTGCATATAAATGTTGATCTCCTGTAAGTCACTCTGGCTCCTCCTGCTAGCTAATCTTGATGGCCCTGGCCACAACGCCTTACTGATGAACCTAGTCTGGGAAGACCAGCATAATTAGAGAATAACTTATTGGTAGGGCATACTATAGGCGGCATTATTCAGGTGGCAATTAAATAGTCCTAGAAATTATACGAGAAGTGGCGGGTCTCTTAGTAACTTGAGCTAAAGGTGGATTGACCACGAACAAGACACGTCGATTTTGTAAGGGAAGGGTTAGCTTCAAAATCTAAATCTAAGCTATATCTTAGGTGTTGTAAGCTGTAGCTTACGACGGACTCGTGAAAAACACTATGAACTTACGAGGACGTCGGTATTTGGTCATCCAGACTGAATATATTTCTACACTCAATAAATAAATATATATGTAGTACTTACTGTTTTGTAGCAAACAAACATACCTAAAGATCACCCAATATTAATAAATAAATATTGCGACAAATAACCAAAAACGGTTATATAATTAATTTATATGCTGTATAGATAATGGAGCTAGAGGTATATCAGCGAAATCCCTCTGTAACCTATTAAGAGAACTTTTGCATGCCAAGAACAACCGTAATTTTCATACCGTAGAACCCGCATCCAAAGCAGCATTAGTATGGTCTTAAATTAAGCAGGTGAGGGGCTCGAAGAATGAAGAGGAGCATCGAAAACTTCTAAAGGGGCCGCCTTAACTAAATCACAGGATTGCAAGAGCCTCTTCCTCTGCAAAGCTATGGATCCGGCACCCGCACAGTGAATCCATGGAGTGCTAGTTAATTCGTTTCAGTACTATATATCACTGTATTACGTAGACTTGGTTCGAATTCCGTCCTGCATCCTGACCTGTATTGTAAATGACAACAGAAATCCAGAGTTAAAGCCTAAGCCTTTGAACGTAATTGAAATTCTGACATATTCATATCATGTTTAGAAAATAAAGCATACTTATTTTGCAACATTCAAAGTAAATTTTATATATTTATATCAACACAAAGTACGTATTATATAATAGAGTGAAGCCGAAGTCGCAGTTGACTGGTCTTTGTTTAAAAATGTTTTAGCCTTTGAACATCAAAAAGAATCGCATGAGAAATCTTGTAGGAGCACCATTAAAAGAACCCCACATTACATCCTGCATTTGGCCCTGTATGTCTAAAGGACGATAGGAATCCAGAGTTGATGCCTCAGACATAATTGAAACCCTGACGTATTGATATTGCATGTCCTAAATGTACACAGAGGGATAATGGCAGAACTCGTGTAGCTTTGTTTACTGCTACTGTTAAAATTAGTAAAGCTTTTATTAGGATTTTGGGAAAATGCTTAGTGTAAATTATTATAATCTTGAACCCAATAACAGCATCTAACACATTTTCTTTGAAAGGCTATTGAACTGAGAGATTTAAATATTTTGGTTATGTCTGAAGAATTTGGTTATTGTGTTAAAATAACTGAACTGTAGCAAAGGCAAACCGATGGTTAAACCAGTTAAAAATATTGAAACAAATTTACAACCAAAGTAATACGTTGCTGTGTTCACAGCAAGAAGGATGTGCTCGCCTACACATGTTTTATAATGTAATTATCACTGGTGTTTATTTTTGTGTATATCCAGATATGTGAAACATCAATAAACAAAAAAAAAAGTGATACGACGACTGGTTAAAAAATTATATGCGATTGAACGGTTTTGTTATGACTGACTTTAAGTTCACATGTTATACAATTAACGCAGTTGAAATATAAATTAGATACATTAATTAAATATACAATACGATTATAAAATAATAACGAATGCCGGACATTCTGCGTTTTAAATATGTCCTTTGTACACTATGATACTGAGGAGCTATGTAGGGCGTAATTTTTAGTGTAATGATTATGGCTAAAGACCCCTAGAGGGGATTACTGTGAACTTGTCTCGAACTTAAAAGATACCGCCTCTAATATTCTTATAATACTAAGAACAGATACCACGATCTAAGTAATAAATCAGCTATTTGATATTCTACTCTTTTATAGTACGAGGTTCAAAATGTTGTTGGTATTATTTTGAAGTTTGCATTTTTTTTTCATGTTATTGTGAAAGAACAAGCTCGAGGCGCATCTGATGTTAAGAAAATGGTCATTTTACACAAAAACTTTTTTTGAGGCCAATCGATCCTTATATGGATCAGAAGTCTCTACTGGACCGACTGAGGTTTGAGTACTAGAAATGTCAGAAATCGTGAATAACTTTTTCCATACATTTGTACGGAAATAAAGGGGGGTATAAGATAATTACAGTTTTTGTCAAGCTGATGAATGACAAAATGACTTGTCTATGTCCAGTATACGAGGCTGACACACTGAATTTTTTTTTTGAACGAACCATTTTCTTCTAAATTATTCAAAACGTTTTTAATAACCTTTCTTGACACTGGTACTTGTAAATGGATAGTCTTATTCGCGTACCACACCAATGTCGGTTAATGATGATGATGTTTGTGTTCTTGCTTAAGTATGTTAGTTAATTAAACAGTAAGTTACATTTTCAATACTGTCACAACATTGTTGATAGAAGTGTGTCTAAGGACTCATCAGTGTGGAATAAGTGCGGAATGAATCATGTTATAATCAGAAAAAAGTATCGCCAACCACATAATAAATAATAATTACGCCAGATACCAATTACGTAAGTTACCTCGAGCGAACACTGTATAAGGAAAATCTCTGATTGGGTACCGCTGCGGAATATTTCTGTATTTTGCTGTTAACGTTCACTTTACTATGTTTTCATCAAAAGTCTACAAAGCGCTGCGTTATCACGCAGCGCTTTGCAGCGCATAGTATACGATAGTAAGCGGCCGCAATCTAAGTGTGTGCAGGAGTGATTGCGAGAGACTCATTAGATCAACGATGCCTAAATAAATTATTTTGACTTAGATCTCTTTAATATCTAGTTTATTTTCTAGTTCACTACATTTGGAGGCATAGTAGAAAAATCCTATAAAACCCGAACATTCAGCAGTTGTTTATATTAATTATGAAGTGAAGTTGAATATAAGTAAAAAATATCCCTGGATTTTACGAAAAGTTTTTAAAGACACCATTTAAAATGCCTCTACTAGAATAAACGCACAAAAAACTGTATCGGTATCATTTATACTTATACTTTTTATAGTGATATATTTATTTATACTTACTTATCTATATATCTTATGTTCGTTTTCTGCTGATCTTACTTTGTTAAGGGTTCCCATAAAATTAAATGACATCGTCAGAAAAGACACAACATTTATTAATATTGGACAAAGTTACCCGTCACAACATGGATATTGTCCATTCTTGGTTTATCCGCGCATTCGACCGTGAAATCAAGAAGTTTGAAGTCACAATCAAACTTCAACCTTAGTGTTACTAATTAATGCTTTATATTTAAATTTTAGTAGAATACATATTTTGGCGAATAAATATCTTGTTTATAAATCAAAGTACAAACTGGAGACTATACAATCAGTTTTACGTAACTATGTTGATCTCCAGCGGTTTTCGGACGGCATCTTTTTAAATATGGCGCGACGCTTGAAAGAGTTTTATCGTTATGATCGGCTATCACTTCGTGTTGATAACTTGATATAGTTGTAAGTATAAGAAACTTCGCCGATTTCGGGATAATTTCGGATTTTAGATAGATTATTCTACATTGCTTTTGCGTGGTGTTCATAGAGAAAATAAACTATTATTTAATATATGTTGCAGTGTCTTTCTTTGTGCTGTGCTACCTTACAGGAAACAATGTAACTACCGACCTCTTATTTTGGGGAAATTAGGTGACTACTGTTAGTAGGGATCATCCTAATTAGATTTAAAATTCTGAATAAGTTTTTTGTTTAATATACTTAGGTCTAAATGTCAATAGTATTTATTTATATGAAACTTGTACTTAAAGGAACGTAATCGTTTACTTTGGCTAGTATGAAATAACCTCATAAAATATGTGCTAAATCGTTATTGCAAACGAAATACATAAATGCGTTTGTTTTATTAATAAAGTTAATAAAAACTACAAAAATGATTAGTACATTCTACTCTGACTACATAATTATATCCTCTCCTCTTATATCCTCTACATATATCTACATAAATCCAGAAAATAGATGGAAAAGCATTTGTATCAACACCTTAAGCTTAATGTGATGAATTCTCCTAGGTCAAAGAAACCGCAATCCCACCAGCATAACTGACTTACTTGACCCAATACAAAAACATGTGGGACTCAGACCCTGTCCTGATTTTAGAATAAACGTAAACAAGCTTGCGGGTCGAAGGAATTTGCCGCGGGTCACAACGCACGCTCTAAGCATTAATTTTTCAAAAGGCCGTGACAGTCGTCCATATGGGTTCGGACGCGACACGTTTACAAAATAAAACCTTTTGATGTTGTAAATTTGAGTGGAATTCTCTTCAGAACGCGGATGAGAGTTTTCAATGGCGGTTTTCTCGGCTTTTAAACATGTTTTGTAATATTTGATGTAACATTGTTTTAGGAACATTTTTATGGGTAGTGCTGAAAGAGTTTTTATTCAACTTTGTTTTGCTACGAAGTTTACATTAGAGCTGTTAGAGGATTTGTATTATTTGTTTTCATCAAAATATTTAAACGTTATATATCTATAATCTAGTTATAAATCTATAATATCTATACGTTACAAATTATAGGGTTATTTTGGTCATCATATCTAAATAAAATTGCATCAGAGTTTATAATTAATCTTCTTGAATTGCCGTGAAAATCACCGGATAATATTCGGTCTCTTTTTGGAATATTTCATCCGAGTTCTGATTTGCCAAAAGCACATAAGTAAATATCATCAAGCATATACAAAAAAAAAGTAAACAAAGATTCGTAACCACCTACATTGCATTAGATAAGCGTAAAATTTCCGCGAGGGCTAGATTATGAACAACAGGAAGGGGAATAACAATATTACTAATTTATGTTAAAAAAATGTTTGTTGGCAAAACCCATTAAATATCTAACCTAGGGTTCAAATCTACTCAAAGTTCCAAAGTGACGCTTTGCGACACTCAAAAAATACGGTAGTTCATAAATTGTCACTGAACATAATACTAATTAAAAGCAGAAGTTTACATTTGTTTTCTTCAGTTAGCGTTTGATAACCTTGCATGCGTGTTATTTGGTGCCCAACCACCTGACGATAACTAGCGATATATTATAGAAACATTGTTGTAGTTATTGGATAACCCCGTTTTTATTTAGTCACTTTCTTGTTTGTCTGTCATTTGAGGTGAAATGAAGCAAATTTCGAACACTTCCCGATTAGCGATCTAGCTGACACTTTCAGGGTAGCTCAAAACTCAATGACTATGCACACAACACGTGTTATTTATATTATAATTTTAATCTTTCTTAATTATCATAATTTAAAATAGGTTTCATACTTGGCCATATACGATAGTTTTATGTTTGCAGTAACGCGTGCTATGCGGATTACATTACAAAATTACAAATTTTCGAGAGGAAAAATTTAAGTCATGTGCGGGTTTTGACCCCGCGTCCATTCGCCCCTTTAGCTGAGCTAACATGACAATTGAGTCATAACTCAAATTTTTCCTATAGTTCTCTAACCATAGTATTGGGATTGGATTTCACATACGTGTTTGTCATCACAGCCCTTGGATAAAATAATATCTTGAAATAGACATAGAAGGAATCCTAAACAAACTTAAACCAGACAAATGCCCACCGACTGCCAAGTCCCAAGTAAGTCTAAACTTTTAAACAAATCGACCCAACTTTTCTCTTTATTTATTATCCTAATAAATAGAAGCATTTCAAAACTTTGAAGTATTCCCTGATTTCTAAAATATTTATCCTCGAACTTGAAAATAAGTGTATTGGAATAAGGAGCATGTTTTTTGAAACATAACAGGAAGTCTTTTTTTAACACGTAATCAAGTAAACATATTTTTAATTTATAGAATATATAGATTTTTTTTTACTGTATGATATGGTGAAAAACTACGATACTATCCACGCTGGAACATGCTTCCTTGCTGTAACAACCAGATCGTCCACTGCTGAACACAGCCTCCCCTATTAAGGGGGTAATTGCCATAATCCCCACGCTTGGCAGACGTCTTGGGGATCGCAGTATAAGTTGATGATGATGATGATGATGAGCTTTATTACTCCTTGTTTCACCAATGTCACAAGAACTACAATACATGTTATTAAGCAGTTGGAGTCCAAATGAAATCAAACTAAGATCTATTCAAGAGAAAAGCTATGACTGAAGAATACTTATTTTACTATGTACTCGTATGCTTATTATAACTGTGATTTTTTGTGAAATATATTCTCTATATTTTCTCTGTGACTGTCTTTTATGTGACTTGAGAGATTTGTCTTCACCAATAACCTCAATTCCATTGTTTTTTTTTTATCATGTAACCTCATTAATTAAAAGAATGTTAATGCTTATATTTCATCTATTAAAATTAATAACTAATAATATTAACTAATAATTTGTTTTCAGCTGAAGGTGAACATTGGTAACAAGTCCTGATGCAGGGCATTTAAATAGATGGTCAAACATCCACACTATCATAGCACAAATTATTGCCATCATGCCAATGTAAGTAATTTTTTTTAAATATAATACCAAGTTCTATAGAATATTTGCATAGAATGCATAAAGAAAGTCTGGTGTACAATAAGTGTGACTACAGCATGATGATGACATCTTAGAGCACAGTCACTAGCATGCGCATGATCAGTTCTTTTTGCTAGCTGCTACCAATAGGCTTGTGTTTGATTGAATCTGCATAGGTTTTCTCGTTAAGTAACATAAACATTGCAACAAATTTAAAATCTATTAACATAAACATGCAAAGAAATCAAAAATTTGAACCACAAGTGTGATTTGAACCCGGGACCATCCATCCCTCGGGCTCAAGTGTTTCCCCGTGGGGTGCCGGGTTTGAATTTACATGTAACATGCTTCCTCAACAATGTTACATGCTTCCTTAATTTTATTATATTATTATACTCTCTGTGTACTTGAAGACTTTTACCTAGCCTTGTTCACTCACGAAGGCGCACCCCTCCACAGTAAATTATTGATGGTATGCATGGTAGGCCTCGTTTGTACACTACGTATATAGTGCGGATGTAAATGCTAATGGTATGTACAGTACAACAATAAAATGTTAAATATGATCGCTTCTAGACAGTATAAGTTGCAACTATACTCAAAAATATGGAAAAACGTGCCTTTGCCTTTGGAAAATTTGGCCGTATCCATATTTACGTGATGGTAAGAAATTACTCATTTATTATAATGATATTTAATACTTGCACTTTCGAATTTCATAGTCGAGAACGCGACTATGTCCGACAAATAACATTGTAATAATATGTCAAATACCATGTCGAATATTAACGTAAGTTTTAATAATGATAATCGTATATTTTTCAGCCGTCTGAAGTAACTTTTTACCATCAATTTCAGTACTAATAATTGATATTGTCCTAAATCCTAAGAATAATTAATACTATACAAGTATCATAATATATCCGTTTCGGTTTATGAAACTGTTTGTACTCAAATTTCTGCTTTATAGCGTTTTTAGCACATATCATTAGTGATTAAGTGACGTGTCAATATTTAAAATACGTTTTGTGAGATATTAGATTTTAATTAATATTACCTACGTTATAATGAGAGTAACAAACACTCGATAAAGGAATTTAGATGTATTGCTAAATTTTTATTAAAACTGCTTAGTTCTCGTACCAAGTTACATTACGAGTAATGTACAAGGAGAAAATTATTCGTCGTACAGAACTAAGTAGGTATGTGTAAGGAATTTTTTTTCGTTAATTACTGTGTTATGTAAGCGGAAACATATTCGTCACATAACACATTAGGATTAAAATACTAAGAATTATTTGTCTTCATACGTTACTCCTGATACACACAAAAAATATATTCAACACGTGGTACCTACTCTTATTTTCTAGAGTTTAATACTAATTTCATCTCGGCGATTAATTTCTTCTCCCCATTTACATTGTCATTACCAAATAGTCACGTGAATCACGTACAATACGTTAGCTGTCATCACGTAATTACACGTAGAATCACGTAGTCATTGTTAACGATCCGTAATTAACTTGATATGAATGTGCATGGCTGTAATGGGTCCCTTTGAGGTATAACTACATTCAATTTGAATCTCCATTAGGTATATTGAATTGAAAAACGTGACATATATGGGGGTTATGATGCAAGGATAAACTCTGTATGTAAGATGTTTCTGAGTTTTGTACACCGTTTTGCGTGATTTGTTTCTGAATCAAGAAGGTTAATCTTGGTATGGTGTCATACACCTTTCGTAAAATTCACTCTCATAATCAGGTCTAATAGAAGAAACAGTTGTAATGTATAAGGTACTATTTATGACGATTTATACTTATTTTTAACTTTAACGGTTACAAATACCATCTTCCTAACTTTATCCCACGTGTGCGAGGTTTCATCTAACAACGCAAACTCAATACAATAACCATACTATTGTACAAAGTTTTATTCTTTTGACCGGCCACTACCCTGACATTCCTGATAGTCAATCTCCAACCTTCCATATGATTACTCTCTCACACGCAGACACACAAGCACACATTTATTATGAACAAATATACCTCTTTACACTTTGTTCCCAAGGGAGCACGATATAACTAAAAATACGTTTATCTATTTGTTATGGTGTATGTACCTTTATACATAATGAATTTCAGTCTATTACTTATAGTTACTATATAGTAATGCTAAATTAATTACTACATACACTATAACAAATAGATAAATGTATTTTATAAGAATGCATATGCATTCTTCACTAGAAGCGTTTTAATTTTCAACGTTGACTTTCACAAAATCACTTACAAGCAACATAATTTTCAATCATAATATGTAAGTTTACCTCACATTCAAATGTGGACTTATGGTATGTGGTACTTATGTACTGTTTGAGAAATAGGTATGTATCCATGTCAAAATACCAGTGATATAATATACGAGCGGGTAGCACTACTCGTACTTGATTTCATAGGTATGAGAATTTCAGTCACAAGTAGGTTTCAAAAATACCAATTATTGTAAATCTGTGACCATAGGCTATTTTGACGAATCAAAGTGGCAGTACAATGTAGTATAATATTTCAATATTAAAATTTGTAATTGACCTTCATAAGAGCGTCGTAGACGCCTAAATTGAATAAATGATTTTGACTTTGACTTTGATTGACTCAGACGGTGAAATTTACACAAGATTTCTTTGCTAATAGCTTTTGTTGAAATGAAAAAAACTAGTTGAGTTAATTTATTTTTCAGTATCAGCGTCCCACGTCATATAATGTATGCCACGTCAAAATAGTAAAATTAATTGAATAGAAATTGCTAGACCCCATAGTTTGCTACTAGTTTCGTAATCGATTCACTTGAGCAAATTATTTCAAATAAATACAAAATCCAGACCTGAACATTCAAATGCCCAACGGTCGTTGACCTCTATACCCTTCAACCTTCCGTTTGTTCAAATAAATCCTTAAATTTATGGCCTTGCCAAACAAAGTCTAATTTTGTAAATGGATATTCTCAAAACGGTTTTGTCTAAACTAAAGGCCTACATTTTTGAAAGTCTTGCTAATAAATGTTGTGTTCTATGGTCTGCATCCTGATAATTTTTAAGGCAAATTTTATTAATAGAATGGTTTCATTAACCTGGACATGTCGCATGTCGTTACAATATTGCAGGTGATATTAGTTCTTCGTGTTTTTTTTTTATGCTGTATAGGTTAGCCTTTGACCACTATCTCACCTGATGGTAAGTGATGATGTGGTCGAAGATGTTGTTCAGGCTAACCTAGAATTACTGGCTCTCAAGGACAGCTGCCGGAACACACCGTTAGGTGCTTGGTAACAGATTTTCTACTTGAGTTTGGTAGCTAGCCAAGTGGACATTCACAAAATGCCCTACCAGACTGCAATCCTAAGACAACAACCGAGACCGATCGCTTAACGTGCCCTCTGATAGTATCAGTAGTAAAGTCACCAGCGGTCACCCATCCAAGTCATGACTGAGGCGGACATTGCTTAACTTTGCTGATCGGTTCAGAATTAGCCATTCTGAACCGATCAGCAAAGTTAAGCAATGTCTTGCAAACTTCGCTACGAGCGCTTCAATATTATTAGGGCAGCCTATTCTAGCTTCTTGTTCTATTACACTTTCTATTATTTTTGACTGTAGGGACTATTTTAAATAAATACTCAGGCGTGTATCTACTATAAACTATAAATTACAAACAACCTTACTCTTATATTTATTATGAATAGTATTTGATAGCTTAACGTGGGAGATACATTAATATACTCATGTATTTTTATACTTTAAAGTTACAATTACGCGTTATTGATTATCAATGATATAAAATGCTTTGCTCGGAACAGTTTTCCAATAGCAATCCAAAGCGATGAACTGTAAATAGGTTAAAACAATAAATATTCATAGCCAAATATATCACTTTCAATCGATACGTATCTTGAAGGCACCCTTTTCATTCATTGAAAGGGTTGTTAAAGTATCCGAAGTCGATTGAGTAGATATTTTTTGAATAAGCCCGTAACTAGGTTGATACGAGAACCCTGCACGATGCTTTCACAGTTGAGTAGATTGGGAGCGCGCGTTTTATTGCGAAATTGGAGAAAAGGTAAAAATATATAGTTCAGAAACAAACCCTCTTTGGAGGCTTTAGTGGTTAAAGTTCCGTAGCAAACTGGGCTTCTTTCCACCTGTATGTGATGGTACTTTCTTTCAGAGTTTCAACATCTACAATGCTCATATTAAGTACAAGAATAATAAATAGTTATAACCACTATAATATAAAAAAGGTAATTGGAATAAGAAAGGAACGTTGTATAAAACTATATGGTGGAGTATCCTAGAAATGATAATTCTTAAAAACTACATACAGATCTTTAATGATATTTACCATTTCTAAATATTATGATTACAAGCACTAACGCGTACTAAGCGAAAATCATAAATTTACAAATTATTAGAGCACAAAATGTTTTGCCCCGGGCGGGAATATTGAATATTCCCGCCCGGGGCAAAACATTTTGTGCTCCAATAATTTGTAAATTTATGATATTTACCAGTTTTCAAAACCACTTTACTTTTTCTTATAATACACATATTTAATTATTTAAGTTTTATGTTTGATTATGTATCGTGTGGGTAGATATCGTACTATAGCTTTTTAGAAAAAAAAACTGGCTCATAACCTCAAATTAATTACTTTTAAAATGATAAACATTAACAAGTCCATTATAATTTGAGGTGTAGTTGACGAAAATAAATGCTTGATTTTTTAAGATATAGCATTATACCTCACTCTGGGTGTATAAAGACAAAAAGAAGTTCTATTAGCCCTTATGTAAAAAAAAATACAAGTAAGACCACATACATTATTGCATTACATATTTATACTACTTTATTATACATCAGTATTTTCGAATAACGATCCTGTTTTTGTACTTCAGCTTATCTGATTTTTGAGACCCGTATTTCATTATTTTTTTTAAAACGCTTTTCATTGTTGCGCGTTGTAGGGTTAAACTTTTTCCTGCTTTTCTGGAATATTCCTATCCTCATAAATTTCTAATAACAATGTATAGTATGCACAGCTACGGAACCCATCAATAAGCATAGCTCGATATGCTCTGGACCATTTTTCAACTCTTATGAATCAAGTACTACCTGTTTTAATGCAGATACTATTATTTTGTATGTGGTAGTTTTACATTCTTGTGTTTTATTTGTAGACTTCGAGACGGCCCTCGAAAGGGAAATTTGTGAACGAATTTTTATTATTATTTTATCTGTGATGCTGAAAGATTAATATCTAACCTATCCACAATTGCGTTTAAAATTATTTCACTAATTTGACAAGACTCATTTTCACAAGTAGATTTTAATTTTTTTATTTTTATTCTAATCAACAAAAAGATGAGTCCTTAGGGACTGCCACTCCGGAATTAAATAAAAAGATTACAAGAAAATATATCTTGTACGATACGAAAATACATTGTTTATATAAGAACATTGAATCCTAAGCTTTCTGTACATAGCAAAAGGAATTTCCTATATCAATACATATAAATTACCAATTAACCGTTAATTTTAAAGCGACGCTGATGATGTCTATGCGAATATTCAAAATATACTCGAGAGCAATGAATCCGGGTCACTTAAAGAATGTTAAAAATCTCGGAAACTAAAAATGATAGGTTAATGCAATAAATTGTATTTAATAGACAATGTAATACTCCTTAAATGAAAGTAAAAAAAAATATGAGTCACCATACATTTTATTAACACAAAATTACATAAAGAAAAAAACTGCTGATCTCTCCTTAAAACAAAAATAGGAAACATGAAATTTTTGAACTCTATTACGATTTTCTTGAATTTTAATACTTCGTATTGCCTCCTCGTGCTTCCATTACTGCGTTTACGCGGTTTGGCATGCTGTACACCAAGTTCCTTATACGATTTTGGGGAATATTCTCCCATTCCTCTGTGAGAGCAATTTTGAGCTCACGAAGCGTGATTGGGGGAGGGTTTCGTTGTTTTACGCATCTGCCTAGCTCGTCCCAAGCATGCTCGATCGGGTTGATATCCGGGCTGCGCGCTGGCCACTCCATATGAGTAATGTTCATCTCTTGAAGGTAGTCATTCACAATCCTACCTGTATGAGGTCGGGCATTGTCATGCATAAATATAGCATCCTCACCTAAATTGACCATAAATGGACCAACGTGATCATTGAGGATTTCTTCCACATATCTTACGCTAGTTAAAGAGCCGTTTTCTATGATCACCAGCTCTGTGCGACTTTCAGAAGAAATTCCGGCCCACACAAGTACAGACCCACCACCGTAGGCTACTTTTTCTTCGATGCATGCTTGCTTGAATCTTTCCCCTGGTCTTCGATACACTCTGTGTCTTCCATCGTGCTTGTAGAGCATAAATTTTGATTCGTCGGAGAACATAACTTTTGACCAATCTTCAATACTCCAATTTACGTGGCTCTGGGCATATCTTAGTCTCGAAATACGATGCCCACGCTCCAGTTTAGGGCCGTTTGCAGGTCTAAGGGGTTTTAAGTTAGATTCAGCAAGCCGACGTCTTACTGTCCATGCACTTGGGTTACTTCCTCCGAGGCGTCGAAACTGATTGGTGAGTTCAGTTCCTGTGAGAAAGCGATTTCGAAGCATGGTGTTCACCAAGTATCGGTCTTCTCGTGCTGTGGTACACCTAGTTCTGCCCGTTCTTGGTCTGCGTAGGTTAGAACCAGTTTCTTCGTAACGTCGGAGAACTCTTTGTACTGTTGACAGCGACACACCGACAGTCCTGGCTGTATCGCGCTGACTCCGGCCGGTTTCCAGCATTGTAAGTATTCTGGTGCATTCTTCAGGCGTAAGCGACATAATTTCAGCTTGAATAATGAATATAGAGCACTATCAACATGGTTTATGTACCCACATAAATGACAGATTACAAACAAAAGCAAAACCAAATGCTGTAATTTCGTAGTTCCATCTTCGAAAGTGGCCCTTTTTCAAATTTGATTTTTTTATGATATAACTTTACAATAACTAAGAAGTTTTAATACCTTCATTTAAGGAGTATTACATTGTCTATTAAATAAAATTTATTGCATTAACCTAGCATTTTTAGTTTCCGAGATTTTTAGGATTCTTTAAGTGACCCGGATTCATTGCTCTCGAGGTATATATATGTGGTTTCGTTGCTAGATTGTGTATCTATCCTCCTTGATCACGAAGAGTTCAATATCTAATCATATTTTTTAATACTTATTACTCCTATATACAAATGTTGCCTGAACAACATCTTCGACCACATCATCACTTAACATCAGGTGAGATAGTGGTCAAAGGCTAACCTATCAGGCATAAAAAAAATTTGATTAATTTCAAATTAATCACAGGTATAAGTAATTTTTAATATTTTATAAATTACTTACCCCAATTTATGGATTCATATACATTGGTGTACAATAACTGTTTCATTAGATTGATTTCAAAAACTACATGAGTGAAATAACTGCTGAAATCTTGAATTTGCCGTAGACATGAGTTTTCCCCTTCACCTCCTTGAGATGTCCTCGCCCAGTAATACAAGTCTATTTACATTACTATACTAGTAAAGGCACAGAGACAGTGACAGAACATTTGCAGATAATTTGCAGTAAATCTAAAAATAGGCTTGAGCTTTTACAAACGCAAATATAAAAGGAATTGGAGATTGTGAGTGTAGGTTGTAACGACGTGATGCGCATTTCATCGCGGGAATATTCAAAAAGTAATTGCGCTCTTTTACGTGTGCTCGGAATCATATACGTGACAAAGATATAAACTTAACTGTAAGCCGTTTTGGCTGATTGAACTTTCAATGTTTTCGTTACTATATTTGCGAGTCAGTTTGAAGGTAATATGAACAGTAAATAATACAAAGCGCTCGTAGTGGATCTTGTATAGTCAGTCTTAGAAAGTTCTATCAATGTTATCTACGGTCATTACTTGACCGCTGGTAGTTTACTATTTACTAGTTAGCACTTCCGTGCTTCTAAGGGCACGTTAAGACTTCGGTGGCACGATGGCAGACGTTAGGCTATGTTGGAAGCATTAGGCCACCGTTACTGCGTAGTGTACAATATTTTCGAATGCCTACGTAGCTAGCTCCCAGATTCAAGTAGAAAATCTGTCAACATGTACCTTGCGGTGTGTTCTGGCAGCTGTTCTTGAGAGCATTTTCTCAGTAATGTTCTAGGTTATGCCTCTTAACCACATATTTTTTGTCTGATATTGTGCTCAAAGGCACCTTTAAGCAGAAAAAGACACAAGAAGTTAGAAGCTATATATAATTTAACTTGAAGATGTAAGGTAAATGGTATTCATTTGAACTGCCACTATTATCAGCATATGTGTTCACTTATAAAAATCTGAAGAAGTTTCTATTTTTACGCAACTTCATTGACCAATAACGCAGTTCTTTTTATATACTAGATAAACATAGAACAATGCAAGAAATGTTTTGATAAATTGAGGACATTTGTTTGAAATACTCGCAACGTTTACCAACTACAAACCTCCCGTTTAACCAGAGGAATTACTATAATTTCCTAACCAAAGAGCCTCATATAATTTCATACGGACTGGGGTACTTTAAGCCTTCACTAACCCACCCAGTATAGCTTGACCTTTTAAACCTAAATGAAAGCTCAATGTGACTGATTTTCAAGGGTTCAAAGGCCATTGGTTATATTTAAGGTGGACCTTTGCGCACGAATGTCCATCGATCAAGTGGTGAAGAAATATAAATTCGATGGGCGGATTTACTATATAGACCTAGAATTTCACCGATTGGGTTCACCCATTTAAAAGACAATAGTATCGTTCCAATCTGGTAGGATATTGAAGCGCTAGTAACGAGTAACGTAAAATATCAACTAAGTTGAGCAGCTATGTCCGCTGCGGTTATGACTTGGATGGGTGACCATTTTTTTTTTTTTTTAGTAGCCATACCACCGAGCGCTTCTGTGCTTCGAAGAAACGTTAAGCTTTCAATTCTAGTTGTTGTAGCATGGTAGTTATTAAAGTATGGATCTAGGCTGCAAAATGCCCGCCTTAACCTTAACTATCACCCTTAAGTAGCAACATTACTCATATGAGGTTGACGGGAAGCGATAAGTCCGCCCTTTGTACTTTAGTTCTTAGTATTTCTGCTTTATATGTACTGTTCTATTGGTTATGCGCCTGCAGCTAATTCACGATCCGCGTACATGTGGCCCGTGTGATAGGGAAAGCATATGAAAAGCCTGTACGCAGACCGAATCCTCACGTAGGCGTAAATTCGCGTGACAAATAAAGGGCCTATAGCCCCCCGAAGCCCGGAAACGTTCGGGGTTACATACGACTAGCGGTTCATGTCATTGGCGCAGTGGACGTTGCTTAACTCTGTTGATCGTATATCTTGACCGAGGTATATTGGGTGACATGTTCCAGTGTCAAACACATCGTCGCTGCAGGATGCCACATTCGGTAAACGCGTGTTTGTTTTCTCGATAAAAGATAATAATATTGTTATAGGATTTAGTTTCATGGCTAGCCAACTGCCAAATATCCACTCTGAATCCGTTGGTTTGCAGGATGGTAGCTGATGCTTAAATTATGACTACGTAATAGGATGCAGATAATTTTCCATCAGGTAATAATTCAACTTCAGATCAATTAAATTAATATCATATTCATGTTAATAGTATGTAGGTAGTAAAAATCACCGAAACCAATCAAATATTTACATTTTCAAATAAAAATGTGCGCTAAAGCAATGCTTAAAATTTTAAATATATTTCATTACTACCTAACAAAATCAAACTACAAAAAATCCTTTCAAGAACATTAGTAAGAAGTATTTCCTCTTAGTATTTTTTAATATTCCATTTAATTTAACAACCAAACAGAAAAGTTTCCAGAAATAAGATCAAAGAACATAATCGTTAAAAAATATTGTAGTGAAATTTAAAAATCAATTGGAAAACGGGGAGTTTTCAAATTGAAAGGATATCAAAGGCTTTTAAGTACATATAATCTTGACTTTGTTGTATAAAAAAGTCAGGTGGTAAGTAAAGAGGGTAACGTAAGAAGAATCATTATAAAACTCGTTTATTTACTATGATCGTTGGTACATGTATTCGTTTGAATTATAACTGAGTTAGTTACGTACATTGAAAAACAAATTGAACGATGGGTAAAAAATATCCTTAATAGGAATATACTTTATTCGTAATGTTTGAAATGTAGTGTATATATAGACGTAATCTATAGTTACTATTAAAGTACATGTGTGAATCTGATTTGAGACATTAATAAATAGAATATTGAATTAATCGGACGTTTCTCTACAAACGCGCTCCCTGCGAACCCCCACGACATTACATGGCGACCCTGCCAGGCCCGGTGCAGTGAGAAATGGAGTGTGCTGCACCGGGATGGCACTTCAAGAAAATGTCAGGATCTGAGAAGAAAATTAAGAAGAAGTTTGAGACCCAAATATAACCACACCCGATACGTTTGAAAAGTGAAATGTATAAAGGAAGTTTGGAACTTTGAGAAAAATGCTGATAAACTGTTTTGAAACCAGTTTAAGAATATTTTATGTAGTCGGTCA
Source organism: Plagodis dolabraria (assembly GCA_963854805.1). Lineage (NCBI taxonomy): Eukaryota > Metazoa > Arthropoda > Insecta > Lepidoptera > Geometridae > Plagodis > Plagodis dolabraria. Next base: position 28,746,334 of record OY978448.1, on the reverse strand, counting down.
AGAAATAATTGAAGAATTAATAATAATGGGAATATAAATACGAGTTTGCAGAAGAAAAATATGAAAAATTAAGAAGTCTTGAGCAATGAAGAGAAAAATATTACATGAAATAAATAGGGTACATGAAACGTGGAATTTTATTTTAGAAAATGAAGTATAATGGATTTTCAAATAAAAAGAAATAAAAGGAGTTAAGAAAAATAAACAATTATATAAAGGAAGAAAATGTATTATAATAAAAATATTGAATGAAGATTTATTGTCAAAGAAGACATAATATTTGAGGAGGAAATTTTTATTTATATAAAATAATATGTGAGGAATAATTTTATACAAATTAAGAATTAATAAGAATATTGTGAAGAATAAAATTATTTGAAGATTTAAATTTTTACGAAGGGGAAGAATTATTTAGCAAGAAAAAAAAATGTCAAACAGGAAATGGGAAAATCTCTACTTATGCTACTACTCAATGGAGAACAGGATCACGGATAAACTTCCAGGATAGCGCCATGTCCATACGCAAGGTGGATTATGTGGTGGTACAGGCTAGTGTGATCGTCTAAGTTAAGAGTTATGATATATTGAGAAAGGATTACTTGATTCAGAGATACGAAATCATAGGAGAGCTTTACTTAATGTGATTGTAAATCATCACTCATGTCTTACACAAGTTTTATGTCAGTACATAGGCCGAATGTCCATAAAATAATCACTTCTATATTCCTCCTGGCTTGCTTTAATTAAGAGAGGTCAACAAGTAAATTAATTAAAATAGTTAATTAAATATATATTCATTATATTAATGTATACGTTTGATTTATAAGGTATATATGGAAGAGTTATTTCTAATTAGACCATCCTTAGCAAGTGGCAAGATTCAATATAGAAATGCAGAATTTTATGTGAGAGGAAAGATCATCTCCCCCATAGAAACCAGTCCAACTAACGTCTAGGGAACCTATAAAACGCGGCTCAGCGTACACCTAAGTGTTTTCAGGGCGGAACCAACCTTTTAACCTATCATGAGCTGAGGAGCTCTATTTATTCTTATAGCGAAATAAGCGCTATTTGTATATTTTATCAGCCCTTTTAAAACCATGGATTTATGTATATCTCAAATATCACGTGATTCAACACAAAATTTGTGTTTGCCTGGCCAGGCTTATAGAAATCTATAGGTCGGTTCAGATGAGAGGACGTGTATTGTGACGTATTGTACTGCCGCTTCTAGGCACAACCATGTAAAGACTTGTGAAATCTAGGTCCCATATTCTTGTTATAGGCCTTAAAATATAAGACTGAAAAAAAAAGCACGCTCTCCTAAGATATCGTTTTGTAGTTATTCCCTATTATAGTCCAAAAGATATAATATAGATGTTTAGAGTTAATGGAATTGTATACTGTACTTATTTTAATATACTCCCTGTTGAAGGTCAGGAACTGGACTCGTTCTCCCCTTACTGTCAGCTCGCAGGACTTTGTGTTGGAAATTATATGACCTATCTATCTAGATTAGATACTACGTTATAGCCCTAATAAAATAATTTATGTTATATTACTATCTTTGTACTAGAATAGTTAAAATTACTCTATACTCAAGGATATTCTGCTATACTAAATAATTATTTCTCAAAATATTATTTTATTATACTGTTATTAACTAAATAAACTATCGTAAATTATTTATCAAAACAAATTATAAATTTATCTCAAGATCTAATTAAGTGTGGATTACTATTTCAATGGCTAGAATTCAAATAATCATTTAATTTACTGTAGATTCAATTATTCTTAATATATTATTTTATATTCTATCTGATTGGAAAGGTTCTTAATCATAAAATAAAATAAGTTTAATATAGATCATATTAATTTTATTATAATGATCTTAAAAGTTGTTGTGGTATTTAAGCGACACTCTTTGATTATTTAAATCATGAAAGTTACATATATATGTATCTATAAAAATACACATATATGTTAATCACATGATCCGCCATTCATTTCCTAGACTTTATTAAAGAGGAAAATAGAATATAGCGTTAACGTAAAAACCTCTTTAGTCGTATTACACAGTGCAGTAGAATCAACAAAACATATAATATATGTTAATATACACAATTACTTACAACATAAAACCATACCCATATGTAATTGTCAACATAACAAGTGATATCTTTGACATGAATATACTAATTGTATGTAGCAAATAAGATATATGTATTCAATAAGGTAATACTATTTAATACTATCATTAATAAATTGACTATTCAATTTAATTTAATTTTCCTTACAACAAATCCTCTGAAATTCCATAAAATATATATTGGGTGTAATTTTAAATTTATCGCTAGAATTAACTCTATAGTATGTTGAGAATAGGATTTATCAACTTTACCGAATGATTGTCTTCTAATATCACTGAATTTAAACTTAAGTTGTTAATTTATCAAATAATAATAAAACACTGAAGTTACTGCAGTTTTTAAACTGACTTCCGCGTTAAACCAGCGCTAATCTCTTAGTGTCCCTCTGTCTCCTCTCTTCGTCTTTGCAAGGTCAGAATTTCATCCCCTCTCTGTATGTAAGGAAACACCCCATCGTCATCGATTGGTTGATCTAAAATAAAATAAAACAGCCACAGATCATTTGTTCTATGATAGGTTAATTCCAGGGTCGGTTAAGTAAACACCCTCGCAACAATACCCTTCACATTTCCCACGGTTTGCAGTTTTGCCAAGCTTCACAAAAAAAAACCCTCCAACCCAAATTTTTTGTGAGTCTCGCTTTCGAGTGGCCATAAAATCAAGAATAGATTTTGAATGCGTTTGTTTTTATCTTTTTAATAGCTTCACGGCGCCAGACTGTTAATTTTTTGTGTTTTGTGTTATTTTTAAAAATTCATTTAGGCAGCTCTACTTATTCGTCAAAAAAAACTTCGTTGTATGTGTCGTATACGAGAATGCATAATTACCTATACTATATATGTGAGATACCTCCACATAAACGCCCCCAAATAGATACTAAAATGTTGTCATAAATTTGTTTTAATTGACATAATTTTTGTCATCTATTTTCCTTTCTAATTACACGTATTATGCTTGACCACATATCTCTTATCAAATGACTGATATACTACATCTCTCATTAATTTCTGTTGCATGTTATTCACTTGGACTAAACTAGAAAATTTACGTCTGTCATTAATTATTTGTAATACCTAAATAGATGTATTGCGTTATAATTTCCTTTTATCTCTCTTGATTCAGGGTCTACTAAGGTATATAAATTTTTATATGGGATTTCACCTATAATATACGGTCCCTCAAACAAACGTGCAAATTTCTGTGTTATTTTTCTATTAGCGTCCGATTTGGTATATATTTTTAATTTAACTAAATCCCCTATTTCGAATTGGATCAGTTTATGATTTTTGTTGTATTGTATTTCCCGCTGACTTGCGGTTTTAAGTATGTTACATCGGACTTGTTCTCGAATATCTTATAATGTTTCTACGCCATAATTTGATTTGTTACTTATGTCCATCGAAACTACCATTTTTATAGGCCCTGTTTGTACGTCCAAGGCTCGTTTAAACTTCTGACATAGTTCACACGTCCTTACTAACTGTCCTATTTTACGAGACATGTTAGTAAAATAATATTGCGATCTCATTAAAGCATGTACTTTGTATCGTCCAAAATGACCTATCTCTTCATGTATGCTTAAGATCAATTCCCTCTGTAATTCGTCAAGAACATATACAATAACGTAACTATTTGATACAGTTCTCCTTCCTTTAATATAAAGTATTTATATTTTCCGCAGTACCTATGTCCTCCATGCGTTTAATTATATCACGAATTTTTGTATCGTTATTTTGAAGCTCACGAATATCCTTCCAATTTTGTTTCATCCTTTTCCCTAACTGTGTTTTAAATAGATCCATCTCAGGCCCAACAGATTTATTTGTTATTATATCTGTAGTCCCTTAATATGTCTTGATAATACATATGCGATTACATTATCTCGACCCTTGACATGTTAAATGGTAAAATCAAACCTACTAATATAATGAATGTAACGTAAATAAAGCAGTGACGATGGCTCAATGACATTGATTATGGACTGCTGCACAGCATGTCCATGGTTCGAATCCTGCCATTGTTAGAGCTTCACCCTCAAGTAGAAAGTCCGTCACCACGCTCCTAATCTTTGTACTCCAGCATCTGTTAATGTTTATTACAAAATCAGATTACCCATACTTCGTCGTCGATCCACCCTTTCTAATTTTACTAGTATTTATTGTAATAAATCTAAGTATAAATCTAGGTTTCCTATCGTATATGCTATGATATCACTATAATAGTTCATACAGAATCCACGTACATCATTCACTAAGTTTCGACACGCCCCCCCAACCTCTCGATATCGCAATTATTAATCTCTCAATTGGAGTTTAATTTAGCGTTAGTTCGTATCCCCAAATGTTCTTATACTAATTGTTCTTTCATCCTCACAATTTACCACACCCATCAATCGTTCTTACAGGTTTTCTCGGTATACGAGTTGGAAAGCTCTGTATGTTATTTAAATTTTCTAATAAAGAGTTAATAGTCATGGCGTTAGCCACGCCCCCATAACCTTATTATTTAGTACCCAGAGTTCAATCTAACGTTTGTTTATAATCCCAATGTTCAATAGTCAGTGTCCCTTAACTTCCACAATTTATTATGCCTCTTACCCGTTTCAATCAATAATATCTCGTTTTTTTTTTTACAAATTATTGAAGCATAAATTGTATGCCCCGAGCGGGAATCGAACCTGAATCTTTCGATTTTGCACCGGACGTCTAGATCACTCGACTCATTCATATCTCATATGAACGAACTAGGTAAGGTTTGTACTTGTGCTCCTAGAGCCAAATGCTCCTTGGACCTGTATAGTTGGTATCGTAATTTCAAGTAGATTACACCCTTCTCCTATGACTGAATGATATTTCTCGCTTGTAATGCCACTAATTTGACTCTGTGTCCATTATGATATCTTTAATAATTCTGCCATACAAACACATACATACCTCAGGCAATGTAGGCAATGAGTAACCATTAACCTGTTCGTCTATATCGTCTAACTTATAAAATATTGTATAATGTATATATCTATCCGAACATACCACACACACGCACATCACCTGTATCATCAGATGTTTCGTTCGTATTGGATTGGTTTTCCAATACGATTGTTGTTCGTCTGTTGACGATTTATAGTCAATATTATACCGCTTAATCTCGTTTAAGTCATACTAAGTAGAGTCAGTTTATTGCTAACTTGCCAACCATGTTTCGTGTGAATTTTTATAAGATATATATATATATATATATATATATATGTTCCTCCTAGAACACTCAGAAGTTCTTTCATTCCCAATAATATACAATCTTTCGTAATTAAGAATCATATGTATTAAGTAATACTAGTCCTTTTGAACATCCCCGCCCCCAGACTTTGATGGATTAGTAGTACCAGTTTCCTTAACAAAATCAATCGCAGTTCTCATTACACTCTGTCTTCCATTCTCACGTGATGTACCTTTACTATAATTCCTACAATACCCAGCTCTTCCTCTCTGAAATCCCCTGCCTCTAAACGAACTCCTTCCATTTCTCCATACACCGGCAGTCATTACAGCGGTTACTGGGTGACCTCCACGTATAGGTTGTCTATCTTTATGGTATCTCGTAGGTGTATGATGCCTTAAAACAATATTCTGCTCTAAGTTTCTGAGGAAATTAGCCCCATTTATAATCGTAGGTTCCTCAGCTGTAGTAAACCATAGTTGTTGAACATCTACGGAGTAATGTCTCATTAAAGAATTTACGATATCCCTTTCACTAAATGCTATTGTTAAAGATTGCAACGTCTCTGTTTGTTCGGCGAAATGTTCACTCATAGAGATACCTGAATTAATTGAATACTCCCCTCTTATTATTTTGTATCGTACTGATTCTTGTATTTGATCTGTCCAATAAATTTGTCTAAAATCAGCTTCGAAATCGGAAAACGTGTTCCAGTTCTTTGAATATAATTCTAAGATTTTCCGAGCATGTCCAGTGACGCATTCTAATACAATGTCAATTTCGCGATCAAACGCATTTAATGACTTAATATATTTCTTAACTCTTTTTAAGAATGTTATAGGATTTATTTGTGATTTTCCGTCAAAAATAGGTTTGCTAATGGTTGGTTGTATAACAAAAATATTTTGATTTGGTATTGGAGTTCCGTTACATTCCTCAGATGCAATACTAACAGTTTCGCGTGACGAAGTGCTCGCCAGGTTCATGTCATTCTTATTAGAGTTTAATAAATCTAACTTTTCTTGGAACTCGTTCATCTTAGCTAACAGTAATTGTAATGTCGAGTTATTTAAAGTCTCTTGTTCCGTTGATATATCCGTATTGATTTCGTTATTTAATCCGCGTTTCCCTTTCGTACGTTTACCTCTACTCTCTGCCATAATGTTTTAAAGAAGTCTAAATAGATGTTAAGTGCGGAGTTTATATCGTTCGCGTTTTATATTATAAAGAAGTGATATTTAATGTTGCGAGTTGTTTTCCTTTAACCAATCTGTGGAAATATACACAAAATTTATGCAGATACTGTAAATTAATGTAATATTTCAATAAAAATGTATATGTACAGTTGTTAGTAGTATAAAATAATGCTCATGCAAAACAATTCTCCTCTGCTGCGATCTCTGAAAATGTAATAAATTTCCTATTTTTATTCTATTATCTCTGAAAGAAAAACCCTGACTTCCTCAATAATTTATTTCTACGTTGTGTTTTTCGTTGTATAATCCTGATTCTATTTCAATCGTATCGTTATATCGATGCGTAGTTGAAAATTCTGGTCTCCGGCACCATCTGTGGTGGTACAGGCTAGTGTGATCGTCTAAGTTAAGAGTTATGATATATTGAGAAAGGATTACTTGATTCAGAGATACGAAATCATAGGAGAGCTTTACTTAATGTGATTGTAAATCATCACTCATGTCTTACACAAGTTTTATGTCAGTACATAGGCCGAATGTCCATAAAATAATCACTTCTATATTCCTCCTGGCTTGCTTTAATTAAGAGAGGTCAACAAGTAAATTAATTAAAATAGTTAATTAAATATATATTCATTATATTAATGTATACGTTTGATTTATAAGGTATATATGGAAGAGTTATTTCTAATTAGACCATCCTTAGCAAGTGGCAAGATTCAATATAGAAATGCAGAATTTTATGTGAGAGGAAAGATCATCTCCCCCATAGAAACCAGTCCAACTAACGTCTAGGGAACCTATAAAACGCGGCTCAGCGTACACCTAAGTGTTTTCAGGGCGGAACCAACCTTTTAACCTATCATGAGCTGAGGAGCTCTATTTATTCTTATAGCGAAATAAGCGCTATTTGTATATTTTATCAGCCCTTTTAAAACCATGGATTTATGTATATCTCAAATATCACGTGATTCAACACAAAATTTGTGTTTGCCTGGCCAGGCTTATAGAAATCTATAGGTCGGTTCAGATGAGAGGACGTGTATTGTGACGTATTGTACTGCCGCTTCTAGGCACAACCATGTAAAGACTTGTGAAATCTAGGTCCCATATTCTTGTTATAGGCCTTAAAATATAAGACTGAAAAAAAAAGCACGCTCTCCTAAGATATCGTTTTGTAGTTATTCCCTATTATAGTCCAAAAGATATAATATAGATGTTTAGAGTTAATGGAATTGTATACTGTACTTATTTTAATATACTCCCTGTTGAAGGTCAGGAACTGGACTCGTTCTCCCCTTACTGTCAGCTCGCAGGACTTTGTGTTGGAAATTATATGACCTATCTATCTAGATTAGATACTACGTTATAGCCCTAATAAAATAATTTATGTTATATTACTATCTTTGTACTAGAATAGTTAAAATTACTCTATACTCAAGGATATTCTGCTATACTAAATAATTATTTCTCAAAATATTATTTTATTATACTGTTATTAACTAAATAAACTATCGTAAATTATTTATCAAAACAAATTATAAATTTATCTCAAGATCTAATTAAGTGTGGATTACTATTTCAATGGCTAGAATTCAAATAATCATTTAATTTACTGTAGATTCAATTATTCTTAATATATTATTTTATATTCTATCTGATTGGAAAGGTTCTTAATCATAAAATAAAATAAGTTTAATATAGATCATATTAATTTTATTATAATGATCTTAAAAGTTGTTGTGGTATTTAAGCGACACTCTTTGATTATTTAAATCATGAAAGTTACATATATATGTATCTATAAAAATACACATATATGTTAATCACATGATCCGCCATTCATTTCCTAGACTTTATTAAAGAGGAAAATAGAATATAGCGTTAACGTAAAAACCTCTTTAGTCGTATTACACAGTGCAGTAGAATCAACAAAACATATAATATATGTTAATATACACAATTACTTACAACATAAAACCATACCCATATGTAATTGTCAACATAACAAGTGATATCTTTGACATGAATATACTAATTGTATGTAGCAAATAAGATATATGTATTCAATAAGGTAATACTATTTAATACTATCATTAATAAAAAATTGACTATTCAATTTAATTTAATTTTCCTTACAACAAATCCTCTGAAATTCCATAAAATATATATTGGGTGTAATTTTAAATTTATCGCTAGAATTAACTCTATAGTATGTTGAGAATAGGATTTATCAACTTTACCGAATGATTGTCTTCTAATATCACTGAATTTAAACTTAAGTTGTTAATTTATCAAATAATAATAAAACACTGAAGTTACTGCAGTTTTTAAACTGACTTCCGCGTTAAACCAGCGCTAATCTCTTAGTGTCCCTCTGTCTCCTCTCTTCGTCTTTGCAAGGTCAGAATTTCATCCCCTCTCTGTATGTAAGGAAACACCCCATCGTCATCGATTGGTTGATCTAAAATAAAATAAAACAGCCACAGATCATTTGTTCTATGATAGGTTAATTCCAGGGTCGGTTAAGTAAACACCCTCGCAACAATACCCTTCACATTTCCCACGGTTTGCAGTTTTGCCAAGCTTCACAAAAAAAAACCCTCCAACCCAAATTTTTTGTGAGTCTCGCTTTCGAGTGGCCATAAAATCAAGAATAGATTTTGAATGCGTTTGTTTTTATCTTTTTAATAGCTTCACGGCGCCAGACTGTTAATTTTTTGTGTTTTGTGTTATTTTTAAAAATTCATTTAGGCAGCTCTACTTATTCGTCAAAAAAAACTTCGTTGTATGTGTCGTATACGAGAATGCATAATTACCTATACTATATATGTGAGATACCTCCACAATTAGTAGCAGAGCGATCCAGGTTCAGAATTATCATCATCATTGTCAAGGATACAAGAAATCGAAAATCTTTTACATTTAGTGTTTATGTGCTCGAAAAAAAAAACGTATTAAACTGTAAGTATTTTGGTGCAGCTGCATAGTATTAAGAAAACATTTTTTTTTTCATGGGTATATATAATTATATATCATGAAGAACAAAATATTTTAATATTGAGGTATTAGAAGCATTAAAAATGTATCAATCAGTTGAATATTGTGTGCCTTTAAATTCATATTTTGTCTATTTTTTCTATATAAAATGGATAACTTTGACTTACAGACGGCTATTGCCTTGTTGCCAAAAATGACTGGTCAAGAGCATATTACTAGGTCACTAATAGATAATATAGAATCTTACAGCGAAATGATTAATGAGAATTCACACCAACATTTGATAAATTTTGTGTTGAAAACTAGATTAACGGATGTAGCAAAATTTTATCTTAAGACGAATTATAACTTAGTTGAATGTTTATTAACAGATATGAAACACATTTACTAACGAAAAAGTGTCAAGTTGCATTACATAATCGACTTTTTAATTGTAGACAGAGAAATAGATCTATAGAAATATTTAGCAAAGAAATAGAACAATTATTTTATGATTTAACATTAGCTCAATCAGATGGGGACAGGAAAAAGTTTGAGATTTTACGCCCTATCAACGAAGAGATGGCGATTTGGAGATTTGCTGATGGCCTTAATAATGGCCAAATACGCATTATTTTATTATCTAGACAATTCAATTATTTAAAAGATGCCATACAGTCTGCTTTGGATGAGAATGTTATGTATCAGAATAAGCAAAATAATTTCCGACGACGAAGTTTTGGTCATTTAAACTATAATCGATTAGGAAATAAAATGAAAATATTCCCAAGTAACAAGAATAATTCAACAAACTTGAGGAATTCTGTACAAAGATCTTGTGACGCAATAACAACACCAAGTTGCCAACCAGTGTCATATTCGCGTATACTAGACTGCACTCAAGTTCTGCACGATCAGCGTATCGAGCATCTGACTGAGGATGTGTGCACTTTTAATGATAGTTTCCAACACGAAGTAATGAAATCTGATAGCATGGCTAATGAAATATGTCCCTGTTTATGTTTAAAAACTAATAGTTTCCAGTCAAAAATAGAGAACTCTATGGATGATTTTGTATGCGATATCAAAAATATGTTATTTGAAAACAATGTGGAGGAAGAAAACTTAGAAACAAATACGGATTTGTCAATTTCGAGTTCTAGTACTGATAGGCCTGATCAACCCTCAGTAATTAGTTACCTTGAACAGTCTAAGGACTTTAAATCATTTAAAGACTTGCAATGCATAGAAAATACGGAGATGGATAATGGCAGATATTTGCTAGCGGAAAAATGTAATATACAATGTGAAAATAACGAGATCAAAGAAAAGGTTGTAAACAGAAAAGAATTGGAGACCAAATTAAATTATTGTATACTGCAAAAATCGTATGATTTAAAGATGAACTTTATTAGTGAAAATGTAAATGAAATAAAGTCTATAAAAACATATAATGCCATATGTATTGGGAAAAGACATTTCACTCGTTATGATGACCATTTTGTTAGTTTTATGGATAAAGAAAGATTTGACGAACGTGCAGTAGGTATAACTTAGATGGAGATAAATAAAATAATAAGAATTCATAGATATTGAAGGTTAACGTTATAATTTTATAAGAAATTGTAATTTTTACGTGGTATTATATTTTTTACAACTGTTTTCAAGAATATAAAATAAAAATTGTTGATAAATGATTAATTAATAGATTGTAATTTTTTTTTCAATTATTTTATTTCAATTTTTCTAAACTATAGTAAAAATTTTACTTAATACAACATAAATATATTATACAGTTTCAAGACTTTTAATATTTTTGTCGTGTCAATTACATGTACTTATAAAAATTTCATAGTATTTTAGTGCAAATCAATATGATGATTACGTAATTGAAAACTTAACTTAACAACTATTATTACTTACAATATTTTTTCTGTCATATCGTTGAAACAATAATACATTTATACATTTCTATAGTTTTTTTAAGTTACAATTTGTATTTTACAAAAAATTCTTTTTCTTATAATATCCCATTGTCCATATTAATAGAACATTTTTTATTTTTTTAGAAGTAGGTTTACTTATATATTCATACACATTTCACGGCCTCGGTTACAGTACTATGATTTAATTAATGTTATTGTAGTGTTTTCATTTAATACTTTTTTTATTTTATTAAATCATCATTTTCTTGAACATTAAGAAGTAGAGTAAGAAAAAGAAGAAGTAAACATTTTACCGAATGTATAATGGTTCTAACTAAGTATTAGTTTAGGAAGATTTAGAAAGTAATCTTGTTATCGTTCATAAAAATAGGATATTGCATTTTTTCAATGATTTTGTATAAGTATTATATTTGATATGTATAACAATTTAAGCATATTTCGGTAATAAAATCGGTTCTGTCTAAAACTTTTTGTAACTTTCAGAATTTGCTCGTTATTTGCAAGTTATTATTTTATGTACCTACACCTTCCACCATAGAATACAGTATACATCATAATTATTTTGTTAATGTTGTTACTATTACTTGATAAACATCCCTTCTACATGATTATTTGTGCTGTTAATACTTATGGAACACTTTGTTTGAGATATATTTAATTGTAATGTTAATTATTACAGTTTATATTCAAATTAAGAAAAAATAATCGTACGAATATTTTAATGAGTGTAAGGTTTAAATTTTACATCATTGTTTAGGTACATACAACCTATACTAAGATGAAAAAAAAAAAAGAAAATTCTACTAATTTTCTTTTTTTAATAAATAACCCCGATGGTGTAGTGTATATATAAACGTAATCTATAGTTACTATTAAAGTACATGTGTGAATCTGATTTGAGACAGTAATAAATAGAATATTGAATTAATCGGACGTTTCTCTACAAACGCGCTCCCTGCGAACCCCACAACATTACTAAGGATTACTACTAAGGATAGCATTTCCATAAACGGTTGGCGGCAGCCGGCCGGCCTTAAATACGAGACAACTTTTTACAATTATGTTCTGGTGTTGTTTTGTGTGTTATCTCTTTTGTTTTTTCTTTTATTGCCCATTGTGTTGGTATGGAAAACATATTCTGACCCCACCTGGGTGGAATAATGGTGATGATGATTGAAATATATTATATTTACTTAAGAGTGGTGGGCCAATATGTACAATGCCAACCACTATCCTGTGAGGCTCCAGTCCAAAATTTCTGACACTGCCTTGTAGCCGTCATTATTTCAATATTGTATACTTATTACAACTAGAAATGTTTACCGCCAACTCAGATCTCAAGTTTTACCATGAATTTTATACATTAATACCTTGTGATATATCTCTTTAGCAAGAGAATGACTTGGTGGTTACTACCGCAGTAGCAGATATTCTGACTCTATGCAGTTGTGTGCGAACCTGCTGAACTAAGGCGTAAACACTGTAAATGCAATGGACAGGTGTGACAGTGACAGGCTAGGCGGGATTCATATTCATCTTATCACTTAGTAAAAGCAAACATTTTAGCTTAACAATCTATGAGGGAAACTTAAAGAAAATACTTAAGTTCCCAACAGAATGACTTTTTGTATAACGTGAGCTGTTTGACAACCAGAGCAATGCCCTTAAAAGTTACAACTGAGATACCAAAAATTTAAAAAATAATTTGTTTTATGATTCTAAAAATTGGTAATTTAATATTTATTTGATACGCAAACTTGTCATAGGTATCTGATACCTATACCTGAGGAAGCGAAGGATTCAAGGATTGGACCACGCTGTGGTGTGATGAATGTGGTTGAAATATTTGAATCGGGGGCGAAACGCGGGTTTCAACGTTAGGAGAGGTAACATAACTTATCACATCACAAGCTTAGACAGGCTTTGTTTATCATTCTAAATTTGCGAGGAAAAGTGATATTTAACCGCGTGGAAAAGGTTTAAAATTTTTTATTAAATTAGTGTTCGTATATGTTGAAAATATGGACAATGTTACTGCCATTGAAAATATTGAAATAAAATATATTTCTGTAACTGTCATTAAGGTTTGAATTTTTAACACTTTTCCACGCTAGCGGATACATGAGCTATTTTCCACGCAGACTTCTAATGATGTTACACCTTTTCAAGCTTGTGAGATGAAATAGATAATAAAACAAGAATACATAAAAATACCATTTCTCAACATGTTCAGGACAATACAAATAGATCAGAAACCTATAGTGGTAGGTCATGTAATGATATACAGTATTGATCCCGTAAGTTAGACTCGAGTCTCGACATTACCGGTATTTTCATTTCAATATTCGGCGATACGTTTTTCACAGAAATGGGACATCATAATAAATTAGAACATACTAGGAACAAGTTGGAGAGAAGTGCGTTGTCAACAAAAAGTAAATTGTTATCACAAAGTGCCCTCCAAGCGAAAGTTAAATAAAAAATATTTTCCGTTATGAATAAATTTATGTTAATTTATGTAACAAGCCTCGATTCCGATGATTGTTATTCTGGGGTTTATCCCACGCTGATTTGATAACGGCTCTTCCTTCGAGGGATGTATCAATGAGGCCATTAAATTGTAGACATTCATATCAAATGCGACAAAGTGCAAATAATTTTCCAATTTTTTGAACAAATAATTTTTAAATTAGGGTATTAATACTTGTTTATTCATCATCATAAAAATAAAGAACTTTTGACTGGGTCAACCGATTTTCAAAATTCGGTTTTTGTTTAAAAGCTGATATTTGTCGTTTGGTCCCACTTAAATTTTATCAAAATCGGTAAAGGCGTTTTTGAGTTACACTCCAATGACTGAAAAATATTTACCTACCTTGATGATATAGGCGTTGACAATGAATGACAATCGATCCCGTAAGCAGCAAGGGTCACTAAAAAGAGTGAAAAATTTTGTTTTACTATAAAATGGAACCGACTTCAATACCCAAAAGTGTGAAATAACTTGTTGAAGTCGGTACCATGTGCACAATATTGTGATAATAGGTACTTTTGAACTATCATGGTACCTACTTCGACAAGTTATTTTACACTATTGGGTGTTGAAGTCGGTTCCATTTATTGTTTCAAAATGTTTTTACTGAATGGACGCAAAAGCCTAAGCTTTAATTAAAAAGCCTTAGCCTGCTACCCAGTACTTAATATTATTTTAATTAAATTGTTGCAATAACCATCCATGAAGACACAATACCCTTAAATGCATGATTTTTTAAGAAGCAACACTTCTTATTTCATAATATAAGTTGATATTATGTAATAATTAATTTATTTAAATATCGTATACAGCGATCCGATAAACGTTTAGCCTTATTATTTAATAATACATGAACATATAGGTACGTAGTTGATACTTAACAAGCTACTAAAAGAGTTCGCCGGCATTTCATATCATAACTTTGTGATTGGTATCGCTGATTTCGTGGCTTTTCCTGAATCTCAGTGTTATGGTAATATATACAATGTAACTATTACCGCTGTAGTGTATACCCAGATGGCAACTTTCTCTCGACTCTGAAAAGCCTTTGTTTTGTTATGTCTGTTAAATAAAGCACTAGAGTTCGGCTACGGAGTGTAAATACGTAATCAAACGAAGTACCTATGTCAGAGTTTATTGTGCTTTTTATGTATAGTTTTTTTTTCTTTTACAAATTTTACTGTGGGAGTCGTAAGGCAACGAATAGAACGGTGCCAGGTGGACAAGAGCGCCTTCTGCAAATCTGCCAGCTTCCACTGCGATCCTGAGGACGCCGCCTGCTAAGCATGGAGATTATGGCAACCTACCCCTAATAGGAGAGACGTTTGATTGAAGATGGAATTTATGGCTGTTTATGTTAGAAAAAACGAAGCTTTATTTCGTATCCTGTCATGTAGGGATATCAACTTCTAGAGCTCGTTGAGAAAAGCATGAATTGATAATTTTATGCGTAAAACTTTTTAAAATTGTCACGTTTTAGCCAATTCTGTTACGGGGTCTATCTTACAAAAACTTAACTGGATAGAAATATGAACTATATTATGAATATGAACTATATATAAATAAATACTGAAACAGTTGATTCAATATGAAATTCAAAACAATCTTAAAGTTCCATATTTAACTGTTAGCTCTGTTGCGGAACCCTAATAGGTAGAGTCAGGCCCGACTCGCATTTGACACAGCTGCCAGAACATACCGTTAGGTGCTTGGCGGCAAATTTTCTATTTGGAAGTGGAAGTTAGTCCTACATTTTAATCGCTTTACAATACGCTATCAAAACGTGCGATAATTCCTATGCGAGCTCAATTACTGTTTTCCAGTTTAGTGAAGCGGGTGTAGTCGAAAAAGGGATGTTTTCCGCAATTTCAGCACATCGATCGGGTGCAGATGGGGATCGGGTTCTTTCAACGCGATTGTTAAGAACTTGATTATACAGACTGGCGTTCATTGTAAACCAGTTTTTGTTTTTGGTTATCTTTAAACAATGTGTTTAAATTTAAATTATACTTTCATATATATTAATGCATATTTGTAAATGAACAGTCATATCACATTACGCCAAGTACATTTAGCATACTTAGAAGACCATCTGATCTGTAATTCTTGTATCGCTAGACCCTAAATTTAACTACCTACACGTATATTTCATGTAATTTTTATAATTATGTCACTAAGTATTATATTTTACAAAGAAGAGTTGGATTTAAGAAAAATCCATAAAATATATATTATTATATGAATTTCAGTGTATACTATTGAAACATTTTTTCCCTTTGGTGGGGATTACGATAGTAACAATATAATTGCTGTTGCCTGAACCGCAACAAAAAGTTAGTATGTCATTATTGTGCCTCTATAGCTCTGAACTAAAAAAATCGTGTTCGTTATTTTCCGGGAAAGTTCTCACGGCTGTCAATCGACCCTTGTCTGCCGCCGGATGGCTGACATTGGATGGTTGGGCGGTTATCTGTCATCCTGCGCACCGAACCAACCAACCTCTCTTGATACTTATAGCCCTACCACGCCACACTTCACACGATAAGATTGGGATTTTACGATTCAACTGACCCTACACATTAGGAACGGATAACAGTGTATCCCACGTTCAAAATTCATACTGCGATGCGCACATTGGGCACTTTTTCACTCCAAACTTCATACGTGGTTCATAAAAGATGTAGTACCGAAAATACCGAACAGCGGACGGCAGGTTATAGGCACTCTTCATATGTCAATGTAATTAGAGTTAAAGGAGACCTAAACGATTATGCCATAAACCAAATAATATTTTATGGCGTAGTTTTTGTATCATCCGAAGACGTACACGGCAATTTATGTTAAGCATATTGCATACAAACAGTAAGTGCAGCTTAAATCTGATTTGAAGACAATTTCAGCGAATATCGATATGGTTTCGAATATAGGGCACTTGTTCCAACGTCAGCGATGAGCGAGAAGCGTGTAGAGATAGGAACTAAGAGTTGGCGAGCAGTAGGAAGTGAATATGTAGTTCCAATAATTTTGTCACTGAGCTATTATAAAGTGTGCGAGTGCGACGGACTGTTACTTACCCAAGTGACAAGGAGTTTGTATATCTACCAAGCTAGAGTCTCTCTACGAGTGTTCTTACCGTGAAGCGAGCATCGTTGAGCAGGTTTTATCTTCGCTAATTGTTGCTGCAACAAAATAGTGGAGAGGGATTTATCGTCGATGGCAGTTTTAACATACTGTCATTAACTCTTAATATTTGTATCTCTTATTGACAGGGGGTCTACATCTTTTGTATGTTATTTTGAGCAAGAATATAGTTGATGGATAGTTGATTTCTCGCCGGCGGCGGTAGCTGGATAAGTGCCTAACGCAAACCTGTTTAATACATGCTGTCACAACACATTAATTTTATTGTTATGGCTGCTGATGTGCCAACAGTGGCAGTTTAATTGCTAACATTTGTTTTGTAGTTTTGCTGCAAAACTTTAGCGAGAGAAAATCTGTTTGCAAAAAAATAGCTGTGAATTTTATCTTCAGCGCAGACAGAAACTTTGTCAACAAATATCGAGGAAGCAAGGAACGAACGTAACAGAAATGGTCTAAAACTGATAACTTTGCTGTGTACAAGTTTGAGCCCACATTTATTTACTATTTCAATTTCATTATATTTGTATTCTTTTTAATGAGTTCTTTTTAAACGATAGAACGTGTATACGTTTCAAACACGCCCCTGAACACTAATTTAATTTATTGACAAAAATTTGTCTTTCGAGCAACGCTCTACACAAAATATAAACACCTAATTCCGTTTATGAGGTAGAGACCCGTGAAATACGGACGGAGGGACGGACAGCGGTGTACCATTCATAGGATTACGTTTTGCCCATTGGGTACAGAACCCTTAAAATGATATAGTTTGGGTTCATATAAGGATCCAGAAGAACTAAGTTACTTATAACTAGGTACTTTGTATTTATAAGATTTTACACATATCATTTTAACAACCATAAGTGACAATATTTTAACCCAACGTTCAAACACTTTGCAGTGCTCGTAGTTACGGGTTGTCTAAGTCTAAAATTCTACTGGTAGGCTGGCTGTGATAAAATCGGTACAAATCAAATTCATTGTAATACGTTTTAAATCAACCAAACGAAAAGGCTTTTGCATGGTGGTAGGGCATTTTGGTAATGCCCGCCTTGCTAACTAGCACCATCAATTAGAAAATCTGTCACTTTCCAAATCAGGCCGCTTACGACCAGACTCAGTACCAGTATGCCCTTCAGGTGGAACCTCTGCCCAAATTAGTAGCAAAAGTGAGTAGCGGGAACTTGTAAGTCAAGTATAAATTAATAATTTTATTTTTTTAAGTTGTTTTTTTAAGACAACTGAATAGGTCTACACAACAGTGCGGATGGCAGCAGCGGCGCGGGCGGCGGTGGTCGGCTCACCCCGATCAAAGTGGCTGTTTGGTACCGATATGCAGAAAGACGAATAGTAAGAATGCGCCAATGTTCGTTTCTGAACGTGGTATTTTCACATGGTTTCTTTCATCTCATGAACGATTTTATTGTCTCAGCCGTAGTATCGGGCATGAATTTGTCACATGTTTTTTGGAAAATATGAGTTAAGTGGTTTTTACTTAACTTTCCTTAAAATGTAAGGGTCCACAAATAGGTACAATCCTAGTTCAGTCTCAAAGCAAACCAAAGCTTCTTCTCTTCTTTCGTTTGAAATTTCAACATATTCGACCTGTCAAGTTCACGGGAGCGTGACGTGATTAATTTATAAATTTACAAGTTATTGGAATACAAAATGTTTTGCCCCGGGCGGGAATTTAGTCGAGTGAATCGTTTCAGGCCGAGTCGCCGTTAGGTGGTCCATATACTGAGCAGGTGTCCCACGAGCCTCTAATTGAATCTCACCGCCCTACTGTGATTAAGACGTGACGGCGCGTGTGCTGCAGACCCTAGTAATTGTTTTTGAATGTTGATCTGCGTTGATGCCTTGTCGGGTCAGTTTATATAGTTGTGTTCGTCCTAAGTTTAGGCATTATTCAGTAGTTGATGATTTTGGGTGTAATTGTTTTGTAATTCAAGACCGACCGCGTATAACCGGTTTCAGAGTCAGAACGGGTACCCAAACGTTTCCTTGGTTAATTTATGTACCTTTCTACTCGTATATATAATAAACAAGGAATATTATTTTAATATGAATGCAAGTTTGATCTCAAAAAAGATCTCAAAAAAATTATGTGTGTCAAATAATCTCTTGCATCACTGTATTGTATAATAAGCGAGGCCTAGGACTACATTTGGCAATTCAATCATAATGGTTTATAAATCTACTACAGTAAGTACAGTAAGTATAAGAGAAATACTAATTGCCAGAGTTATTATTAAAATTTAAAAACACATGTGAGAATCTCTATTTAATTCACCTAAAGCTATTAATTTATATTGAAACTGTAACACAAGGTTGTGCACTGCAGTGGATGCGAAGGTAATGGTCACCCCCGTGTTAGAACCTGCAGTGGTGCCAATTTCCACAACCACAATTAACCGCCTGAATGCCGCGGTATACACTACTAGTCGAACTCGAAATATGTGTTTAGTTTGAATTTAGCTTAATTTATATTTTTTATTAGTGTCACATAGTTGTTGTAATAGGTAATATGTGAATTTTTAAATAAAATACTCTCAACTTTAAGGCATGAAACATGAAAGTTGAATTGTTGTAGAAAGTGGTTAGTAATTATAAGTAAGTAAGTAAGTAAGTGAAATTAATAATCAAAGTTGCTATTAGTAATAAACCAACATCAAACTGCATTGATCTCCATCGACACGACACTTTGCCTTTTGTAAAAGCGTACTAATAGATGGTCAATAATACCTCTTGTTATTGAGCTTATAATGATGTAGAGTGATTCTACGTTGATAAAATGAGTATACCACATGTGTAATCTAACAACTCTGTTTTCCTGTGTGTAATGTGGCAACCACTCGAGAACCTTTCATCCCGATCGATTTTAGGTTAGTAAAGTAAGTGATAAAAGTATTGTGGTCTAACCATCCCGTACTGCCCACTTCAACTTGCAAATTCTGAATTCCATGTCGCTGGCTTTGGATCTTAGGTGAATTTCTTTGAATTTTATGGTGGAAAGAAGCTTAATAAATAACTATATCCATAGCTCGTTGAGCGACTGAAAGAATAAAGAGAGTTAATAATTCCTGATTTGGTATGACAAAATCTAAGAAGGAGATAGAATATAGATTTCTCTTTTCTGTGGATAAAATACATCGAAAAGTAATTTGACTTTTTAATGGTTTATTTTATCACCTGTTGTATTTAAAATGAGCTTTTTAGTAAGATTATCCCTTTTAACCTTTTATCTAGTCATTAATTAACTATATGTTACCATTAGTAACCCCTTGGCGGTAGTCCAAATAAAGTCACGATCCGCGGCTAATGAGACCATGTTGGAAATGTGACCAGCAAGTAAATCGCCGCGCACCGATATTGGTAGCGTTCATATTATTGCTGTGGCTATATAACACTGTTTTCGACTTAGATTGGTTTTTGGCAACTTCACAATGATGGTGGGACTGCTTAAGTAAGTCTTATTGGGCTATGTTGCACATATACACTGTGAACCGATCTTTGAAAAGTTTTCTTTAAACGGAAAGTGAATGAAATAAGTTTAGTGTTTGCTTAATACTAACATTGTTGCGAATCTTGCCTAATCTTAGTAATACAAATCTTGTAATATAGCAGCTTGTAATAATATAATAGATCAAGCCAAGAAGTAATAAATAAAGAAGCACGACTGTATTGTGACAGACAGTACTTAGTAATGGGTTTTTTTTCATTAAATTTGTGAGTAATTTAGAAAGAAAAAAAAACTATATATTTCATTACCAAGGTATTTTAAATTTCATGTGTGTATCTAGATCGTATCTTAAATTCCGAAGGTAAGATACTCGTTTAGTTTCCATGGTAAATTAATATAATAAAACAATCTCCTTCTTTTCAAGCTGTAGGCATTTTATTAATATTGTACTAAAATAATAATATATATTTTGTTGAAGACCAATGTCCACATCCAAAACTTAAGTTTAGATATTCTACATTTCTACTTATCTGTGGAAAACTACTGTAAAAAATATTATAAAAAAGTCTGTGGCTAAGATTTTAAGAAGGAAGTTAAAAATTATTATAAGTTGCTCTTGCCTTGATAGAAAATGAAAAGTTAGAAATAAAGAAGACTTATTCAGTGAACAGTGGTTTTAATATATAATAACACACAACATATTTAATCAAAATATTGGTTCAATATTAAAAAAAAGAACTTACGACTAATGCTAATTATAGCTACAAGTGTACACACGCATATGTAAGGTGTGTACATTTGTAGCTAGATATCTTTGTTAAATTAAATATAATATGTAAAAATAAACCATACGTGTGCACCTTGCAAACCAACACGTCTTAGATGAAAGATTAGTTTTTTCGCACATGACGTAGTAATCACAATAGATGACTAGAGTTAAGCTCTAGTCCTCACGGTAGGATACTGTGAGTCTATGAAGACTAGTTCACTTCCAGGGTGCTGTTAAATAAGTGCACGATATAGTACGTCCCTAACTCGTGTTTAGGTCTATGTGTATAGTATTAAGAAGAGAGAGACAGTGATGAGTGCACTGTAAGTGAAAAGTACGTGTGCAAATCGCGACAGTAGACAATTCAAGGAACGCCAACGTAATAGAGCTAACATGAACAACGGTATTTAAAAATAACTCAATTCAGTTAACAAGCATCTCGATAACTTCTCTTAAGTTTGCGTCACTTTAGAATCCCAATTTAATCGCAGTCTCCAAAGTCATCGCTCCGTCCTTAACCGATTACAGTTTGCGCGAACTCCGCGAAGAGATTGTAAGTAGAAGCCACTTATTCCTCGCTTGGTTAGCTTCCCATCGCGAACTTCTCGAACACCTGACTAAATTTTAAGTAGTCTGAACTTACCGAGACCCGAACGGTATAAATCACAAAACGAACCCACAAATATGCAAATGTGTGTTGTGAAAATAATATTTTATTTCATGCCGATAAGTTGAAAATTTGAATGTTACGTGTGTTTATCGCAGTTATTATGAACTTTACATGTGTGAAATTCGATACTTTTGGCTATAATAGTGGGAATGTACTTCAGAAAAGATAATTAATTTCTGATTAAAACCAGTTCATTTATCAAATTAATTTGTTCATTAAAGTCATGTGTATGTTTTTTTTTACCGGCGGTATGCCTTTATTAAACAAAATACTATGAACTATATACAACACTACAGCTACTACAATAAAAGCATTTAGACACCTATAAGTCATAGCAGACTCATAGGCAGTCCAAATGCTCCAGCCCACTCCCAGTTGGCAGCGTGCCCAGCATGCTGGCAGCATTGCCCCGTTGAATTGCAATGCTTATTCGTTGAGCCAAATATGTGCCAGCATTTTGATCACGCGTCGCATCGACCAAGCGCTCAGATAGGTTTTGGAAAATACGATGAGCTCCCGGTCCCCACGGACCCAACGTCTCCACACCAAACGGCTCAAATATGTAACCCATACCGAGGTTAGCATATTTGCGCCGCTTGAGTTGCTCCGCCGAAGTAGCCGCAGCGCCAGCCCTCACGTTGGTTTCAGAAAGATGTGACGTTATATTATGTGTATGTTATATCAAAATTAATAAAATTGAGAAGAGTATAAATTATACAGTTCTAAAGTAAGTGCTTAATATAGTTGAGTATCTCCGGTCCGTTGCATTCGAACTCTCCGAATCTGGTTTATACTGGCTGTGAGGTGAATACCTCGCGACTGAAATAAGTTTTTGCAACGATTTTATTCCTCATATCTCCACAGGTAGTAAAAGAAATGTCATTATATTTCAATGGAAAAAAACGGATATATATATACGTTATGGAAGAAGAAGTTAAAAAGAACATAACTTTAAAAAGATAACACAGTATTGTTTTTTGTAATAATTAAGTCGTTTGGAAAATTATCATGAAATAAAGCATAATTTAAAACTTAAAACGCACAAAAAGGAACTTAAACAATTTTTATTATTTAAAATAATGACACAAATTTGAATTCCTGATAAAGTTCATAATTAACAGTATTTTCAAGTCTCGATAAAATATCTGGAGCTTAAACTTATGCACAGCTGGAATTTCATTTAGTATTTCCGAGACAGAAAGGTTTGTGTCCGCTGTAGACCGGACAAGTTGGCACGGCTGTCGATCGACCCTTGTCTGGTGCCAAATGCCTTTCTCATCGGATAGTTGGATGTTGAGCTGTCAGCACGCGCTCCGAATCACCCAAATACTCCTTATACTAATCGACTCACCACGTCACGTGATAGGTTTGACCCTTCACGGTCCAAATGACCTTGCACATTAGGTACAGATAGCACAGTATATTCAATCTACAAAATTTAATCTATCGGTATTTTGTGATTCATAACTATTTCTGATACTTAATTGCAGACGGATGGTCTGAACCATTCATCATTAATGCAAATATAGAAGAATGGTCCGTACATTGTTGACCAATATTTTAGGGGCGCAAGTTTTATTCCATCCCAAAAGTCAATTATTATTTTATGCATTTTCAATTATGTTGCTTATAAACGTGAGAGTGACTTAAATCTGATTTGTAGACAATTACAGCCAATACTTAAATAGTTTCCATATTAATGCAAAAAATCTCTTTGATATTTTGCTGTAACAACTTAGTAGGTAATTGTTATTGCTGTGGTATTTTGGCAGTTTAATTGTTAACTGATTTTAACGACAGCAAAGAAAAAAGTTCTGACTAAACATAAAATCTGCCAACCCAGTTAACAAGCACTATTAAATCTTCTCAAGATGCTTTACTTTAGAACCCGGATTTGATCGCATTCTCCAAAGTCATCGCCTTGTTCTAAACCGATTACATTTTGCGTGAACTCCGCGAAGAGATTGTGAGTAAGAGTCACTAATTTTACGCTCTGTTGGCTTTCCACCGCGAATTTCCCGAACACCTGACTAAATTTTTAGTAGGTACTTTATACTCACCCCTATCTGAACATTATAAATTGCAAATAGAACGGTATTATATGTAAATTGTCTATCAGTTCATTATTGTTGTGCAAAATAATGTTGCTTCCATGTCAAACAGCTAAGTATGGTTTACGAATGTTTTGGCGTGTGTTGATTGCAGTTATTATATACTATACAATTGTGGAAGGCGATATTGTTGAGTAGTAATCTGAGTAAGTTCCTTGAAAAAAAAAACTGTATTTAATTATGATTAAATTTTATTATTCACTTAAGTTATTAGAAATTAATATAGAAAAAATAATTAAGTCAAACATTGAATTTAAAATGGTACATACTGCAACTGGGACAATCGCATTCATGTTAAAAGTTTAATTTTCTTCAATTATCGCGCATTTTATACAACCTGAAAGTCGTAGCCGCCACGTAAAGCGGGCATTGAGATTGAACTTAATTGTTTACGTGTATTTTATATCTCTATGGTTTATATGTTTTGTTTTCTTTTCTGTTACAAGCTCCTAATTCGTCTGAATCTTTCACAAGCATTTTCAAAGAAATGCCCAAGATTGTGTTACTTTAGATCAGGGTTGGATTTTCAGACCCTCAAAAAATATTGTACATGGCACATAAGATTATACTATATGCCCAAAATTATACTACGTTTATTTTTTTTATATCGTATTTAAACGTTTCTTTTTTTCGGTGTACTTGTTTTGAATTGAATTAATTAATATTAATTCGAAAATCGTAAAACGAGCCCTATAATTGTCTCACATCTTGTACATTTTGTGGTCCTTTTCACTGAATAACTGTCATGACTATAGATTTGTACTGAAACATAATATAACTTCATATCCAGATGTTATCTGGATATGAAGTTATCTGTTATCTGTCTAAAGAAATTATAATTTTATAACCATTGAAAAAAATTACATTCACAATTTTGTATTGATTGGATAATGTTATTGTACTACTAATGTCATCTGTTAAGAAAACCAAAGAGTTAACATCGCTGCAACAGAACTAAACTCAATACTTAAATGCATCGTAGTTAACCTACTCCTGATGCCAGTAGAATCAGGTTGTAAAATAAATTCTACCCTCACAAAGCTCAGCTTTTTGCTGAGTATATTGTAGTATTCAATTGAGACAAAAATATTCACAAAATTATAAAGGCATATTTATTAAGTTTAGGCAAGTGTACGTTGATCTCAGCTAATTCCCCAATCAAAACTTCGTTCTTAGCATTGACACGGCGTAAAATGTTGTCCGACGGCATTATGTGTATATTTTCTTTTACTTTGCAGCATAGGAGGGCAACATACGGCCCGCGGGCCGGACCGGCCCGTCTCAGATTTTGAGACGGCCCGCCAGACAATGTAACATTTCGCGAAATTAAAGTAATTTACAAGAATAGATTTTCAGACTTGACGAATTAAAATGAATTAGCTTCAATAATAAGCTAATAAATGTTTAATTACACAACAAGACTAAATTAATTATAAAGTATAAAACCTGACTGCAAATAAATTTTATATTCGATAAATGTTTTATCAGTCCATTGAGATTAAAAACGGAATATTTCGGCAGTTGTAAGTAATTCTTGGCTTAGCATGTTGACAGCTTCGACCACATCATCACTTACCATCAGGTTATATTGTGTTTAAAGGCAAACCAGCTTCGACCACATCATCACTTACCATCAGGTTATATTGTGTTTAAAGGCAAACCAGATACAATAATAAAAAAAAACTTCTGTGCTGAGGTTATGGACTATCCAACGACCTTTTATTAAATTAGTTAGATTTGTCAGGTGCGTGGATAGAATACGCTTTGATGGCCTTCGAAAGGGTACCTACTACTCCAACTTCAGGAAATACAGAAGAAAATAGTGGTATGTTTAAGTACATTTCAGGAGCCTAGAAAATTTTACAAAGTTTCTGTAACAGCACTACACAGTGCCATAAAACTACCTTATAATATTGAGTAGTACTCTGTTTCGTAATAAAACCCACTATTGGGGTATTAAACCCACATAAAAGCTTAATATTTTTAAACTTTACACTATTTATGATGATTTTAATTCATATAATATGCAGACAAACTAATTTCATATTATTTAGAAACATATCAAAAGTAATATTGAAAGTCATTTCGAAATTACTTTAAGAACGTGAAAAAAAAATTTACACTTAAATCTAAAACTTTGAGTGAAATTCGGTTATTGAATCTAGGCAAATAAGAAAAATTAAATACTTTCTTTATAAATTTCAGAAGTATAGTGCAATATTCAATATATCATTAGTCGACAACTGTTCTGCAGCCATAGAAACGCAATGGAAGTGGCATACGCCCTCAGCGAGGTGTACTCGGGCATTCAATCATCGCGATCCCAAGTTTATTCCCTGAAGTTAGAACGTTATACAGGTGCAAATATACCAACTGACCTCCAGAACACCCTCTATCTAGTGCTGACACAGGAGGAAAAAGCCTCACTTGTCAGCAGAGGATATGGGTCTGGTTCAGGGTCCTGCACCTTAACGTATTAAATTATGAGTCGGTAATCATCATACAGATGAGGGAAAGAGTCACCAAGCTCCGAGACAGCGTTTCAAATGCGGTTGTAGCAGTTTCACGCCACACAAAATGCTGCGTTTACTATACCGACGACAGCTTGGACGCCATTGGAGGATTCGTCAGGCGGGCAACGAAGGCAAACTATAAAAACAGTCGATCACAATCTAAAAATGGCTATACGAAACAGAAACGAAGAGGTCGTGGAGGCTCAAATCCAAACATCAAGAGCTTCGCCGGAATCTGTGGCCGGCCCTTCAACGACAAACTGAATAATGTGATATACTAACAAACAAGCACTCCCGATGCTAATCGGCTCATCATGGCAAACATCACGTGATTTGACCCTTCACGACTACTGAGCCGTGAAGGGTCAAATCACGTGATGTTTGCCATAACGTACTGACGTTACCTTCACATTAGGTTCGGATAGCATAGTGTATCCCAATAATAAAATTAATTCTATCCAGCTTAGTACATCAGGCACTTTTCCGCTCCAAATGTTGGGATTCATAAATATGTAGGAACCGGATTACCGAGTTTCGGACGGTTAGAAACATTCTTCATAAATGCAAATAGAGATGAATGGGTACTTCGTATTTTATGTCGTTAACCAACAATTATAAGGGACGCTGTTTTTGTTATATTCATACCCATAAACGACAATTAAGAGCTATGTGTAGCTCACTGGTTGTGCTCAATATAATTGAGCACAACCAGTGAGCGCAGTTTAAATCTGATTTGCAGAATGTTTCGTGTAAAACAGTGAATTTAAACATAGTTTTTAAATGTGAAAAACTGCTCTATTAATATTGATATTTGCTGTGACAGCCAGGTACTTGCGGCTGCGTTATAGTGTCAGTTTAATTTATTGTTCCATAGTTTTGATGCTAACCTTGACAATTGTGCATTCAAAAAGAAACTGGGTTTGCTTGCTTGTACAATATTTCTTTTTGAAGTAACTTCGCAACTACATTAACGTGGCAGCATACTTCCATCTACTTAAATATATAAATTTTAAGTAATCCCTTGATAAAATTCATTATGCCAGCGTCACTTGATTCAAATTGCGAACCAAAATATTAAAAGCTTTATCCATTAACCTTCATTGGCCTTTTCGTAATGGATACGTGGTAATGCAACATTATGAATTAGAGTAGATAGATTATGTTTTTAATTAGGTATACCTACAAGTGTAAAGTATTTAAGTATTACTTTTTAATAAAGAAAAAACTTTTATTATAAATTTACGAGAGAAAAAATTATAGTCATGTGCGGGATTTGTAATGTAATTCGCCTAGCAGGCGCAATTAAGCAGGCGTCATTGCAAACTTAACAATATTAAAACTTTTATTATACTCAGTATCATCATTACATTTTGATCGATGGTACATTTTGCGAATGTCCAACATTGATACAACAACAATACACCATATGACAATTAAAAAACTAATTTAATGTTTGCATGAAAATGAATGTGGAGCTTAACTAAGTGTTAAGTTATTAAAAATGAAATAGTCATTATATTAAAAAAAATAACATTTTAAAATGAATATTGTTATTTAACTAAACGAAAGAAGAGAGTTTTTCCAATACAAGCTTGACGTTTCAATTAAAACCCGTGATCATGGTTCCATGGTGTCTGTTGTTACTATAATGGGCTTACGGTATAAAAATATGACTTTAGATAAATTATTATTCTCACTGAAGAATATTACAAAAACGTAGTACTTAAGTAATTGCTGGTGGTATTTTATATATGTTATTTTTTCACCATATATTTCAAAAAATATTACTGATGGTAAGTGACAATATCACAAGATTGCCTAAGATGTGGTCGTAGGTGATTACAAGCTATATTAACAAGTATGCATAATCCCTACCGATGAATTTTGCATTCGCCAGTCAGCATTTTATTAATTAAGTCTGTTATCATTCGTATTAGCTTATTATATATTATAGGGCTTATTTCTTTATATTAATAATAATAAAAAATGTTTATTATTATTATTGACTGTTTAAAGTATGACATGACAGTACAGGTATAAAATATATAAATAAAGTCAAAGTTACCCGTCGTTAGATTTTCAGAATTATACGAGTACTTATATGATAATACGATAATAATAAACCTCAAGAGATTTTTGATTTGGATCAAGGGTCAGAAGCAGAAGGCAGTGATACTCGACACGACACGCATTGTCCGGAGGTTCCTCTCTCTGCAGCCCTAACCGCTGGTAGCTTGGGCCCTGCCCCGCTATTTTTAAGTTTTTTATAGTATTTGTTTTTATATTAATGTTGTAAACATTTTAAAATTATGTAAGTAAATAAATAATAATAATAATTAATGCAGTTTATAGGAATTACATAGTATTTACAAGGACTTTTTGGTTACCGTTATAAAAGATACCGTAATACTCATATAGTTATTATATTTATCTCTATAAAAAAGTACTATACAATATCGATAATTATGACAAAGATGTTTAACTTATATTCAATCGCCTGGGATCTTTCAAAAATCGCAGCAACATCCCATTAAAATTAAACAACTTTGAACAGATTAAATCGCGTTTATTTATCATTATTTTTTTCTTATACTGAGCAGTGACCGTGGTCACGGGGTGGCTGACTAATTAAAAGGTCCAAAATATCACCGAAATCATACCAAATAATGAATAATATCTCAACATAAACTAATTGGAACAAACACAAAAATACAACCCAAAATGAGCTGAGAAGAGCCTGAAATTTCAGTCTGTGTAAGCATTAACGAAATTCAAAGTTAATCAGTAGGATCTGCAACACACGCACCCACACGTCTAATCATGCCAGCTCTCAACAATTCAATTAGGAGCTTGAAGGACACGGGCTCAGTATATGGACCACCTAATGGTGACTGGGCCTGAAACAGAATTAATCACGTCACGCTGCCGTGAATTTAAAAGGTCAAAAAAGGTTTAAATTTCAAAGGAGAGAACGGCGATGTTGTTTGCTTTGAGACTGAACCGAGGTTAATTTTATGGACCCTTTCATTTCAAGGAAAGTTGCTAAAAATCACTTATACTTAACATGTATAATCTTCTTGTATGATTAGTATTTCATTTTAATATTATGCTTCTGCCCTTGTGACAAAATATTTAAGCACCAGTTAATTGTCATTAGAAATTGAGGACAGGTACATGTTTAACATGTTTAATACTTGCTTAAATATTCTAAGATAAATTATATCTATTAATAATAAGAGAATTGATCCATATATGACTTTTTACACAAATACAAAGCAGTTACTGCTAACTTTATTTAAAAAAAAACAAAGTGAATTAAACACACACCACATTCCACCCACTCCCTCCCGTTTTCCTAACCCTTATCACTTAACTAGGCATGATTAGTTTGCATATAATAGAGAACGGTAACTAATCTCCGCATGACCAATATTGATATTATGTACGTTAGTAGGTACCTACTAGATTGCTCAAAGCACTCGTATTAAAGCTTTTAAACTGATCATCTATGTTAAGTCTTCCTAGCTCTTTTAATATTTATTTATTTATTAGCTTTCCGGACGCGGCTCCGCCCACGCGTTTTTCGGTTATCGCGCAAAAACATTAACCGCTTTTTGCACAGCTGGATAAAAACTATCCTATGTTTTTTCCCGGGTCTCAAACTATTTCCAATACAAATTTCATTCAAATCGGTCCAGTAGTTTTGGCGTGAAAGCGTGACAGACAGACAGAGTTACTTTCGTATTTATAATATTAGTACTGAAGTACTGATCAATAGCTGATAGGCTAGCCTTTGACCACTATCTCACCTGATGGTGAGTGATGATGTTGTTCAGGCTAAACAATACTTTCTAGCTCTCAAGGACAACTTTCGCAACATTAGGTGCTTGACGACAGATTTTCTACTTAGGGTGGTACCTAGCCAGGCGGGCATTCGCAAAATAATCTACTACATGCAAAATGCATACAAACGTAGTTATGTCATATTTCAACTAACAAGTGTTGAAACTCGTTGAAATTTTTACAGGCTAGCCTTTGACTACTTTCTCACCTGATGGTAATTTATGATGTGATTGAAGATGTTGTTCAAGCTAACCCAGAATTATATATACCCCGCTATAGCCGGGGTGTGCTAGCTAGAGATCCATAGCACACTCCGGCTATAGGGGTGGATGGTACGGGTTCGAATCCCGCACATGACTACAATTTTTCTTCTCGTTGTAATTTTGTAAACAAATACAATTCCTTTTTATACGTATACTTTTGACGAATTTCCAAAATTTCTCAAATTATTTATTGAAGTATTTTTTCTTCATATAAAGAAAGTTTCTTGCTTATTGTGGTCATTGATGGATAAACGTTATCGATTTTCAATTGAACGACACATTTTTCATTGACAATTAATGGCGTCTACATAGTATGTCTATCTGTAACAGTTGACGTAATGACTGCTGACGATGAAGGCCAATATATTATTATTTTTAAATTTATGATGAGTCCTTCAGCCAGCCCAAAATGGAATAAAATATATTTTTCATTTTGTTTAAACATTCCAGAGAATTTGCAAGATAATCAAATTCTATGCGGTTAAAGTCACTAGCGGGTCATTTAATATACCTTACATGATAGGATCAGCATGTGAGATATAATGTACCATCCGATGGTTGTACTGTTTATATTCTTTATTTCATATATCACTCTCTTCATCTATTTCTCTCTGGTCAAATCTCTGGATATTAACAATAAAAGTTATTTTTAAGGGAAGTGGAAGATGTATTTATGTCACTTTTCTAACAGAAGTTCTTATATAAGTTGTTATATAATTCAAAATAGCTAAATTGTTTTTAACAAAAAATTAACTACTTCCATAATGAAATACGCATTTTTAGGGATAAATTAAATACTACTCGTCAGATATCATATAAATATAAATGGGAACACTTGACAAGCACCAGCTTACGAATATAAAACAAATATAAAATCGGTCCACGAGTTATGTGGTAACACACATAGAAGAAAAAAAAGGATTGAGAACATTTTCCTTTCTTTGAAGTCGGTTATTAATGTGCATGTTTGTCCTTGAGTCTAATGTCTATGCTTTTGTATGGAAATTGCTTTGAATACATTTTCCTTAAACCCATATCTGTAACAAACATAGCGGGAAGATAGACATGTAGGGAGAATTTGAAGCTTACAGTATCGCCTGTTATTTCTCTAAAAGATTTCTCCACAGACTTTGGAGCTCTCTGCTCCATTTTCAGTAAGAAAATATAAACAAATGAGGTATAGTAGCATATCACGTTATGTAAACTGCTATTGTTTAGACATAATATATGGAACGAGATTGTTTGTGGATGTCTAGAGTTGTTGGGTATTTTTTTTTATTAACTTTCTCGAACCTTCACTTTGTGGTAGTAATCTGTGATATATTATCGAATTGTGCAGACGGTGCATTCAAAGATACTAACTACTAACTATTCTACTTTATCTGAATACATAAAAACATTCAACTTTTCGGCCATATACTTACGTTAGATGACTGCGAAATGGCTACTAATCTTTTTCTTTCTTCAACAACTGCAATTTTGAACGAAAATACGTTATCTGTTACTGGGTCTTTGTCATAAAATAGGAAAATAATCTTCAAATATTTTTTTCCTATTATGTCCCTATACATTATGGGACATATTTAGGAAAAATCGTGTTAATCAAAAGAAAATTTTAGCTTTCGGTTTTTTAATCATTAAACTGAGCCCCTACGAAATTTTAGTATCTATGATGTAAACGATCATTGCAGCTTTATACGAGTAATTATTATTACATAATAATATGTTAGTTCAATTTATAGTTAATGGTTAGTGTCAAATCCGAGTAAATTCAGGCTCATAAGTTGTAACCACTAAATTCCAAAAAAAAACTTAACAGTCCACAACTTACGGTGGTTAAAGTTAACATTTTGATGTGCTGTAGTGGAGCTTGTACAGTCGATCTTAATCAATTTACTATGTTGGGCAATGTTAGCTGTCATCGTTAATTGGATGGGTGACTGGTAGTGGCATATAGTATTGAACGTTTCAGAGCTTCGGAGGCCACGTTAAGCCATCGGTCTAGGCTGTTGTCTTAGATAAAACTTGTTACAGCAAAGTGCATTTAGCAAAATACCCGTCATTTTGGAAATTCCCATTTGGTTAATTGTGGTATGTGCCAGTTCCCATTCTAAGTTATGCCTGTTTACCGCCTTCGACTACATTATCAGTTACAAACTGGAGAATTTGGCGTTATCAGAAGTAAACACATAATTAAAGTTATCGAAATTTGTTGTATCAGGACCCCTTCCATTTTCGACGACGACTATGAACGACTTTTTTTAAGCCTATTCTATCACGATATAATCCAGATCAACATAGATAGCAGCCCTATATTCCAACAGGCAGGCGTAATCGTACCTACTAGGCCTGGGCTCACATCTTACAATTTACACAAAAATTGTGCTTACGGAAAATCTCAATATAAATGTGCATATTTGTGATTACCATTTGTAAGAGATTGTTATTTGAATAACGCTTTCATTTCTGGCAACTAATTAGACTTTCATCAGAATGTTTATTTATGCTGTTGATTTGTATAATTTTACGCGTTTATGAATTAAACAACTTTTTATAATGTTTTGATTTCAACAGGGTTACTCAATATTAGACTGCAGTGTCTACGTGTATATTTTAGGGTTCCGTGCTAGATAACGATACGCTATTACTAAGCCTCGGCTGTCTGTCCGTCCATCCGTATTTGAAACCGTTATGAGTAGCCGATTAAAATTTTACTATGAATATACGCTGGTATTTCTAATTGCCTAACATTTAATAATAATTACAAGAACTTATAAATAATAGATTCAAGAAACGTGTATATTAAAATATGCTTTTATTTTTGCTTATTTTTTCGGCGGGTAGGCTAGAGTAAAACACTTTACAAAAAAATCTCTCATTTTAATCAATTGAAATAAAATAGTTAACATCATTTGAATAGCCTAAAACATATGTGTAATTAAAATATAATCTGCAATACCTGCCGGGGACTGTTACCCATACTGTGGCACTATCACAAAACACTTTTGTCACTATTGCAAAATACTGAGTTAACAACTCAAACAATGGACGCCTTACAGCAAAGTGTGGCCGAACTACAAAGTCTGTTTCTTCAGCGAATGGACTCATATCAAAGTGAGCTTCAAGCAGCATCTCCTTCACCAACTGTAGCAGTCTTGTCAGCAGACTTTACTGCATTCCGTACTTTCATCATGACTGCACTTCGCTGCCTCCAAGATCAAGTAGGCCTGGTTATGCAGCAACAGGATGCTATGGAGATGCGAGGGCGACGAAAGATTCTTCTCTTTCACGGTGTCCCAGAAGCCAGAGATGAAGATAATACCTCTGTAGTGGTCAAGCTGGTAGCAGGTCAAATGAAAATTCCAGATTTTTCCGTCAAAGACATCAGTCGCTCACATCGGATGGGCCGTGCCTCAGCACCTGACAAACCCAGACCTATTCTCTTCAAAATACGTGACCTTGATGCCAAAAATAGAATTTGGAGCGGTAAGACTGGCTTGAAAGGGTCTAATATCTCGCTGTCGGAGTTCTTGACAAAACCGCGGCACGACACTTTCATGGCTGCCCGCCAGAAATTTGGCATTCAAAAGTGTTGGACTAGGGATGGCTTCGTTTTTGTACTTGGCACCGAGGGTGTGCGGCATCGGATCAGCAATCTCAAAGAGCTTGAAAAGATTGCTGCGTCGAGCGCGCCTAAGACTGCAGGTACAGCTGCGGTCACCGCCAGAACCAAGGACACGGCACCACCATCGAGAAGTCGACGAGCCCCTTCAGCCAGCAAGAAGTAGCTCCGTTCCGTTGTTTTATTTTCCACTTTTTATTTGTTGTATATTTGCAGCCCGCCGTGGTACCGGTTCTTCGGTATGTACCCTTTTTTCTGTTTTTTAACTATGGCACTTATCCACCCTCGAATGTTGCTTCAAAAATATATTTCATTCACAAAGAATTTGCTGTACGAATTATGTTGTTTATGTATAATGATTGATGTAAATTCATACGTATTATGACATTAGATTATTATTTTTTAATTTCTTTGTTTTGGCATCCTATACTTTGTACATATTCCCAAAATATGTTTAATACAGTTTCAAACGTATGGCAAGTCTTATAATGGTTGGGAACCACGGTGGTGAAGCATTTATATTTGTGTGATTGTGTTTTTATTTATTTACATACTCTTGTTACTTTTTATTTTATATTATTGTTTTTGTGTTGTTAAATTTATTACGATTCCCGGCAGGTGGAGTTTTGATAGTTTTTTTGTATATTTTACTTGAACAGTTGTATATTTATCTATATATATTATATATTTATTTATAAGTATAAATAGTATTTATTATTTTATTATATAATACTAGCTTTCCGGGCGCGGCTCCGCCCGCGCGTATGTCGGTTATCGCGCAAATACATTAACCTCTTTTTGCGCAGTTGGATAAAAACTATCCTATGTTTTTTCCCGGGTCTCACACTATTTCCATACCAAATTTCATTCAAAACGGTCCAGTAGTTTTGGCGTGAAAGCGTAACAGACAGACAGACAGACAGACAGACAGACAGACAGAGTTACTTTCGCATTTATAATATTAGTACTGATTTATATCTCATATTACAAACTATGTTAAACCTATTTAACAATGCAGATAATACTGATAGTGAAGAGTATTTGTCATTGTCGCTCACATCGGATGGGCCTCATTCATTCTGCCAGAGGGCGCTGACCTCGCGACACAATATAAAGTTGAGCTCGTAGTTATAAAATTATTAAAAAATAGTAGCAGCAAGTTTTACTAACCAACAGTTTGTGGAATAATTGCATCGGTGTAAGTGAAGTGCTACAATAAACAGGTGCAGCATTATTGTAAACAGATAGCTGTTTTTGACATGCAAAAGGAATCGGGCCATTATATGTCATAATACATACAATTTTGTGAAGAAAAAGGATCTTAATGGTGAACAGTGAGTTCTAGTCAGCTATCAATTTAGTATCAAAACTTTATTATTGGATTATAACTATCATTTCCGATCGATTTTAATAATACTGCAAGTCATCGAACGTTTGTTTACAATTTGTATATGCGGCAAAGTACAGCAGATGGCGCTAGTTGTTGCGTAAATATATTTGAACCATTGGTACACTCTAATCCTCCACTTAGTTCGATCTGTTGAGTATAGGTGGCAGTACCGGTTATTTAAGCGACAAGTTATTACTTCAACGGCTAGTTACACAATCTGCCACCAGGTGCGCAGAAACATATTAAATCCGCCGTTGTATATTTTAATAAGCGCCTATTAAACGTACAAAACCAACATGAACTGCGACGGATGCAAGGGTATTTTAAAACCTAATAATTGTCTTAAATGCCAGGCATGCGAAGGTAGATACCACTATGAGTGCCTGAATATGAAGACTGACGAATTCATGTCTCTCACCAAAGAGTACCGGGCAAGGTGGAACTGCCCTGCGTGCAGCGCGCATATAACTCGGCGCAATAGGTCAAACCAGAATACACCGGTCCGTCAATCTCATATTGATCTAGTGGAGGATTCCATGGACATGTCATGTGATGTTTTGGACAAAAGCGAGTTGTCCTCGTCCTGTATACCAGAACCAGCTGACCCTATCTCGGCTAATAATTTAAGCGAGTTAATCCGCACTATCAACGCATGGCGTATTGACATGAACTCGAATATGCAAAATATTAGGGACGATGTTAAGGGCACATTATTGGAAATACAGTCAGAAATAAAAACTCTGCGCTCAGATCAAGCCACTATGAAGCATAGTATCTCAACTATAAATACAGAGATTAATTCACTACAAAATAGTTTACAATTTCAAACCGATGAGCAGGCTAGTTTGAAGAAGCGTGTTGATGACCTAGTACAGTCAACCTCGAACCAAACTTCAGTTGCTGTTTCTAGCTTAGAATCTAAGATTGATTCTCTGGAGCAGCAGGCTCGACAGTGTAACGTGGAGATCTGTAACATGCCTGAGAGGCGTAATGAAAACCTCATTGGTATTATCGAGGCCATCGGACCCTTAACTCGATTCCAGTTCTCACAAAATGATATAATATCTATTCATAGAGTACCACACGCTCAGCAAGGAAGTGATAGGCCGAAGAACATTACAGTTAAATTTACCACACGTATACATCGTGACAATATGCTAGCGGCCTTCCGTAAGGTAAAATTAATTAAATCTGACCAACTAGGCATTTCCGGAACATCTTTGAATATCTATATGAATGAACATCTCACCTTGAAGAGAAAGCATTTATTTCGTGAGTGCCGTGATGTCGCAAGAGACCTCCGCTACAAATATGTATGGATCAAAAACTCAACCATACTTCTTAGAGAAAAAGATGATAGTCCAGCACTCGCCATCAGGTCTGAAAAGGACCTTGAGCGACTTAGAAATAGCACAACTAAATAATAATAATATGAAAATAAATTTATTTTACAAATACTACTTGTTCTTAAATTATATTTTTACTTTTTTAGCTTCTGTATTAATTTTCAAAAACTTGGATCTTATTATGTTGAGCAACTGCCATATTTGCTGTAATAATACTAACAAAAAAATAATTCATATTATTATAAAAAATTTGAACTTTTTCAATCATCATTCTTCAATACCTATTTATGTCTATCAAATAATCGACTATTTCGAAAAACTTTGCATTCTACACGTATTTATTGCTAAACAGTTAGATTATGGATAGCAAAAGTCATATAAATCAACCTTCTATATATTATCAGAATTGCAGAGGTACGCGCACGAAATTACATGATCTCTATATGAATATAATGGCAAATACTTATGATGTTATCGTACTTACTGAGACATGGTTAACACCTGACATTGACAGTAACGAATTCATTGACCAAAGGTACGTGGTGTACAGGTGTGACCGAAATCGTACAGCTGTCAATAAACAAGATGGCGGCGGCGTTTTAATAGCAGTACTAAGAGGATTCAAATCGGCTCTTTTTAACACTTCACACATTGCATATGCTTCGCAACAAATTCACACTGATTATATACTCGTTGAAATACCTAGCGTAAATCGTAAGCAGAGACATATCAT
The DNA here is from genome assembly GCA_963854805.1 of Plagodis dolabraria. Classification (NCBI taxonomy): domain Eukaryota; kingdom Metazoa; phylum Arthropoda; class Insecta; order Lepidoptera; family Geometridae; genus Plagodis; species Plagodis dolabraria. The sequence goes on along the minus strand of OY978448.1, from coordinate 28,708,453 downwards.
AGGTACATCATATATTCCACCTAAGTCTTAAAAACAGATCTATGAAGATCATTTCGATTTCTTACAAGAGGCCCTCAACGATCCATCTATAGACAATGTCTATATAGTAGGCGACTTTAATATACCGGACACCAGATGGGTTCTACCTATCTCTGCCATTACTACACATACCACCACAACGCGGCCAGTTGGGCTGGATGGTCATGGATCTTCTAGCGTGCACTTAATATTGATGAATTTTTTGACAACATTAAATGCATCACAATATAATAATATTCTGAATAAAAATAATAGGATATTAGATTTATTTTTGTCCAATTTCCCAACCACCGTAACTGCATCTACCAGTCCTCTTGTACGTGTTGACCCCCACCATCCACCTTTCATAGCACATGTTAATGTATCTCACTACTTTCATTCAATGAAAAGAAAACCAAAGACAACAAATAATTTCTATAAAGCTGATTATGATCTTATTAATAATAAAATTAAGGATTTAAACTGGATCAATTTATTAAGTAATCTTTCTTCTGAGTTAGCGCTGGATACATTTTATAAAGCAGTGGATAACATAATTAAACAGCATGCTTCATTAGCCAACTCTAGGACAGACGGGTTTCCTGTTTGGTTTTCGAGCCCATTAATAAAAATATTTAGAAGAAAACAAAAAGCTTGGGTCAAATGGAAAAAATATAATAATCAGTCTGACTACGAAACATTCTCTCAACACAGAAGTAATTTTAAAGAAGTTTGTACACAATGCTACATGAAATATATGGAATCTGTTGAAGATAATATAATTAAGAATGTGAAGCACTTTTGGACTTATATATCTAACCGCAAAATAAAACCTCAAATTCCAGCTACCATGCATTATCATAATATAAAGTCTAACAACCCTTGATTTGTAATTTTTTCTCTGAGTTTTTTTTATCTGTGTTTGAACCAGCCTCACCTACACTTTCACAATGGAAACCACCTTCAAACAGTTCGGATAAAGATAATTTGATATCAAACATACAAATAAGTGAACATGAAATTACAAAACAATTAAAACTCTTAAATACTTCAAAAGGTCCTGGACCAGATGGACTACCCCCATTATTTTTAATTAAAACTGCATCTCATATCTGTAAACCATTATATATCATTTATAATAAGTGTCTGAAGGCGGGAGTATTTCCTGAGATATGGAAGCGAGCTTACATCACCCCAGTTCACAAGAGCGGATCCAAACATGACGTAGAGCAGTACCGCCCTATATCTATTTTGTCTACTCTGTCAAAGCTTTTTGAAAGATTAGTTCACAATCAGATTTATCCAATTTTACACAATGCCATCATCGAAGAACAGCACGGGTTTGTTAAACGCAGATCTACTATATCTAATTTACTCACTTTTACCAATTACCTATTTCAAAAAGTGGACAACCATGTACAAGTAGATGCAGTATATACGGACTTTAAAAAAGCCTTTGACAAGGTGGATCATGAACTACTTTTAAATAAGCTAGCGTTTAACGGTATACGAGGTAATTTGCTGCGATGGTTTGCGTCATATATCCTAAATAGGTCACAAAAAATTGTTATCAATGGTTACCAATCAAACAGCATTTCGGTATCTTCTGGGGTACCGCAGGGATCGATTTTGGGTCCATTGCTATTTATTATCTTCATAAATGACATAAAATATTGCTTTCATAATACAAAATTTTTACTCTGCGCAGATGATCTCAAAGTTTACAAACAAATCAGAAACATTGCTGATTGCATAGCATTTCAAAGCGACTTAAATAGACTGAGTACATACTGTTATAATAATAAACTACATCTGAGTGTTCCGAAATGTAACTTTATACACTTTACAAAAAATATAAACCTCATTGAATTCACATATAACCTTTGTAATGCTCCCTTAACTAATGTTGCTACGATAAGAGACTTAGGAACAAACTTGGACAGTAAACTATGCCTCGCTATACACATCAATAATATTATCAACAAAGCATTTAAAATGTACGGATTTGTAATGAGATCATGTTCTAACTTCAAACGCAGTTCTACATATCTGTACTTATATAAAACCTTAGTACGATCACAACTTGAATATGCCGTACCGATTTGGAATCCCTATTACAATAAATATAAACAGAGCCTTGAAAAAGTTCAAATTAAATTTTTGCGTTAAATGCATTATAGATGCTGTAAATATTATATGTCTTATACTGAATTGCTCAGCAAATATAACTTGCTCACACTAGAGTCGAGACGCACATATTTAGAAGCAATTACATTGCATAAAATTGTTAATAATGAATTTGATTGCACTGAACTTGTGTCGACTCTATGTTATGTTGTACCTAGAACCATACTAACGAGAGAGGTGCGCACTTGCCAACTATTTGCCGTGGGCAAGTCGCAAACAAATACTGGGCACCGCACCCCTTCTCGTAGAATGGTGGACTCTTACAATCAAAATTTCACTGAAATAGATATTTTTAATTGTACCACTAATATATTTAAGACAGCAGTTTATCAAGTTCTTTTGTAAATTGTACTACTTCTCCTTTATATTGTTTTTTGGTTCGTAGCCCTATGTGGCAAAGTAAACATTATTTTAGTAATCTGTGAAGAGTGTCGTGGGCTATGTTATTATAAAATCTGTGTTATGTAAGACTATTAATGTATATTTTATAATGTAGCTGTTTGCTGTTCCTAATAAATAAAAATAAAAAATAAAATAAAATAAAAAATTGTCTTCTAACAGTTCCCTCAGTGACCAGAGTTTCGAAAGCATCCCAACGCTCAACGATACTCTCGTCGCACAGATTTCTGATGTACCGAAAATTTTTAACGTGATTCATATCAACGCGCAGAGTATTCCGGCACATTATCCCGATATGCAGGCATCTCTAGATCACAATAATATTCGTGCCATAATAGTCTCCGAAACATGGTTCAAGCCGTGCTTACCCTCTATATCGTACTCCTTGCCCGGCTTTAACCTTATCCGAAATGATCGTACTGACAGCCGTGGGGGTGGGGTGGCTATTTACCTTAGATCACATATTCCTTTCTCAGTAGTCAGCACCTCATCCCAGCCGCCTACATCAAATGCCGGTGAGCATCTTTTTGTGGAAGTCCTTCTTTCACATAATAAAATCTTACTCGGAGCCTATTATAGCAGTTCTTCTTGTAATAATTACTTTTCATTTTTTGAACAAATCCTTGAAGATCTTACCCCTTCATATATCCATACCATTATCATGGGTGATTTCAATACCTGTCTTCTCAAACGGGATTGTCGTACTTCCTCACTTGAAGCTGTCGTTAATTCCTGCAACATGCATATTCTGCCTCTAAATGCTACTCATCACTCCCCAAATTACACTCCTTCACTTCTTGACTTGATTATAGTATCATCCACCCTGCATGTTGCGAAGCACGGTCAATGTTCCGCCGATGCCTTCTCATATCATGATCTGATATTCCTATCTTATAAAATTCGTCCTCCTAAAGCAAAACCTAAAGTCATACTTCAGCGCAATTTTAGTGGCATGGACCAGGTTGCATTTCTTAATGATGCCCAAGTAGTCGACTGGTCTCCGGTATATAATACAGCGACTGTGAATGACCAAGTTGCTATTTTCAACTCCTTATTAACACAGTTGTATGATAAGCATGCCCCTCTGCGAGCTATAAAATTAAAACACCTTCCAGCTCCTTGGCTAACCAATGACATAAAAGTGTTAATGCATAAAAAAGCAGTCACTAAAAGTAAATACAAGCGTCAACCAAGTGATGAAAATAAAGCTGTGTATGTTAAATCTCGCAATCGCTGCAATATGGTGTGTAGGGATGCTTTACGCCACCATGTTCACAAGTCTGTCGCTAACGAGGACCCTGCCAAAGTTTGGAAATTTCTCAGGTCATTGGGCATAGGTAAATCACGACAAGAGTCTATTCCTAATGATTTAAATATCAATTCTCTCAACCAACATTTCTCTTCGTCATCTGATATTAACATCTCAGATAAAAACAATACCTTACGTTATCTTTCAACTTTACCGACTCCCGATCATTCTCCATTTATTTTTAATCAACTATCCGCTTGTGATGTTAAGAAGAGCGTAATTTCAATCACTTCCAATGCTGTTGGTGTTGATGGCATAAGTCGTAACATGGTTATGCCCATCTTAGATGTTATACTTCCTGTTATCTGTCACATTTTTAATAACTCTGTCTCTGATGGAGTATTTCCCTCAATTTGGAAAGACGCTCAAATTATTCCCTTGGCTAAAAAATTAAACCCTAAATCTTATTCCGATTATCGACCCATTTCTATCCTTCCATTCCTGTCAAAAGATTTCGAGCGTCTTATCTACAACCAAATTAGCAAATTCTTATCTAGTCACAATCTCTTAAACCCTTTTCAATCTGGCTTTCGACCTGGGCATAGCACTGTAACTACTCTCATCAAAATTACTGATGATATCCGTCTTGGAATGGACAACGGCCAACTTACCGTATTAACTCTATTAGATTTTAGCAACGCCTTTAACACTGTTAATTTTGACATTCTTCTTGCTCTCCTTCGCTCAATTAACATTTCTCCAACGGTAGTTGATTGGTTTCACAGTTATCTGTACGGGCGCAGGCAGCGTGTTCGCCTTGAAGATAAATACTCTTTGTGGTGTAACACGTCAGCAGGCGTCCTGCAAGGTGGCGTCTTATCTCCTTTATTGTTTGCTTTGTTTATTAATTCCATTTCTCACAACCTCACTTCTTCCTACCACCTATATGCAGACGATCTACAGATTTATTCTAAGGCACCAGTGAATAAACTATCTGAAGCAATTCAGACTGTTAATGCTGATCTTGATCGTATAGCTAAATGGAGCAATTCTTTTGGGTTACAAGTAAATCCCATTAAGACACAAACAATAGTAATTGGTAGCTCAAGATTGCTGTCTACAATAGACTGGACATTACTTCCTCAAGTTTTCTTTGGTGGTATTGATATTTCCTTTAGTAGTTCTGTAAAGAATCTTGGAATAACAATGGATCGCTATATGAGGTGGGATCAACAGCTACAAATCACCAGTCGCAAGCTATTTGCCGCAGCAGGATCCTTAAAAAGGTTGCGCAACTTTCTTCCAACAGCCACTAAAATTGCATTAGCTCAATCTCTTTTACTTCCTATTCTTGACTACGCTGATGCCTGCTATCTAGATCTCACGGTGGAACAGCTAGATAAACTTGAGCGTCTTCAAAATTTTTGCATTAGATTCATATTTGGTTTACGCAAATATGATCACGTATCTCAGTTTCGTTCTAAGCTCAATTGGCTGAATATACGTTTTCGCCGGAATGCTCATATTCTCAGTCTCCTTTACAATATATTGTTCAGTCCTACATCCATCGCGCTATCTCAAGGAACGCTTCGATTTCCTTCACTGTTCTTCATACACGTTAAGGTCATCAGAAAATCTCACACTTGAAATCCATCCCCATACGAGTTCGTTTTATAGCAAATCCTTCACTATTCAGGCTGCCCGCTTGTGGAATTCTCTTCCTGTATCAATCAGACAAGCACCGACTCTCAATATGTTCAAGGATCAAGTTAAAAGGTTTTATTTGTCCAATTAATTTTGCACTATATTTTTATATAATTTATAGGTATATGTATATATCATTATCTATTTATGTATGTTGCTATGTATATGTTTATATATATATATATATATATATTGTATATATGTTTATAATTGTATCTCTTTAATTATTATAAAAACCTATATGTATGCTATTTTTTTATATATTTGTTTAGAAATTACACTAAAATACGTTTTATTTTAAAATGTTTTTATGAAATTTGATTATGTATTTGGACTACACCCGCCTCTATTGTTTTATTCGTTCAACTCCATTCTAAGGTTGCCTGGTAGAGATCACTTTTAGTGATAAGGCCGCCCATTGTAACACTATGTTATTATAATTTAATGTGTAAACTTTTATATTTCTAAAGTGGTGTAACAATAAAGAGTTTTCTATCTATCTATCTATTATCAATAATACATACTGGCCAAGTGCGGGTCAGACTCCCGCTATGGATCTTGAGCCGTATGAAAAAAATAACGATTTATTCTTTGTTGCTACAGAACCCTCGGTATGTGAGGTCAAGTCGCACTTAGCCGGTTTTATTAATTACGAGTATGCTACTTTTCTACTCAATTAGTCTTTTTATGATGATAGACAAAGCTTTGGTCATCTTTTGCTGTAGTTAACAGGTCTTATAGCAGGCTTGTTATAAAGGTCAACGCACACGTACCGGCTCGGCACCGTATCAACGTCAACTCGTCTCATTAACACGACTATTCACGAGCTTGTCCCGAATCGAGGCGATGATGATACAGTGTTGTATATTAACGTGCGTTGCAGTATGGAGTTCCATACAAATAATATTGAACGGGTTGAGTTGAGGAGATGTCAGTAAGATAGCGGTCAGTAAGATGTGGATCAGTGGACTCAAATAATTAATCTATGTAAATGTACGGTTGGGGCAGACAGTAGTGGTGATGTACTTATTATAATTTCCAAGGCCTTTTGGTATCAGGAAAGTGGCTGGCCGTCGAAATAAGTCACAAATTTGTTCTTGTCATATTTTTGTTCTGTCATCTATCATGTATTAGAGAAAACATATAAAAAATCGTTTCTGTATTGCTTCTTGAATCCATAGATCATGTAAGTACACTACTTATAAAACATATTTAAATATATATAAAACATATGGGTAGTTCACGTTGTGACAGAAGTTGTGACGTAGGTACTTTGAAACGTTTAATATGAAATGGAAACTATGGTACAAAACTATTACAACATTCATAAGTTTATATGAACCGTAAGCTAAAACATGAACCGTCCAAAATAAAAGTAATAAACAATACACCTCACGAAACACAACAGTTAGTCTGGAACGCACCATTGTGTTACAGTTCTCAAAATTCTACCGCATGTCACACCGTAATGTAACGTGTCACTATATCTTTAACGACTTTAGCCACTATTTGAAATACTGTTAGTAATTTCACCTATGGCTTTTTTTAAATTAAATTATGACGGAACACAAACGAGGCCCACTTGAGGTTAAGTGCCTCTGCCCATAATGCACATGTATTCAGTCACTAGTGACGAACGGAACTACGCCTAGTGTCCTGAGACATATATCATGTGCCTGTAATTTACTGCTTCTCAAGGATTGTTCGTCTTTATTAAACACTGCTATTGCAAGTGATGAGGGACGAGCAGTCGTCCCACGGAACTTGTAATAGCAGTATTTTAATATTGGGAGCTCATAGAAAATAAAAATCATGGACTTTACCTATTTCATTATGTTTTCCGCATGGCGGAAGGGCATTTTGCTAATGCTAATCTAGCAAGCTACCACCTGCAAGTAGAAAACCTGTCGCAAAAACCTACAGCTAGTCTGTGCTCCGACAGCTAGTCTTGAGAACCAGTAAAATTACAGGCACAAGAGACTGAACAACTGTATGTTTCATCAAAGTCTTGTTTTTCCTACTTTATCAACTACTAATGGAATGGAATTATCAAAATGTCCATACGGACTATCTAAAATATATCGGAGCTAAGCTATTCGACTTGTCAATACGCCGCTACTCCTAACAAAGTTGCGTAAGCCATTTGTAACATTTGTTGTAAGATAAATTTAAAATGATGGAACAACATAAAACTTACAATTAATTTTTTAAACGTCCCAAATTAATTTTACCTCACTATGCAATCACCAGCCATCTTAATCAAGTCGAAGTTTGCGGGCGTATTAACGAACAATGAAACAGAAACGTGTCACCATTGTTGAATGAAACTCCGGCTTATGACCGAGTGAAACTCTTAACAACGATAATTAGAACGGCAAACTGTTCCCCTGCCCCATTGTCTCGAGGAAATCATTATCGCAACCACTGAATCCAGACCCATAGTATCTCAGATTGATTTCGCAGCCCCTCGCATTCAAGTGTCATTGTAAAACGGCCGTACTCAACTAACAATATAACGACAATTTCTTTAAACTAGCTCTTGCGTTGTTAGACGAGACAAAAAATGGGTTACTACATTTATCCTGTTCCACGAATCCCGCTAAGCTACCCTATTTGTGACTTTATCAATTACACAAAATCCACACCTCACTCCGTAGCAACTTACTGCGATGTCCATGGAAGTAATAAGTACTACGTTGTACGTAGTACTTATTAATTCCATGGCGATGTCATAATGAAACTTCCTTTTACTCGGCTGGCTATACTCTCTTCGAAATTTTCTAACAAAGGCTACAAATATATATCTATGTGATTGTCTCATAAGGCAGTCGATATAATTTTTCAAAGAAATACTGCATGATGAATAACTTTCGTTATATTCTCTCAGATTGATCTCATTTATTTTCTATAGAAGCTTCTATACAAAATGATCTCCAAGATAGATCACAGCAACTTCTTTAACGCGTCTGAAATGTAATTGATGAGGTGCGGCTTGTACAAATACAAAACAAAAGAATAAAGGTAAAATTACAGGCTATATATATGTTGGAATTTCCAGGCTTATATTAGTACAATATGCAACAAGTGCGTAAAGTTGTTTATATATCACAATCGAGACGGGTTTTAGGCCTGAGGTCGAAGATCGAAGAAATAAATAATAATATAAAAATTGTGATAAACAACGCGCATGAGTTTCATACGACGTTTTTGAACACACTTACATGCTTGAAAAAAAACTTCATAGTATTTTTTATTTAAATATTAAAACAATTATGTGAAGCAGTGATGGCTCAGTGGCATTGGCTATGGACTGCCGCGCAGCAGGTCCATGGTTCGAATCCCGCCGCGGGCTTGAACTTCATCGCATGGTGGAAGGGCTTTTTGCGAATGCCCGCCTGGCTACCGACTGCCCTCTAGTTGAAAATCTGTCGCCAAGCACCTAACGGTGTGTTCCGGCTGTAGTCCTTGAGAGCCAGTGAAATTACAGGCACATGAGACTTATCGACCATGTCTCAAGGTGACGGGCGCTGTGCAATTCGTCCCTTGTGACGAAATGCATCTGTTATAGGCAGACGTAACCGCTTAACATCAGGTGGTCCTTGAGCTTGTTCCGTCACAATAACATAAAAAAAATACAATTGGTAAAATTAGAGGTTAACGCTTTTCTATTCAAAACATCATTATTTTGCTCTTGGGTGACTTGAGTAAATGTAGGAGATTGCGGATTGTTCTCGTAGGGAGTAAGAAAAAGTTTTATCATTATTACAAGTAGCAGATACTAAATCGGTCTTGACAGGACTTGTCTCTACGCGGCAGGACTCCTAAGCGGTTCTGGACATATTTTTTTTTGGTTTTGGTTCTAAATTGATATCCTGGGTTATCCTGGCGCTTATTTTGGCTTTATTTTGTATATAGTCTTCTACATACGATTCTGGCACTGCATTGGAGGGCCACCCACCAGGGCGCTTTAATGTAAGCAAATCAGCTCTTGAATCAGCCAATAATGTGGCTGACGTTCGCATAAAGCTAAGTCCTGAATTTGATTCTGCATCTGGTAAACCTAGAAACTGCGATTTCTTCTGGCATGGTACCAAATTTATTTATTCCAATGCATTGACTTATTTATTTTACAATGCATTGACTTATTATTATACATTTACCTTTTTGATAGTTTTAAGAAAATCTGTCACTCATTGGTTTTTTCGATATTCAATTTTCATCTTTTTTTACGATATCGTAAAATAGCGTGTATAGTAAAAGAGCGCGGAATTTTGTTTTTAACCGACTTCCAAAAAAGGAGGAGGTTCTCAATTCAACTGTATTTTTTTTTTTTATGTTTGTTACCTCAGATCTCTTGACTGGGTGGACCGATTATGAAAATTCTTTTTTTGTTTGAAAGCTGATACTTCTCGTTTGGTCCCATTTTAAACTTCATAAAAATCAGTCAAGCCGTTTTTGAGTTACACTAAAAAGATTGATAAAACAAATTTTAACAAAAAATAAAAAACACCCAAATGTGGTGGCATGGTACCGACTTCGACAAGTTATTTCACACTTGTTGAAGTCGGTACCATGCGCACAATATTGTGATAATAGGTACTTTTGTACCATCATGGTACCGACTTCAACAAGTTATTTCACACTTTTGGGTGTTGAAGTCGGTTCCATTTTTTGTTAAAATTTTTTGTGTTAATAATTTTGACCAGAAGCTTGGATCTATGGTTTTCAATATCTTTTGTTGTAATTTTACTCAATTCCTGCCGTCGACAAGCACAACCTGACAAGAAAAAAAACATTATTTACACTAATACTCACAAACGTAAACTAATATTACCTGGATAAGATAATAATAAGCACTGACTATACCTACTATTTCTTCCAACGAATCTTTTTTGCAAGATATTCGTTATCTGAGCTTCTTTGATGAATTTTTCGACATCATTTGATGTCAACACCTTGGATTTTAGACTTCTTAATCCATCTGAGCGTCTCTTCAAGAACGTAGTCGAATTTGAATAAGATTTGATATCAACGCCATTTTTGGTGCAAACTGTACTTTTCAACATTGATTAAACGCACAAGAAGTACTAGGTTTCTACTTATTAGCCGGTTCATTAAAATAACCCATGAATTACGTTTTCTAAGAACGAATTGGTGTTTTCGCTGTTTTTCCATACTAAGCAATTTTCATAGGCAATCATGTATTTATCTTTAGATTTACATGGCAACAAGCTTTCATTTGCAATTTGAGCTCAGATAATATTTCTGGTGGCGTAGATTGTATCATATTGTTGAGGTCGTTTTCATGTTCATGCTAGAAGCTGACATTTTTCACAATAAATAGCCATAAATAGCGTAGAATTTATGTACATAATAATAGTTATCTATTAAAGTTTATTTACTTTGCATTAAATCCAAGAGCAAAATCAGAAAATGCAATTTTCTACTTTCCCGACCAAAGAGGTTTCGTATCTGAGTTTCGCACATAATCATACTCTTTCTGTTAGCACACTTCGCACTTCTCACGACGCGCGTATTAATCCTCCGAATGTAAATGTTGTGTATAATTTTGCTTTTATAATGCTATTATTTTTTTAACTTTTTAATCTGATGCACACGTATAAATCATATAAATGAATTATTTGCTAAAATGTAATTGTTTTGTATTGTATTTTGACGGATACAGTTTTATTATTTGCATAAAGTATTTTAATTTTAAGGTTAGAACTTTTTGCTCATTTTTAAAAACATATTTAACTATCGCACTCGTGCAGGGATGAAAAGTAAAAATCCCGCGTTCGAAATACGCTGCATTTTGATTCTAATTACCCTTCAATAAGAGTCTCTTTTCTAGTAGGTGTATTGAAAAAATATTTAAGATGAGGTTAGGGAACTAAATTATCGTCATTCCGGGTACACATTTCGTTGTGAGACGCATAGCCACGCTAACGAAAGTAATGTGCAGATGTAACTACTATTATTTACGCATTATATTATTTGAAAATAAAAGTATAGAAACGTTTCTATTCTTTTATTTTCAAATAATACATCTTGTTAGAATAGTGTCATTGAATGAATACACAGTCACGTGCTAAATAATAAAACAAGCATTACTTTACTCTAACTGAACGGATTTGAGTTACATGGGCGCGGAAGATATTTAATCGGCGTGCACTCAAATATTGTATATGACAAGTTCAATATGAAAAGACCGAAGGTCGATATCGTCACCGATTATTTCCATTTATCAATGAATAGCCCAAAAATACATAAAGTGCGAAAAGTATAAAAAAGACAAAAATATTCTCATATAATAAACTCAAACTACAAAATATTTATATCTAATGATATATAAACTCCAAAGTAACTTGAGTTATAATAAGTCACTTCACCAAAGTACTAATCCTGCACTATATAAATACCTATATTTGTAATAATAACCTATTTGTAACATTACATTCTTTATAATACATATACACTATACATATTATGCACAAATACACACACATTCGTTTCTTTTCACAGAAGGTTCCCAAGGAAAATACGAAACTCAAATTAATGTGCAATCTATTCAATTAATTATGCTCTAACGGTCACTTATATACATGCCAGAGACACTTAACTACTTACTATCTTTTTTGTGCGGAAACTAAATAATACTCTCCCGGAATTACTTTCAAGATTCAGATAACTCAAGCATTTTCTGTCGCTGGTGTCGAGCTGACTTTTAAATACACCCAAATGTATTTAAAAGTTAAAATTTCTATGCGCCTCTTACTTTTTGTGTCTATTTCACCTACATAATCAACCTGCCCCTATATATATTCGGGGTTGGCGCCAGGGGCAGGAAAACACTTTCTTCTATTTGTAAGTCTCAGATTATAATTTAACTCTCTCATATTGAAAGATTACCTTGGTGAGGTCGTTTTTAATAATTCATTGTAGTCAGCAGTCGTGACGTTTAAGTGACTGACATTTTAACAAAATGATAGTTTATGCCTACCGTAAAAAATTGTAGCCAGACTTAGTAAAAGATTTAAACCTTATAATAGGCATGCAGTTACTCTGCATTTGTAATACAAAAATAGTTTGAATTCTAAGGAGTTATGTGACATATTAGCTGAGTATAAAAAAAAGGGGTGGTCTCATTTGGTCACCCTGCTGTATGTGGGAATACTCCATTCAACCACAAAAATCACACAAAAGACAGATTATTAATAATTTTAGAGATCTATAACAATTGACTAAAACTCATTAACACAAACTTTTCATTACCAACACAACACGCTATGTCGTTAATTAATGGCTCATTTCTTTGGCTGATAAAGATTTAAACTTAAACTTTAAACAACGGCAGATATGACTCCCTCCTGACTTAGTCTCGAGTTAAACTTTTAACATCAATCATGATCAAGATTCACAAAGTCGGCATTGTGTGACTCGAAACCGTCGCTACACCCAGAGGATCCCATTTATTATTGTTTGGACTCTTTTGTCAACTTTCCCAGACATCTTCTGACAGTATAAATTGTTGATAATAACGCCACTACAAACCAATAAATGCTTGCAATATTATTTTACTCCGGCTCTGTGGAGTTTAATGATCAGCCTCGATCGGCTTACACCACAGCATGTAAGCTTTTCATGTTATTATTTGCCTTTGTTTTGAACAGTCTCTTTTGTTTCATATATGTATTTATAATTACACAACAAGGTACACACATTGAGTTAAGCCATATAATGCAGTTGTGGCCATAATAATAAAAATGCAGTACTAGTAAGTGTGTCAGGAATAGACATAAATAACCCAAGCTATATCATAATCTTAACAATCTAGATTATATTGTTGAGGAATAGTTCCGATTTCCTAATAGTGAGTCTTTGATCTTAGCAAACTATAAAATTGGCCCGGTGTCGTAAGTGCTCGTGGAGTGCCAATACAAAAATATACTTGATAATCTACCTATGCTTTGTATCAGGGCCATAATTCGCTATGACACAAATGCAACAAATGCCATGCAAGACCGCGTGTCTTTTTATCGCTAAATATATCTGAAAGTTTATAGTTGAAGGTTTATTATTAATTGGAAGTGCAATGTTTGCCTTTTTATCACCGTTGAGGAATTATCCTACCTCTTATATTTACTCCACAGAGCCATTCCGAAAAAGTTGTTGCTAATAAGCCGCATTATTTAAAGAGGTCGTAACACGTAGATATCTTGCTCATAACGTGCTGTCGAAGTTGAAGGTGGCATGCAGATCAATAACTTTCCACCTAGATAGTTTTTAATAGTTGAGATATGGCGCGTTATATTTTTAATTTGTCACAGAGCATACGAGTATGTACCCTGGTGTAACTATAACACACACAGACTGGCCTTAGGACTGATTCCTTCATTTAATAGTAACCTGGTCAAAGTCGTAGTCGGTCATGTGAATTTTGTCCACATGACCGACTACGACTTTAACCAGGTCAGATCTTTACCACTATTTCACCTGTTCACGGTCAAGGTAATGTTAAAGCAGTTTTAGGTGGTTACATAAAATATTCTACTCGATGTACTTGCTACTACTAGTACTAGGTGATAATTAATAAAATTCAGTGCCACCGTCCTGTGAAGTTTAAGAAAGGATATGAACCAAAGAACCTGCGCACGACTTTTTACCCCGACTGCCACTTTGAGGTACCGTTGCTTCCAAACACCATAGTTTTTGTGATATCCTATTTTGACACAATTAGTTTTACCTAGCTAGACGAGTTATTGTACTTTTTTTAAATATATATGTATTTGAATAAGGAACTCATCATCAATTTACTTGTCTGACGTATTAAAAAATGTTTGCCGTGATCTATTTTCACCATAGAGATATAAATTTCTCTTTTCTGTGATTTTCACGATTGGTTTATATTAAAGCTTATCTAAAAATAGGTCTGACCTTATTGGTCCGAAGAGCAAATAATAGATGTTATTCATCATTATGTAAGCTTTGATTATTGAGTTTTACTGACGTAATTACTCGGAGATTCTTATATCTGATAATATTTTTGTGCGGCATGTGTCAAGTGATATCATCGTTAGGAGCGCGGCCAAACGGGAAATCAGGACTTTCATTACGCCAACGCAGCAACGGGCCGAGGTGTCGACTTTATCGTATGGTAAATCGTCCCACTATTTATACCCACGTAGTCAGCCTAAAAAGGATCCCAAATACATAATAAATGTATCTACTGACCCAATTCTGTTTATGTAATAACAGGGCGCTAGTTTACGGAAACTATACGTTTTTTTAGCTTTAAGGCTAGCTTTTGATCACTATCTCACGTAGGTGATGATGTAATCAAAACTGTTGTTTCTTGACTTTCAATAAGATATTCATTAGGTATTTAGAACTAGCATTTACTCCGTGGCTTTTCTCATGTTATTTAAGAAGAAATACAGACAAAAACACATCATAGATCAGGATTTCATCACACTGTAGTGTGTATAATGTATTGTCATTCAAGTTTTTATATTCTGCAGTTCAACTGCTACTATGTTACCGTGTAGAAATCCTAAATATTTTTTAAAGAGGATGCTAACATCTGGCGTTTTTTTACATAGGTCGGGTATTCCCGTTTTTGCCTAAAGTAGATGTTGTTTTTTATAAACAAAGAAGAACATTTCAAATCTGAAATAAATATATATTTTAGTTACATTCTTTCTCCTTATTGTGTATTCGTTCAAATCACGATACGAGTAAATTTTCTCGATAGAAAAAAATAGTGAACTAAGTTCGATTAGCGGTTTTTTTACCGGCCAAATTTAATTTTTAACAGGTACTAATACTCCACTTAATCTATAACTTATACCATTTTGTAGGTAATTTAATTTGAAATACAAATAAAGCGATCCTTTTTTCTCATTATATCTATTCTTTTTTAAATCGAATATTTAAGTGATAATATATCCAAACGTCGCTAATCAGTGTCCCTCGGGACGTCACCAAGAGAAGATCTGTGTCAAATTTTTGCGCGCGCACTTTTTGGTATCTGCGTAAACAAATATCATGAGGATACACAATAAATTGTAAATAATTATTATTTAGTGAACTATAGCATATAATTATGACATAGTGTTTATTCCTCATAGTGTAAATATCTCTATTAGAATATTAGAGGCATTAGATAGACTGTGTTTGTGTTTATTTCCCGTTGTGTAAATATTTTATGAAAACTTATATGAGACAATAATTTTTTTGGTTGTTTTCTGGAAATGGCAAATAAAGAAAATAAACCACGCACTAAATCACGGTTGAAGGCAAAAGAAAATGGGAATTGAAATATGGTAAGTAATTTTTTGTTTGTTTATTTATTTCTGTTGACCACAGTCTAAACATAACAGTAGGTTCAAAAAGAGGTAAAAAGTTACTATTTCTAGTAATCCTTCAAAACACTTAACATTATGACTAGGTATGCATGGCTCTCAGATATTGTAGATTCAGTCAACTTTTCAGTTTGAAAAAGTGGTGATTTTTTTTCAGACAACTAAGTTTTTTTATGTTATTGTGACGGAATAAGGTCGAGGCCCACCCACCTGATGTTAAGTGGACTAACCTCTGCCTATAACAGATGCATTTCGTCACAAGTCACGAATTGCACTGCGCCCATCACTTTGAAACATAGTTGTTAAGTTTCATGTGCTTGCAATTTAAGTGGCTCTCAAGGACTGCGGACGGTTGAGAATTTTAAGAATGCCTGCTTGACTTGCTCCCATCCTTTCAAGTACAAAATCTGTCGCCTAGCACCTAACCATGTATCTAGCAGCTGCCCTTAAGAGCCAGTAATTCTACGTTATGCCCGTTAAAACGAACGAGTACGATTATTGCCTTAAGTATATTAAATTAAGTGTAAATTTGGGCTTTTTACTTATTCTAAATTAGAATAAGGACTGAATTCTAAAACTGGAATTTAATAGGAATATATTTTTAAATTTTCGTACTATCTTTATATCTTATTTTATGGTGTTACAGAGAAATTGATGGCAACGAGGACGCGTTTATTACTCAAATGGATAAATATAAGACTATTTTCAACCTATATCGGGACGGCGAATAATTGACATCTCCTACTTTTTAAAACAAGTTCAAGAAAAAGAACACCACAATAATTTGTTTGAATGTAAATAAAACAACTTCTTCTTGATTGGTGAGAGAAGACATTAACTTATATTAATATTTTTTTTTTTTTTTTTAGGGAGGACATAGATGCTGGCTACCGCCTGTGCGGTCGTCCAGCTCCACCGGGTTTTGGGCGAGGGCCTGGCCCTACAATAGCCCGGGAGGGAGAAGTGCTGAAGGCACTTCTCCCGAGACGGGCGTAGAAGGCGAAAAGCGCTTTCTACCTCCGTCTCCTGCGGACGCCGAAAACGTACCGCTATTATAGGAGGGGTTGACAGCGAGCTCAAGGGCACCACTGTGGTTCGGACCTCGGCTTGTCTCGCTGTCGAGAGACATGGGGGGGATCGGAGCAAAATGCCTCTGTGCAACTGCAGTGTTGCACAATTGGGCCCTACTGAATAATACTCTTTGACTATTTGGAGAGCAATTTATCGTGACCTTGTTTTTGCCTCGAGCTCGCCGGCGAGCTCGGTGTTTGATTGTGTGACCTCTAATTACCTCACACCTGGGGATTTTACCTCGACGACTTGCGGATAACGCTAAAGCTGCCAATGTAATGACTGCGATGGGGTCATCCGGGTCGTCTAATACCTGCCGTGGTCGGCGACGGGGGGGTTTGAAAAATGGGATAGAAGAGGCGGTCGAGTAGTTCGATGCCTGGACAACCAAAGGGTTCGAGTGGTGGGGCGCTCGATCAAAGTATCGGCGGGCGCAGTCCTTATTGAACTGCGCTAAAGAGGGAAGGTTTAGGTCGCAATGCAACTCGGTGTTCCGGATATACCACGGAGCGCCGGTTGCACTACGAAGAAAACGGTTTTGAATGACTTGAAGCTTATGGAGATGGGCCTCACTAGCATGACTAAACACTACTGATGCGTAAGTCATGATGGGGCGGATGCAGGCAGTGTAAAGTGTCTTCTTATTTCTAAGGGACATTTTACTCTCTTTGCGAATCAGGGGACCAAGGCGACCCATTACAAAGGCCGCTCTGTTACGGACGGTTGTTATATGATCGCTAAAGGTGAGATTCCGATCAAGGGTGACTCCGAGATATTTTGTTTTACTAACCCAGGGGATGGGTTGGTCGAACAAAGTTAAGGGTTGCGGGTAACGGGGGCGGCCCTTCTCAGTAAAGTACATAGCTGCACTTTTAACTGGGTTGACCGCGATGCGCCATTTACGGAACCAGTCACCGATCTCGGTGATGGCCCGTTGGAGGGCGGGAATGGACTTTCTACTGATGTGCCACCCAGTGGTATAAATAGCGGTATCATCCGCGTATTGGGCTAGTAGGACGTTAGGCTGAGAGCGTGCGATGTCACTGGTATACAGCGCGAAAAGAATGGGTGATAGCACGGAGCCCTGAGGGACTCCGGCTCTGACTGGGTGGGGGGAGGAGAGGGTGCCTTCCACGCGATAGCGAAAGCTTCTGGCTTTAAGGAAGTCTTGTAGGATGAGTACAAGACGTTCTGGCACGCCAAATTGGTATAGCTTGTAAATCAAGCCATTGTGCCAGACTTTGTCAAAAGCTTTCGCTACGTCGAGGAAGACTGCTAGCGTTGTCTGGGGTTTGGGGTACTTCTTAAAGCCCTCAATGATGTGCTCCGTGAGGCGGTGCACCTGTTGGACGCATGAGTGTCCGGGTCTGAAGCCAAACTGCTCATCTGGGATAAGGTGGTGTTCCTTAGCATGGGACTGGAGACGGTTTGCAAGTAACCGCTCGTAAAGTTTGCCTAAGGCACTGAGGAGGCTGATGGGGCGGTAACTGGTGGGGTCAGATGAGCTTTTGCCTGGTTTGTGAATGCCAATGACATTTGCACATTTCCAGGTGTCTGGGAATAAGCAGTGGCTCATAGCAGCATTGAAGATGCTGACTAGGAGATGGATGAGAGGAGGAGAGAGGGTTTTAAGAACCCTGTTGGAGATGCCATCGGCACCGGGGGATTTGCGCGGTCGGAGGGCCTTGATCAGTCTCGCCACCTCAGCGTAAGTCGCTAAGGTGATTGGTGGGAGTTCAGAGGTGACCACAGAGCTTTTACGTTCGACTGAAGAAGCGCTCGTAGCCAAGTTTGCTTAGCCATTCTGAATCGATCAGCAAAGTTAAGCAACGTCCGCCGCGGTCATGACTTGGATGGGTGACCGCTGGTTGGGCATTACTACTGAGCGCTTCCGTGCTTCGGAGAGCACGTTAAGCCGTCGGTCCCGGTTGTTGTCTTAGGATAGCAGTCGTTACAGCATGGTGGTAGGGCACTTTGCAAATGCCCGCCTGGCTAGCTACCACCCTCAAGTTGAAAATCTGTCGCCAAGCACCTAACGGTGTGTTCCGGCAGCTGTCCTTGAGAGCCAGTAACTCTAGGTTAGTCTGAACACCATCCTCGACCACATCATCACTTACCATCAGGTGAGATAGTGGTCAAAGGCTAACCTATCAGGCATAAAAAAAAAAAAAAAAAAAAAGACTTCAGCATCCACCGAATCGAGGTGAGCTTGGCCAACGTGATCTACGTTAGGGGAACACTGAGCCTCTAGGCTATCAGCTAGGCACTCAGCTTTGTCTTCGTCAAAGAACGCTGGGACTAGTGGGACTGGTCTGTATAAGGGAGGCATGTCGTTGTAGTTACTTCCTTTCATACCTCGCGCCAAGTCCCAATAAGCATGGTGGCTTGGCACGAGGTTTGAAAGTTTGTCACCCCATTGTTGATCACGCAACTCAGACATGCGACTTTGAACCATGCGTTCAAAGTGGCGTTTCTTAGTTTTGTTCTCTTTACTGGGGTAAGAGTCGTAATGTCGGGTCACTGCTTTACTTTCCGTCACTAATCGTCTCACATCCGCTGGAATGACAAGGCGCCGGTCGTCCGGCACCATGACCTCCTTTGCGGATGCACCTACTACGGTGGAGAGGTGATTAGTGAACGAATCGATCGCAAGGGTTACGTCATCTTTAGTCAGGATGTCGTCAGGGATCTTGTCAAGGTCCGGTGAACTGATAGCCTTTAGGGCAACGCCTAATTGCTTCCAGTTCACTATCGTCTTAGTGGGGCGGGGGAGGTCTGTTGTTGGGTCGGGACCTAGTCGCAGTATAATGGGTCGGTGGTCAGAGTGAAGCTCGTGAACCACTTCTATGGAGCGTAACTGGAGTGTTACGCCTCTGAGTAGTGCCATGTCAAGCAAGTCAGGTCGAAAGTCTTCCGTATGAGGGTAGTGAGTGGGCTCAGTGGGCGCAATTATGTCAAAATTAAGTTCTGCGACTAGTTTTTCAAGTGCAATGCCTCTGGGATTGTTGACGTTACAATTCCATAGGATGTGCTTACTATTGAAGTCGCCAATCAGAAGGACGGCGCTTCCTAATGAGAACAATGCTTCTAAGTCAGCTCGGACGATCGGCTTTTGACAAGCTTGGTAACAGGACGCTATGACTATAGCTTGATGATCAGTCATAGCTAGGAGGCAACAAGATGCTTCCATATTAACAAGAGTCGGGGTAGGTAGGGGGATGCAGTGCAGGGACCTTTTGTAATAGATAAGAGTGCCTCCCCCACGGGAGTTCACTCTATCATCACGTACCGTTCTGTAATTGGCAAACCTAGGGTTCGCCTTCCCCGGTTTTAGAAGGGTCTCCTGCACGCATATAATGTCGATAAGGTGGGTGCAACAAAAGTCGTGGACAAGGTCACGTTGTCTAAAGAAACCGTTAGCGTTGAATGACGCTAACGAAACTGAGCGCGGTTTCGTGCGTGCGGTTGTACTACCCATAGTGGTTGTACTGGGGAGGGGCCTGGGGAACGAAGCGCTTAAGGGCGCTAAGTAAATTCGCGTGTTCCAATGTATATTGGATCACGTCCGCTGGGGATTGAGCGAAGTGCATCTTGTGCGCTAGCTCGCGGACTTCGTTGATGTCAATAGACATCGCCAGGTCGCTGACTAGTTTGATGTCCTCTTGAAGAGAGGCATCCATCAGCGGCATGGGTGGGGCTTGTGGCCGAGAAATGGCGCGGGGAGGAGGGGCGCGAACGGAGTTGGCAACGGGTGCCTGGAGCGCGGGGCGAGCCGGGGCCGGTGCGCGGGCAGGGGCCGGGGCGCGGGCGGGAGCGGGTGCGGGCGCGCGGGCCGGGGCGCGGGCGGGAGCGATGGTCTTTACCATACTGGGTGGTTTAGACCATGCGTTACGGGCGGGGAGCGGCGCGGGTATTACCTGTGAAGCAGGTATTACCGACAGCTTAGGGCTGACCCGTTGGTAACGGTCATATGAGGGACGGGTCGGCCTATGCCTTGCCACCCTGTGGTTTATGCGTGGTGCTTTTGGGCAGCCGCGGTAATTCGCGGTATGTCCTTGAGCACCGCATAGAACGCAGCTAGGTGGGTCCGGCGAGTCCCGAGTGCGAGTGCACGCTGCTGTCGCGTGATCGCCTAGGCACTTGACGCACCTAGCGCGAGCGAAACAGAAGCGGGAGGCGTGACCGTATAATTGGCAGTTGTGACACTGCGAGGGACTTCCATTTTTAAATGGGGCTTGTACGTCTAACCCAGAGAGGCCGCAGACCTTTTTTAAATTAAAAATGGCCTTGCCCTCTGGTGTACGGTCTAGTACTACGAGTACTAGGTCATATGGACTGCGGTCCTTCCCGCTGTACATGCGGTGAACCGCATGCACTGGGAAGTCTTGTGCTTTAAGGTCGTCACATACCGCATCGGTATGTATCTCCTTAGGCACACCGCGAATCACAACGCGAAGGACTTTCTCCTCTTCGAGCGCATAAGTGTGAAAACTTATGCTCTCTTTACGGAGGAGCTTTGTTAGCGCTCTGTGGTCGCTACTGGTGGGCATTTGGACTTTAATGCCCTGCTGCGTGGAGCGGGCATTAGTATAATGGATCCCACGATCCGAAACTAAACGGGACAGCATGTCCCATTTGCTTTTGTCCTGAATGAACAAAGGCGGAGGCGGTTTTTCGCGACGTGCGCTCGCGTCCTGAGGGGACGCGGCGGTTGAAACCGGAGCGGAGGGAGAAGACGCGGGGCGCGGGGCGGGGGTCGGTTTTTTGCCGGAGGCGGGGGCCTTTGCGGGTGCCTTGGCGGGAGGGGCGGAAGTAGCGCAACTAGCGCCTTTGGGCGCGCGCTTGCGTTTGCGATCTACGACGGTGTAACCGGTACTCGCTGACCTCCCGATCGGTGAGCGAGAGCGAGACCGTTCACGGGGAGGGGCTGCCACCGTGCGTCTATTGTCGGGCCCGGGAGCGGGCGAAGTAGGACTATCCTCTGAATAGGATCGGGTCAAGGGAGGAACGTTGGCCTCCGGGTTTGAAGTCCCGGAGGGAGCGATGAGAGTGTCCGTGAGGCGGGCATTCTCTTCCTCTTCAAGGAGTTGCATATGTGCAACGTATAGATCGGGGTGGCGGAGGGCGAAGGTCTGAAGGACCTGCACCTCACCGTTAGAGGGACGGGACTGCATCCTGAGGGGAATACTCAGGACGCCCTATCAAGGGTTTGAATTCCCTCACACACCTTGTGAGCTCACTGTGTGAGAGGGAGTGTGTACCTAGGGTGTGCCCTAGTTGTGTACCCTCTCCGAGCTTTTTTCTCGGCGGAGAGGGGTGCTCCTAAGCGCTACTCCGGGGTTGACTAGGGGCGACCCCAAGGCCAGTTATCCCGGAGCCCAGCTTGCTTCGGCTGACCCGTGAAGCGGGAAAGGCCACGGTGCAAGGTTAAACCAAAAGTTCGACAGTGGCCGTTGTCACCGTAGGGTGTCACACTGCGACCGCAGCAAATGGCGGATTTGATCGTTCAGACGGGTTTGGCTGACGCTACCCCACGCCTGAACGACGTCGCTTAACAGCACAAAGTGTGTTGTTACGCGCACTGTTACAATGTTGTGTCGAGTAGTAAAGTTTTGAAGTGAGCACCGAAAAGTGCGGTCAAAACAAGACCACCAGCCCGGTATGATGTTGTTCCGAAACAAGGGACTTGGGTAGGTGGTAATGCCTGACGTCTTAGAGCGCCTCTGCGCGCCGGCACGGCGAGCTCGTAGCTCACGTTGCACGGCGGTCGGCGGCTGCTCAGCTTCTGCACACAAAACAAAACTTCGTCAGGACTGCGTATTCCAAGGCACTGGTCTGCAACTAGCGTCGGAACGATGACCCGAGTGAGACGGCAATAGTGCGGGGACTATTGCGGTCTCACTGGGAGATACTGGCGGAGCTGTAGACAGGTGTGCACGGCGTGGCGGCACAGGTCGGAATGTATATTAATATTCAAATTTGAGTGCAAAATGTGAAAAGAAGTTTGTTTGACTTAGCTGTACCACGGGAGTTATAGCTTCTGGAATAGAATTTTCTCAGATCGAGGAGTTGTTTTCAGCAATAAACATTCCTATATTTTCTTCAAGATGTTTTATTTAACTGCAGAATAAAGTTTATATATTTTTAGGACAGAAGTGAAATATCAATTAAAAAAAATACAATTTATTCTTAATCAATAACAATCATTTCAAAGAGAACATTATAAACTTAACTACTTACAATTTTAGACAAACCAACAGAACCAACTGAACAATATCACTCACTGATCGCACCGAACGTCAAACCGACAGAGCTTCCGCACGCAACCGAAGTCAACAAGAAAGTGAGACTTATGCTACCCGCGCTGGTATTTATAAGGATCGCGCCCCACTACTCTTCACAGACAGCTTAGATCGCTAACACGGCCTCTCCTGACTATGCGTCGCCCTCGACCGCGTGTTGTATGTCGGGGAGCGCTTGAAGTGGGGTGACACCCTCAGCTACAGTAGACCGGAAAGTACCAGTCGTTGCATCATCGTCTTGAGGATGAGGCTGTGACTGTTCGCTGGCATTAGAAGTGTCCGTATCAAGATCATCATCTGTGAACCATAAAACTTCAAGCTTATTATAAATTTTACTAACTAATCATGCCTATTTCTCTTGCACACTCATCTTTTAAGGCCCTCAAACATCCATCCACAAACATTATACAGCTAAGAACACATAAGAGTTCATGGAAAATCATGAAAATTATTTCATGAAGTTCTACAAACTCCGAACGACTCATGCTTTTATCATTCTTCATTCATCATCTTTGAGCATTACACATACATTATGACTAAACATGTAGGGCAATATCACGCAGACTATTGCCGATAGGATCGTCCGCGCAGTCCGTCCTCTACATGTTGTAGGCACCCCGCAGTTTGCCTCCTCAGTCGAAACGCATGTAGGGCAATATCACGCAGACTATTGCCGAAAGGATCGTCCACGCAGTCCGTCCTCTACATGTTTTCTCATCGAGATGCCCCGCAGTTCATCTCGGCACACTTACTAAATATACATGTATGGCAACATCGCGCAGACTATTGCCGAAAGGAACGTCCGCGCAGTCCGTCCTTTACATGTATTCTCGTCAAGATGCCCCGCAGTTCATCTCGACACACCAAACACACATGGGTGACAACATCGCGCAGACTGTTGCCGGTAGGATCGTCAACGCAGTCCGTCCTTCATGTGTCTTATGTAATACTCACGCTCAAAGAATGCAGCGCAAGTATCCGGACACCACTCTCCTCGCCAGGGGACCATATACTGGCCGCGGCTTGTGTGGTCATCCCATATGAGCCACTTAGCAGTCGCAGCTCGTAACGTCCGCTCGGCAGCGCACATAAGACCCTGTAGGGGCCTCGCATGCCTGAGTCCAGCTTGCCGGTTGACTGTGAACACTTAATTACGAATACAAGATCGTTAACATTAAAGACTCGAGGCGGAAGCCTGCTCCGATTAGCGTACGTGTCTTGTTGGACTAGGTTTCGTTACAACAGTCCAGTGGCTCGAGATCGGCGTAACTCTCGTTGCGCTTCCCGATTTGGCTGCGCACTATCGAGCGCCATGTCACGGATGAGTGACCGAATCACTGGGATGGTGGCGTCGATTCATCGACCAATCAAAAGTTTCAGTGCGGAAGCCTGTGTAGACTTCTGCATCGTGACATTTAGTGTCAGCTGTATTTTCCATAGTACGTCAGCCCATGCAGCGTTTCTACGGTTGACTTCCACGTGAATCATAATATTAAGAACCGTTCGGGCATATCACTAGTGATAAAGTGAATCTTGGACCCTATGTCATTTACAAACCCCGCAAATTTGGAGGATTCGAACATTCTACCCTTGTCTGTCACTATTAATTAAAGGACCCGAAAGAGGGATGTAGTGCTCGCGAATTCTCTAATTAATTCATCTACATCTTGTCTATAGATGGGATGTAGCAAGGTGTATTTTGTAAACGCATCAACCAACAGAAGGACGAACTTTAACCAGTGGATTTGGGAAGGAGGCCCAATGCGTCTATGTGCAATGTGTAGAATGGGACTTCAGGTTTTTCCCAGGAAGTAATATTTTGATGGGGGGCTCTAGGTACTTGTATTTTATTTGATAAACAGATGTTCAACGTAAAATATGCGTAAGTAAGCTAAGTCGATGTTCCTTGGGGATAAAGCAAAGGATTCTGGGTTCTTCACCGACAGGAATGAACTTTTAGTACAGGACATCGTTCTGACTAACGTAACGACCAGAATCTAAATTGAGTTTTGCGCATTTTGAGCATTGACTCACCTGATGAGCGACTGTCTCCGTCATCCTGCGCCGTTTGAGCCCAGTTACGTGTCTAGAGATGTTAAAAACATTGAGCGGGCTCGGCCAAATCTGACCTCCACCAATAATTCTACCCAAGTATTCAGTCTCAGTGATAGGAATGTACACTTGCGCAGATTTATAGTAAACCCAGCCACAGTTAAGGTTTTAAGGACCTTGCTTTTGCAAAACAGTCGACTTCGTTGTGACCACGCTTTTTACAGAAAGAACAAGTGGATGGTGGATTAACTGGTGGATCAGAGAGTGTAGGCTTCTTTGGGCAGTTGTAACTTCTATGACCTACCTGCTTGCAATTAAAGCACTCGCTGCCGGAAGAAGCCATTTTATCATTACTTTGTTTCCTAGTATGAAACGATGACTGAGTTTTGGACAACGTGTTGTTTTGATTAGGTTTCACGTAAATTGACAGGAATGATACGAGGTTCTCGGGTGATAAGTTTGCGTTAGCAGCGGCCGCACGTACTTGTGCATCATTAATGCCACGGATAACGATAAGAGTCATCAACTCTTCACTCAGTCCATTGATTATACGTAAGCGTAGCAGTGAACGTCGCGCATATTCGCTGTATGACGCGTACTTATCCGATGTGGTGTTCATAATTTCAAACAAAATGTTTGCGTAATCTAGCTTTCGTGGGCAGAGCGGTTTAAATTCGCGTTTAAAACTACTCCAGGATCTATCACTACTAACCCACTCATTTAGCCAGGTCTTTGCATCGCCTTTTAGGCAACCTGCGACTCGCGATAAGCATTCTCGGTCATCCCAACGATTAGACAGCTGAGCGCGATCGACTTCATCGCACCAGGAATCGATATCGTGCAATGACGGGTCGAAGTTAGAAATATAATAGCTTTGAGAGCGGCCCGGAACTATGGACTGTATTGCGTCAGCTAATGCTTGTGTAGCAGAAGTATCGATACTTTTGGTTTTGGAGGTAGATTCAAAATTATTTTCAATCGATTCTAATCTTGTTAAGATCGTGTCGAGTGTGAGATCTAGGTTAGCATGTGACGGTTGATTACTGTCCACTATGCTACATTTCAAATGTGAATCGCGCTGTAATTTTGACCGTGACCGTGAATGAGAACGCGTTTTCGCGCGGCGATGCGAGCGTGAACGTGATTGAGACCGTGAGTGTGAACGCAAACGTGCCCGAGCACGAGAACGTATTCGCGATCGAGATAATGGTGGTGTGCGCATGCTCCGCCGTGATTCTCTCGCACAGACTACATTACGCGACCTACTACGCGACCGGTCGCGTGTGACGTGACGTCGGCGCGATCGGCTGCGTGATTTACGCGGTTTTGGCATAATTTAAACAGAACAAAACACAACACACAAAATAGGCACAGATGAAACAAATCGATAACAAGTTGAGGCTTGGAAAACCCAATCAGTTCTTTTGGTTTGTTTACTCAAAAAAATAAGCTTATGGCCGATACAGTCAAAACAAAGGGCTTGGATTGAGATCCCACTTCTGATTTTAGGACAGAAGTGAAATATCAATTAAAAAAAATACAATTTATTCTTAATCAATAACAATCATTTCAAAGAGAACATTATAAACTTAACTACTTACAATTTTAGACAAACCAACAGAACCAACTGAACAATATCACTCACTGATCGCACCGAACGTCAAACCGACAGAGCTTCCGCACGCAACCGAAGTCAACAAGAAAGTGAGACTTATGCTACCCGCGCTGGTATTTATAAGGATCGCGCCCCACTACTCTTCAAAGACAGCTTAGATCGCTAACAATATATATATATATATAATAAACACATTAGAACTACTTCTGTAAATAAAAACTCAATTTGGTATTACCAGATTCAAGGTTACATTTTTGAAAACTAAGATGAGACCAAAATTAATAAAATTTTATATGAAATGCTTACTGCCCGAAATCATAGACAGCAGAAATGAGCGTGGTATGTCCATTAGAAACTTAAAAATTCAAGATGACAACATAAACATTCACCCTGATTATGAAAACAATAACGACAATGTTCACCCTAATTATTCCCTACTAGGAGAAAGCATACGTCAAATAAATTTAGAGGAGTATTAGAAAATATTTTTTATAAACGTAACTACATAAATTTCATACGCGGAAAAGTATGAAATAACTTGTGGATGTCGATACCAAGCAGATTCAAAACACTCTGAGCTCACAGTATCATTGTCCGACTTCCACAAGTTGCTTTCATCTTTTTTGGTGTTATTTTTTTTTATGCCTGATAGGTTAGCCTTTTGACTTTTAGACCTGATGGTAAGTGATGTTGTCGAAGATGTTGTTCAGACTAACCTAGAATTACTGGCTCTCTAGTACAGCTGCCGGAACACACCCTTAGGTGCTTGGTGACAGATTTTCTACTTGAGAGTGGTAGCTAGCCAGACGGGCATTCGCAAAATGTCTTACCACCATGCTATAACGACTGCCATCCTTAGACAACAACCGGGACTGACGGCTTAACGTGCCGTCTGAAGCACGGAATCGCACACACATAGTAATGTCACCAGTGGTCACCCATCCAACTCATGTCTGAGGCGGACGTTGCTTAGCTTTGCTGATCGGTTCAGAATAGCTAAGCATACTTCACTAAGAGCGCTTCAGAAAGGAGTCAGTGACGTTTAATTAATTTTATTTCAAAATTTTTAGTATCTTGTCTTAGACGTATATTTAACGTCTAAGACAAGTTGTCACCCATAATATTGGCTAACATCAGCAAGAGTAGTAATTGTTAGTTAGTAATTTGTAGTTTAGCAAATAATTTCATTAAGTAAATTGAGAGTAACATACGAACTACTAGAACACTCATTTGTAGGTATATGCTGCTCAACATAAAATAATCATAACGATACGTTTAAGCGTTACTTTTTACTGGATTTGCATGATCCAGTAACATAAAAAAAATATACGTGATTATAACTTTCCTCCATATTTTTTAAGTTGATTAAAAAACTAATTCTTAAACTTAAATTTATATCTACATTTATATAAAATAGGTATGTAAGTAGTTTATTGGATAGTTCTATACTTTTATCGTTTCGTGTATGTAAGATTTGTTTAATCATTAATATCTTAAATTGTTGTGACTAGAGTCCCCACGCATGGCAGGCGGCTTGGGGATCGCAGTGTAAGTTGGTAGATCATTTGAAGGCGCTGCTGCCCACCTTCCAGTAAATTTCCCTTAGCCGCCTCTTACGACACCCACGGGATGATATGAGACAACTAGCGTAAATTATATTAAGGAGCGGTACTATTATATTGAGTATTATTTCATGATTATAATACTCAGTAAGCAAATAAATAATACCGTGTGGTGTTTGAACTGTAAGATAATAAAATAAGTAACAACAAAAAATAGTTGGTATATAAATCAAAAACTAAAAAGAATTTGAGAAGAATAATGTTTCGGTAATTAATAAACTATTTATTCATGTATGTGTTTGTAGAATTCAACGTATTCTACGATTTATTTTCTTAGTAAACAAATGTTTTTCACAGTGATGGTTGTGTCGTCGACGAACAAATAACCTAATGGAATAATGCCTAACACTATAAACTCTTTAGTAAATTCTACTTCGAATATGAAAACGAGAATGCAACCATGAGCCTTACATTAGTAGATAAGCCCATGTGTTCAATACAACGTTTGTCAGAATGTTTTATTTTTTGAAGAGGCAGACCCATAATACACGTAACCCTTCTTTTTTGAAGTTCCTGTTTCTCGCGCTGCTTTCTACGAACAACCATGCAACGTGTACCTAAATTAAGTAAACATATTCTTGAAAACACAAGAATGATTTAATATGTTGTAACAGTGACTCTTGTATATAGCTACATTCGTGTTCACCACCAAGCGGTGGTGGAAGAAAAAGTTATGGAGTCAGTTATGGGTAAGTTATGGCATCACCATTATATGGGTATAAAATAAGTTAGTTTCATTTTTGTGATGTATGCTGCAAATGAGGGATAAAATGTACAATGTATAAACTATCCCATGAAATAGCATACCTGTGTAGGTGCTCATTTATACTTGGTACATAGTTTCTTAGTTAAAAAAGAAAATGTGTAAATATGGAATGCAGCAAGTTTTGTCGAAGCAAAGTATTTTCGCAGCAAACGATAACTCTACAACAGACGAAAAAGTAGGCGTATCTATTAAGAGATTATCATTAATCCATAATCAACTTAAATTCTAAATACGAAATTATAAATTCCAAATAACATTTGGGAGTAGGGTAAAATACGGGCAATATTATGTCAATTCACGAAGTACGAATTTATAGAAATTTGGATCCGAAAGTGTTTCGTGGTAAGAAAAAGTGCGAACCTTCAAACGAAACTTTGAACTTCGTTTTTGGCAGTAGACCTCCTGGAGTCAATCAACTGTTTTAGTTGCACTGTGTGTGACGTGACATTGAGCTATTCGACGCTCGGTGTACTGAGAGCGCGCTGTGCAACTAGAGCGCAGCGCCGCGTTGTGCGCATAGACAGCAACTCTCGCATGCCGAATTTACGTACTCATGAAGTAATAGATAGCCTTAACTCCATAATATTTTGGACATTTGAATTTAAGCTTTGAATTTCATGTCAGAATGACTAAATTATAACTTCCGCTGACTGTTTTTTCTTATTCGTTCTGTCATAGATAGCCCACTGGTTTAAGAACTCGGTGCATAAATAAAGGGATCACGGGTTCGATTCAATTAAAAAAAGATAGTCGTTGGTCAATAGTTAGCCCATCATCAGGTCAAAAATGCTTATTGATGTCTAATACTGGATTTTCTAACTACCAATTGATTTTGTTAAAATTACAGACTAGTGAAGTATCTTTTGTAACACACTATATCGACTGTGAACTGACAAACGGCCACTGTATATATCACGCAGCTTAAGAACAACAATGCGATGAAAAAATCAGATAGGACTTATTGCCTATAGGATTTAAATGATGATCAACAACTGACAGTAGTCCCATATTAAAAAACTAGAGCTACTGTTTTCTAAAGTTACTATAACGGGTACAGTATCAACGCAAACAGCCTTGTAGCGAAATGTTAGGCTCAGTGACTGGTAATACTAGTGAGTATTTTTCATTAAATGCCAAACGGTAACGTACGCGTACAACAGGTATTATACTCGTATGTATATTTATACTTAGTGAGCACGGACTACCACGGGTCGGGTTCTTTTCAACAAGTTACAGAAAACATCAAGCGGGTACCTGGAGTGGATTTGCTACCAGACTGGCAACACAATGATTTATCGACGTTATTCCAGTCTATGATTGCTGCAAGTCTATAGTCATTTTAGAGGCTATGACTGTTAGTTAAAGCTTACTTCACAAGACACTGTTGTTGACTCGGCAGTTTTATACCAACCGCTTAAGTGGCTACACTTTATAATTAGGGAGTGAAACTTGTAACAGCATTGACAGTGAAGACCGTAATCAGAGTACATCAATCTTTATATATTTCATATTTGGATAAATGTTCACACTGAATTTCTATTCGGGATATTTATTTCTAATTTTTCTATAAGGAGGCTTTACATTATCATAAAAAAAAACTGAAGTTAAAAAAACCCACTAAAAGAAGCCCACCCACCAAGAAATTGAACCGGTCCATTTAACAACCATATAATACGACATTAACCGCAAAAGAGTAACTCAATTTCTCCGCATGAATCACCATTATCACGCTTGAATGGAAATGAGGGACTTTATGTGAAAACCTAAACAAGAAACTGATAAGATCTTTGGCGCACTTCATCGCTTAGAGAAAAGGCGAAAGGCAAAGCTACAGCATAAATGGCATTCGCACACTTGCTGCTTTTCTAATCTAGAATGTTTATAGAGCGGTATCTTTGAAACCGTAATAGGTGAAAATGTATCAGAAAATGTTAAAGTATTGCCTA
Organism: Plagodis dolabraria; assembly: GCA_963854805.1. Classification (NCBI taxonomy): domain Eukaryota; kingdom Metazoa; phylum Arthropoda; class Insecta; order Lepidoptera; family Geometridae; genus Plagodis; species Plagodis dolabraria. The sequence goes on along the minus strand of OY978448.1, from coordinate 28,677,158 downwards.
GCAAATAATAATAATAACAACGACATTAAAAAATGGGCCCTAATAGAGGGAACCAGTTTTTGTATGTAATTTTTTTAGTCTATTGTAAATGTAAAAATTGTAAAAACCAGTGGGGTGCCGGGTTAGAATTGCACCTCCCCCATATCATCCCGTGGGTGTCGTAAGAGGCGACTAAGGGAAAAATACTGGAAGGTGGGCAGCAGTGCCCTCTAAAGAACTGCCAACTTACACTGCGATCCCCAAGACCCTGCCAAGTGTGGGGATTATGGCAAATACCCCCTTAATAGGGGAGGCTATGTTCAGCAGTGGACGGTCCGGCTGTTATAGTATTGTAAAAAAGGTAGCACATTTAAAGCAATGATGGCCCAGCTGTAATAGCTATGAACTGCCGTGCCGCAGGTCCAAGGTTCGATCCCCAACGGCGGAGTGAGTTTCACCACATGGTGGAAGGGCATTTTGCGATTACTCGTCGGTCTAGTTAATATTATCTCTTAAGTAGAAAATATGTCGCCAAGCACCTAACAATGTGAAGAGCAAATAAAAGGCACACTTTACAACTATATGTCTCAGGGCGACGGGCGCAGTGTAAATCGTCACTTGTGACAAAATGTATATCTTAAAGGCCGAGGTTAGTCTGCTTAACATCAGCTGAGCCTCGTGCTTGTTCCGTCACAATTACATAAAAAAAAAACATCAAATTTAGTGTGATTTTAGTACAAAATTAAACGTTTAACGACAGTAAGTAAATACCAGCTAAGTGGGGATCGAACTGCCGCTAGGGAAAAGAGGAAGATTCTAGGTGTGTGGTCTAGGATTACTACCACCGCAAGTAAAAAAAAAACAATTGAATGAGTGGCAAAGAGTAAAGGGCCTCAGTTTTTTTAGCAATCAGAAAAACATCTTTCAGTTTAGTTTGTGCTGTGAATATAAGTTATGGCCAGTTGTATTATTTTCTTTTATTCCGAGTACGTGCAATTGTAATCAAGCATCGCAGATAATTCCAACCGCTTGTTGCTCTGGCATAATTGACCACGATCTTACGGTCACTGAGGTATGAGTCTATTATTGCGTAGAGGTTCTTTGGACATTTTCTGGTTGTCAACTGGTGCTTTAGAGCCGGCCACCGGCAAAAGCCCCCTCTATGTCCAGTGAGACTATGATGACGATCTTACTCTTAACTGTTTCAGATCGTACGTGTCTCAACAGGTCATACAGGGCGTCTTCGGTTCCACGCTGTGGCATGAAGCCATATTGTTTTGGGCTAAGAGTTGGAAGCATATGCCATTGGAGTCGGTTTATTACAAGTTTTTCGACAACTTTTCCCAAGACTGATAGCAAACCTATGGGCCTGTAGTACTTCGGGTGTGTGTAGTCCTCTTTGCCCGGTTTTCTGAGGATTGCGGTTGAGGAAGACGATGCATGCATTAAGGCGTCTCATACGAGTAGAAACACCGTGTGGTTTTTAGTCGGTAGGGGCACTTGCTGCTGTGGGAGTAGTGGTGCCAAGCCCGACATACCCCACCCACCACCCCTTTGGTGGGCGGGGTATGTATATACGTCAAAGCATTTTCAACACGAATAAAAAAAAAAAAAAAGGCTATGGCTGGCACATGTGTCAACTTGTGAACAAGTGCTGCTTGCGGAAACTGGTCGGCTGGGCTGCTCACAAGAATATTATTAGTTATAAGCTAACTTAGTATTATCTAGTCCAAAATAATTGCAAAACTTTCTGTGTTTTCTGTGTCAAGCTTCTCTAGTCCAAATAATTTCTGTGTGTTCTCTTAATTGTATTCTTGTCAAATATTTGTTTAAACATTTTCATTCTTAGGTGAGAGCTAAAATTAACTGATTTTTTTTGCTCTCACCTAAGAATGAAAATGTTTAACCTATTTTGAAAAATATTACCATAATTTATAAGATATATTTTCGTATGAGAACGTACAATTGCTTTAACTTTCTTGTATTCTTTTGTTCTGTATTTGAACAAGCCGCGCCTCATCAATTACGTTTCTGAAGTGTTATAGAGGTTGCCATGATCTATTTCGGTGATTCATTTGAACTGCAGCTTTTATATAAATTGAATAAGATCTGATCGAGACTAAACAGTAGAAGTTGTGTGGGGCAGTATAACAGTTGGCCATTCTAATTATTGTAGTTAAGAGCTCTCATCAATGTTGAAACGTTTCTGTTTTATTGTTGGTTAATCTGCCAACTTCGGCTTGATCAAGAAGGCTGGGGGTGACGTGTCGTGTAACATTAATTAGAGGCGTACACAAATTTACATATAGAGTAGGTGATATCACCCAGGTGATCGTGATAGAATAAACCAATTATTTCTTTATCAAGCTGTAAATTGTGTTGCTCTGAAATTTTAATTTGGGTAATAATAATACAATGTAATTTATGATCAATTTGTGATGCTTGACTATTTTTTGTTCTTTATATCAAACTAGTCAGATGAGCATTCGCGAACTGCCCTTCCACCATGCGGTGAAGCTCAAGGGCGGATCAAACCACGCACTAACGGCAAGGCATTCCATAGTTATTATTACCACTCGGCTATCATTTATTTTCTTCTAAATTTATTGTATTAACACAAACGTTGAATGTGTGGGTGTGCAAAAGTGTTTGAACAACACTTTGAGAGCTATGTTAGCCCGTCTATAGATACACTACCTTTGCGGGCGCGGCTCAACCCGCGCGTATGTCGGTTATCGCGCAAAAACATTAGCCTCTTTTTGCGCAGTTGGATAAAAACTATCCTATGGTTTTTCCCGGGTCTCAAACTATTTCCATACCAAATTTCATTTAAATCGGTGCAGTAGTTTTGGCCTGAAAGCGTAACAGACAGACAGACAGACAGACAGAGTTACTTTCGCATTTATAATATTAAGTACTGAGTACTGATATCAATACAACACTGGCTTGTTTCTATGTTATGAGCTATGAGCATTTTGGTGTTGAGACGTTGTAAATGTGGGGGCCGGGAGCTCATCGTATTTTCCAAAGCTTATCAGAGCACTTGATCGATGCGACGGGTGATCTAAATGCTAACCAATGTAGCTCAACGAATAAGGATTGCAATCCAACATTTTTTAACTTTGTTACATTTGCAATACTTTTTATGATGTCTATCTTAAAAAGCAAGTCAGTTTTTTTTCTGTATAATTTAATTTTGATAACTTTATATACATCCTCCATATACAACTATAATTGTTTGAAATACCTTTCATAGCATAATCACAAAATACGTTTGAGTAGAAGTAGTTAAACATATTCGTAAATACATTTCGTTGTACCACTATCTCACCTGATGGTAAGTGATGATGTGGTCGAAGATGTTGTTCAAGCTAACCTAGAATTACTGGCTCTCAAGGACAGCTGCTGGAACACATTGTTAGGTGCTTGGCGACAGAATTTCTACTTGAGGGTGGTAGCTAGCCAGGCGGGCATTCGCAAAATGCCCTACCACCATGCTATAACGACTGCCATCCTAAGACAACAACCGGGACCGACGGCTTAACGTGCCCTCTGAAGCACGGAAGCGCTCAGTAGTAATGTCACTAGCGGTCACCCATCCAACTCCTGACCGCGGCGGACGTTGCTTAACTTTGCTGATCGGTTAAGAACAGCCAAGCAAACTTCCCTACGAGAGCTTCAAAAACCCAATTTTACTTATCAAAGGTTTGTAATACGAGCAGAGCTGATACAAATCTCTGGCGATATACACAATTGCAGTTTGCTGGAGCATGTATATGGAGTATGCTCTTATTCAAGTGCTTATACATTCTTACTGAAAATGAGCACAGAGCTCTAAAATTGGCGGTGAAAGCTTTCAAAGGAACAACAGGTAACACTGCAAGATTCAAATGCTGCCTACACATTTGTCTACTTTAATATTATATTTAAATTACAAAAAAAATTGCACGACGTTCAAATTTTTGGTTTCGTTATAATTTTTTCGTTTCGTTATACATTTTTCATAATTTCTATAATGAGTAATGACATATAAACTGTTCTGCCACAACTTCACCTGCGTAGAATTTGGTTATTAATTGAACTCTCTGGAAGTATGTGTTGAGTTAACCTAATTTTTCACACGCACTCACAAATTTTCTCATTTCTAAATATTATAAACGCGAAATTTGATAGGAATAATGTTAAATCTAAGCATAACATTAATGTATAAAATAATTTTCTTTAATTAATGAACATAGTTAAATTACTCTAAATAAATTAGAATCTGTTTTCTAAATCAGGACGAATATCTTTTGAGAAGCACATGCTGTGTTTCCAGTTTCTTTTCAGAAAACTGCTCTTCTAATATAGATAAACTTTTCCTAAGTTAATACTCATAATCACATAAATCACGTGCACATCAATCACAGGCCCAATCGCTTCACCTCACAGTGATTGCGTGAGATCTGACATTGAAGGATTCCGATTTTCACGTGCCCTGATATTTAGAGATAGGACATTTTGGCATTCAAATTGTCTTCTATATGACTACTATCTCGCCTGTTAGTAAGTGATGATGTGGTATAAGATGGGGCTTACGCCATAGAACATATAATAATACTACGTACTTACGCCAGACATTGAACCGGAACTGACTCTGACTCCCTTTGATAAGCGATTTAAATGATACCGTAGTAAACGAGTTATTTGTTTAAATTTATGCAATGCTCTGAAAGTGGATCCACTATCTTTACTCTGTGAAAGTAACTTGGTCGTCTATGGTAGTAGAAGTAGAACATTTTTACACGACTGCCTGAAAAAAGGAGAGTTATGTTTTTAGGGTTCATGTATGTATGTATGTTTGTGAGTTTCTTTATTCCACCATAACTTCGTAACGGCTGAACCGATTTTGATGTTTGTCATATCATTAGAAGCGTTGAGTTATTCCGGGTAACATAGGCTGAATGTTTAAAAAAATTTAAAGAGGGGGCCATAGTTCATGAAATTAAAAAAAAATTCGTGAAAATTTTACAAATTTTACTATCACCGTCTAGAGCTTGCTTAGTACATAACAAAAATATATAACAGTAGTATTCAATATACATTGATTAACTAATATCAAAAGTAATAAATATTGTCTTATCCGTTTCTACACTTGCTTATTGTAGACACAAGTAATACAAATAAATAAATCACCGGCATGCGGCAGGACAGAGACCATGCGTTTTTTGACCGGAGAACGCCTTCAGAGAGAAAGGCATTTCATACACAACTACAAGAAATGATTATTTTGGTGGTGTTAACATTTTACTGTTTAGTGACTTGATGCAGCTTCCACTAGTAGCTAAATCTGTCAGCGGAGCATACTGAATCAGAATCAGAATCATTTATTGCATACTACTGCTTTAAACAACCGCCACATTTAAGTGCTGAAATGGATTTATGGACGTTATATAGCTTCTGCAAACTGCCACAGAATGTGAGGCAAGCAGACGACACCACATTTGTCGATATTTTGAATAGTTTACGGGTTAAAATCCTGGATCATCGTAGAGTACCACTTACTGGACCAAATTTCCCACGACAAGACAGGTGGATGAATCGAACCACCAAATCAAAATCAAACAATGACCATCGAACTCGCCAAAATTTGCCGGTTGTTTGACGTGGTAGCATCAGATACATCCGTAGAAGCCAAAACCAAATGACAGCGGCCAAAACCCGAATTTATACTTTCTGATCCCAATAAAAGACGTATTAAGACACTAAAACTACACAATAAAAGACGTAACAGGAGGTATTGTTCCATTCTTAAAAGTTACCATTGGTACTAGGGTAATGTTGCGGAAAAATATTAAATTTGGACACGGCTTGGTAAATGGCGCTATGGAAGTTATCCGATAATTCGTATGGCCAGCGCTACGTCGTAACCGGGAGAGTTACCGCAAGCCGTTTTCGTTGAGTTCTATGACAAAACAATGCGTGGCAACACAGTCAGTTTGGGTGTCAAAATTGAGCCTAGCGTTGTCGAATTTGACGCGTTACGGGGTCAAGGTAAAGTTGAGCGGCACGTGCTACCACTGAAATTATGTTAGGCTGTGACAGTGCACAACCTGCAAGGAACGACACTGGACAGAGCCGTCGTGGATCTAGGCGCTAAAATTTTTGCCAAGGGGCAAAGTTTATGTAATTTTACCTGGGACAGACTGTCCAGTTAGGTAGGCCCAACTTCGAAAAAAAAAACGCCCGAAGAACCCAACTCGGATGGGCAGCGTTCGGGAAGTTACGCGACATTTTCTTGTCAAAGATCCTGCAGTGCCTGAAGGCCAAAGTCGTCAACCAGTGTGTATTCCCAGTGATGACATATGGCACCGAGACGTGGTCCTTAACAGTGGCCCTTATGGACAAGCTCAGAGTCACTGAACGAGCCATGGAGAGAGCTATGCTCGGAGTTACTTTGCGCGATAGAATCCGGAACGTGGATATTCGCCAAACAACCAAAGTCACTGACATAGCTTTCAGAATTTGCAAGTTGAAGTGGCAATGGACAGGCCACATTGCTCGACGAACTGATAAGCGAAGGGAAAGAAAGGTTCTCAAGTGGGTACCATGGTACACCGGAAGATGTAGAGTTGGTAGGCCCCCCACTAGATGGACTGACGATATCATAAAAGTCGCGGGTAGCTAATGGTCACAAGTGGCTAATAGCCATTCTTTGTGGCGTTCTATGGGGGAGGCCTTTGTTCAACAGTGGACGTGTTCCGGCTTATGATGACGATGATGAAAGTTTATGTCGCTCTTAGTCGCGTCAGACAGCTAGAAGAATTGGTGTTTTAGATCCACGAAAGCTTATCAACGAGCCCCATGACAAAAAGTCTCTGCAAGAACTGAAAGACCTCAAAGTTATCATTAATAATTAATTAATCATAAAAAAATATATTTCACGTTTTTTTTTTTTTTTTTTTTTACATTAGATGGGTTTGCGTTTGACTCCATCTCACCTGATGGTAAGCGACGATGGAGTCGAAGATGAATCACGCTTGCCCAGAAGAAACCTATTTACTCTTTTTTTGAAAACACCAGGATCATACGCACCTGGAAAGACTGACGATGGGAGAGAGTTCCACTGCTTCGCTGTTCGCAGGATAAAAGAGCTCTGAAAACGCTTTGTACGAACCTGTGGCAAATCGACAGTGAAGGGATGAAAGCTCTCTCCACGTCTAGTAGTCCTATAGTGAAATGGAGAAGACGGTATGACATCATGTAGCTCTTGAGCACATTCACCGAAGTGAATGCGATAGAAAATCGACAAACAGGCTACTTGGCGTCTATGCGACAAACTCAGAAGTTTTTTCCCAACTAGCTTACTGTCACCAATTAGCTTAGTGGCACGCTTTTCTACTGAGTCCAGAGCCGCAAGCTGGTACTTAGCTGAACCGTCCCAGAGGTGGCTGCAGTACTCCATGCATGAGCGCACTTGGGCCTGGTAAAGAGTGAGCAGTTGCGATGGAGTAAAGTAGCGTCTCACTTTGTTCAGTATGCCAAGTTTTTTGGCTGCGGTCTTGGCTTTGGACTCAATAGATTGGCCATAGTTAAGGTTGGAAGATATGTGCATGCCGAGCAACTCAATGCCATTTCCCAACGGTATCGGTTCACCTTGGAAAGACGGAGGAACAACGATACAGTCCCGTTTGGCAGAGAAAAGACAAGCTTGCGTCTTTTTGGTGTTAAAAGCAACCAAATTTACTGCACCCCAATCGGACACCGCTTGTAAAGTGGTATTTGCTCTCTCGATCATGGCAGCTCTTGAAGACTGGATCTCAGATTTCTTGGCTCTAGGATTAGGAATGTATCTCTCCACTACTGTACTATCATCTGCATACCCAACAATACCTGATGTAAGGAGGTCGTTTATATGCAGAAGAAATAAAGTAGCAGAGAGAACAGAGCCCTGGGGTACTCCGGCATTAATACTCATCTTTTCTGATGAGCAGCCATCTAGGACCACACGAATAAATCTGTTGCTCAAGAAATCGGCGATCCAGTTACAAAAATCTGGTGGGAGGCCATATCTGGGAAGCTTGCTTAATAGGCTGGCGTGCCAAACTCTATCAAAAGCTTTTGATATATCAAGAGACACTGCCAGAGCCTCACCTTGCCGCTCGATAGCCTCTCCCCAGTAATGAGTGACGTACACCAGAAGGTCCCCAGCAGACCGGTCTCGGCGAAATCCGTACTGGCGGTCACTGAGCAAATCGTTTGTTTCGAGGTAGTCAAGTAACTTGGTGTTTAGTACACGTTCCATGACTTTACAGAAAATGGAAGTGATCGCTATCGGTCTGTAATTACTGGGATCTGTTCGAGAGCCTTTCTTGGGTACAGGCTGCACATTAGCAAGCTTCCATCCCTTTGGTACCTTGCCGGTTCTTAAAGAGAGGCGATACAAGCGCGTCAACACGGGAGCCAGCTCAGGCGCACACACTTTCAAAACTATAGCGGGAATACCATCCGGTCCAGAAGCTTTGTTGACGTCTAGACTCCGCAGCACCTTAAGCACTTCTCTCTGGTGGATTGAGATTTTGCTCATTTCGTATTCGCATTGAGGAACGAAAGTAGGAGTGCTATTACCGGGGTCCATCCGTGAGCTCTCTGCAAAAATGTTAGCAAATAGATTTGCCTTATCTATTGCAGTGTGAGCTAATGACCCATCTGGTTTCAAGAGCGGAGGGAGAGAGCTGTGACAAAAATTAGCTTCGATCGATTTAGCCAAACTCCAAAAAGCTCTGCTTCCTGAGGAGTGGGATGCTAATTTGGCTCCAATGCGGCTAACTCGATCAAAACTAGCCTGGCGCAATGCTTTCTTATACTGCTTCGTTGCAGCGTTGTAGTCCCGTTTTTTGTCACTGAGAGTTGCTGATTTGGAGACACGCGCTTCAGCCCATGCCTTGTACTTTTCCTGCTTAAGTCTTTCGGCTTTGGCACAGTCAGAGTTGTACCAAGGGTGCGCCGCGGAATTGGGTACCTGGTCACGAAACGGGATATAATATTCCATTCCTTGGTTTATAACATCGCAAATGGCATCAGCACAAATTGTCGGGTCTTCAGAAGGGAAACAGACCTGCTGCCAAGGGTAAGCTGCATAAAAGTGTCGCATCTCATCCCAGTCCGCTGAAGTAAAGCGCCACAGTCGTCTGCATTTTTTAGAACTATAATCTGGGGGAGAAAATGTGGCCACAGCGTTAATTAGACAGTGATCAGAATTTCCTATGGGAGCAGATACAGAGACTGAGTATCTATCCGGATCATTGGTTAAGATTAAGTCTAAGCAGTTAGCTGTGTGGCCTTCCACATCGGGTATTCTTGTGGGCTGGTTAACAAGTTGAGTAAGGTCGTGTGATAGCGCAAAGTTGTGCGTTTCACGGCCAGCATGGTCAGTTTTCTGAAAGGGAAACAACCATTCTTGATGGTGAGCGTTAAAGTCCCCTAGGATCACGACTTTGGCTTGAGGATATCTCTGCTGCACAATGTCGACCGAATCGCTCAGGTATTCAAGAAGTCGTGAAGTTTCCAGATCGCCGCTGTGTGATCTGTAAATGCAGGCGTACACGATGTGTTCTTGACCTGTATCCACCAAAGTCCACAGGACGGAAAAATCTGGTGTTTCCAAATTTCGGAGACGTTTGCAACAGATATCGTCACGAACGTAGGAGCACACGCCAGCTCGTGGCTTAAAATTGGTCTCCAGGGTATAACCTGGGTAGTGGAGGTATGTCATGTCAGCTGGATTTTTTTATCTGAGTCTCCGTTAAAAAGAGTAGGTGGGGTTTGTTAGTCTCGAGATGATGAAAGACTGATTCGAGATTTGAGTGGAGTCCTCGTATGTTTGAGAGCTGCACTTTTAGTGTGAGGACGTGCATCTGCCGTTTAAACTTACTCTTTTTATTTTTGTTTTTCATGTTTGGTGAAGGTAAATAGGTTTACAGGCTTTATGTGCACGAGATGTTAGGAACTAAATTAATCGACTCACAAGCACAAGACTGCGAAACTGAAAGACTTGCGCGGAGACCGCGGGGACGCCCGAACCCCCCTGAAATTCATCATCGGTTCCTCACACCCGGTCGCCATCCGGCCCGATGATGAGTCGCAGGATTTTTCACAAGCGGCGGGACAGCCTTTCATAGTCGGCTAGGCTATTATATGGGTCCCCTACAACTTGCGGTCGGCCAGCAGAGATCACCGTGCTTCGGATCCCGCTACCCTCCGAAACAAGCCTACCGTCACAGCAATACAAGTTAGTCGAAGCCAATGTTATTCCCAAACACAACTGTACACAAAAAAGCCCATCAAGACGACCAATCTTTTCATTGCAGTCGGGGGACAGTTCCTTGGAATAGTTCTTTACATGTCCCCCGACTTCGATGAAAATATTGGTTATCTATTCTCCATTTCTGGGTTCAATGGTGTTTTAATTGCACAGTAAATATAATCTATTTAGTACCTACATTGTAGCCATTCAACATTAAAATCATGTTACTTGTTTGTAATTTTTTCGTTCACTTTTTGGTACGGCAGGCGTGTTTTTTAATTTTTAAATTATTTCTTATTATCATCATATAACAGCAACAAAATATCTATATCTAATCATAATTTTATTAAAGAAAAATCTTATACATGCATACATATAATCACGCATGTATTCCCCGAAGAGGTAGGCAGAGGTGTGTAAACACCCACGTTTTGCCAATTGTGTTTTGGTCCCATGTAATTCGGGACGGGTCTTTTGCCATTCACCAACATAAAAAATAAATTGTTTCCGATTGTTATCACGGTCAGTTAGACTTACAAACCATATCGGTGATAGACAAGATTTTAATTCTCTCAATAAATCGAGTGAATCAATTATGCGCTGTTAAAAAACTTTCATGATCGATCAATAGTTTAAAATCAACGTGTTTCACAATGTTCACATTGCATATGCCTTGGTACCCCCTTAGATCATCAAACCCCTATATTTAATAGAGTTACATGTAATCATGTCCCTGTAATAGTGGGTAAAATCATTTTCATCTATGGAGCAGATTTTTCTTTTTTTAATATACCATGCCAAAAAGTACCAACCTACCTCATCCCTAAGAAAGTAATTCAAATAATGGCATTCGGGTGTCCATTTATAAAAAAGACATTTTCGGCTTACCTGAATCAAATGCTTTAAATTGCTTCCTATTGTTAATCTTTGAGTTTTATATACCGCGCCTTTTCAAGAATTGATTGGGAAAACTGAGTTAAGTGTTTAATCGAGGATGCAACCCACTGAATTGAACTAAATTACTCACTGCGTCAGGTTACGCAAAATGTATTACCATGAGGGTTATAAAGGACAAATAAAATTAATAATCATTAAAAAAAAACTTCAGGCAGTTGTATATTAAAGAAATGATGACCCAGTAGCAATAACTGGACACTGTAAGGATGGCCAAGCCGGGCGTACCATGTTTTAAATCCAATTACGCGGTTGAGGCTCATTGTATTGTAAGGTTTTATGCAAATACTTACCTGGCTTACATCGTCATGAACCTAACGGTGCGTTCTAGCAGCATTTGCTGAGATCATGTTCGTTTTAAACATAATATAGCCTATGTGAAACATTTCACCACATTTATACTAAACAACAGATATGACAGTAGTTGAAAACAATAGCCTTTAGCAATTAAACGAAACTTCAACGGATAATGCATACAAAATAGACTTTGCTTGAAGTTTTAGGTTGCAGATACAAATCATTAGTAAAATAATTAACAAAGTGTTTGAGCCTTTGTATTCTGTTAGGGAACCGAACTATCTAATTGCTAAGACAAATAAGAAAACTAAATGAAGAGGTGGGTAAATTATTTACATACTCTTTGTTGGTTAAAATCTAAATACGGACGCTAGTGCTTGTCCTGTTTTTTCTTATATTCTAGTTATTTGACATTTCATTTATCTTGCTAGATGGTTGGTCTCCAAGATAATAGGGATATCTAGTAATTCTTTATTACAACTTCCGAATTAAAATCTAATATTTGGTCGTTACTACATGTGCTACTATTAGCCGAGGTTTTCTTCACGGTACGAAGTGAAGAGACGAAGAATATGCCACTGTTTACATATTTTTTCAGATCAGTTTGCTTTTGGTTTTCAAAGCATGTAGAATATATATTTGATGTGGAATATTTCAATATTAAAAACTTTTATATATTTCATACTAGCTTTCCGGGCGCGGCTCCGCCCGCATGATGTCGGTTATCGCGCGAAAACATTAACTTCTTTTTGCGCAGTCGGATAAAAACTATCCTATGTTTTTTCCCGGGTCTCAAACTATCTCCATACCAAATTTCATTCAAATCGGTCCAGTAGTTTTGGCGTGAAAGCGTAACAGACAGACAGACAGACAGACAGAGTTACTTTCGCATTTATAATATTAGTACTGATAACGTCGTAGATACCTAAATTGAATGAATAATTTCGACTTTGACTTGATTTTGAAAAACATTCGGTTAAAGGGGATTTGCCATAGTCCCCATGCATGGTACGCGTCTTGGTAATCACTGTGAGATAAGAAGATACATGGCATGGATAAGTAATGGCAGTTCTTCAGAAGGCGCTGCAGCCCACCTTTTGGTATTTTTCCCTTCGTAACCTCTCCCACAACGACTCCCACAGAAAAATATAGGGAGTACAATTATAGCCTGGCACCCTACGAGAGCAGATTTCAAAGAAACGTCATAATATTTGATATGTTTAATCGTTTCAATAATGCAATCCACGGAAAAATATGAGGTGATATATAGATAGTTCGGGTATGCAGCGTTTTTTACCTTAAAGTGGGCGCGTCTTTTTGCGAAACGTCAGTGGGCGCGGGGTGAGCATTTTGTCGCTCTTTTTGATTGGCTATTATATATTATAATACTATTACATTGTACTGCATCTCAGAACAATAATAGTTTCTCACAATAGCTAATTTGATTTCATTCATTTCTCAGGTTAATACACATATAAGTAACTAGCTTTGCGGGCGCGGCACCGCCCGCGCGTATGTCGGCTATCGCGCAAAAACATTAACCTCTTTTTGCGCAGTTGGATAAAAACTTTCCTATGTTTTTTCCTGGGTCTCAAACTATTTCCATACCAAATTTCATTCAAATCGGTCCAGTAGTTTTGGCGTGAAAGTGTAACAGATAGACAGACAGACAGAGTTACTTTCGTATTTATAATATTAGTACTGATGACAAATTGATATAATTTTGTAACTCTGTTTAAGATGTAGATTTGTTTTATAAAATCAGTACTAATATTATAAATGCGAAAGTAACTCTGTCTGTCTGTCTGTCTGTCTGTTACGCTTTCACGCCAAAACTACTGGACCGATTTGAATGAAATTTGGTATGGAGATAGTTTGAGACCCGGGAAAAAACATAGGATAGTTTTTATCCGACTGCGCAAAAAGAGGTTAATGTTTTCGCGCGATAACCGACATACGCGCGGGCGGAGCCGCGCCCGGAAAGCTAGTATTTTATATTTCATTGACTTTTTACCTTATTTTAATTATCCTATGTAACTAATTAAAATGGAAAAAGTAAAGAAATATACATTTTGCTATGTCTACAGGTAAGTTGAACTATAGGAGTCTCTCCATCTCTATTCAATCGTAAAGAACGGGAGGAAAAATTAGAGTTATGAGTCATAAGTCATATTAGCTTAGCGGTCAGAGCATACCCCAGATATGGCGTATGCTCTGTCCGCCAAGGGAGGATGGCGCGGGTTCAAATCCTACACATATATATAACTTTTACTCTCGTAATTATGTAGTTTGTGATTTTATTTATATTTTGAGCGCACTGCATTATTATAGTATTAATTGTAAATTTTCATTGTGGTTCTGAGTTTTTAAAGAGTTGTCATCAAATTTGGCTGTACGACCACTACACTTAAATTTTCATTTAATGTATTATATCTATGTAATCAGCTATGACAGTGTATTAAATACCATTTTTTTTGTTCTATAATTTTCATCAGTTTCGATCTTAGCATTTAATTATTTTCCTATGAGGTACTCATAAACTGTACTAAGATTACAAAAAAACAAATTTACGAGAGAAAAAATTTAGGTCATGTGCGGGATTCGAACCTTTTTAGCCGGGGTATTCTCTAGTCCAATTGAGCTAACAGGAAAATGAGTCCATAACTCTAATTTTTCCTATAGTTCTTATTAACCATCGTATTGGGATGGAGCGACATCTATAGTTCAACTTATATACGATGGTAAAAAAGAACGATAGGAAAAATTAGAGTTATGGACTCATTGTCCTGTTAGCTCAATTGGACTAGAGCATACCCCGGCTAAAGGAGTGGACCGGACGCAGGTTCGAATCCCGCACATGACTTAAATTTTTCCTCTTGTAAATTTGTAATTTTGTAATGTAATCCGCAGAGCATGCATTATTGCAAACATAAAAATATAAAAAAAAAACTGTACTAAGAATCTAATAAAGTTTATGAAGCATTCTGTTTTAATTAGTAGGCACCCTAAAACTTTACAAAATACAAAGTTGAATTTACTGTATCAAAATCTTTGGAGTAGGTTCATATAATTAAATGCTCAACTTGTAAGCGGATTTTCATCCTGTCACCACATTAGAAATTATCTCTTCCTTCGTGACTGATTTTGGCCGCTTGAGGGTTGGACAGGAAGTGTGCACAGTGTACCTTACACTTGAATGAAATAAGGTAGCAAGAGAAAGGAAATAGTGGTGTAAGTCAACGTAAGCAATGAAATTACGGGTATATAAAATATCAGAATTGTTCAGCGTAGTGCAGACCATTTAAGCCAACATGTTCTGAACGATCTTTGCTTCTAACAAGGCAGCAGATTAATATGAGATGGGTCATTTTATTCATTCCAGTCATCGAGCCTTCAGGAGACGCTGCCCACCTTCTGATGTTATTCCCTTCGTCACAAAAATAACGCTTATGACGTGATAAGAAGGTTGCGGTGATCGATTTGAATTGAAGCTTTTGTTTGTATAAAATTATTAAAATCTGATCTAGAGTATACTATAGACACAATTTATTGCTACGAAATATTTCTGTCCTGAGTTTTACTAACGCAAGTTCTTGGAAAATTTCGTAAAAATATATTATGATGGCATGTAACATAATGGTGTTTAATTATAAAGAGGGGCTAGCCTAGAAATAGACACACCGTACACCATTGCAGCTAATGACAACGGATCGAGGTGCCGATTTTGTCGTTATTTGTATCCAAGTAAAGTCAGCGAAAAATAAAAAAGTTCCGAATAAGAAGAAGATGGAATAAGCACGAGGACCACCTAATGCTTAAAGTCTCTTGTGCCTGTAATTTATTATTCATATTTTTTATTTATTTGCTATAATGTAAATATTCAAAACTCTATTCAAAGGGAGCAAGTCCGGTGTAGTGTTGCCACGGCGGCCCGGCGGGCGCTCTTGGCTCGGAGTAGGCATTGTCTTTTACTACGAGACACAGAACTAAAAAATTAATTCGCACGGAATAAGCACGAGGACCACCTAATGTTAAAAGTCTCTTAATCTGTCCACAAGCAGACGTGCAAATATTTCATGCAGTAATAGTGCGATTTAAACCAGTCTTATATATTACATAATTTTATTTTTACATATATATTCTTTAAATACCATAACACTGTAAAAGCAATTATGAATTATTAATTATATTATTAATTATTAGGCCTTGATGTCAAGTCTTTTTTAAATTATTGCTAGATAGTGTTTGTATGCTATTCGGTAAGCAGTTAAAAATTGATAGCGACAAAAACAACAATATTGTGTAATTTTTGCCAAAGAAATAGACGAAAGAAAATATTTATTGCTATTACTTATTTCTAGGTCAGTTGATGGGAAAATACCTATCAAAATTTCAAATACTTACTACATACAAATATATGACATTATTCATACCATCAACACAACATGATGTTTTTTTCATTTCAGGGGTGTATAAAAATATTGATATAAAAAAACAATATCAGTGGTCTCTTAAGTCTGTGGTAGTTTAATTTTGTCCTCGACCTCCCAACAACGTCAAACGTTTTCCATTTCTCAATTACACAAATACTATGTAATAAAACTTGATAAATTTAACATTAATGTATCAATCATGCTTTGGATTGTAACCATAGAATCATAACGATATAAATACATTATTCGGTATATCCAAACACAAACCTTTAAAGCTCCCGTATTGCAAGACGGATAAGTTTTTTCTGACGCTACTGGTACCAGATCCATAAATATAATCGACGCCTAAAAATTTTATAAAATGACGTCATATTTTCTGACAACAGTGTCATTACGTAAATCTCACCCTATATTATTTTGTCGAGTGTAATATGAACACCTAGCTACATGTTAAATATACAAGTGAATCAAGAAGCTCTGTGATCTACAATAATATATTTGCTTAACCTCTGACTTGTTTTCGGAATATGAAAAGTCGAGTTCCAATTTGAAGTAACGTGATGATGGATCACATCACAGAATATCCTGTTTGTGTGATATCCGTTACGTAAACAATTTTCGGAAGTACCAAATAAATTTTGCCCACATACTCAAAGACAGGGTCTCAGGGTCTGGGTCCTATCCAACAAAAACATTCCTTATATTGTGATCACCAACGTAAAATATATTCCCACATTTTCAACTTGTATTTTACGTGATGGTATATCACGCTATCCATAAATTATTATTTTTAATAAGAAATTATGGAAGCGAGGTTAAAAATGGGATCACTGACCTTACCGCAATATGTACCTCGTAGATTGTAAGAAAAGTGCGTGGGATCTCATGCCTTTGAAGTAAAAAAGGCCCTGAATAACGTTCAGGGAAGTTAAGCGGACGATTTACTGCAGCCTACATTGTTTATTGTGTGTGTTTTAGACAGGGCTGTTCTCACAATGGTGACGCTTTAGGAGGTAAAAGCACTCAGCTTAGATATTTCTTAGACAAGAGTTTATTAATAGCGTGTAAGTAATCCATTAAATTCGCAATTATATTATAAACATATGTTGAAAATATGGTTAATTGATTTTGTCTCTTCTACATAAAGAGAAATCCCAAAATATTATCTTTTCCAAGTATTCCGGAAAAAAGGTAAGCATTTCCGTGCAGCAGTAGCGAATTAAAAAAAAACAACTCTCTTATAATGTGGATGAAAACAGATACTATGCTTTTAAAATTTTTGATAAGCCGTGAGTAGTTTGACTAAGGCCATCAAGGCAGATAACTTAAGTTTCTAATCAGATTTTTTTTTAATAAAAATGTATTCGTTTCAAACTTAGCAGTTTTCTTCTTAAATAACCTTTACAGTCTTTTTTGATTAATTATGGAAGGAAAACTTGCAAAAGAGGCAAAATAAAAATGTATCCTAAGATTTACTTTCGAAGCAAACACAAGTATAAATTCTGCCGACAAGCACATATTATAGTGTGTTCAGTAAACAGTTTTTCAAGATCCAGTTTGTGTAAAAGTTTAGTATGTTTAAATATTAGCTATTAATATTTTTTAATTATTATAATTTTCTCATATCATAAATGCGAAAGTAACTCTGTCTGTCTGTCTGTCTGTCTGTTACGCTTTCACGCCAAAACTACTTGACCGATTTGAATGAAATTTGGTATGGAAATAGTTTGAGACCCGGGAAAAACATAGGATAGTTTTTTTTTTATTGCAGATAGGTAAGCCTTTGACCACAATCTCACCTGATGGTAAGTGATGATGTGGTCGAAGATGTTGTTCAGGTTAACCTAGAATTAACTAGCTCTCAAGGACAGCTGCCCCAACACACCGCTGGGTGCTTGGCGACAGATTTTCTAATTGAGGGTGGTAGCTAGCCAGGTGGACATTCGCAAAATGCCCTACCACCATGCTATAACCTTCTAAGAAAACAACTGGGACCGACGGCTTAACGTGTCCTCTAAAACACGGAAGCGCTCAGTAGTAACGTCACCAGCGGTCACCCATCCAACTCATGACCGAGGCGGACGTTGCTTAGCTTTGCTGATCGGTTCAGAATGGCTAAGCACACTTCGCTACGAGCGCTTCAAAAATAATATCTTATTAATCATTTTATAAAAATATTTCAAATTGCAATGTCTTAAAGGTTGTGTAAATGCTTTAATTGTAGTAGCTCTGTTGTAAATAGTTCGGAGTATATTGTGAATAAACGCATACCGCCGCTTGAAAAACATTTTAGCTTATCATAATCATTTATTTCTCCATATTCATGTGTACAATAATAGATCTTAAATAATTAATTAAGTACTAACAACATGAAACCCTGGTGGGCACTCTAGAGTTTATTGGACTCTGGGTAGGACCAAAGTTAAATAACTATTATCTTAATTAAAATTGTTCAAAAGTGACCGAAATTATATATTGAAAATTTTATTATTTATCATCAATTCATTTTATGGTAGTGTTAAACAAAGGTATATAGGTGGAAAGGTATTTATTCGAATACCCACCTGGCTAGCTACTTTTCTCAAGTCATCAAGAACCTCACAGTGCGTTTTGACAGCTGTCCTTGACAGCCAGTCATTCTAAGTCAAACCTGTTTACACTTTCGAACACACTCTCACTTATCGTCAGCTGAGATTGTAGTCAAAGGTTAACTTATCATCAAAGAAAAATTTATAAATTTGGTGAAGAGCCTACCTACTTGAGGAAATAACTGGCTTGATGATAGGTTTAGGTTTCTTTTTATTTTTTCATATTTTATATTATTATCTGCCGATCCTAATCTTAATAAATAATAAAACTCGCCATCAATATTCTTGGTACCTTTTTCCAACCGTTATTAAGGATTTCTGAGCCCAATATTAGGCAATGAAGAAAGGATTTAGGTTCTACCGGGAGCCATTCATTTAATCTTGGGATTTAATAAGTCTACTTACAATAATCACAAAAAGCTGTAATAAAACTATTTAAATAAATAACTTTTTATTATTAGATTACTTGTGTCTTTCACAATATCACAATACCATTATAATGGTTAGAAATATAGAAAAATGTGATTTAAAATTGAATTTTAATTAGGTCGTTCTTTGTAGTCTACTCGTGACCACGGTCAATGCAACTTGATCGAAACGTCGAGGTTAGTCAAAATATTATTTTGATGTTAATTCGTGCGTCTTTGATAAGTAATCATAATTTTCCTACTCTTATCGTACTGCGGCGATAGGGAACTGCTAATCATCCCACGGCCAGCAGGTAGGTAGGTAAACTCAGGGAGTAGGTTTGAAAAGTTTATTAGGCCAAGCCTTATCAGGTTGCACAGCCGCACAGTTCTACTGAAGTTACATAGACCGGAGGGAGACACTGGCCTGATAGTACACGTGATCCAGGTCCCAGATGTGGCGGTCTTGGCGTCAGCTGATAGTTCTGGATCTCAGTAGTGAGTGCTCGAAACACCCGTCCTCGGATTAAATCAGTGAAGTGGAATTCTGGAAGGAAGACACCGGCTTAGTAGCTGATATTCCTCAGCCAACTGTTGCTAAGCCGCGCCGACACGATCGTGGTACTGTTACCAGCGACTCACATTTTAAAACTCACAGTCTAGCGCGGTAGGGCAGCACAGCTGTTTACGTTACATAGGTTTTAGTCAGCACTATAAAATAACAATAATATATAAGGAACTCACCCTAGAGGGATTCACGCACTTCACAACAAGTTAATAACAATTAAGATCGATAGTACGAATAGAAAAGCGTCCAGGAAAACCAAGATAAGTATCAATTTGTAGCCAAATCAAAGTAACTTTTTCCACTTGGCCGACGTCATTGTTAAATAAATTCTAGATTTGGAATTAAGACGTCTAGAACAACATAGATCGATATCTAGGTTGTTATAGACGATTGATCTTTTCAGCTAAATCGAAGTTACTTTATCTACTGGGCATACGTCATCGTAAAGAAATTCTAAATTTAGAATAATAACGTCTAAAACAACCTAGATATCCATTTTTAGTCAATTCTGAGTATTTTTCTTCACTTGGCAGACGACATAGATAAAATTATTCCAAATTCGGAATAATGACGCACAGCACAACCTAGATATCGATTTTCAGCAAAATCGGAGGAACTTTTTCACTTGGCAGACGTCATCGGAATATAAATTCCTAATTTGGAATAAGGACGTCCAGAAAAACTTAAATATTGATTTTCAGCCAATTCAGAGTAACTTACTTCCCATGTTAGACGTCATCGAAAAATAAATTCCAAATTCGGAATAAAAACGTCCAGAACTACCTAGATTTTGAATGTTAGCCAAATTGGAGGGACTTTCCTCACCTAGCAGATGTCGAAAAATGTATGCCAAATATTGAACAAAAACGTCCAGAAAAACCTAGATATCGATTTTCAGCCAAATAGGAGTAACTTTTTTCACCTGACAGACGTCTTCAAAAAATTAATTCTTAATTCAGAATGACGATGACCAGAACAACCTAGATTTTCAATTTCAGCTAAATCACTTCACTTTAATTATTGTTATCAGTCGA
Organism: Plagodis dolabraria; assembly: GCA_963854805.1. Lineage (NCBI taxonomy): Eukaryota > Metazoa > Arthropoda > Insecta > Lepidoptera > Geometridae > Plagodis > Plagodis dolabraria. The sequence goes on along the minus strand of OY978448.1, from coordinate 28,656,613 downwards.
AAGCGCGAGCGGAGCTACGAGCGACACAGCCTCCCCGTGCCAACGCTTGCGCAACACTGCCGCCCGCGTCCGCGCAGAGCACCTCGGAACCGCAAGCGTTCTGAATCTGAATAATTCGACATTTTCTTAGGAAAATATCAATGGATTTACAAATGCTATGTACAATTTATTTTTCAAAAATCGTAGCCGTTTAGAAGAAGTTCGCCATATAAGTCAAGAAATAGTATATAGTTTGAATTTTTTTTAAGGCAAAAGTAATAGTAATACCGTAAAATCATATGTTGCAAATGTTGTACTTGAATTCATCTATAAAATATATTTTTTTCAAGTCTTCAACTTCAGCGGTTACGGAGGAGTTCGCTTTAGAAAGTACGAATTTGACGTACCCAAGGGCCTTAAATGAAGTCTATTTTTATAGTTAACTAGCTTTCCGGGCGCGGCTCCGCCCGAGCGTATGTCGGTTATCGCGCAAAAACATAAACCTCTTTTTGCGCAGTTGGATAAAAACTATCCTATGTTTTTTCCCGGGTCTCAAACTATTTCCATACCAAATTTCATTCAAATTGGTCCAGTAGTTTTGGCGTGAAAGCGTAACAGACAGACAGACAGAGTTACTTTCGCATTTATAATATTAAGTACTGATGATAGTAAAAGTATTAGAGTATAAGATTTCATCTCAGACATGTGATCCTTGATGGCCCAGTGATTACGAAACCCGGTGAGTAAAATCGCGGGACGTAGATTCGAATCCCACTCGAGCTGCGAAATTTTAAACTCTAAAATTTTGTGAATAAGATTTATTCACTTAGCACACGGTAGTGCTTGTGATCATATTTAAAAATATAACTTTTTTTTTGTTTTTTTTTTTTTTTTTTTTATGCCTGATAGGTTAGCCTTTGACCACTATCTCACCTGATGGTAAGTGATAATGTGGTCGAGGATGTTGTACAGACTAACCTAGAGTTACTGGCTCTCAAGGACAGCTGCCGGAACACACCGTTAGGTGCTTGGCGACAGATTTTCAACTTGAGGGTGGTAGCTAGCCAGGCGGGCATTTGCAAAGTGCCCTACCACCATGCTGTAACGACTGCTATCCTAAGACAACAACCGGGACCGACGGCTTAACGTGCCCTCCGAAGCACGGAAGCGCTCAGTAGTAATGTCACCAACGGTCACCCATCCAAGTCATGACCGCGGTGGACGTTGCTTAACTTTGCTGATCGATTCAGAATGGCTAAGCAAACTTGGCTACGAGCGCTTCAAACTAATACTTATATCAAAATATTATACGCACATTCAAAATTTACGAAATTTCCATCGTTACTTTATCAGTTTCACTATAATATAAGTTTATATCTAGTAGCAGTAGAACTCCTTGTGCAAGTTCGTCCGGTCAGTACTGCTACGATACCTATTCCTACCGCCAAGCAGCAATATTTGCATGACTTACGGTTTGATGGGTATGGGTGCCGGTGAATTAACAAACTTCATTCTTTGTCGCATTTACAATTCAATCGAATAATGTTTCACCTAAGATTTTTTTACCTGTAGATGTGTTGTATGGCCTCCATATTTACTAGACGAATTCAGGGTAATCACCTGAGTCACTACCAGTCTTGCACTTCCAAGCGTCCGGTGAATACATCGCCACTAATCGTGTTTTTTAGGAATTATCTGTAGACAATATACCTTTCTTGTGTCTTTAGACTCTGCACCAATTATACAGGCACTGTGAGAGATAAGAAAACTGTTTCATTTCACGCGTAATTATTGCTTATATTGATGAAATAGAAAATATCGTCATTTTGTTTTATCTTAGGAACTAATCTCAATGAAATGGATGAGCGAGATATGTGTATCGTTTGGTGTGAGAGAGTGAAAGAGATCGCAGCATAATGGTGATCGGAACGTCTCGTGTGGCGGTTCGGTGGTAACACGAATTGCTTATTTATCTCTTTCTAACAACAGATATGACGCATAATATTTGAACGTTCTTTCCTTGTCATTACAAACTGCATATACATGTGCAGAGGTATGTATATAGGTAAATTCTAGTAAGCTTTTAGAGCAGTGGTGTTCGGATATAACTAATCTATATATTTCAAATCACTGTGTTTCACTACTTATATGACTCAGACACATAATATACGCGAATAATGGTAAGATTGAATTGTGTTGCTATGAAGAAAAAAATCGGCCAAGTGCCACTTAGGGTCCGTTTCAGAATGTCCTACTAAAGTTTCGGGTTGTTATGCAACAAGGGTTGTCATGTATAGTAATATGAACGGCCCTTAACAATTTCAAAACAAGAACGAAGGCATTGACCAATGACGGCAGTGACCCATCTCACTCTGTCAATATCGGAAATGTGCGAGAGACATAATCAGTACTCGTTTGTTAAAAAAAATAGACTAGCTATAATTGTTCAAATAATTTTGTTCTCAAGCCACACGGAACGAAATATTAAACGTTATAACTCTTTGTCGCATTTTCTCGTACACAACCCTACAGTCCCTCTAGTTCGTATATTATAAAAATTCAATATAACTCGCGTAACTAAAAGAAGAGTAAAATTGACTTTTTTAAGTATTTATGTACGTAAATCTATAAAGCTTTCAACGCATGGGAAACTAACGCATCTCGTCATAAAGTTGAGTTATTTCCGGTAGGCAATACTTACCTAAAATGTGATATACATATATATATATATATATATTGCTCTAAACATAATGAAGAATATTTCACACCCAAACCACAGGGTAGAGTAGAGTGAGGCGACCATAGACGAGATAAAGTAACGTTGCCATGCATTAAAAAAAAAAAAAAAAAACTATAAACAAAACCGTGCAAGGCTAACGCGTCGGGATGCTACTACACAATGTAAACTTTAAAAATCGCAAAGAATGAAGCTGTTCACATAATTGTGATCGAACTTCACGTAAGGGTAAGTTCGTTTGATCATTAATTATATGCTATCGATTTTTTAATTCCTAGTTGTTTTTGCTGTGTGATAATCTACTTTATTCAGATTTTCAATTATGAAATGGTCAGTAGGCAAATTTCGACAAAACATCCGATCATTATGTATATATCTGGTTGTCTTTCAACAAAAGGGTGAAAACAGTCAGTGGAATATGCGCAGCAATAAGTTGAAAAATCAATGGGTGACGCCGGCGCAACGCCTCGCTAAATCCGAGAGATCAGTTTACGTGTTAGGCCCAGCTGCTTACAACCGCTTACCTGCAGCCGTTCGAGATGCACCTTCCACCGTGACGTTTAAAAATAGACTAAGAACCTCGTTACAGGATAAACTGTTCTATGACATAAACGATTATTTACAATTAGACATGTCAATTTAATTAATTATTATTATTATTATTCTGTTATTTGTGTATTATTGTTGTTAACGATTTATGTTAACACGTTGACGTGTAGCAAAGGAACTATTAATAAATTATTTGTATTTGTATACATAATTGAAAGGATTGAATTTAGGTAGTAGCAACTTTCATCAATATTAATGTGTTACATGTTCATGAACATGACGTGATAGAAAAAAATGAAATCGGAATGAACCTGATAAAGAAATAAACATTTTGTGACTTTTTTTACTACTGCTAGGTACTCATCACAGACAAAAAAGAAATCTTATCACAGATAAAATTATTCAATTAAACGTAACTTCAATTATTCAAACATCACCTTTTTTATTGTCTCAAACTATTTCCATACCAAATTTCATTCAAATCGGTCCAGTAGTTTTGGCGTGAAAGCGTAACAGACAGACAGAGTAACTTTCGCATTTATAATATTAAGTACTGATTACAGTTTTCTACCTTTCAGTATTATATGTTATTTACATGCAGAAATCAGACCTTAAGAAAAATTATAGAAACGGTCAGAATAATTCATTTCAAAAGTTTCGATTTGTGAGATGTACCCCATCCCTGGTTGTTTACTATATTACACACAATTAAATTCGCTAGAATATGATTATAACGCATTATTTTTCATTGCTCTGATATTAAATAAACCAACCCTCATTAAGAGTGGTGATTTAGTACAAAATAAATGTCATAAATAAGAAATATTGGTTCCGGTTGTTGTCTAAGGAGCCATCCTACGACTGCCAAGTCGTTATAGCATGGTGGTAGGGCATTTTACGAATGCTCGCCTGGCTAGCTACCACCCTCAAGTAGAAAATCAGTCGCCAAGGACCTAACGGTATGTTCCGGCAGCTGTCCTTGAGAGCCAGTAATTCTAGGTTAGCATGAACAACATCCTCGACCACATCAAGGCAATTTTCAAAAAAAAAAACGCGGGTAGGCGTTTGAACAGTCAACACCTTATAAAAATAGCTCTGTACTACTTTAATTATTTTAATAGTTTATATTGATAAATAATATTCAATGATATAGTGTACTTATGCACTAACCTGCAAGTTATTATTCTTTGATTGATTTGCTACCCAAATCTCAGTATGGCAACAGTGCAAGAAGTGTTTGAAAATCAAAGACGTGTGGAAGAAACACTAGCTTCAAAAATGGCGGAAATAGAAATGGCATTGACAGCAGCCACTTCCCAAAGCAAACCTAGCTGTGATGGATTAGCTAAGGAGTTTAGGGCATTTAAAGATATTGTCCTAACTACAATGCAACTGTTAAGGGCCCAGGTCCAATCATTGTGTGTAAGAGTTGAAGAAATTGATTGCTTTAATAGACGTAATGCTCTCTTATTTAATGGTATTAAAGAGCAGGACAGTGAAGATTGTTCTGCAATCATTTTAAGTGTCATAAATTCCACCATGCATTTCCCTGAAGTAAAGGCGTCAGCTTTCTATCTGTGCCATCGTTTGGGTGCTAAGAATAACAATCGCACTCACCCTATACTTGTCCGTTTCACCGATATCTACACTAGAAATCTTATTTGGAGAGGAAAAAAAACGTTTAAAGTCAACATCAACCGTTCTCAGTGAGTTCCTGACAAAATCTCGACAAGATATATTTATCACAGCACGTAAGCACTTCGGGATTGATCGATGTTGGACTCGTGATGGAGCCATAATGGTTGTGTTACCGAACAACAATCGTAAGCGGATAGTGGCTATGGAGGATCTTAGTCAGTTGATGATGATTTATCCTTCAAAGAACGCCAGTGAAGGAATGGAGCCGGTAACTATGTCACCACGGCCTCCTTCTGGGTCCATTTCAGCTCCGAAAGTCTTAGGTGAACAACGTACAACTAGGAGAAATGCAACATCTAAGAGCAAATCATACAAGTAAATTTTTGTTTACATCACATACACACTCACAGTCTGCGAGCAGTGTACGAATTTATAATATGTACTTTGAATATCAACCCTAACCACCCACTATTATATTAATTGCTTTAAATTTAATTTTATACTTAATCAACCATACAACGCAATTTTGATTTCATAATTCATATATGTACCTACCTACATAAACAGCATAGATATTTTATTGAATGATCTATTTGTAATGTCTTTGTGAATGACTGACATGACAGCGCATTCACCTGTGGGTGTTAATGTCAATTTAACCTCATGCCGTCATTCGTTTGAACTGTCAAATACAATATATACTATCGATTTTTTAATTCCTAGTTGTTTTTGCTGTGTGATAATCTACTTTATTCAGATTTTCAATTATGAAATGGTCAGTAGGCAAATTTCGACAAAACATCCGATCATTATGTATATATCTGGGTGTCTTTCAACAAAAGGGTGAAAACAGTCAGTGGAATATGCTCAGCAATAAGTTGAAAAATCAATGGGTGACGCAGGCGCACCGCCTCGCTAAATCTGAGAGATCAGTTTACGTGTTAGGCCCAGCTGTTTACAACCGCTTACCTGCAGCCGTTCGAGATGCACCTTCCACCATGACGTTTAAAAATAGACTAAGAACCTGGTTACAAGATAAACTGTTCTATGACATAAACGATTATTTAAAATTAGACATGTCAATTTAATTATTATTATTACATATTCTGTTATTTGTGTTTTATTGTTGTTAACGATTTATGTTAACATGTTGACGTGTAGCAAAGGAACTATTAATAAATTATTTGTATTTGTATTTGTATACATAATTGAAAGGAGTGAATTTAGGTAGTAGCAACTTTCATCAATATTAATGTGTTACATGTTCATGAACATGACGTGATAGAAAAAAAAGAAATCGGAATGAACCTGATAAAGAAATAAACATTTGTGACTTTTTTTACTACTGCTAGGTACACATCACAGACAAAAAAGAAATCTTATCACAGATAAAATTATTTAATTAAACGTAATTTCAATTATTCAAACATCACCTTTTTTATTGGACGAGTATTAACAATGTTTTAAAAGCTAGTTAAAAAAAGAAGGTTTAATTATGTACATGTTCCTTAGAACGCAATTTGTTTTTAGGGAATAAAATTAAAAGGAATTTTTGTTTGTTTCAGATTGTTCCCATAGAGATTTCATCAAAATTGGTTTCGTAATTAGGTTTATGAATCAAAATAACTGGAATAAATATGTCATACAAATAAAGAAATTGCGGGTTTCATACTTTTCAGTGGTGGAAAACAGTTTTTTTTATATTTATATTTTACTAGCTTTCCGGGCGCGGCTCTGTCCGCGCGTATGTCGGTTATCGCGCAAAAACATTATCCTCTTTTTGCGCAGTTGGATAAAAACTATTCTATGTTTTTTTCCCGGGTCTCAAACTATTTCCATACCAAATTTCATTCAAATCGGTCCAGTAGTTTTGGCGTGAAAGCGTAACAGACAGAGTAACTTTCGCATTTATAATATTAAGTACTGATTACAGTTTTCTACCTTTCAGTATTATAATGTTATTTACATTCAGAAATCAGAACTTAAGAAAAATTATAGAAACGGTCAGAATAATTCATTTCAAAAGTTTCGATTTGTGAGATGTATCCCATCCCTGGTTGTTTACTATATTACACACAATTAAATTCGCTAGAATATGATTATAACGCATTATGTTTCATTGCTCTGATATTAAATAAACCAACCCTCATTAAGAGTGGTGATTTTGTACAAAATAAATGTCATAAATAAGAAATATTGGTTCCGGTTGTTGTCTTAGGAGCCATCCTACGACTGCCAAGGCTAGCTACCACCCTCAAGTAGAAAATCTGTCGCCAAGCACCTAACGGTATGTTCCGGCAGCTGTCCTTGAGAGCCAGTAATTCTATAGGCTAGCCTGAACAACATCCTCGACCACATCATCACTTACCATCAGGTGAGATAGTGGTCAAAGGTTAACAACCTATCATGCATAAAAAAATATATATATGTATGATGTTATGAAATTAATTATTTTGGTAATTGACTGATCACTACATCTGATAACTAGATTTTAATTTAGATTTGTAATAAAGGTTCTAAGTAACACGCTAAGTTCACATTATTTAGACTCAACGCTAGAGTACCTAGGCATTTTGAAATCAACTACACGTGCCAAATATTACTCGCTTATTTATTACGCCATTACTTCAGTATTTCGTAGTTGCTGCTGCTCACATTTATTCAGTTCTTACGACTACCGTGGAGTATCGTCGGGATACTCTGGAAGTAAATTTAATTAAGTGTAGGTCAAAAAGGCGGAAGAAAAAGTCTTCAAAGCAATTTTTGAATTAATGAGGTTCTCAAAATGTCTCTTTTGATAAGTTGTTGTTGTGCAGACTTAGTGTTTACGCCTAGTCAGCTTTTCAATATTTCACTCGGACTAAATATCATGTGTGAAGATTTTACAGCATGCTTTTATGCAGATTAATAAGATATGTAACTCAAATTCTTGATAGCTCAAATTGAGCTCAGAGTGTGATTAGCTCAAATGCTTTATTAACAGTATGAAAAAGTTTACAGCCTTTATTAGGGTTCAGTACCCAAAGGGTAAAAACGGGACCCTGTTACTGAGACTTCGCTGTCTGTCCGTCCGCCCGCCCGTCCGTCACCAGGCTGTATCGCAAGAACGGTGATAGCTAGACAGTTGAAATTTTCACAGATGATGTATTTCTGTTGCCGCTGTAACAACAAATACAAAAATTTGGCCAAGTGCGAGTCGGACTCGCGCACGTTAAAACAAAAAAGGTTAAAATATGAAGTCTAATGTTGTATAGCTTATGGTACAGAACACTTCGTGCGCGAGTCCGACTCGCCCTTGGCCGATTTTCTTATAAAGTGCTAACAAAAAATGTTTAATTTGGACCTGAGTTCTTCAATAACTTTTTTTTTATGTGATTATGCAGCGGAACAAGCACAAAACCCATCGGTATTAAGGATGACTCACGCTAGACCGTGCCGGGTCCGAGCCGAGTGTCGGCCGGGGCACGGTCAACTAATATTACCTATATTACGTATGGACACACTCACGCTATACCGAGCGGCAACCGAGTGACGGCCGACAAACGGACAACGCTCGGAAACAACTCGGTCCCGGCTCGGCTCGGCCACGGCCCGTTGCATGAAAACAGTGCTGCCGAGCTGCGCCCGAGCAGTCGTAGTGGTGCTATGCAAGTGCACTGTCATTTTTGTTCGACATTGGAAAATTAACAACGAACGTTTGATTGAAGCTGTGAGGAAATATCCAGTATTATATGATATGAGCGATGGGAAATGTATGGACTCCAATTATAAGTCTTCATTATGGGTCAAAATAAGCAAAGTATATGTAATAATAAGTAAAAGTATATTTTATACTTCGTATTAAATGTCACGTCAGGGTTCGCGAAAAGAGTGAACTATTTGTTGTGACGTCGTTGTTCATTACAAGGGACAACCTGCACTGCACCCACAGTGCTGTTATCACAAAATACGAAAACAAGTGACGAAAGTCTCATGTACGTGTAATTTCATCTGCTCTTAATACCAAGCCCCTCTAACTGGAACACAGTAATGGGAACATTATTGCTTGGCGGTATAAATAGATAGTGTAGCAGTACTTCCCCAGACAAACTCGTTCACAAAGAATTCTGCTGATAAAAAAATTTCTTTCCTTCTTAACATCTTCGACTACATCATCACTAACACATTTATTAAAAACTAACCTATCCACAATACAACAATATTCCAAAATTTGCGCTCTTTAAACAAAATCGGCCAAGTGCGAGTCGGACTCGCGCACGAAGGGTTCCGTACCATTAGGTAATACAACATTAGACTTCATATTTCAACCTTTTATGTTTTAGCGTGCGCGAGTCCGACTCGCACTTGGACAACTTTTTGTATTTGTTATTATAGCGGCAACAGAAATACACCATCTGTGAAAATTTCAACTGCCTAGCTGTCACCGTTCTTGAGATACAGCCTGGTGACAGACGGACGGACGGACAGCGAAGTCTTAGTAATAGGGTCCCCTTTTTACTCTTTGGGTACGGAACCCTAAAAACATAGCGGCATATAACGGGGGTCTTAACTGCTTTAAGCATATGCTAACAAACCGATGTTTGTTAAAATAAATATCATGAATAAAATTGTACATGATGCAACAAGTGCGCGAAGTTGTTTATTACAATCGAGGATCGAAGGCCAAAATGGAGTAGAGATTGTAATAAACAACGCGCACGAGTTTCATACGACGTTTTTAACACTATTGCGAGGAACAAATACGAAAATTTCGATACAAAAATATTTTCTTGATCATTTTGATAGCAATAATAATCTGATTAAGAAGGAAGGTAGGTAATTTAATCTTCAAAAGTTCTACTTCAGTAGGTAAAAAGCTCTTTGGTTTGTTTTTATATGAAAAACGATAATCTGATTAAGAAGGTTTATAATTAAATCTTTTAAAGTTCTACTTCAGTACGTAAAAACTCAATAAAAAACAAACGACAATCTCCTTGGTGAGAAGTGTGGCAACGTTATTTTTTTTCTACTAAACACACTGCGGTAAAGTAAACAAAAAGCACGAGTGCGTAATAGACTATATTATGACACTAAAATCGGTGCATATAAAGGCATGTTACGAGCGAGTGTGTTGAAAAATATTTTTTAAGTACTGAATATTAATAGTTCTTCTAAAACAATTTCAAAGACAAATTAGCATCCAACAGCAACGTACCTAAAGAAGAAAAACAATCTGGTTTTTTGGCAGTCTAGGAGCAAGGTGGCTAAGTGGCACCGGCGATTCCGGCCGTATTCCCTAGAATTAATAGGTAATTGGGAGTGAAAAAACTTCAATTAGTAGCGCGATGGAAAGTGCTGAGTCTTTTGTCAGTGAAAAAACGTTCTTTTAGTTTAGTTTGTGCTCTGAATATAAATTAAGCCTAGTTGGATTATTTTTATTAATACCGTATACGTGAAATGGAACTCAAACAACATGGCGAATTCAAAATATATATTTAATCTTACGGTAGTTGAATAAGGGTATTTTGAAAATATGAAGCGGTAAGTATACATTATTTTATTTTAATTCACGTAACCCGTCTACTCCAAATAGCGCGGAATGGACAACCCAAAACGAATGCTGAAGCTGCAATCCCGCTGTCCAACACTTGAAAGGGCATAGTTCAGTTAACTTATACTGCTGCTTATGAACTACCTTTTTGTGAAGCTAAACCATCGAGCTTCTAAAATGATAGAAAAGCTTAACTGACAAACGTTATAATTTAAATAAAATGTGTTACATAGTAAACAGAGTTAAGTGACCCAATTACCACCGTATTCCGTATTCTTAAAAGATTGTCATGATTACTACATATTATATCTGATTTATTTTCAAATGTGTAGTATATTGATCCTAAACAAAATATACGTATATAGAGCATTACACTTTTTTCAAAACAATGATAATGCTATACCTAAAATTAGGACGGGTAAAGCTTTTTTTTAGTTTACAGGAAAATGGTAGCAAAATGAAACTTTTTAAAGATACAAGACCCAAATGCTTATGATTTCACATATATTTAACAAAAACTTTAGAGCGTGCATTTTTTATTCGTCACATATTTTACAACGATTTGAATATGTATCATAATTTTGCGACACATTAGTAGATGTTTACGCAACGTTAACTCCCATATTTCCATAAAAGCCTCAAAATAGGTAATATTTATGATAACAATCGTCTGTTTTCTGTTTCGAGAATAATGTCACGTAATAGAATAGTAGTGTGACTTAAAGGGTGACTTAAAAAAGAATGATAAAAATAAAAGAGGGAAAGTATAGAATAATTATAATATCATTTAAAACATAAAAAGGTTGGGCTCTCGTTATATCTCACTTAATTATAGGAATGTATAAAATTAGCCTACAAAGAAAGTTAAAAAATAAATAGGAAATAAAAATAAAGAGAAAATCTAGCCGGCGGAATTTATGTGGAACCAGGAGCGCTTCGCCAGGAACGTAGATTAGATAGCAGCAGAGCAGAAGCGGGTGCGCCTCTTTGCAGGAGAATGGAGGCAGGCACACCTCACCAACACTTCGCCAGAAACGTGCGTAGAGAGCAGCAGAGTAGACGCGGGTGCGCCTCTCTGCATGCAGGAGAGTGGAGGCAAGCAGAGGTAGGAGGGCCTCGCCACAGGAAAGAGGAGGCAGGTACACCTCACCAGCACCTGGTCACCTTGATTTGCTGGTCCGCGTATGTGTTTGTGGACTGACTCCGGTGAGCTGGTGGGAGAGAAAGGAATTAAGAACGGAGATAAGGGTGGCCGCGCTTGAGGGGCTTCGCCACGTAGCTCCCACCAACTTCAGGAGTACCGGATGTAGGGCCGCGTCGAGAGGGCTGCGCCAGTCTAGTCTTCCAGTGTTGGACCAGCAATCTTCTCAGGTGACTTCAGTTGTTCAGTGAGGGTTTCTTCCTGTACTGTATTTTAATTTTAGACTTTCTTGAAATCCAAGCAAAGAATGATCGAAGAAGCCGAATGTTCCGTTTATATAGGGCCGCCTGGCTTTAAAATCGGAACCAAGAACGTTAGGTTTTAATTCTTAGTTGCTAGCAATATTTGACATAAAATCACCAAATTTTGAATGCAACCTCATAAATTTTAGAAGAAATCGTCGTTTGACAACGCAATTTTGACTCAAGACAGTGTCATTTTTGACATGTTTACATTTGTGGAAAACCCAAAATATGAGGCTAAATACTATGAATATAGTAAAAACAAACATACCAACGTATAGAGAAAAATGCGACTGATATAATATCAAAAATCACAAAAATAAGTGATTTAGGCTATAAAACAGGTAACCGTTGTAATTACTATCATAAAAATACTGTTTCTAGATAGAACAATGCATTCCACACATCACCAGCTAAAAATTTCATAAAACCATTCATTTTTCCCACAGAAACATCAACTCGAAAATGTATGATGTTGAAACGAAAACCTATCTAGTTTTCTCGTTTTGGCTTGCAAAGCCCTAACCAAACAAAGGAAAAGTTATCAGCATGTCTAGAACCAAAAATCAGCACAAATCTGCGTCATATTCTATTCATTTTGTAAATTTTCAGATAAAAGCTTCAGTGTCCAGGATAATAAGGACTTATTAAAGTCGCAAAGAGCATATAACGAGATGAAATAAACCTTTATATATAAAAATCAAAAGTAAAAGAATAGTACCACTCAAGTAGCAAAGATATATAAACACAAGAACTTATTTACGAGAAACAACTAAAATCTACGAAAAACTACCATAAGAACCATCTAGAGCTCAATAAGAATCCCTACAACTATACGTACAACGAAACGTGCGCATAATATGAGTAATATGTACATATTCGAGTGAGGCAGTGCTGAGTATATAATGTACCAAGTTGCAGACATATACCTACGTTTACAATGAAATCAAGGATAAAGCGTCATCAGATAAATTATGGAAATGATTGTTAGTACAAACTTTATTATTATTACACAAAAGAAAAGCTTAGTGAAAAATTAAAACCCTACATATTCCCCAAAACCACGGAAAAAAAAATTAAAATAACTAATATTTTAATTTTTTTTTTTATAGAGAGTATCTACAAGAAATGAAAATTACAAGTAAAGATTAATAACTGTACAAGAAAATATTACAAGAAAGATCTCATATTTGAGATTTAAGTTAAAATCTAGAGCTGTATGTTACAGTAGTTTAATACAATAAGTAAGATAAGAATTACCTCACAAGAAATATAAGTGAAAATCAAGTGCTCTTTAAGAACAGACGAACAGACAGAAATAATATAATAAAATCTCATATTACAAGTGAAAAGCAAAGGCTTGTTTAAAAAAACAGGCATATAAGGTACAAGAAATAACTCATATTCGAGATAAAAATCTAGAGTTGTACAAGAACAGTTATAGATTTAAAAGTAAGACAAGAATGAACTTATATTAGAAATATAAGTTAAAGTTTAGAGCTAAATAGAACAAGCATAAAGGATACAAGGATCAAATATTTGAAATATGATTGCAAGACCCTACAAGCAATAGAATTGGCAACGGACTTCGAAAATGACTAGTAAATGTTAAAGACATGAAACTCTTTCATACCAGACCTGTCATTCCAATAAATATATATAAATAAGTTAGATATATAAATGCAAGTATGGCTTATTTTACGAGTCCTGCAACCGCTCGATATAGATAAATATAAATGCATGAAAGGCATATTTTACGAGTTCTGCGTCCGCTCGACATGGATGGCTTATTTAACGAGTTCTGTGTCCGCTCGACATAGATAAATATAAATGCATAGATGGCTTATTTAACGAGTTCTGCGTCCGCTCGGCATAAATGGCTTATTTAACGAGTTCTGCGTCCGCTCGGTATGAATAAATATTAATAATAAGCTTTCACATGACCTCATTCCTCATCACACATACAATTGGGAACAGAGCTCACACTCAGTGGCTTCAAAAACCCTTCCATGTCAGAACCACACCGCAAATTACGAAACCGATAACCTATCAAAAAGCTTATGAGGGGTGCATTCAATTACAATTTAAAATTATAAGAACTGAACAAAATATTATGTTATTTTACTGTACAACCTAAATAAAATATCAGAGATAATGTAAACAGAGCGGTTTGAACTTATTCAATTGTTGCCAGTAATCCTAAATTTTTAGTATATGTATATGTCTCAACAAAAAAAAATTGTGCCAAAGAAATATTGATTGAATTACTTTTTAGTCATGCTATACCTTCTGTATAAATAAGGAACTTACCACATGACTTGCACTTAACTGGCATTGTGATGTGGCAGCCAACCGCACAGAGACAACAAGACACGTTCAGCAAGCAGTACAGTAGCAACAAAACGGCAACAGCTCGAAAAAGTTCAAACAGCAACTAAGGAGAAAAGCAATATAAAAAAAAGTTAAAACAAGGTATAAAGTATCATGTAAGAAATTATAAAATGTATGTAAAATAATCTACAAAATATATGATATATAACGAGAGACAAAAAAAAATAAAGTTAATGCCAAAGAGAGCCGAGAGAAATTTGAAATACGAGCGTATTTATTTTAGAATTTAGAGAGGGGGGGTGGGTTATTTTAAAGTTGGGCGCCAAACTGTCACGTAATAGAATAGTAGTGTGACTTAAAGGGTGACTTAAAAAATAATGATAAAAATAAAAGAGGGAAAGTATAGAATAATTATAATATCATTTAAAACATAAAAAGGTTGGGCTCTCGTTATATCTCACTTAATTATAGGAATGTATAAAATTAGCCTACAAAGAAAGTTAAAAAATAAATAGGAAATAAAAATAAAGAGAAAATCTAGCCGGCGGAATTTATGTGGAACCAGGAGCGCTTCGCCAGGAACGTAGATTAGATAGCAGCAGAGCAGAAGCGGGTGCGCCTCTTTGCAGGAGAATGGAGGCAGGCACACCTCACCAACACTTCGCCAGAAACGTGCGTAGAGAGCAGCAGAGTAGACGCGGGTGCGCCTCTCTGCATGCAGGAGAGTGGAGGCAAGCAGAGGTAGGAGGGCCTCGCCACAGGAAAGAGGAGGCAGGTACACCTCACCAGCACCTGGTCACCTTGATTTGCTGGTCCGCGTATGTGTTTGTGGACTGACTCCGGTGAGCTGGTGGGAGAGAAAGGAATTAAGAACGGAGATAAGGGTGGCCGCGCTTGAGGGGTTTCGCCACGTAGCTCCCACCAACTTCAGGAGTACCGGATGTAGGGCCGCGTCGAGAGGGCTGCGCCAGTCTAGTCTTCCAGTGTTGGACCAGCAATCTTCTCAGGTGACTTCAGTTGTTCAGTGAGGGTTTCTTCCTGTACTGTATTTTAATTTTAGACTTTCTTGAAATCCAAGCAAAGAATGATCGAAGAAGCCGAATGTTCCGTTTATATAGGGCCGCCTGGCTTTAAAATCGGAACCAAGAACGTTAGGTTTTAATTCTTAGTTGCTAGCAATATTTGACATAAAATCACCAAATTTTGAATGCAACCTCATAAATTTTAGAAGAAATCGTCGTTTGACAACGCAATTTTGACTCAAGACAGTGTCATTTTTGACATGTTTACATTTGTGGAAAACCCAAAATATGAGGCTAAATACTATGAATATAGTAAAAACAAACATACCAACGTATAGAGAAAAATGCGACTGATATAATATCAAAAATCACAAAAATAAGTGATTTAGGCTATAAAACAGGTAACCGTTGTAATTACTATCATAAAAATACTGTTTCTAGATAGAACAATGCATTCCACACATCACCAGCTAAAAATTTCATAAAACCATTCATTTTTCCCACAGAAACATCAACTCGAAAATGTATGATGTTGAAACGAAAACCTATCTAGTTTTCTCGTTTTGGCTTGCAAAGCCCTAACCAAACAAAGGAAAAGTTATCAGCATGTCTAGAACCAAAAATCAGCACAAATCTGCGTCATATTCTATTCATTTTGTAAATTTTCAGATAAAAGCTTCAGTGTCCAGGATAATAAGGACTTATTAAAGTCGCAAAGAGCATATAACGAGATGAAATAAACCTTTATATATAAAAATCAAAAGTAAAAGAATAGTACCACTCAAGTAGCAAAGATATATAAACACAAGAACTTATTTACGAGAAACAACTAAAATCTACGAAAAACTACCATAAGAACCATCTAGAGCTCAATAAGAATCCCTACAACTATACGTACAACGAAACGTGCGCATAATATGAGTAATATGTACATATTCGAGTGAGGCAGTGCTGAGTATATAATGTACCAAGTTGCAGACATATACCTACGTTTACAATGAAATCAAGGATAAAGCGTCATCAGATAAATTATGGAAATGATTGTTAGTACAAACTTTATTATTATTACACAAAAGAAAAGCTTAGTGAAAAATTAAAACCCTACAATAAAAAGGAAATATATTAAAGCTTCGTGTCGAGAATGACAAGGAATGATAATATTATGTGGTGTTATTACCTACGGTGTTGTAATACCTTGGTAATAGGCGAGTTATGTTTGGTCGTATTACTTCCCTCACATTGTTTCTGTGCCATAACCAGATACTGTTGTCGCATTGGAACTGGAGCATTAATGAAACGTAGTTCGGGATATTAATATCATTTATTATCTTGTATATGGGAAAGTTACGGTTAGTTAAGCATGGCGGTCGAATAATAAGATGGAATTGAAATTGAGATGGTAAGTACTCAGATCCTTCTTATATACTAATACTTATATACTAAGAAGGATCTGAGTACTTCACAATGCGTAGAACTAACTTAATAAAGCGTTCAATTAAATACAGTTTATATATATATGAACTGTGTTATTATAGTTGTTGGAATTAGATTATTTTTTAAATAACATTTTAATAGTAAACAGCTGAGAAATAAAATGTCGTAACTTTATTTTAAAACACATGGCGTCATCAAATGTCGTGGGAAGACTGGTTCTTTATCTACTCCAATCGACGTAAAAATCTATAAAAAATAGGAAAGCATATATTCGATCCACTTAAGAGTTTTTGAAAGGTTTCAATGTGATGATCCAGCGTCCTTCAGCTACTTTGTAGAAAAGTCCTTGGATGATTGTACTCCTAATAAAAATATGTAAAGGTTAGTGGATTAGTGGTATATACATTAATTTAGGTGGTTATCTAATATCAGGATCAGAAATAATATTGGAGGTTTAATAATTATTTAGGTTTTAATCGCTAAATAAAGATACTTGTCTTAAAGAAGCTTATCAGATCGTAAGTTATATTTGTCTGATGAAAAAATGTGCCAAAAAAGACAATTTTGATTTTATCTGTTGACTAAATTCGGGTGTCGATGAGTATAATAAGTAAAGAGGTCTGACTAAGCGGAAATGTGCTTATACCAAATAATCGTTTGTTAATTTTAACCTGATGTCCATCCTAAAAGCAAACAAAATGCTTTCAGGACGTCGATAGATCAGGGAGGCAATGTTATTGGGCCCTAACATAATATATATACAAAGTAGGTCAACATCGAAATAGGATTAAAGCGATGTTTTTCTACAATACAAAAAAGAGCTATTTGAACACCAACAAATACGTTGCTTTATGTAACAAATAATATTTAAATAAAAATTAGATAGGTATAAAAAAAACAAGTAAAAAGCTCTTAGAAAGAGTCACAATAATGTTGTAGAAGTAAGATCCTTAATTTTGGTTGGATAGTAAAAAGGGGATAAAATTATGACAGCTAGGTATAACATTTAATTATTAGTAGGTACTTTTGATGAATTATTATCGCAGAGTAAAGTCTAATAGAAAGTTTCACGGAGAAGCACTAAAAGTACCATTTCTCGGTAAGTAATGGTTCCTGAAGCTTTAGATCAAAAAAGGTAAAACTTCTCCAACAAATTGAAATTCAGTTAGCAAAACAATAGACGGCGTTGGAAAATCAAATTCGCGGACTCACTACTAATTGACTTTTGACGTTGTTTTGGTTTATAAGCACGTCGAGGGACTCTTAGGTTATTCTTTCAAACTTTAAAATCTTTCGATGGTTAAGTACCTAATCTAAATATTACCTAACGTCAAATATCAACGGTATCAATATAATCTTCATTTTCTCTTTATACGGTGTGGACGGGAATGGTGATGATGGATAGATTATATTATGTCAAACGTAGGTACGATTATATGTTCAACTCTACTATATCCGATATAACTGATCACTGTATTAGCATTGTCCCAAGTGATATAGCCTTAACCAATAATGTTGGTAAATGAATATATAGGGACTTAGAAATATCTTGGGAAAAATTACGACTACTACTATATTATATGCTTGTTTGGTAGATTACAGTTATAACTGCATTGTATGTATCTACCATCTCTTTATGTAATACTAGCTTTCCGGGCACGGCTCCGCCTGCGCGTATGTCGGTTATCACGCAAAAACATTAACCTCTTTTTGCGCAGTTGGACAAAAACTATCCCATGTTTTTTCCCGGGTCTCAAACTATTTCCATACCAAATTTTATTCAAATCGGTCCAGTAGTTTTGGGGTGAAAGCGTAACAGACAGACAGACAGACAGAGTTACTTTCGCATTTATAATATTAGTACTGACAGTACTGATTAGTACTGATGCTCGCCTTTGATCACTGGTTGGCAAGTAATGGTAAGGCCAAGTTTGTCAGCATCGAGGGGAAATCTTAATTATAACCTTTCTACCCTTCTTCTCCGTTTAAATGGTCCATACAATATGTTTTCTCATAAACCAATAGAAAACCAAATGATAAAAAAATATGTTATAATTTGAATAAAACAAAAGGAAATATTCTAATCAGATAAGTTTTGGATTAAGTTTTATGACAAACTCTATGGTATTGCTCTCGTTCGTAGTATACTCGCTACAATAAAAGTACCAGGGCGTTAAGATGGCTTATCACCCAATCTGAAGTAATATACTACTCATATAGTGCAGCATGGTGGAAGGACATTTTTCGAATGCCCGCCTGGCTAGCGACCACCCTCAAGTAGAAAATCTGTCGCCAAGCAACTAACGGTGTGTTCCGGCAGCTGTCCTTGAGAGCCAGTGAAGTTACAGCCACATGAGACTTAACAACTACATCTCAATGTGACGGGCGCAGTGCAATTCATGGCTTGACGGTGACGAAATGCATCTGTTATAGGCAGAGGTTAGTCCACTTAACATCAGGTGGGCCTCGAGCTTGTTCCGTCACAATAACATAAAAAAAACACATCGTGAGTTTTGGCATGCTATTAATTATGCACATTTTCCTAATATTTAAACTTCAACAGGAGGATGTGAAATAGTCCTTCAACTTTAAATTTAGGAACCGGCTCAAAAGTATTCCAGTTGAATAAAAGCGTTAGAAAATCGACACGGTCATATATATAAGATCTGACGCATGGTCTGTAATGTAATTACACAGTCCATCGAACAGGACCCTGTAGGTAAATTAATCTTTGCCCATATATCAGATTCAATGAGATCCTTGTAACGCTCGATAAGCATTCCCAATGACAAATCGAATTGATGGCAAAACATTCTATAACATGGGTGGACGATAAATATATATAAAATAAGGCTTTCGGTTATATTAAGTGGAGCTGCGTCAGTCTTCGTTACTTCTGTAAAGTGAGCCGGCCATTTTCGTGTCTAGCTCTATTGTGCTGAAATTCTATAGGTTACTTTTTACTGCCGCTTTAATTAATTAATATTGAATGCTATATCTCTGCATTGGACAAAGGTTGTTATAATGGTCGAGATTAAATTAAAATTACTTCGTAAAAGTTATAAGTAGTATAACTAAAAATTCTCAAATTGCGTAATATGGGAATGCTCGCGACCTCTATGTATTTAAAAGTAAGTTAGTTGACCTAAATATATATCCTGTCAACAGTTGTTTTGTGCTTTAGTCTATGTGAATAGACTCTAAACTGGCGTTTTGTTAGGTTAGCCATGGAGTACTGTCTCACTTTTTGGAAGTAATTAGTTCTAGCTTCAGCCTTTTCTGCTTGCTATGGCATAGAAGAAATAATTTATAGGGTGAAGTGATCTTACAATTTAGACTGCCTATGAGTCTGCTATGACTTATAGGTTGTCTAAATGCTTTTATTGTAGTAGCTGTAGTGTTGTATATAGTTCGTAGTATTTTGTTTAATAAAGTGATCTTATATATTAGTTATAGAATTTTTATGGTTTTAAAGATACATAGATATAATAAGCCGACGCTGGATGGGGAGGCGTTTTGCTGGCGATCAAAGACCAGTACAGGATCAGACAGGTGATAGATATCGACGGCTACACTTCAGATATCGAACTAGTGATGGCTATTGTGACTTTGAAATACAAAGAAATCCTTTGTTGTGTTGTGTACATTTCCCCTAACTCAGATGATTTAACATATTTAAAAACATTTTTGGTATTAGAAAATGCTGTTGTAAAATATTAAAAACTTGATGTTTTAATATTTGGTGACTTTAATCTTAACTCTTGTAGTGTAAATATAAGCATGCAATTCAACTCTTTACTAGCATATTGTAAACTGAAACAATACAATACTGTATGCAATAAGTATAACTCGATACTGGATTTAGTAATGAGTAGTCTTGGTGAGGAGTGCGTGAGTGTGCAAGGAGGCATAAAGATCGTGGAGCCGGAGGATGCGTACCATCCCGCGCTCGAGGTGCTGCTGCGCATCCCGAGACCGCGACGTTCGCCACCGTGCGCGCCCCCAACCCCACCTCATGAGGATGTCGTATCGGAGTACAATTTTCGTAAAGCTGATTTTCAATCTCTGTATGTCTCATTTGGAAATATTGAATGGGACGAAATTATAAAAATCAAATGATCTATTAGGATTTGTGATGAGACAATCGGCTAGGTTTAATGATAAGAGTACTGTATTGTCTCTCTATTATGCTCTAGTGCGCAGCAAACTAGAATTTAATTCGTTGATTTGGGACCCACATGAAATAAAATATACGCTGTTGCTTGAACGTCTTCAAAGGAAATTTGCAAGGTTTATTTATAGGAAAATCTATGGGTACTATCCCAGTTGGTCGTATCCTTCCTTATTTGTTAGCGGTATGGTAGGATTGCATACGCTTGAGTTGAGGTGAAAGTGTGCACTCGTTTGTCATTACTATCAGCTCTTAAACAATACAATAGATAACCCTACCGCGTTGTCTCAATGTGGACTCTTTATACCTGGGCACCAGTCACGTGTGCGAGCGCAGATGCGCGGCCGCATTGCGTCCCTGCTCGCGCCGCTCGTCACCCCGCGCACACATACCTACTTCGCGACACGCGCCCACACATCACGCACTCAAACTACTCAATGAGCTCATAAGTCGTCAGCCAGATATTGATTTATTCTATACTAAATTCAATGTTTTAATGGACAATTGTATACGACACATACCTGAATTATGTTTTTATTCCTAACTTAACTCTAGCTTAAAAACCTTTTGGTCATTGACTGTAAGTTTTTGTTGTAAATGAATGAATAAATAAATAGACTACTGTTGGTTTTATTACCCGTAAAGTGCCGGGTGAGAATTCCCCACCCTATATCATCCCGTGGGTGTCGTAGGAGGCGACTAAGGTAAAAATACTGGAAGGTGGGCAGCAGCGCCTTCTAAACACTGCCAAAAAAAACTGCCAACTTACATTGCGATAGCCAAGACACCTGCCAAGCGTGGGAATTATGGCAAATACCCCCTTAATTGGGGAGTCTGTGTTCTGCAGTGGACGATCTGGCTGTAACAGTAACATTAACTGTTGGTTTTAACTAAATATCCAAAGCATATTATAGAAAAAGTAAAAAAAGAGGTGCCCGATTAGCCCGAGTAATTATGTTAAGAATAAGTATCTAGACACACTAGCTAACTCTGTTAAGGGTTTCATAAAAAAAATAGTATGGAATAATAACAAATATTTTTAAAAGTATCTTAAGAAAACATTAAATAATATTTTAATAAAACACTCAATATTTTAAAAGAGTATAAAAATATATATCTAGTGACAATTCCACCTAATTTTCCTGTTAAGCCTACCTGACGTCACAAACGCCACGTATCCTAACCGGAAGAATATTCGACTAGTTATGCTTCTAAACGAAGCATGTTCAGGAGGTCTTGACACGCACGCTCGATCGTGCGCTCGGTGAGAAAAATATTTGTTTTCATTAAATATGGGTTTCCGCAAAGTAACACCTGAATCTATTCATTACATATTAAGGAACATTTATAAGTTCACTTGTATGCTTGTTTGCTTATCCGTTTGTCATATTATGTTTACTCGGAATGTATTTATCAGATAATCCTTTTATGTTTTGTACGTGAATGTAACTAAATAATATAGTTATTTAGTTACATGTATAATATAATAATATAGTTATTTTGATACATATAATATAGTTATATTAGTGACTTGATAATAATCAATTTTATTAGTGATAATTTCGGGATCAAACAAGGAAATATATAATAGTTGCCTTATTGTGATATGCTAATAAATAAAGTTTAATACGAGGACTACAGATATACGTTTGTGTCTTATTCAAATTAATATTTTTGATTTGAATTCAATAAAATACAAATAGTGCAAAATAAGCATTATTCGCCGGCTTACGAAGTTCCCAATCTAATAAATATATAAAAAGTAAGTGCGTGTCTAATAATTTACTGTAAAATTAAATTTAATTGGATACAAATATGATTGATAAAAATCTACTAAAATATATTTTTATAGTTTAATTATTTATGACGAAGTGATTAACTGTTGTGCGTTTGTAACAATCTACCAAATAAAGTATGTAGTAGTTACGTGCTTATTATATTGTTTTTTCAACTTTACTCTAGCTTTAATCATCACTCTGCGTTCAATATTATCATAAAGCTTCGCTTTTAGTACGAGTATAAGCCGTACATTATTACACTTTCAATACTTCTTGATCATATTAGTATTTTTGACATGTTTGTAATAAGATTAAAAACTTCTCTATTTTACTCATATTATGTTTATTCATTTTCATTTTATTTCTAAAATACACTGTGTGTGGAGTTACAAAAAGCAGTACTGCAGTATATGCACTGTCCTTGAGAGTCAGTAATTCTAAGTAAGCCTGAACAACATCTTCTTCCACATTATCACTTTTCATTGTGAGGTAGTGGTTAAAAGCTAGCCTGTCAGCCATATACAGAAATAAAAGTGAATATATACCCAGACTTAGGTCTTAAATATACAGGGTTATTGGTAATATGCTAACAACCTCTTAGGGTTGCCATCTGCTAGTCCTAACAAACATTTTGAGATAAATTATTTTGTCTTGAAAAAAAAAATGTGTTTTAATGCCTACTCCGAGTCAAGAGCGTTCCCCGTGGCAACACTGGACCGCGTCGTGCTCCCTTTGAATATGGTTTTGAATATTTACGTCGAAAAAAGTAATAAAAAATATGAAATAATACATTACAGCCACAAGAGACTTTTAAAATTAGATGGGCTTCGTACTTATTCCGTCAAAAACACATAAATAACACGAAAAAAATAATAAAAAGATAAGAAAAAAAATATGTATTTCAAAACAAAAAAAACACAATATGTTTCTTAGGACTAGCAGATGTCAACCCTAAGAGGTTGCTAGCATATTACCAATAACCCTGTATACTTCGATGCATTATAATGGGATAAAAGTACACCATGCTTAGTTTATTATGTGCAGAGCTATTTATATTGTGGCATTTAAATAGAGATACATATATCATAGTTTTAAAACTATAACTATATATAAAAATGTATAGCTGCAGTAAACGTCTTATCAGCACTTACATGAAAAACATTTTCAACTTTACAAAATAAGCTACTTTTACTTAGGGATGGCATTTTTACACAATCAATGAAAATATAATCCGTGAAACGTCGATTGGCCAATTTTTTTTTTTTTTTTTTTTTTTTTTAGGGAGGACATAGATGCTGGCTACCGCCTGTGCGGTCGTCCAGCTCCACCGGGTTTTGGGCGAGGGCCTGGCCCTACAATAGCCCGGGAGGGAGAAGTGCCGAAGGCACTTCTCCCGAGACGGGCGTAGAAGGCGAAAAGCGCTTTCTACCTCCGTCTCCTGCGGACGCCGAAAACGTACCGCTACTATAGGAGGGGTTGACAGCGAGCTCAAGGGCACCACTGTGGTTCGGACCTCGGCTTGTCTCGCTGTCTAGAGACATGGGGGGGATCGGAGCAAAATGCCTCTGTGCAACTGCAGTGTTGCACAATTGGGCCCTACTGAATAATACTCTTTGACTATTTGGAGAGCAATTTATCGTGACCTTGTTTTTGCCTCGAGCTCGCCGGCGAGCTCGGTGTTTGATTGTGTGACCTCTGATTACCTCACACCTGGGGATTTTACCTCGACGACTTGCGGATAACGCTAAAGCTGCCAATGTAATGGCTGCGATGGGGTCATCCGGGTCGTCTAATACCTGCCGTGGTCGGCGACGGGGGGGTTTGAAAAATGGGATAGAAGAGGCAGTCGAGTAGTTCGATGCCTGGACAACCAATGGGTTCGGGTGGTGGGGCGCTCGATCAAAGTATCGGCGGGCGCAGTCCTTATTGAACTGCGCTAGAGAGGGAAGGTTTAAGTCGCAATGCAACTCGGTGTTCCGGATATACCACGGGGCGCCGGTTGCATTACGAAGAAAACGGTTTTGGATGACTTGAAGTTTATGAAGGTGGGCCTCACTAGCATGACTAAACACTACTGATGCGTAAGTCATGATGGGGCGGATGCAGGCAGTGTAAAGTGTCTTCTTATTACTAAGAGACATTTTACTCTCTTTGCGAAGTAGGGGACCAAGGCGACCCATTATGAAGGCCGCTCTGTTTCGGACGGTTGTTATGTGATCGTTAAAGGTGAGATGACGATCAAGGGTGACTCCGAGGTATTTTGTTCTAGGAACCCAGGGAATGGGTTCGTCGAACAAAATAAGCGGTTTCGGGTAAGGGGAGCGTGTCTTCTCAGTAAAGCACATAGCTGTGCTTTTAGCTGGGTTGACCGCGATGCGCCATTTTCGGAACCAGTCACCGATCTCGGTGATGGCCCGTTGCATGACGAAATAGGACTGTCTGTTGATATGCCACCCAGTGGTGTAAATGGCGGTATCATCCGCATATTGGGCTAGGAATATTTTGGGCTGAGAGCGTGGGATGTCACTGGTATACAGTGCAAAGAGAATAGGTGATAGCACGGAGCCCTGAGGGACTCCGGCTCTGACTGGGTGGGGGGAGGAGAGGGTGCCTTCCACGCGATAGCGAAAGCTTCTGGCTTTAAGGAAGTCTTGTAGGATGAGCACAAGACGTTCTGGCACGCCAAATTGGTATAGCTTGTAGATCAAGCCGTTGTGCCAGACTTTGTCAAAAGCTTTCGCTACGTCGAGGAAGACTGCTAGCGTAGTCTGGGGTTTGGGGTACTTATTGAAGCCCTCAATGATGTGCTCCGTGAGGCGGTGCACCTGTTGGACGCATGAGTGTCCGGGTCTGAAGCCAAACTGCTCATCTGGGATAAGGTGGTGTTCCTTAGCATGGGACTGGAGACGGTTTGCAAGTAACCGCTCGTAAAGTTTGCCTAAGGCACTGAGGAGGCTGATGGGGCGGTAACTGGTGGGGTCAGATGAGCTTTTGCCTGGTTTGTGAATGCCAATGACATTTGCACATTTCCAGGTGTCTGGGAATAAGCAGTGGCTCATAGCAGCATTGAAGATGCTGACTAAGAGATGGATGAGAGGAGGAGAGAGGGTTTTAAGAACCCTGTTGGAGATGCCATCGGCACCGGGGGATTTGCGCGGTCGGAGGGCCTTGATCAGTCTCTCCACCTCAGCGTAAGTCGCTAAGGTGATTGGTGGGAGTTCAGAGGTGACCACAGAGCTTTTACGTTCGACTTCAGCATCCACCGAATCGAGGTGAGCTTGGTCAACGTGATCTACGTTAGGGGAACACTGAGCCTCTAGGCTATCAGCTAGGCACTCAGCTTTGTCTTCGTCAAAGAACGCTGGGACAAGTGGGACTGGTCTGTATAAGGGAGGCATGTCGTTATGGTTACTTCCTTTCAAGCCTCGCGCCAAGTCCCAGTAAGCATGGTGGCTTGGCACGAGGTTTGAAAGTTTATCGCCCCATTGTTGATCACGCAACTCAGACATGCGACTTTGAACCATGCGTTCAAAGTGGCGTTTCTTAGTTTTGTTCTCTTTACTGGGGTAAGAGTCGTAATGTCGGGTCACTGCTTTACTCTCCGTCACCAATCGTCTCACATCCGCTGGAATGACAAGGCGCCGGTCGTCCGGCACTATGACCTCCTTTGCGGATGCACCTACTACGGTGGAGAGGTGATTGGTGAACGAATCGATCGCAAGGGTTACGTCATCTTTTGTCAGGATGTCGTCAGGGATCTTGTCTAGGTCCGGTGAACTGATAGCCTTTAGGGCATCGCCTACTTGCTTCCAGTTCACTATCGTCTTAGTGGGGCGGGGGAGGTCAGTCGTTGGGTCGGGACCTAGTCGCAGTATAATGGGTCGGTGGTCAGAGTGAAGCTCGTGAACCACTTCTATGGAGCGTAACCGGAGTGTTACGCCTCTGAATAGTGCCATGTCAAGCAAGTCAGATCGGTGGTCTGCCATATAAGGGTAGTGAGTGGGCTCAGTGGGCGCAATTATGTCAAAGTTAAGTTCTGCGATTAGGTTTTCAAGTGCAATACCTCTGGGATTGTTGACGTTACAATTCCATAGGATGTGCTTACTGTTGAAGTCGCCAATCAGAATGACGGCGCTTCCTAATGAGAATAGGGCTTCTAAGTCAGCTCGGACGATCGGCTTTGCGCAAGCTTGGTAACAGGATGCTATGACTATAGGTTGATGACCAGTCATAGCTAGGAGGCAACAAGATGCTTCCATATTAACAAGAGTCGGGGTAGGTAGGGGAATGCAGTGCAGGGACCTTTTGTAATAGATAAGAGTGCCTCCCCCACGGGAGTTCACTCTATCATCACGTACCGTTCTGTAATTGGCAAACCTAGGGTTCGCCTTCCCCGGTTTTAGAAAGGTTTCCTGCACGCATATGATATCGATAAGGTGGGTACAACAAAAGTCGTGGACGAGGTCACGTTGTCTGAAGAGGCCGTCAGCGTTAAATGACGCTAACGAAACTGAGTACGGTTTCGTGCGTTCGGTTGAACTACCCATAGTGGTTGTACTGGGGAGGGGCCTGGGGAACGAAGCGCTTAAGGGCGCTAAGTAAATTCGCGTGTTCCAATGTGTATTGGATCACGTCCGCTGGGGATTGAGCGTATTGCATCTTGTGGAATAGCTCTTGTACCTCATTGATGTCAACCGACATAGCCAGATCGCTGACTAGGTTGATTGCCTCTTGAAGAGGGGCAGCCATCAATGGCATAGGTGGAGCTTGTGGCCGGGAAGCGGCGCGGGGAGGCGCGCGAATGGTGTTGGCGACGGGTGCCGGGAGCGCGGGGCGAGCCGGGGCCGGTGCGCGGGCAGGGGCCGCGGCGCGGGCGGGTGCGGGTGCGGGCGCGGGTGCGGGCGCGCGGGCCGGGGCGCGGGCGGTAGCGACGGTCTTAACCATACTGGGTGGTTTAGACCATGCGTTACGGGCTGGGAGCGGCGCGGGTATTACCTGTGAGGCAGGTACTACCGTTAGTTTGGGGCTTACCCGTTGGTAACGGTCGTAAGAGGGACGGGTTGGCCTATGCCTTGCCACCCTGTGGTTCACTCGTGGTGCTTTAGGGCAACCACGGTAATTCGCGGTATGCCCTTGAGCGCCGCATAACACACAGCTGGGTGGGTCCGGCGAATCCCGGGTGCGAGTGCACGCTGCTGTCGCGTGATCGCCTAGGCACTTAACGCACCTAGCGCGAGCGAAGCAGAATCGGGAGGCGTGCCCGTATAGTTGGCAGTTGTGGCACTGCGAGGGACTCCCATTCTTGTATGGGGCTTGGACATCGAGTCCTGAGAGGCCACAGACCTTTTTTAAATTAAAAATGGCCTTGCCTTCAGGAGTACGATCTAGTACTACGAGTACTAGATCGTAGGGACTGCGGTCCTTCCCGCTGTACATGCGGTGAACTGCATGTACGGGGAAGTCTTGTGCCTTCAGGTCGGCACATACCGAATCGGTATGTACCTCCTTGGGCACACCGCGGATGACCACTCGGAGGACTTTCTCCTCTTCGAGCGCATAAGTGTGAAAACTTATGCTCTCGTTGCGGAGGAGTTTTGTTAGCGCTCTGTGGTCGCTAATGGAGGAGACTTGGACTTTAATGCCCTGCTGCGTGGAGCGGGCATTAGTATAATGGATCCCACGATCCGAAACTAAACGGGACAGCATGTCCCATTTGGTTTTGTCCTGAATGAACAGGGGCGGAGGCGGTTTTTCGCGGCGCGCGCTCGCGTCCTGAGGGGACGCGGCAGTGGTGGCCGGAGCGGAGGGAGGAGACGCGGGGCGCGGGGCGGGGGTCGGCTTCTTGCCGGAGGCGGGGGCCTTAGCGGGTGCCTTGGCGGGAGGGGCGGAAGTTGCGCAACTAGCGGCTTTAGGAGCACGCTTGCGCTTTCTATATACGACGGTATAGCCGTCGTTATCTGAGTCCGAGTCAGTGCGTAAGGCGCGACTCGGATCTACCTCCATCTCCGCTTCGGAGTCCGAAGTGGGCTCTACAACGGCGATGGAGGGACGGGTGCTCGCTGGCCTCCCGATCGGTGAGCGCGAGCGAGACCTCTCACGGGGAGGGGCTGCCACCGTGCGTCTGTTGTCTGGGCCCGGAGCGGGCGAAAGCGGACTGTCCTCTGAGAAGGACCGGGTCAGAGGAGGGACGTTAGTAGGGGAGAATTGGGGGTTCTGCATCTGCATCGCTCTCGCTTCGCTCGAGCTCGCGATGCATGACCCCCAATTCTCTCCGTTATATAGATCACAACTGGCATTCTTCTTGATATCAATGGGCTAAGTTCGGATCGAGCTGTTTGCACAATCGTCCATCCTTATTGTAACTTTACAAGATTTAAGGATTCTAAGAGTGCTTATGCATTAGGCACCCCTAGTTATTTTTAATCCGAACGGTTATTTTTTAAAATTAAATAGGATAGGATTTTATTAAAAAGATAGGTAATTTTAAAAACATTTATTTTCTACATTCCATTTCTGAAGACAAATTACATTTCTTAGAGCACAGTATGAAGTATGATATACACAACAATAAACATCGGAACATGAAATATACTTTCTATACAAACTTAGTAAACTAGGGCAACCATAATCCTCTAGATCGAAAATACACTTACTAATTCCGTCATACATTATATTATCTTGTTCTAATATTTTCCTTAGCCATCTAACTTTTTCTGAACCTTTGACATATATTTTACAGTTCCTTAAAATTTCTGCAATATAAATCTTATGATAATTATACGGTATAAGTCCTTCTTTCCAATAAATGTGTCTATTTCTTTCAATCCAGCATACTTGTCTTTTTTCTGTTTTTGTTAAGTCATAAAACGGGAAGGGTGGCTTAAATACAAGATTTATTATTTGTTTATCAAATTGTAGTGCTATTTCTTTTACAATGAATTCATTAGAATCAGTTTTGAAACCTTGTACGTCTACAATTGCATTCATGTTAGTTTACGTACAATATTACTTAGTGGTTTGTATTCAACAAGCCGGTCGTTCACAATAAGGCAATAGGCTGCTGTATTATTTGGAATTTCTTGGGCACTTTCAATTTCTAAACGTACATCCACTGGTCCTGATTTTAAATTTTCATTTTGTCGTGAACAGTCTATTATAAACAAAGGAGCTTTCTCTTTAAATTCGTTAATGTTTAACAACGGATCAGCTGGGAGGTTGTAATAAGACTGACGGAATTTGGCATATAATTCCTATAATATATTATACTTATTTTCATCGAACTTTATGTTTAGTGAATCATAAGGATAATATTGGGAATTTAAAAATAATGTAACGTTAGTCAAATTACAGTGATCAAATGTAGAACTATCTTTAGTTTTGTTATTTTTTCTATTAGTTTGTAAACCAAATATAACATATCGAGGCTTTTCTAATTGAGAAGCCGTTTTTACAGACCATGAATGCTTTGTGGTTCTTGGCAACAAAGGATATTCATATAAGTCCCAATTTCTAAAAGCCATTTGTATAGGTTTATCTTTTTCTAGAAATTTAAGTAATGAAAGCCTTTCTCGGTCAGAAACTTTCACATGTGGTACGCGCCATTGAACTCTCAGTATATCTATTTCAATACTGTCATCTTTATCAATAATAACACTGTTATAGTTAGTGCTGCTTCTATTAAGTACCAGTTCATGTTTGCAGTTTAAAATTATTCTATTATAATCTTCAGCAAACCCTAACATTTTATTAAGTGGTATAACAACACTAAAGAAATCATCTTTGGAATTTTGACCATTTATATTCCAACCCCATACAGCAGCAACTTTGCTCTCACCGTAATTCATAGAAATATATGATTTTATAGTAGAAGAAATTCCAGAGTTCCTGATACGATCTATTTCTACGCCATTTATTTCATATCGAATGTCTTGAAACAGATATGATATTGGATTATTAGTAAAATTGACAGGTTTTTTAGTAGGATGGCCTGCAGCATCTTTTCCAGTTACCGTAGCACGTCCTTCGATGTAAATAGAGCTGGCAGATGGTAGTACATATATGTCTTGTTGTTGGATAGATATGCGTATTTCATCATTGGCTTTAAAACTGTTATTGTATGGATTATATGTATGTATTTCGTAACTCTCAATAGAGTTGTCGAAATGTGGTGAATTATCAATATCGAGAATATTCATATTTTGAAACCCAGAGCTCGTAAAAAATCTTTATTCTTTTTTGTTATTTTTTTTACTTTGGGATTTCTGATACGTCTATGCCTTTTGAAAGCATAGCTGATAATACCGTTTTTTAATTTTGGTTTTGGTGATATAATATTATATTTTTTTGTGTTTTGACCAAATACAATCATTTCTGCTTGCGTAGATGAAGGCTCATCTGAATTTCTTCTGCACCGAAATCAATGAGATTGCCTTCTTGATCAACAACTTTTACTGTAATTGATGATATGTTGTTGTCTTTTACGGGAAAATATATAATATTTTTAGGTTTTTCAATAAACCGAAAGCTTGGAGGAACGTTTGGTACAAATTCATAAATAATGTGGGAAGATAAACCATTAATGTACGAGCCGTGTATTAAATCACATTCGATCCTTATGACTGTTGTTGGAAGAATGTTCACTGGATTCTCTGATACATGCCATTTATTAGCTTCTAGTATTTCTTTTCGAAAACCTAACATGTTTCCCATACTATTTATTACTTGGAAATTAACAGGTTTTGTGCAAAAAAGAGAACATTTTGCAGTATTTGAATTGGATTCAATATTGAGTTCACAGTCATCCAATTTGCTATTTAAATAGTCGGCAATGTCTTGTAAATCATAATTTCCATTTGGAATTTTTAATCTTTTATTTTTTTCACCGTAACTAAATATATTGTTAACATCTGATATATTTGGTATAACATTGAAAACAGAGAAATATAATAATCCGCACTCATAGCTATGATTTAAAGATAGAGGTGGATGAAAAGTGGTTTCTAATATAGATTTCTTTCCAGAAAAACTTAATGAGATAGACATAGTCGTAGACTGTTCTACAATTTATACTAAACTGGAGAAAACATAAAACACATCCACTATTTATTTGTTTGTATTACACCAAAACTGTTCTAAAAATTTAAGGCATAAATGACCGCAGTTATACGTATTATTTTTTTGATGATTATTATAGTTATATAGAATGTTTCCCTTCATCATATATTTTATAAATTCCTTAGGCGGCCTCAAGTTCCCATAGCTATCAAAATATTCAATGTAATCGTCAATTTTCACATAGGCTACCCAATGAGTTCCAGGATTTATTGAGCTATCTAAATTGACGACACCACACTCAATAGGATATGGTCTTTTAGGTAAATTATCTCTCATAAAAACACCTCTAAAGTAAGGAATATTATTACAATATTTCAATAAATCTATATTTGTAAGAGCCCGACTAGGCAACCGTTGATTTAGTTTTTTTTTTTTTTAGATAAGTATAATCCAAAACCTTTTTTATATGGTTTAATGCATAGCCCTTTGCCTATAGTTAAACCTTCCAATTTATCATGATGTCTCTTTAACTCCGAAAGACGTTTTTTTGCAGCTTTGTATTCGTTGTACGTTTTAAGGATTCCGGATACTCCACCAGCCAGACTTCCAGCAGCTGATAATCCCGCAAAAATAGGTATTAAAGGAAGAACACCTCCTGATTTTGGTAAAGGAATAATTCGTGGTAGTTTAATAGGTAAATCTTTCGTTAAATCTTTTGCTGCAGCAAATGCCAGTTCTATTGCCATTTTTTTACATTTTGGTTTCATTTTACGAATCTGCTTTTTAGTGTGAGATACAATGCTTTTAAAATTCTTTTTCATTCCAGAACCAGAAGCAACTTTGGCCAACATTGCTTTATTAACCAATGAAGCTGCTATTTTTTCTCCGGGACTAGCATTAGCAGAAGTAGTCCGTGTCTTCGCCATTTTTAGTAAAATTATATCTGCCTTACGCCGTTTATGTAAATTAGATGAATTATTGTAGGCTATATCGTGTTGTTTGCAATATTCGTCCAGCTGATTGATGCCTTTATCCCCACGAGCCAGTCTTTCTTTTAAGCGAGTTCCTGGTCCACAGAAATTATATCCTGGTAGATGAAGTTCAAATGGCAATTTGTTGATTAATCTATTCAGAAGACTATCTTCCGTCATAACCAGATGGAGACTGAATTACAATTATGTATAATCAATCTTTATAAAACATTCGTTTTGTTAATCCAACTGTTTTCACTGGAAGGGAACCCGAGCCATTTAACGTAACACCTTTTAGCTTTTTTTTTCAAAACTTTTTCGACAAGATAAACATCAGGGTGCTGAGTTTTTTGTAGTTCTTGTATATAAAATGCACCTAGTATTGGACGATGCCTCATGTCCGCTAATAAATAAGTTATTGGGTCAGTGTTTTGCACTTTGATGATTTTGAAAATTTCTGTTGACCAATTCGGCGTATACCCTTTTTCAAATGTGCCTTTATATTTACTTATGCGCACATAATCATTGGCATTCAATTTCTTTCTATATTTTTCTTTAGGGATAGAGGTAAGATTCTTTTTGAACCTCTCCAGTAATATATCTTTATTTTTTTGTTTTACTTGTGCTGGAGACATACCAATTGTTCTATGAATGGTATTGTTGTATATGTCAATCACTTTATTAAGAACTTCGTCATACCATATATAGTTTCCTCTGAAACTGAATTCTTTGTAGAGCTTATTTTTCAATGTTCGGATTAATCTTTCTACAATAGATGCTTTTTTAGTAGAGTAAGTGGAGTAGTGATTTATTTTATAACTATCCACAATTTTTTTGAATTTGTCATTATAGAACTCATTGCCTCTGTCCGTTTGTAGGTGTTTAGGCACTCGTCCTTTATGTAATAAAGATTGAAAAGCTCGAGTGACAACTTCTTTTTTTTTACTTTTCAGTGGATATGCCCATGCGTACTTTGAAAAAGTATCGATAACGGCTAAAATAAAATTATGACCACCGTTAAATTTAGAAACAGCTTGCATATCTATTAAATCAGCTTGCCAAAGGTCATCAATATCTTTCATCACAACATGTCTTCGAGGAAAATTTACCCTTGCATATTTATGAATCTCATTTACCACACTTTTTTTGCTCATGTTTATTATAATGTTTAAATATTACTTCTAATTTATTAACTCGATTATTTAATTCAATAAGCAAGTTTGTGTTAGATGAAATTTTATTCAAAATATTAATGAGAGATTTATCAACATATTCTTTGGTTGCGCTGTCATTCAGATCAATTGGATGTTCCAAATTTTTAAGGATCTTATTTTGGGCGTTTAAATTTCCATCACTAGATTGTTTTATAGAACATTCGCTTTGGATTATATAATCTTTTTTCTGTTTTTTATATAGGTGATGGCCGAATTTGTTGACATTCATGTTTGAATGATTCTTAAAGACTAAACAAATATTCGCAACGCTTAGTCATTTTATTCTTTAATTATACCAGCTTCTTTTAACTCTTCTATGATTGAAATAATTTCATTGTCATGATTACTGTTACCAGCATCTCTAGATGCCACCAAAAGCATAAGTCTTTCAATTAATTCATTAGGATCGTCCCAATAAATAAAATCTGTATTTGATTTATAGGTTTTTTTAAAACTTGGGGATTTAACTCCAGTTCCACGCTTGATAGCTTTGTTTTCCACTTCATCTCGATCAAAAAATAAGGGTTTTATAATTTGGCAGTACTTCATGCTTTTGTCTCCTCTTATTTGGCCTAAACGATTAAAATCTCTTTTGTGAGCATTAGTATTGTGTAACATATCTTTATAAACTATTTTATCTCTCTCTGTTACCAAATTTAAATCCGGCTTTTTTTTAAATAAAAGTTCCTTAATACCAGGTGTCATTTCGTAGTTTATATTTCCAAGGGTCATTAAAGAAATTTCATTGTCGCTAGAAGTTTTACCAAAAACCTTAAAAGAGATTGGTATGTTTCCCATGAATAATTGCTTGTTTTCATCCCGTACTCCAAATGGTACATTTAATGTATTATTTTCATCAAGCAAATTTTGTTTTTCTAATATTGATAGAAGGGGAGTGTCTAAATTGGTTACTTTTTTTTCATTTTTAAATGGCGTTGAATGTATTTGTTTTTCTGATTCACTATCGGTTAATGTATTTTCACTTTTAGCAGAGTTATAGCTTTGAAATTTGTCGTCGGGTGAACCGTTGGAATAATTACACAGTGATGAATCATTTGTATCAAAAGTGCATTTAATATCACTTTTATATGAATTAGATTCAGCCATTTTATTAAGAGGATCAGTGAGAGGTTTAAATATTTTATTTAAATTTAAGTTTGTGTTGTCTTCTTCATCCTTTATTTGTTTTATTTTGTTTTTAATTGTTTTAACTGAGGCGAGTATTTGGTGTTTCCATTTTTTTTCCATGTTTTATAACGATGTTACCACATCCATTAAATTATAAGAAATGATGACTTTAGTAGTTATGACTTGTATTTAAATGAAATCAATCGAACTTAATAAATGTATCAAATCCACTTCTGTATCTACCATTATTTAATTCACTATATTTATCTATAATTAAGAATGAGTGCGGATAAGTCCATGTTTTTAAACATATGTTTTTAAATTTGGACCAATCAATGTCTGAATTAACATGTTCATTATAAATATGTTTTAAATTTATATCATCCTGTTTAAAAATTATTAAAAAGTTTGCATTATCTCGTATTAATTGTTTTGGTATTTTCGAATAAGTTTGGGACAAGTAAAAGCAATCTATATTTTTATGCCGTCCCATTGAAAAATAGTTACGTATATTTGTCTGATTCTCGCATGCCACATCGTCAAAAATAAAAACAGAATTTGGTAAAGCAATATCCGGGTCAATAACGTCTTTGTTATCATTAAATATGTTAAATTTTATATCTGGAATTTGATTCAAGATTTCATTTAAAAAGCAGTATTTTGGTTGAAATGTGGTTTTTGAATACAGATAAACATTCTTAAATTTTAAGCCGTTTTTATGTAATAATAAGCCTATCATTACATTGGTCTTTCCACAATTAGATGGACCGCAAATTAGACAGCGAATCGTATTGGGAAGTAATACGCTATGTCTGTTAATTCCGGAATGTGATTTTACTTCTATGTTGTTAATTTCTAAAGTTGTGGGTTGCTTTATCAACCTCATAATGATATCTGACAATACTGTATAGGGTATTTATATTAAATAGATAAATCATTACAATGTCCATTTCTATTGATCGAATGTTAGCGGTTCTAATGTTTGCTTTCCAAGAAATTTAGCTTTTAAAAACAACCTTTGTCCACGTGATCTATTACCAAAAAAGGTAAGTACCTAGTTATATTTTAGTTATTATTTTTGTAATACTTATTAATTCATTGTTGCACCAGCTCCACTGTATAGCAGACAAATTTGCATTGCACTGTTGGTTTACATATATCCTGATTTTGGTAAGTGTTTATTTTAACTTTTTACTAATAATATCAGTTAAAACTAATTGGTAGTTCATATGAAGGTTAATTTAATA
This sequence comes from Plagodis dolabraria, assembly GCA_963854805.1. NCBI lineage: Eukaryota > Metazoa > Arthropoda > Insecta > Lepidoptera > Geometridae > Plagodis > Plagodis dolabraria. The sequence goes on along the minus strand of OY978448.1, from coordinate 28,620,387 downwards.
AGTATTATTTTATTTTGTTACAGAAACAATGACAAGCATAGTTTTTGCTGACGCTGATCCTTTCTATCTACAAGAGGCTCAAGACATGAATTTAATCTGGAACAGTCATGAACACGATAGAGATATTGTTCGAGAAAATAAAGAAACCAATACAAAAAATAAATCATTCAAAACAATTCATAAGAAAGGAAAGTTAAGTTTTAAGAAAAAAATATCACCAGATTCATCATTCGTTGTCAGAAAAATACCAGGAAAAGGACATCACTTAATAAAAATTGAAATCAGTGAAATTAACACCCTAGCAAGTGATGATTGTTGTGTAAGTGTGCAGTATGTAGTTGAGGATAAATATGATAACATTTTAGACGCAACGCAAGATTTAATAAGTAAGATGACAAAAAAGTTATGTGTCCCAGAACCTTTATAAATCTATCTAATTGTATTTATTGATATTTTATTTTATTGTAATATTATTGAATATATAACCTAATAAACATAGTTACGAGTCACGTACTTGTTTTATTTATCTTGCTTACGCAGGGTTTACCTACACATTATTTCGGTGACCGATGTAAATCTGGATTCGGTCGAACACTAACAATAATCTTATAAAATCAGACAGGAATTAGGATAGGTTAAGAAAAATGCAAGGAATGATATTTTATGCGATTTCAATTTATTTCATATATATTTCACATATATTATATATAGCAAATTATAACTTTTACCAGTAAATCAAGACTTACAGACTATATAACTTTACAAATGTATTACTTATAAATATATATATAGTTATTATGTTAGGAATTATAGTAAACATTTACCAAAATAAAACGGTTTTCAGTTGACAAGATATATAATTTTGTCATTATTTACAGTTCAATGTTGCTTTTAAATGTCACTTTTATTATTATGATATATTTCTAATATAATACAATATTATTATAATATATTGCTGTAATGTCCCCAAGGTACAGTTTTTACTATATCTTTCGTGATCTGTCTCTTATCATCTGATTTATTTAAAATCAATTTATTCAACCTCTGAGTAAATATTTTATGATTAATTGATTTAATAATGTACATACTATCTCTAAAATCAATATTCCTAAACAAACATCGTTTATATTTTGCCATGTCAAGTTTCCTCGTTACACATTTTTTTGTGCCTTTGGCTTTCTTAAGTGAAGATGTTTCAGTATTTATGCAATAAAGTTTTGCGCGAAGTCCTGTGAATTCTGTAATTAACTCACCAGCCATTTCATCTTTAAAATATCCAGGTTGTTTAATATTAACATGAGGTATACCATATACATTATCTTCTTTAAAATTACTAGTGTCAAAGTATTGTAGGTTAAGTTTCATATCCTTGTAGAAATCATCAGTCCTTATCAAATATAAAAGACTATCAGTATCTGTGTAGCAAAGGCATATATTTTCTCCATACATTTTTTTCATAATCGCGTAATGGAATCTATATAAATGTCTCTTCGCGAGTTCTAGAACAGTAAAGCCAATATATATTGGTCGGTCTAGATTGATTTGTGTTGGCTGCATTTGAATAGCTACCAAATTTTCTGTAAAAATCGAGAGATTCATAAAATTTGGCGCACTTATATATTTTTCAGCGCCGCAAATTTTATTAGTTCTGTTAGAACAATCTTTCCATACATTAACTAGTTTTACATCAACTTGATTTCTTTTGTTTTCTATCGTTTTACCAAATATAGAGTTATTCTGTTTTTTAAAAAAATCCCTTTCAAATTCGGAAGTTGCATTTTGTCGCAACAATGTGTTTAATTCAATGTAAGGTTTTAGAAATTGTTTCTGATCGAAAGCCAATACTCTGTGTATTTTTAATAGTACAAGTCCGTTTCTCAAACATTCTTTTAAATGAGTATAATGTATGACATATTTATATTTATTATGTAGGTTTGCTATTAGCTTTTGAGATTTTCCATTAGGCGGAATACATTTTTCTGGCGCGAATGGTAAATCAGAATGATGATCATGTATTTGTGGAGGATATTCAAGGTCCACTTCAAGTATGTATCCGCGATTGTTACTATCTGGTATCGATTCAATGTTGTTAAGGGTTTTAATTTCGTCTTCATTTAGAAAGGAAAAATTATTGGTAGGAAGACATTTCATCATCGTATATCCATAAAGATTTACACAATCGAGGTACATTAGATAAGAATTGGGCTCGTATTTATTGTAATTAGACAAATATTTATTATTTGCTTTAGCATTTCTGAGAGAACATTGTGCTAAACCTCCTCTAATGCCTTTTTCAAGCATTTGATACATTTCAACATCGGAAATTAAATCAAGCTCAACTTTTGTAAACAATAACATGGCATCCCAACTTAATGAAGGTGATGATACATAATGACAAGGATCTAAGTTGTAGTAAGTCAAGCTCATTGTTCTGAATTTTTCAAAAACGTCACATAATAATAATACATCGCATTTTAAATATAAATCGGTGTACTCCCCTAAATCTTTTATGTTAAATTCATTCCAAATAGTTTGCGCATGTTCGTAATCTTTATCTGATATATCTTCAGAAGAAAGCCTATTAAAAAAACTACTCTTGTCAGGAAGATTTGGTTCATTATAGCGTTCCATCGAATTCAAATAATCATAGCAATATACTCCTTTTTGACACAATAAATCAAACGATTTACTATCAGGATAATATTTTTTTAAATTTTTAAAGTCACTTTTCTGCAGTGTTTTTACTAACTTATCCAAGCCGCAACTAAGAAAATTGAACGAATCAATAAATTTCAACTGAGCGGCATTGATGGAATCAATTGGTATAAACTTTGTGATTGATATGTATTTTTCCTTTGTTTTTGAAATAAGATTAATACGTCCTATGATCGCAGATAGCTCGGTAATAAATAAATGACAGTCATATCCGGAAAGATTGTGGAATATGATTGGAATAAATTTACATGTCCTAGCATTCAAATTACATCCCACGTGACTCGGACCTAAATAAGCTGAATCAAAATGATCGTGGTCTGCGCATTTTACGTCATCAGCTACAAATTCCTTTTTACACAAGTGACAGATGGTAGCATGTTTAAACGATGCCAGCTCATTTTCAGTTAGCGGCATCATTTCATGTTTAATTGATATAATTTGATATAATTCCATTACATCATTAGTTAGAGCTTCAATAAATTTTTTTACACAATTTGGGCCCCGATAAGACACAAATTTGTTTAGACTCGGTTTAGACTCACAGCATATGTAATAAGCAAAGCAAGTCGCTTGATGTATTTGCACGTTCTCAACATGTTGTGATTTGCTTTTATCCGAATATTCTTTAAGCAAACTTTCAAAATCACCATATATTACGAAAGGAATTCTACGAGTTCGTTCAACATGCGAAAATAATAACTTACTACCTGGTTGAGGCAGAATTGTTTTTACTCTAGCGCAATCGTGATTTACCAGTTTTTCTTGCGATGGAAAATAAATAAAACATTCGTCACACAAAAAAATTCTGCATTTATGTTGTGTAAGTTGTCTATGTACAAGCTTTCCGAAATCTTTTATCAAACAGAAATGGTTTTTCCCGTTTATCTCAATGAGGAGCAGGCTAATATGCGTCAACTTACGATGTTTTGTTTTGTAGAGGGGACCAGATACTATATTGTTTTTATCCAAACCGTACACATTTACCGAAATTAAAGGATTTATCTTTTCGAATATTTTAATATCATTTAAACTCAAAGGAAAAGTCATTCCTGAAGTGTTCAGAATATGTTTATAATGTGGATATGACGACACTCTATTTGGATTATTTTTTGCTGGATACATATGCGCAATTATGCTCCATAAGAAACATCGATCATCTTTGTTTTGAATGTTTAAACATGATTTGGTGTTTTGAATTTCTCGCGGCAATTTCACGTATGAGCCCGCCCGTAATGGATTGTATTGATTAATATTTAATTCTAAATGACTGATAGAATTTAGTGTCCAACCACTCCCCGACATTTCGAATTCTGAACATTTCGTTATCAGCTTTTGGACACATGTTTTATAAAACGATATCAAATCAGAGTTGTAAAAAATCTTTACAAATGGCACATTAAATGACTTAAGGGCTTTTTCATCATTTTTAGGTAAATAATATGACACAAAAAATTCCATGTTGACTTTTAATGCATTGTGTTGGATCAATGATTTTTTTATTAATTGTAAAACTGAAGTAGAGGCTTTATTCAAAAATTCCTCAGGCAGCATATTATTCGAAATAGGGTTTATTTTATAACTTACAATTCTAGATTTAAATGCACTAGCTATAATCTGCACATCTGGGAACTCAGAGTTGATCAAACAGTTTGATTTATGAATACTACTTTTATAATGCGACGAGATACGAGACACCTCAATATTACACTCTCTACAATATACCATTTTGCCTCACTTGTTCCTTAGTAGGTATACTTGATAACAAACTTGAACTGATAAAAAATATTAAAAAATATAGGTAAATATTTGAGGTATTTACTTAATATAATAGTTGCATGAATTGATATGAAGCGATTAACCTGCCTAGATGTCGGTAATAATATAAATGCATAGTTTCGTAATCTGAGATTTAATTTTACTGTTTGCAATTAGTTTTCAGTAGTATATTTCAGTATTTCAGTTTCTATATTTAAATTTTTCAATATTCCAATATTTCAATATTCCAATATTTCTCATTTATAGTTTTGCTGTAAATAAAACAATCATTAGACATAACATAATAATAACCAGTTAAAATTTTATTCATGAAAATAAAACTTACATTTGTTGATTAAAAAGTATTGTAAATGCTTTCCTATTATAAGGTATAAATAAAATAAAGATAAAAGTGAAATAATTGAATATTATTGCGTCAGTATGTTAGAACATATTGTTCATTGCGGTATCATGGGATACTTAAATGTATAGTTTGGTAATCCTAGTTTGCAATTTACTGTGTAGATATTATTATAATGTTTGCAATTAGTATTTCAGTTTCTATATTTCAATTTTTCAATATTTCAATTTTCAATATTTCAATATTTCAATATTTCTCATTTTTAGTTTTGCTGTAAATAAAACAATTATTAGACACAAAATAAGAATAACCATTTCAAATTTTATTCATAAAATCTAAAACTAACATTAACTAATTCAAAAGTAGTATATATGCAAGTAATTACCTATTATAAGGTAGAAATAAAAATATCAAGGTAATATAATAAAGTAAAGACAAAATGAAACAATTGCGATTGTACCAATCTGTTAAAACATACTGTTCAATGTAATTTCATGGGATACATTATTGGCTGTATAGCCTTGAATTCATTTTTCCCGGCTTCTACAAGTGTTGACAATGCGCGCCATACAGGTGTTTGGGTGTCAGTACACAATTTTAAAGTAACCAGGGCTCTTTTCCAACGTTCTTCGCTAGGCTGACATTCAGCTTCTCGGGAATTATAGACCCTTAACTCGACGTAATACTCCCCGCCACGTGTGAGATCTCGTTGTGTTGTATACCCGCTCGTTCCGCGCTGTGAAAAGAAGCTCCGCAATGTAGCCGCACGCGCTGGTTTCACCTTGCTGCTTTCTCCGATCTCCTGAAAAAAAATCAAACAAATAATAAGTGACCTTCATACGTAACAGTTTATTGATATAACTGCTGTAACAAAAGTAAGTTACATAAATGTTTACAAAAATAATCTAGCCTGCATTAAACAACGCTTATCCACCATCGTAACTAAAAAAATACCCTGCCTAAGAGGGCCATGGTGCCGTAAACAATCATCACACACACACACACTGAGTATCACACCCATAAAAATAAGTAAACGAGCGAATAATATTTTTTCATTACCTGTGTAATCGAGGGCTGCGCCAGAGGTAATTCTACGTCATCCGTGTCCGAGCCAAAGAAATGGGATGTCGTCAACAGTTCTGTTGACACCGCCGCTGGCAGTTTTTTCTTTCTCGATGAAGACCCAGCGCCGCTGCTAGCCGTCCGTTTCTTTGATGCGCCTCCGTCTTTCTTCTTTTCTTGAGCCACCTTTTTTGCAGGAGGTTGTGGTGTAGGTGGAGGTGCTACAGGCTCGGACCCCGCCGGTGTTTCGTCGTCCGATACATCAATCTCATCGGCCCAGAAAGGATTTTGCGACCAGCCCGGCCTGAAAGCAATAATTTAAAATAATTATAATAGAAGATAACTTCGCAACGAGTTAACACAACATTGTTTCTGAACATTGTTTTAGCCTAGCATAGCAAAATGCTTTATAAATAAAAAATCCATGAGTTAACACAAGTTAGTTTGCCGATCAACACAGGTACCTAAGTCACATTACACTTTATACGTTTACATCCTCACACTCACAGTCCACACTTAGTTCAATGACTTGTATAGCGGGTGCCAGAAACATTCACTTCACTCATAATCTCACCTTGAACCAGAAATACAAATTTCCCTTGGGGAAGTAAATTGAGCTTCTGTCAGGAATCGAACCCGAAACTCCCGGTGTAGAAGGCAATTACTTAACAACTACGCCAGCATGGCATCTAATTTTTTTCACCGAAGTTATAAGGCAATTTGCACTCACTAATAATTCATTCATACTAACAATAAATACTTTAAGGTCACTTACTTACATAGTTAGGTTCCTTGAAGTTCCGAATATGTAAATAACTGCACTTTTTTTGGATGCTGGAGCGTCGTCGCCCACCACTGAATATCCGCTTTTAAATGTAGATGCACCAAATCAGTCCTATTTATAATCTCATTTTATAAAGATGCATTCACAAGTCGAATCTTGACTAAAACGTACAAAAATAAAAAAACAGAAAGGTTAAAGTTTTAACGATTGTATACCTTAACGATCTTGTAAACAAAGTTCATTTCATCTTGTCAACCGATAAACAAATCTGAATGAGACTTTATGCTGTCGTCAAGGGATGTAAAGCGATGACTGCTGCACATTCTCGAGCAACTGGAGACAAAAATCCTATAAGGAAGTGGCAGGTACTTATACCAATTACGAGTCTTTTAAATTACAGATCTCACTTAACTGGTAAACAACATATTTCAATTGATCACCAGTAATGAGAGAACCTCTCGAATAAAACAATGCTTTTTATGAAAATCCTTATAACTAAATCTTTTAGATATTAGTAGCGAAACAAACATCAATAAGTCGATTTGTATTTTTTGACGATACTAAAAATGTATTGCTACTTAAGTAAATATTTAAAAATCACATAATGTTCTGATCACTACTGTTACCTATTTAGTATTTTTATTAGACATTAATATGTAGGTACCTACGTTAAATTTTAACCAAAACGTATATTATAATTTTAATTATGTAAAATCATGAAACGAAGGTTGTATCTTTGAACCATAGGCCGTCATTTATTTATTTATTCATTATAATCAATCTCTTTTTTAACTTTTTTTATTTTCTATACAAGATGATTACTACAAAACATCAAAAGAACCAAAAGCCCGTAAAGTAACCTATGGATAGTGACAATGGAGTCTTATCGCTAAGAGAAATTCTTTTCAGAAATATTTGTATCGATATAATCACAGTAATATTGTTGTTTGCTAAGAAGCTATTTAATAGTATAGATAGTGAAAAGTATAGATATCTTAGAAAATACTAAAAACAAAAACTTTTAAACTCATAGCCCACACTAAATTCATAGACTTGTATCTTAGGTGCTAGAAACATTCACTTCTTCACACACACACACACAATGACACCCAGAACCAGAAGTGCATATTTTCCTTGATGAGGAGATTTATGCTACTGTCGGGAATCAAACCTAGTACCCGCAACATAGAAGACAAGAACTTACCAACTACGTCAACATGACAGTCTGACTAATCGTATCTTTGATAAAAAAATATGACGAAAAAAATATCGTTGAATCACGTACGCTAGAAAATCCAAATATAGGCTGACTTGATAGCCTAGGTACATAGGACTGCACATATCATTGACATGAGTACAAAATAATAAAATGTAATAATCATAAAAAGTCCCCACTTTATACGTACTCGTACGTACTCTAGGTAACATACCACGGCTGTATAACCCACACTTAAATCGGGATACTATATACCTATGCCTTATAAATGTGTCGGTCGCATCTGTTTCACTAGACAGACAAAGTATTATGTTCTGAACTGATCTGTCTTGAACGGTCTAAAATAAAATGAACTGCTCAGATAAACAAATGCAGACTGACCAGATAAAACGATAGCGGTTTATAAGCTAGAGGGAACCTCGCTTTTTTTAATTCAGTGCGACGAATATAGTGAGCGAACATAATACATGTTGTAAAATGCGCTAACGAGACGATTATAGAGAATAAAAACATCTGACACATGATCCGTGCGCAAACAAGTTGTCGGTTCCCTTGTAATTACAATACTACTTATTAATCGTATGTTTGATGTGGATTGGATAGCAGATAATCGAGAGAATTGGGGGTCATGCATCGCGAGCTCGAGCGTAGCGAGAGCGATGCAGATGCAGAACCCCCAATTCTCCCCTACTGACGTTGGCCTCCGGGTTTGAAGTCCCGGAGGGAGCGATGAGAGTGTCCGTGAAGCGGGCATTCTCTTCCTCTTCTAGGAGTTGCATATGTGCAACGTATAGATCGGGGTGGCGGAGGGCGAAGGTCTGAAGGACCTGCACCTCACCGTTAGAGGGACGGGACTGCATCCTGAGGGGAATACTCAGGACGCCCTATCCAGGGTTTGAATTCCCTCACACACCTTGTGAGCTCACTGTGTGAGAGGGAGTGTGTACCTACGGTGTGCCCTAGTTGTGTACCCTCTCCGAGCTTTTTTCTCGGCGGAGAGGGGTGCTCCTAAGCGCTACTCCGGGTTTGACTAGGGGCGACCCCAAGGCCAGAATTCCGGAGCCCAGCTTGCTTCGGCTGACCCGTGAAGCGGGAAAGGCCACGGTGCAAGGTTAAACCAAAACAACAACAGTGGCCGTTGTCACCGTAGGGTGTCACACTGCGACCGCAGCAAATGGCGGATTTGATCGTTCAGACGGGTTTGGCTGACGCTACCCCACGCCTGAACGACGTCGCTTAACAGCACAAAGTGTGTTGTTACGCGACTGTTACTATGTTGTGTCGGATAGTAAAGTGGTGAGATGCGCACCGAAAAGTGCGGTCGAAGCAAGACCACCAGCCCGATATGATGTTGTTCGTCCGAAACAAGGGACTGGGTAGGTGGTAATGCCAGACGTCTTAGAGCGCCTCTGCGCGACGGCACGGCGAGCTCGTAGCTCGCGTTGCTCGGCGTTCGGCGGCTGCTCAGCTTCTGCACACAAAACAAAAACTTCGTCAGGACTGCGTATTCCAAGGCACTGGTCTGCAACTAGCGTCGGAACGATGACCCGAGTGAGACGGCAATAGTGCGGGGACTATTGCGGTCTCACTGGGAGATACTGGCGGAGCTGTAGACAGGTGTGCACGGCGTGGCGGCACAGGTCGGAATGAGATTATGCCGTCAGTGAGTGAGTGATTGGCCAATTTATTCACGAATTTAATATATTACTGATACTCTTGTGGAATTTGTAACTATCATCACAACATCGCATACGTAAAAACAGTGTAAAGCACAAAAAAAATATCAAACGTTAATTTTCAAAACGCTGCATGCACATATTTTCCTTTCCACCTTTCCGGCGTATCAAAAAATTAAGCCTTTGGGTTATTCTGCGCGTATCTCGGTGATTTATTGAGGAAATAAATTCAAAAGATAAAAGTTTGAAACATTTTAAGAGGCATAATCTCCACTCCAATAACCATAAATTCTATGAAATTCGTAAGCAACAATCCTGAGAAAATTCGTCAATTATTTTATGTCACAAAAAGTAATATTGCTTTAAGAGTCTTACTAGTAAAAACCATAAAAGTCTTTTCATTTTACTATTGCATTCACTTTTTCTAACAACAAAAAGTATTATCGCTTTCACAATATTCAGTTAATTTCTTCCAGTTCACTCGAAACTCGTTATAAAAGTTTATATATCAAAATTATAAATTTTATACTTGAATAAGTTAACCTGATATCTAATTGTTCGCAAAATACTGAGGCTTTGAAATTGAGAAAGTAATTTGATTATAAATAAGAATAAGGGAAATCTTCTCTAAATATTATAAAAAGAGCCATATATCAAGACGCAATGCAAGTGGGCCACTAAGAGTCAAAACAAAACTATCAATACAAAATATATTATTGTTTGATGTACTAATTAATCATTTTTCATTCAGCTCGGGGTCCTTATCACAAGCCGGACACGTATATACTTTGGCCAATTATCATTATTTGTTGCTGTACCATAGCGTTTGTTCTATAATTCTTACTTAAGAGAGAACACTGCGTACGAGGATTAAGTAAAAAGTTCACGCAATCAACGTTTTGTTTTCTCTGTTTTTTTCCCACTTAAACTGAGTTACATCAATTATTTTTCGGCATTTTTTTAAAGAAAGAGTTACATGAAGCCTTGTTTGTATTCTTTAATATTATACTTTTATTAAGATGTTGTGCAGGGTAACCTAGACTGGCTCTTAAGGACAGCTATTGGTGCACACTGTTAGGTACTTGGTGACAGATTTTCTTCGTGTGGGTGGTAGCTAGCTGGACGGGTATTTGCAAAATGCCCTACCACCATGCTGTAACGGCTTAGCATGCCCTACGAAACACGAAAACGCTCAGTAGTAATGCCACTAACGGACACCCATCTAAGATATTTTTACGTCTTGCAAGGCATGTCGTATAAATAATCTACATTTTTTTTAAATTACAACTGGTTACCTAACTAACAAAAGGACCCTTACTCTAGGACGTACGAATATCAATAAAGGCTTGGTAAATAGGTACCGTTTTCAAGCAAGTAATGTAATGTTAAAAAATGCGAAAGCTTATTGCACACATCAGACCAACAACAAGAAGACTTCCACCATTGAAAAGTTCAGGAGGGGGGGACACTATAATATTCACGCTTGACAGGCATTTTGACGTTCATACTGCAAGATGGCCGAGCTTCAGAGGGATGGATTGCAGCATCTAGCGTTTTTCCCTTCGTCACCTTTTACCACTCCCACAGGAAGATACGAGTATAGAAGGATGTATTTTAGTATGACACCCCACGAGGGTCTAGCCCGTCATTCCACGGGGTATTTCATACTCGTTTGATAAGATATTGTTAAAATTATCTATTTATGCTTCCTTTAAAAATCGGTTCCTTTTTAAGTCTAGCGTAGGTACCATGATCCGTTTTTTACGAGCCTCGATTACCAGAAGGTAATTTAAATACCATATTTTCCCATCCCTATTTAGGGATGGAAAAATATGGTACTCGAATTGCCTTCTGGTAATCGAGGCTCGTAAAAAACGGAATCCGTCTATGTCAGACCTCACGCAATCAAAGTGAGATGAAGCGAATGGGCCTGTGATCGATGTTCAGGTGACATTATGTGATTATGAGGATTAGCTCGGGAACGGTTTACCTATTTAGAAAGCAAAATAATTTTCCTTTACATGATTTTTGAGATGAACACAACTACAAAACTTCATTATTATTCGAGAGACAGTGACGCAAGATATATACTGGCTTCTATAAAAACTTTTTATTCGAGCGCTTAGTTACATTCAAATGTATGTAAAATAATGTTGTCTTAGGTTTTCGCGATTGTTACACATAGTAATTAAACAACTTTAAACGGTTTAAATCGCGTATATTTTTAATTAGTTTATCTCGATGTTTCAAACACTTTGCAGTGATCGTGGTCACGGGGTGACTAATTGATTTTATTTGTCACATGAGTTATTAAGAAACCGTTTAAAGTTGTTTAATTACTGTATGTAAAGTAACTAAAATTTAAATATTTTAAAAGTCAATGTCTTATATCATAGAAATAAATTGGTAGAAACGGCACCCGTACCTCTAGTACGACAACGTCTCCTAATTGAGTGTCAGTAGTGGGCGTATTGCGTCTACTGCAGGTATAAGCAACCATTAGAGTGTTGCGTGCCAAACTTTACAATTATTATGTTGTCGCAGGCCAAACAATAAAAAATATTAAACGACTGTCTAAAAAAGAAGTGTTATGATTTTAGTGTTCATATATGTATCTTTATTCCACCATATCTTCTAAACTGTCTTAACCGATTTTAATATATGAGATATCGTTTGATTCGTCTTGATAGCGCAAGTGAAACTAGTAATATAAAAAATAAACTGACGGGAGATAGACGCCATATAGTGAGATTTTTTTCTTCCAAACCCATAGAGTGGAGTAGCTATATTAAAATAAAGGGCTTTAAAAACCTATTACATAAATATATATATCTTGCAGTTTTATTTTTTCAATTGAATGATAAAACAAATGACGAAAATAAATCATTTGCAGTCGGGTTTTATAGTTTTTAATTAATTTATTGTTAATATAGTCTGGTTTAACTATACATTTATTAGATTACTTTTGAAGTTAATTCACGTGTAACGAAAATGAGGGAAAACCACGTTAGTTTTATAATAAGGTCTTTACATATATTTTTTTATATTTTTCTTTTCTTTTTGGCAATTATAACATTGAAACCGCACAGAACCTACCCTTTAATGTAATAATTTTAATATTAGCTATGTTATTATTGTGTAAATTCAATTGTTGTAAGCAATAATAATGTGATTCAATACTGTATTGAATCACATTTATGTGCCCATAAGTTTATAGGTATTTTTTATATCATTTATCCTAAGTTTCGTTTTATTAGGCATAAATGTTCAAATATTTATGCCTAATTTAATTTTATTTGGCCCAACTGATATGATATTTGACTTTTTAATACCAATTTTCTCACCTTAGGTTTCATTTTTCAAAACATTTTATGGGACCAAACATACTATAGTAAAAACTTTATCGGTCCACAACTTACGGAATTATCAGGTAATATATATTAAAATAACATACCTGTCGTATTTTATTTTCGCCAATATTAAAAGCGTAAAATTGTAAAAAGACAATAATGGAAACAATCCAGACGGGGAATTATAAATATGCAGACTTATATTCAACTCAGGTACGAGCCAGGCAGGCTCTATGAGAATCTTGCCATTTACATAAAAAACCTATCTACAGAAAATCTCTGTACAAAATTGTGCAAACTTGTGATTACCATTCGTAAGCGAATGCTATTCAAATCATGCTTTTATTTATAGAAACTTTTTAGAATTTCATCAGAATGTTCATATATGGCGTCGATTCATAATTTAGCTCGTTTATAAATTAAACTTATTTTGATCCGCTGGGCCTATTCATCGGCACAGACTATATTGCGTATAATTTTTAGGGTTAGCTTAATCCAATTGAAGTTGGTGATGAAAAGTGACGTTTCATCGTTGTGGAATGAAAATTCCGGTATAAACAAAACAATACAAATATTTTATGTCACTTATGTTATGACCGAGTGAAACCCTTAACAACGCGAACGGTTAATTAGAACGGCAAACCGTTCTTCTGCCTCAAAGTCAAGTGAAAATCTTGGCCACCACAATGCGCGGTTTTTATCTCTCGGGTCATATTTGTACTCCCTTTCTCTGAAATGTTATTATAAACCAGCTGAACTGCTGAAAAAACGAATCGCATTATTGAAGACGACACGAATGGAACCACTAACTTTATCAAAATTCATTTAATCATTTTGCTTACTACTTTTTTAAGGGTTATAGGTATATAAGGAAGGATGTATTGCCCGCAAAATGAACACCTTAAGCTGTCGTACTTTTTTGCGATATGGTCGTATTGAAAGTCTTGATTTCTCAGCTAGCCGCTATCTACCTAAGATGCTATATATTTTGAAGCGCTCGTAGCGTAGTTTGTTTAGCCGTCTGATCAGCCAAGTTAATGAACGCCCGCCGCGGTCATGACTTAGACTGCTAGTGACATTACCACTGAGCGCTTCGAAGCTTCGGAGGGCATGTTAAGCCGCCGGTCCCGGTTGTTGTTTTAAGATGACAGTCAATATAGCATGGTGGTAGGGCATTCAGCAAATGCCCGCCTGGCTTGCTACCGCCCTCAAGTTTAAAATAAGTCGCCATCAACTAACGGTGTGTTCCAGCAGCTATCCTTGAGAGTCAGTAATTGTAGATTAGCCTGAATAACATCTTCGACCACATCACCACTTACCATCAGCTGAGATAGTGGTCAAAAACTAGCTAATCAGGTATAAATAAAAAAAAGCATCAGACGCAAATTGCATTTATAAATTATTTTGATTGGATTTTCCAGGCTATTGTGTCTAAAACCTCAGGAAAGGAATATTTCACTATAAATTCATTTTCTGTTTAATACTTTACATTATGTGTATACATAGTAAGATAACCTAACCTGTTTTCACTTTACCCTTTTTCTTTTGTTCTGTATTTCAACAAACCGCACTTCATCAATTACGTTGCTGACGTGTTAAAGAGGTTGCCGTGATCTCGGTGATCGTTTCAAATGATCGATTTAAATTGAAACTTTTGTATAGAATGAATAAGATTTTACTATTTCTAATTTTTTTAAAGTAATTCCGGCGGTATGCTTTTATTTAACAAAATACTACGAACTACATACAATTCTACAGCTACTACAATAAAAGCATTTAGACAACCTATAAGTCATAGCAGACTCATAGGCAGTCTAAATGCTTCAACTTCTACTACCGGTTGGCAGCGTGCCCAGCATACTAAGGTCTTATACATTAGAAAAAGGATAACTTTAAGTTAAAACAGGTTAGGTTATCTTACTTTACACATACGCAGGTAAATATACACTGGAGTTTGCAGAGATTCACAGTAGATACGTTTAGTACCTACAAGTTTCACATATATACATCAATTCATGCATTTGCAAGTGTCAAAATGAGAGGGGTCCAGCTTTAGAGTATCCATAGTAACTGGGGTCATCCAATTTTTTATCTTGTTACCATGTGAGGAATGATAAGTTTATACTGATATTTGAACAAAATACCTATGCTTATGTTATATGAGCAGTATGATGGATTTCTAACAAGCTCGGACGTTCTTTCTCCTTCGTAAAAGCAAAAATGATTGATTGACCGCTCTGGTCAGTAAAAGAATGATTTACAAGCTGACGTCTATGTCTTTTATTTTAAGGCTCGGGAATTACTTTCCTATCTATTGTATCACTTAAATTTCTACTCACTTATTATATTTTCTCATTATATTATCTAGTACACACCTTACTGTTTTTTTATGCTATCGTGAGGGAAAAAGCACGAGGCCCACCTGTATTAAGCAATAACCTCTGCCTACAGCAGATGCAGATCGGCACAGGTGGTGAACTGCTCTGCACCCAACATCATGAGACAGGAACTTGTTAAGTAAGTCTCATGTGCTTGTAGTTATTTGAAGCGCTCGTAGCGAAGTTTGCATAGCCGTTCTGAATCGATCAGCAAAGTTAAGCAACGTCCGCCTCGGTCATGACTTGGATGGGTGACCGCTGATGAAATACTACTGAGCGCCTCCGTGCTTCGGAGGGCACGTTAAGCCGTCGGTCCCGGTTGTTGTTTTAGGATGGCAGTCGTTATAGCATGGTGGTAGGGCATTTTGCGAATGCCCGCCTGGCTGCTACCACCCTCAAGTTGAAAATCTGTCGCAAAGCACTTAACGGGGTGTTCCGGCAGTTGTCCTTGAGAGCCAGTAATTCTAGTTTAGCCTGAACAACATCTTCGACCACATCATCACTTACCATCAGGTGAGATAGTGGTCAAAGGCTGACCTATCTGGTATAAAAAATAATAATAATGAGTAATTAATAAAATAAAAGAAAAATGAAATAAGTATGGTACCAGTACTTGCCCGGACAAACTCGCACAAAAAGTTCTATTGCTACTAATATATTGCTAAAAGAACGAAAAGACGCATTCACTTCACTGTACAGTGATAAAAATCCATATGATTGAAATAAATGAATAAAGAATACAAGTTTTTGAAAAGAACAAATAAATAAAACATTCAAAAACAAAATTGTGATTTTAATATAACCTAATTCTATCCATTTCTACGTAACAGACTCGGGCATTGATGTTCTATTTAATGAAGTATTTACTTTGCTACTCACTGTTAATACTTGCTCTATATTATATCTGTACTATTTAATTAAAATAACACTATGGAAATCAGCTTACAGAACGCCGCATTCAGTTTACTCCTACAGTTGTACGGAATTTGAAAAGATGTTCAGTTTTATGTTTGAAGATAAAGGAATTTATGTATACAGCAAGGGAGATGACACAATGTTTTCGCAAGCTTATTTTACAATACCATCGTGTTTGTAATAAATATATTACTCTAAGTTGTGAACAGGAAGCAGGAACGCTAACTCCGCAACTTTACTACCTGAAACTTAAAGTTGAAATAGGGAAGGTATTTTTAGACTCTTTTCGATGTAATTCATCATATTGTAAGAGGCAGTACTGTACTTTGGAGTTTGGTGTGTGGAGGGAGGTTTTTACAAATGTCACTATTTTAGTCACGTATATTGGCATTTAACTTGGTTTTTTTTATACTGAACGGGGTAGCACTTGACCACTATCTCACCTGATGTTAAGTGATGATGCGGTCGATGATGGAGCGCGCTTACCCAGGAGATACCTGTTCACTCGCGTTTTGAAGACCCCCATATTGTACTTAACCGGAAACACCTAGAAACAAATATTGCTCTCATATTATTAATGTCAATCCTGATTCTTTGTAGCCTACCAAATTATATTAGAAAAGCTTAGAAAAGTCCATATTATTGATAAGATAAGGTGAGTCTCGGTAGTAAAAATGAAAGCTCGTCCGTCAGCTACCGGGAGAAGCGATAGTTCAGTACACGTCCAACCTGAAAATAAAGGATCATTCTATAGTGCTCTAAAACTTACCGGATAGGTTTCAGCACAGGGCCTTGTGCTGCAATGTATACGTCTCTTATACGGTATCGAACATATCGGACAATCGGACAACAGACCTTGCCCGTGCATTCCATATACGTTGATATTTTAAAGGATGCTTCTTTTTTAGATTGATATTGATGTCAGCTAATAGTACCGAACCGACACAGCCTATGTGAGTTATAAAAATGTTCATAGTTAAATAGCTTCAGATTTTGTGAATTAGTATGTTGTGATTTGAGACGAGCTCTGAGCCTCATTTTAAGTTATGTTAGACATTTGATTTGACAATTTTATATGTATGTTAAAACGTAATATACAATAAAGTTATTTGTATTTGTATTTGTAAACGTTTTTAGTATAGTTTGATTAAATAACAATTGCAGAATAAACCGTATTATATACCTATATTTTTAGTGGTATGATGATTATTATTAAAACGAAAAAGTAGTTTGATTTCCCTTCCATTGTTTTCCTCTTTTCCCGACTGTGTCTCATTAGGAATAATATAAAAAGTTGTCCCATCGAGTAACATTGTGAACGGATGGTTGTCTTAAAGTAAATTAATCCCATCGAGTTACGTGTGATAGTTGATGGTGTTACTTGTTGGGAATAAACTGGTGGTGAGTTTCCTTGGCCATTCAAAAAAGAGTTAGACACAGAAAGAGCACCCTGTATATCAGCCTTCTTTTGTTGCAGGGGCGGAAGAGGTTACTGACTAAAACTTCATAGTGCAGGCATATCAAGAGACCAGAATCGTCAACCGTTGTCAGTTTTTCTTGAATCGAGAGTAAATAGGTTTCTTCTAGGTAAGCGTGCTCCATCTTAGACCACATCAATGCTTAACATCAGGCAGGGTCAAACGCGAACCTATATCGAATAAAAAAAAGAAAAAAAAGAAAAAAAGAATGTAGATGAATTAGTTGAAATCATGTCAGGTCATTTCCAAGTTTTCAGTGACCTTCAGTTCAGCTGGGTGTTTTACTAAGCCCCATGCACAAATATGCGAGATTCCACAAAGAAAAGAGATAAAGAATTTTAATGTTAAATACATTAAAATTCTTTTTCACTCACCTTCACCACACCACAATCACCTTACTTAGAGAACTATAATGTATTGATAACTTTTTTTATTTTTGACCCTTATTAAAAACACAATAAAATCTTTCAAATCTTAAAGGCAAACAGAAGAGTCCATCAAACTTGATTGTAAACCGAACAACGTCAAAAGTCAATTAGGAGTGAGTCGGTGAATTCGATTTCCAAACTCCGTCTGTTGTTTTGCTAACTGAATTTCGATCTTTTGCCAAACTTTTTCTGTTTTGGCTTCTGCACTGATTTTTAAAGGAGGCAATGTAATGCTTAGTACTATTGGTAATCCTTTAAACAAACATTATTATTATATTTTTAATACTCGTACCTTTACAATGTATTTAGTGGAATCATAGCCATATTTTTATGATTGAATGTTTTATGAAACGTATTTATCAATGTTTAAATATTACACCGATTTCAATATTGTTTTACTTTAAAAATACCGACAACCTTATCTGCCTTCTCTTATTCATGGAAAAAACCGAATTTATTGATTTCTAAAATGGACTAACCATATTTATTAGGTTTGAGCCCCGTAGCATTGCCGCCCTGATTGATTATAGATCTGGAAGAACTTATTTTTTCTAGGTATGAACATAAGGTTAGAAATTACAATCGATTTAGTTTCAGCACATTTCAGCGAGGTTAACAAATAAAAAATTAAAAAAAACTGAAAGTTGTAATCCAAACATCAAAACAAAGTATATTAGCTGAATATCTGATAAACAAAAAGCAATAATTGTGCAAAATAATGATGCGTAAATTTTTAATTATGTAATGTAATCCGCAGAGCTTGCGTTATTGCAAGCATAAACATATTAATAATAATTATGCTCTTTGCTCAGTTTTTCAAAGTCAGAAGTTTATACAAGTAAATAGATCTCTATATTTTGCCAAAATTTTAAATAAATGGCTAGTTTTCATAAGGGGGATGTTTGCCCACAATCGCCACGCTAGATCTTGATGGTTAATGACGCCGAAAGCTTCTTGAATGGAGGCCACTAACCAGCAAACGCAGCGTCGGAAGATAACGAACGCAGATAGACGTTGGATGCAGTCCGCTTCAGACTTTTCAATTTGGGATAATGTCTGGAATCCAGCAGTAGATTTCTTGTGGCTGAAATGATGATGATGATAATTCTACGTATCAATGATTGATGTTTCAGAGATAAAGTGATCTATTTTCAATGTATGTTCTTGTTATAAATCGTTCTTAAATATATATGTCTTGTATTATTTGACAGCCAAAGTTTTTTTTATGGTATTGTTGCACAACAAGCACGGGGCCCACCCGATTTTAAGCAGTAATCTCTGTCTGTAATAGACGCATATCATCATAAGTGAAGAACTACACTGCGCCCGTCACCCTTAGACATACAGTTGTTAAGTATCATGTGCCTGTAATTTTACTGTCTCTGAAGGACTGCTGCCAGAACACAGGTGCATGACAACAGACTTTCTTTTGAGTGTGATAGCTATTTAGGTGAGCATTTGCAAAATGCTCTTCCACCATGCGTTTAAGGTCAAATCAGTGGTGGTCATCGAAACATGGACCCGCGGCACCGCAGTCCATTATCCACTCGGCTATCGTTGATTCAGAAGTATTTGAAAAAAAAAACTTTATTACTGTAATATAATTGCAGCACAAGCACTGCAATTATATTATACTGTGCTAAATTTAATGACTGGTACAGCCAATGATGTAAATAATGTTAAAAAAGTGAAATTTTCAAGTAGTTTATGTAATAAGACTTTCTTCAACTTGTTATTGAGAATGAGCTCGTGTTGGGCGATATCCATAACAGCTATATTTCCCGAAACAGAGCGATGATTAATTAGTACGTAGCACATACTTTGGCATAATTATTATATTATCTGAAGCCCACGTTTGCGTGGCACCTACCAAACGTGGTACTTAGCGTCTTAGTAACCATATATCATAATGCATCTTCAGGTATGGTATGTATATCAATCTGTGATCGAAATAGTCAATTCATTAATTATTACAACAGATGCTTGGTTTTTGTTTCCTTTATAAGGATTCCTCTGGAGAGGATTTAAGCCAAATTAATGAGTAACGAAAACTCCCATTATCCTTAATGGGCTTTTGAAATTATTTTAATTCTCAAAAGAGCCAGGAAAATGTTATTAGATTTGCACTTCAAAATATGTTTGTCATTAATGAGTATTAAATTCGTTTTCATGAGGGTGGATATATTTAGAACAACGAAAAATATGTATTATAATCAAACTAGAGGATTTAATTAAGTGGAATATCTTACACAGCTATATAGACATGGGTTACATCCATATGTTTCACTTTCGTAATGGACGAGGTACCGGTCATCCGTTTCATTCTCAATATATAATCAATAATAGCTTTGCGTAGAACAGGTCTTCTCTGATTCATATGAAATCAAAGTACGACTTAAAAGGCATTTGAACACAATCTCACTAGATTGTAAGTAATTATACAGTCTTACATGAGAAATAGGATTGAGAGCTAAATATCAATGATGGATTCAGGAACACACCGTTAGGTATTAGGTATGGTCACAAATTTCTACTTGAGCTCTAACATGGCATTTTGCGAATGCCTTGTGTCTGATATCAACGACTTAAAGTATCCTCCGATACACGGAAGCGCTCATAAGCAAATGCAACTTGCGGTCAACCACCCATGTAAAGATCACAGTAAATGTTTCTAAACTAGTTTATTTTATTAATTTTCCAAAACCTATCTGAGCGCTTGGTCGATGCGACGCGTGATCAAAATGCTGGCACATTGTTGGCTCAACGAATAAGCATTGCAATTCAACGGGGCAATGCTGCCAGCATGCTGGGCATGCTGCCAACTGGTACTGGGCTGGAGCATTTAGACTGCCTATGAGTTTGCTATGACTTTTAGGTTGTCTAAATGCTTTTATTGTAGTAGCTGTAGTGTTGTATATAGGCCGTAGTATTTTGTTTAATAAAGGCATACCGCCGGAAAATAATAATAATAAAAAAAAGTTTATTGCTTAGATGAACTAGTTAAGCTACGCTTTGAGGTTAATATGTATGGAGCCAAATGCAACAACATTTTATATAGGTAAGAATCTCTACTCTAAAACAACGATACACAGTTTTCAATGCTTTAACTTTCAAAACATGATATTGTCAGTTTTATATTTTGGTATAACCATCGTTTTTATAATGTTCTATTTCTATTCTGAATGTAGCCACACGTATGAACACTTTATACATTATACATTGCGATTAAAAACCTTTTAGTTTATCTTTAACTTCACATCAGTGAAAGAAAATCACTTTGAAATCGATAAACAATTCTACCTCCCTAAACAGCATTTTCCTGGTATTTATTTGAATTAAATATTGTACACGTTAATGCATCTCCGTCCATTTTCCTTTGTTTGAGGTTAACTCAATTTCACGGTAAAAAGATGGCAGAGGCAACGCCAATGATATTGATACTTTATGCTCAGGCACTTTAAATAGGTAGAAACTCAATGAACTTTAGTTTTTCTTGCAATATAAAAGCTTTACAGATTTGCAAATATAAATACGCAGAATGAGTAGCACACTCCATACATCAACATTAGTAAGGTTTTGTTGCACATAAGCCTAACACAAACCTATTTTAACTCTGAGCATTGTTTAAAACTACCTTCAAAATTTCATAGAACATATAATAATACAATATGCTGCAAAATAGTTATATTAACTTTGTATAAAACCTGTTACTATTTATGAGTAAATACTTAATTATGATGTCAGGTCCGTTGAGTGGGGCCTGGTGACCTGTGATACAGACTATTTATGTCTACTTCAGGCACCAGTCCTTGCAATGCGGGTTTACCTTACAGCAATATGAGTATAGCTTGTATGATATGTGTCATGAATTGTAGACCTATTTGCAAGGAAAATAAACGCATTTATTATTTATTTACCACCTAAATGGGCATTAATGTCTTGTCCAAAAAATACGCTAAACCTTCTTGCTATATATTGCAAGAAGGTTTAGCGTCAGGAAGGTAGTCGGACATAAAACCGTAGCCATAACTTCCTTTAGTTTGTAGGAACACAATAAGGTGCTAAGGGACCAACTTCTATTTAAGTGTTGTAGGTAGATACGTCTGGTATATAAACGAGTTGGGATAAATTGAGTAGCTGATGGCGACATGCACAATAGGTCGTAGGGTATTCAACACATTCCAAACAATCAAATAGCTAAAGTTATGATCCAACTCCATCATAGTTCACTCCATCACGTTTTGATTAATTCTGATGTTTGACTTTCTAGTTTCATCACTTGCTTATAAAATAATGTTATTATCGTTGGTATTTGGCTCTTTACGTGAGCTGGAACGTATTTTTTAACCGACTTCCAAAAAAGGAGGAGGATCTTAATTAGTGTGCATTTTTTAAAATGTTTTTTTTTTTGTTTTTTTTTTAAGTCTGGACTGGGTGAACCGATTTTGATAATCTTTTTTTGTTTAAAAGCTGATGCTTGTCGTTTGCTCCATTTAAATTTCATCAAAATCGGTCCAGCCGTTTATGAGTTACACTGCAATAACTGAAAAATATTTACCTAACTTGATGATATAGTCCTTGATGATATACTATCAATCCCGTATGTAGCAAGGGTCACTAAAAACAGTGAAAAAATTTTTGAACCAAAAAATGGAACCGACTTCAACACCCAAAAGTGTGAAATAACTTGTCGAAGTTGGTACCATGCGTACAATATTGTGATAATAGGTACTTTTGAACTACCATGGTACCGACTTCAACAAGTTCACACTTGGCTATTGAAGTCGGTCCCATTTTTTGTTTAAAAATGTTATCTTCATCCTGAACTACACCGCTATTTTGTTCCATATATCGTCGGAGGTAAATATACGCATTTGTCAGGTATCGGAGTCACAAGTCATGTCACATTATCCGATATAATACATAATACCACAAAGAATTAAATACATTTACCAGTTTTCGTGAAAAGATCTTAGGAATACAGCGAGCGAAAAGAAAAATAATGACTTAACGTTGGATTTTTTGTGTTTTCATGTTATACAAGTTTTTAATACCAGTATTATTATAATTATTATATTTGAAAAAATCGTGAAGATGATATAGTGAATAATTGTGCAGAATAAAATAAAAAACAAATTCAGAAGTACCTTATATTAACTAATATTCATGAAAAGAACATTGACGCACGCTGCGTGAAAACGTACAGAATATTTTGCAAGGAAAAATATAACATTGAGTGGGACTTGAACCCACAACCTCAGAATACCGTCATTGTGCATTTCCAATCAAGTTATGGCAGCAGGTGCTAGACAGTCGAATGTTTCATCGGTTTGAATGCACGTATTTTTGAAGTTGGCGTCATCTACCTAAATAGGCTGATACGACTTGTATTATGTTAAAGAACATTGAAGCGTGTGTTAGTTGAATAATTGAAAGTAAAAGTCAAAGTCAAAACTATTTATTCAATTTAGGCATCTACGACGCTCTAATGAAATTTTAACATTGAAATATTCTAATTTTACTGCTTCGTTCAGTAAACATAGTTGTATAGAGCCACTCCGAGAAGAACGGGCAAGAAACTCGGGGCCATTTTTTAAACGTTTTTTAACAATGTGTTACTTACTTACTATATACACTTAATTTACACTTATCAACTATTGATAAGTGTAAATGAATTAATTAATTATTAATATTTGTAGTTATATAATATAATAAATTACTTAACTTCACAACATCTTGATTGGGCAGCACTTCGTCGTTAAAGACTGTTTTGATACCACAAGAGGCCCGCTTCGCAGGGCGGTCCGACAGACACTAAAGCTACTCGCACTGAGTGAACAAACAAGGTGACAAAGCGACTACCGTCACAAACACAGTACTCTTTATATTTGACAATTGTGTGATCTCAAGCTCACGTATGGCAATAAATATAATAAAATCTTCAATGTTTTTACACATATAAATAAAGAACATAATATAAACTATTTTTAATAAGTATCTCAACAACTGTCACATGATCAGTTAAACTACTTATAAAATATACTAACAGTATTAATATAATCAAATAGTGATTAAAGTGATCTATACATATGGCAATAAGTATAATAATATCTTCAATGTTTTTACACATATAAATAAAGAACATAATATAAACTATTTTTAATAAGTATCTCAACAACTGTCACATGATCAGTTAAACTACTTATAAAATATACTAACAGTATTAATATAATCAAATAGTGATTAAAGTGATCTATACATATGGCAATAAGTATAATAATATCTTCAATGTTTTTACACATCATAAATAAAGAACATAATATAAACTATCTTTAATAAGTATTTTTACAACTGTCGCATGACCAGTTACACTACTTTTAAAATATACTTACAGTATTAATATCATCAAATAACATATGGCAATAAGCATTATAAAATTTTCAATGTTGTTACACATCATAAATAAAGAACATAATATAAACTATTTTAAATAAGTACTGTACACTGTCACGAGATCAATTTTACTACTTATAAAATATACTTCCCGTAATATTATCCTCAAATAATGATTCAAGTGATCATGATAATCCATATATTTTGATGCTTAATCACAGTCTAACAACAAACACAATTAGGTACAGTATTAAATTCACACCACAGATAAAGTATACACATGGATAATTAAACCAATACTTATTTTCCTCTTAAAAACCTAATGAGATGATATATTTAAAACGAAATGAGAGTGTCAAATTAAACCAGTTGTTTAATTAAGCTTAAAGCTAATCAAGTGAAAATGAACAAATATTTCATTACATAGTAAGTCAATTATCAAATAATCTATCACGAGCGAAAACGTGAATTATAATTATAAGATGAAAATGGATATTATTCAGTGGGACTTCAACCCTAGAATATACATTTCCAATTATACTATGGAAACGGGTGCTGGCCTGTCAAATGTGTCCATCCGTTTGCATCACCATCCCTTACCATCAGGTGTGCAGAGGTTAGTGTCACAGCTATGAAAAAGGCATACTTTTTCTTTAGTAATCAAATAGTTATTTCAATAAAAAAAGACACAGACATCTACGCTACGAATAAATAATATTATTCGTAGCATTTACGTTATATAACTTTTTATCATACGAATTCAGACTAAAATTGAGTGCATCTCAAAGTTTAAGGCTAATGATATATTGCGGTGCTTTATACAGACTACTCATGGCCTATAAAAAAAATTAAAAAGGCCAAGGTTTATTTTTAACCACATTGTAAATTTCACATAAGTTTTAGACCTTTCATGAATCAAATTGAAAATTGAAATAGCTTAAAATAGAAGGTCTTACTTTGGCTTTATCGTGTGTCTTGTATAAGCGACACACAATTAACAATATCGTTGTTAGGGATAAGGCTACCAATTGTAATACTTGATTGTAAGCCTTCGTATTTTATTATAGTCTAATGTAGTAGTGTGCAAAATAAAGAATGGTCTATCTAACAATTATGTGTAATTTCCACATTAGAACTTAATATTGCCAAATATTATTTTTAGGTACACACTAGCAATAAGTTTTCTCTTTAGGAGAATACAATAAAATGTTTCTTTCTCAAACTTTACTTAAGTGCGCAAAACTCTAAGTAAAACACACACAATGAACAATATAATAGCCTGTAGTAAATCGGGCGCTTAACTTCCTTAAACTTTATTCAGGGCCCTTTTTAATCATGAAATAAAGCATGTTATTCCGCGCACTTTCCTTCCAATTCACGTGTCATATATGGTGGTTGGGTCAGTGATTTCATTGTAACTTTTGTGGGGTTGAAATCCCTTATGTAGTGGTGAGCGCGGATGGATGGATGTAATGTTGGGATATTCTATGTGCTTGTCTGATTAGCTAGACACCAATAGGCTTTAATGCACTTTACTAGCTCTTAGAGTGTACAGTATGAAGATATAAATCAAAGATGAAAGATTTCGGTATTCTCTTATAATGTGCGTTTACAGGCTTGTCTTATACTATCGTACAGCGGGGTATATTAATATCTAGTTAAATTATACCAAATACTCGTACTACTATTAATTTGTGCAATCGCGGGCGAGGTAATGGGTGTCCCTCCGCTCTGCATGCAATGATGCAATCTGTGTCACCACATAACCCTCGCGTCTTTATTTTTAGGGTTCCGTACCCAAAGGGTAAAAACGGAATCCTACTACTGAGACTTCGCTGTCCGTTCGTCCGTATGTCGCCAGGCTGTATCTCAAGAACGGTGATAGCTATATAGTTGAAATTTTCACAGATGGTGAATTACTGCTGCCGCTATAACAACAAATACACAAAAAGGCCAAGTGCGAGTCGGACTCGCGTACGTTAAAACAAAAAAAAGGTTAAAATATGAAGTCTAATGTTGTATAGCTAATAGTACGGAACCCTTCGTGCGAGAGTACCTCGCACTTGGCAATTTTTTTATAGCAAATACCGGTACTTGAGGGTGGTTTATTGCTTGATTAGCGACAGTTTTTCAAGTAGAAATTCTGTCGCCAAACAACTAACAGTGTGTGCCGGCAGCAGTCCTTAAAATCCAGTATTACAGGTACATGAGACTTAAGAACTGTATGTCTCAGGGTGATGGGCGCAGTCCAGCTCAATACTTGTGATGAAACGCATCTGTTTCAGGCCCCGGTTACCTCTAGATATCATGTGGGCCTCGTGGAAGTTCCCAATACTATATATATTATAGGTATCTAAAAATATTTAAGCCTTGCGTGTCTTGAAATAACGATTAAAAAATGTGAGAGTAATTTTCACCTATTTTATTACGGACTAGTTAACTCAATATTTGAAATGTCCTCGTTGGATGAGCAAGGGACCCCGACCCCGAGATCCTGTATTTGAGTATGTGGGCTGCCTACGAAAATTTATTGGATGGTTCTGAAATTTGTTTTCGTACATATCATACAAACGAGGTTATTTGTGATCCATCGCCTTAGTTCAAATTGTAGTGATAAAATACTTGTGATAACAAGTGAGAGGCTGGTAAATAAATAAATATCTTTGAGTTTGACAATTTCCGAAAATTTTGTTACAGAAGTTGATAAGACAAAGTATATTCATCTCTATATTTATTCAGCGATACGGAAATCTTAAATAGTTTAATCTAAGGTATAATTATACTGCAGAGATAAGTAGGTTTCTGAATTTTAAAAGATTTAAAAAAATATTTGGGTAAAAAATCTCTTCTTAATCTAAGATTCGTGAGAAATTACATAGATATGTCAGAAGAAATCCACTACGGTCACGGTCACACGGCTGCCAATCCAGATTGGTCTAGTATATCTAGTCTAGTATATAGTACTTGCCTTTTCTTTCAGCTATATCTCCTTCGCTTTCTTGCTGCTGTGAATCCTAGTTGTGAAGGAAGATTTTTTATTAGTGGACTTTGGACCATCTCCATCCGATGACATGACACCTACATATACGATATACACATGGTTATGAATATTAAGCGACTATTGAACTGAATACTTGAGTTAAATGAGTGCTTGAGCGTTTATAATGTTAGTACCATAAAAAATAAAGTTACCGTCACTGAGATAATGTAAAATTACATTTTATACATGTTTCTGTGTCCAGAGTTCCAGATTCTTTGTCGGAAAAACAATATCTTGTTGGACCCGTGGAGCAACCTCATTAAGAAATCCACAAAGATAGATTTCAAAGTGGCGTTTTTACTCACATATACCAACAAGGCAGCTTTATGTTATATGTGTGAAACAACGCATTTGTCAAACTAAACTCTCATTCACGCGTTGTCTACATTATTTTAGCGTCGTTACGAAAACTCTTCGTTGTAACTGCTGCCATATTTCAGAGCACGGCAGTATTGTAAATGAGCTGGAGCATAATTACATTGACAAATGCTGAGCACTCCACCAGCTGGTGACAAGTGGGCTTGAGTTTTTTAAGAGCGACTCTGAGGGGGAAGGCAGACGGGATACTATATAGAGTGAAATATCTACGATTGCATGTAACATGTTTATAAACATATTATAGGTAAAAAGTGGTTGTATTTTTTATGGAAAAGATCATAAATTTCTTAGGTACCTATATATATTTATAAAATTGATGTAATTGATGTAGGCATTTAATTTAATCTAATATAACTAAAAATTTATCATCCATTAAGAAACATGGGATATGTGTATTAAAATGAATCACTTAACGCTTAATGATTACATATTTTTCAAATTAGTAGACTTCCTCTGCCAAAACCATTTTTTTTACCGGCGGTATGACTTTATTAAACAAAATACTATGAACTATATACAAAAATAAAGCTACTACAATAAAAACATTTAGACAACCTATAAGTCTTAGCAGACTCATAGGCAGTCCAAATTAGTTGAAGTTTCTTCCATATTATTAGCTATTCAAATCTTTAAAGCAATACGCATATCAAAGTATAATTTTTCTTTACATTTGAGTAGTGTACACAAGAAATTGACATAAAGGCAGAATTAAAAAAAAATACCTTTAGCATAATGTCAACACCATATTTAGTCCATTGAAGATAGTTAAAAAATCTAAATTTATATAAAACCAGTTACATGTTTACTTTTCAATTTTCCATTAGAAACTAAATAATATGAACCGGCTTGTATCAGTTTTTAAGTTTAAGTTTAAGTTATTTAGTTCGCCTAATATATATCATATACTAATAAAAGGGACCTGCTAACAATGGTACGATCAACGAAATTGTTTGATAATTAATACTATATTGGCCCTAAGTTTGCTGTAGCTTTAAACTACCATACAACTCCTTTGACATATTAGTTTTACTTGAGATTAACAATTCTCCTGTAGGTATATTTTCATTTTCTGTAGTCCGAGTAATCATTATATTGAGTTGAAAATAAAATAATCATCAAATATTTTCTACCACCAAGCAGGAATTTTCGCATTACTGTGTTCTGGTTTAAAGGGTATGGGTACCGGTGAAATTACAAGCACATACGACTTGACAACTTAATGTCTCAGGGTGATGAGCGCAGTGCAGTTCGTCTGCTGACTTCTGACGAAATACATCTGTTATACGCAGATATTACCGCTAAATATCAGGTAGGCCTCGTGTTGTTCCATAAAAATTCCGTCACACATCATAATACTGACGAATAAATGCCGTGCCAACAGCGGACGGTACATTGGAGCCGCGCGCCGCTCGATGATAACGGGATCTCATACTCGTATACATATAAGTACATCGGCGCGCAAGCAGCTCAACGCCGCCGCCCGGCCGCCGGCCGATCTAACGTCAGTCCGTAACAAACGCTTACGCGACGCGGAGCCCACGACGCTCTATGCAATTTCAACCTCATGCGCATTGTTTACTTTTTACGTCTTCATTTTATAACTGTCATTCTTATTTCATTTCTTTGCTTAATCACTGCTTACATCGCCTTCTTATATAAAATAAATGTGGACTGTGTATTGGTGTCAATAAACATTAGTTGTGAAGTGTACGGATTTATTTCTTTGGACTATCACCACCACCTCAACTGGTAACTACTACACTCCATCTTCCACAACTGGTGACCCCGACTGAAACGCCGTAAGAATACCTAAGCCGTATATATTTTATGAAAATGAGTGACAGTTCAGACGACACAGTAAACTCGCAAAATGGCGCTGCAGCCGCACCTCGCCGCTGTCGTCGATCGGCTGAGCGCGTTTCCACTGCACCATCCGAGATTTGTCGGGTCGGTGTACGAGTACCACCTTTTTGGCCTGAAGAGCCAGAAATATGGTTTGCGCAGATAGAAGGACAATTTGCGATCACAGGCATTACATCTGACGCGACAAAATTTAATTACGTCATTGGACACCTGGACCCGCAGTACAGCAAGGAAATTAAAGACATAATCATATCTCCGCCGGAAAATAACAGGTATGACAAATTAAAGTCAGAGCTGATTAAACGGCTTTCTGCCTCAAAGGAGAAGAAGGTTCACCAGCTCCTCATGCACGAAGATCTTGGGGACAGGAAACCTTCACAATTTCTGAGGCACCTTCAAAGCCTGGCCGGTTCTAACGTACCTGAAGATTTCCTGAGGACTATTTGGAGCAGTCGTCTACCTAGTAATATCCAAACCCTGTTGGCTTCTCAACCCCAAAGTAGCCTTGAAACTTTGGCTGATCTGGCTGACCGCGTTCAGGACATCGTGATGCCCGCACGACAAATTTCAGCTACGTCATCATCAGCACCAGGTTCCGTTATCGAATCAATGGCTAGCGAGATTGCAGAATTGAAACAAGCTGTGAAGGCCCTGACACTGCAGCTAGGAAGACAGCCCCGTGCTCAGAACCGCTCCAGGAACAATACCAGCACTGGACGCAGTCGTTCTACATCCCGCTCAAACTCAGCGTACCGCAAGTATCCTCTCTGTTGGTACCATTCTAAGTATGGCGCTAAGGCATCAAAATGTCAAAAACCTTGCGATTTTGGCATGGCGGGAAACGCACAGGGCGGTCGATAATGGCGACGTCTGATTGCCCTCTCTCCACTGGTCGCCTTTTCGTCACCGACCGCAGCTCGAAGGTACCATTCCTTGTGGACACCGGAAGCGATCTCTGCGTTTTCCCTCGAACTGCGCTTCGTGAACGACGAGAGAAGACAACCTACCAGCTGTCAGCCGCCAACGGAAGCGCCATTAATACCTTTGGTTACATTCAGCTTAATCTGAATATTGGCCTCAGGCGTAATTTCCCTTGGAATTTTCCCTTTGAATGTAGTTGCAGATGTAACCAAAGCTATTATTGGCGTCGACTTTCTAAATTTCTATAATTTAACCGTCGATATTCGTAACCGCCGCTTAATAGATAATACCACATCATTGTCAGCTACAGCTCTTATTGATAACAATGTAGACACTGTTTTGTCTGTTAAGGTTTTGACTGGAGATACGCAATATCACGCGATTTTGAATGAGTTCCCCGAAATCTTGCGACCCGCTGGCACACCACGCGTTATCAAACATAACACGAAACACCACATACGTACCACACCTGGCCCGCCTGTTTCTTCTGCCCCTCGTAGGTTAGCTCCTGATAAGCTGAAGATTGCACGTGATGAGTTCCAGCTCATGTTGGATAATGGTACTGCACGTCCATCGGATAGTCCCTGGTCTTCGCCTCTTCATTTAGCGCCGAAGAAGGACAACGGCTGGCGCCCTTGCGGAGACTACCGTCAGCTCAACGCTCGAACCATTCCGGACCGCTATCCGATTCGTCATATCCACGACTTCACGCAGAACATTTCTGGTTGCAAGGTCTTCAGTACCATCGACCTGGTGAAGGCTTTTAACCAGATTCCAGTCTGCGAGGAGGATATACCCAAAACTTCGATCACCACACCGTTTGGAATGTTTGATTTTCCATTTATGACATTTGGATTAAGAAATGCAGCTCAAACGTTCCAACGGTTTGTGGATGAGATGATGCGCGGCCTGGACTTCACCTATTGCTATTTGGATGACTTCCTGGTCTTCAGCAGGGATGAACAGGAACACAAAAACCACCTACGGCAAGTTTTTGAAAGACTTCGTACCTATGGCATGGTTATCAATGTCTCCAAATGTGTTTTCGGTGCTCCTGAAATAATCTTCCTTGGTTATTCAATATCTGAGAGCGGAACCAAACCTTTGGACGATAAAGTACAAGCCATACGCGATTTTCCCCCACCTAAGGATGTAAGGACCCTCAGGCGATTTTTGGGCATGGCCAACTTTTATAGGCGATTTTTGCCGAATGCCGCTCAAATACAAGCGCCTCTCAACGCCTTACTTGTGGGGGGTGTCAAAGGCTCCACACCAATCCATCTCACCGAAAATGCTCTGAAGGCTTTCCATGAGACCAAGGAAAGCCTCTCCAATGCAGCTCTTCTGGCACATCCAGATTGCCATTCCAAGCTTGCATTGGTTACAGACGCATCGGACGTGGCCATTGGCGCTGTCTTACAACAGCTCCAAAATGATGTGTGGCAGCCACTAGCTTTCTTTTCGCGAAAACTTAGCCCGAGCCAACAAAAGTACTCACCGTATGATCGCGAACTTTTGGCGATCTACGAAAGTATCAAGTACTTCAGGCACATGGTGGAAGCGAGGCACTTTACTGTCTATACCGACCACAAACCTCTATGCTATGCATTCCACGAGAGGAAGCATAGCTGTTCGCCTAGACAGTTCAGGCATTTGGACTTTATATCCCAGTTCACGACCGACTTGAAGCACATTTCCGGCAAGGACAAT
The DNA here is from genome assembly GCA_963854805.1 of Plagodis dolabraria. Taxonomy (NCBI): domain Eukaryota; kingdom Metazoa; phylum Arthropoda; class Insecta; order Lepidoptera; family Geometridae; genus Plagodis; species Plagodis dolabraria. Next base: position 28,587,964 of record OY978448.1, on the reverse strand, counting down.
GTCGTAGCCGACACTTTAAGTCGTATCGATGAACTGGAAGCTCCAATATGCCTAGCCAAGCTTGCCAATAGCCAGGAAAGTGACGCAGAACTTGCTCAATATTTGGCAGATGGATCCTCTCTTCGTCTCAAAAAGATGGAATATCCTGGGTGTCGCATACCTTTGTTCTGTGACATCAGCACACCGACACCCAGGCCTTTCGTCACAAGAGAGTTCCGAAAGCAAGTATTTAAAAGCATGCACTCACTTAGTCATCCCGGTGCTACCGCGTCAGCCAAACTGGTTGCCGCGAGATTTGTATGGCCCGGAATTAGAAGAGACTGTCGTGAGTGGGCACGTACTTGCCTAGCATGTCAACGCGCAAAAGTAAGTCGTCATGTGTCCGCCCCTTTAGGCACTTTCGAATTACCACGTGAACGTTTTAAAAAAGTCCACATAGACCTGATTGGCCCTCTTCCCATTTCGCAGGGATACAGGTACTGCCTGACGGCTATAGACCGATTTACTCGGTGGCCGGAAGCCATACCCATTCCCGACATCACTGCGGAAACGGTGGCGAAAGCCTTAATTTCCAGATATGGTTGCCCCACAGATATTGTGACAGATCGCGGTCGTCAATTTGAGTTCGCACTGTTCCAATATCTGGCGAAAACCATCGGGTTCCAGCACAGAAGAACCACCGCCTATCATCCAGCATGTAATGGTTTGGTGGAGAGATTTCACCGCCAACTCAAATGTTCTATTACATGCCACGCCGATCAGAACTGGACTGAAGTATTACCTCTGGTGTTATTAGGCATTCGTAGTGCCTATAAAGAAGACTTACAAAGTTCTTCGGCGGAGCTGTTGTATGGCGAGCCTCTGAGACTTCCTGGAGAGTTTTTCGATCCAAGCGTGCCATGTACATCTGACATGTCAGATTTTACTGCGCGTCTACGCTCATTTTCCGAAAAACTCAAACCAATCCCAGCGTCTCGCCATAGCAACCAAAAAGTATTTGTGTTCAAGGAGCTCTCTACTGCCGAACACGTCTTCCTTCGTGAAGATGCTTCGCGTGCCACATTTCAACCCGCCTATACAGGTCCATATAAAGTACTTGAGAGACGAGATAAATATTTCAAGCTCCTAATCAAAGGAAAGCCTGTAACTGTCTCCCTGGACCGACTAAAACCTGCGTTCATATTATCCGACGCCAAGGAATTGTCAGGCGAAACATTTCAGTATCCACCCATTGAACACCATACAAATAATACACCAGATCGAACACCTGACGATGTTACTACACAGGCACCTAAAACCACACGTTCTGGACGAATAGTCCGCTTACCAGATTTTTATCGCCCCTAACCAGGTCTCTGGGGGGGAGTGATGTGGCCTACTCCCACATAATAACGTGCCGTTATTTAATACAAACTTATTAAATATATATAACTTCACACTCACATTCACAACATTCAATAATAAACACCACTATCTATATTATATTATTTATATTGTATACACAGTTCCTAATATTTATATATGTACAAGTAATATTTATAATTAATTCAATTAATATTCTACACTTAATTATTATACATTCATTAGAATAACACAAACATAATACTCACGAATAAATGCCGTGCCAACAGCGGACGGTACATTGGAGCCGCGCGCCGCTCGATGATAACGGGATCTCATACTCGTATACATATAAGTACATCGGCGCGCAAGCAGCTCAACGCCGCCGCCCGGCCGCCGGCCGATCTAACGTCAGTCCGTAACAAACGCTTACGCGACGCGGAGCCCACGACGCTCTATGCAATTTCAACCTCATGCGCATTGTTTACTTTTTACGTCTTCATTTTATAACTGTCATTCTTATTTCATTTCTTTGCTTAATCACTGCTTACATCGCCTTCTTATATAAAATAAATGTGGACTGTGTATTGGTGTCAATAAACATTAGTTGTGAAGTGTACGGATTTATTTCTTTGGACTATCACCACCACCTCAACTGGTAACTACTACACTCCATCTTCCACACCAGGGTGTTATCCTGGGGTGGGAGTTCAAGTCCCGCTAGATTTTATTTTTTTCGATTCGAAAAAGTTCAAATTATCACTTCCCAATAAAGGCCATCAGTCAGTTATAAAAACAATGAAAGAAAGTCATGAAATCCTGGCAAGATAACACAAAACCGTAAAATTGTCACAAAGGAGATAAGAGATCTTAGTGTTAACTCTAGTTAATCTGCCAACCTGATTAATAAGAGTACCTACGAGACAGCTGAGCTGGAATCTCCGTTATTAATACGCAGCAATTCTAATGAGCTAATGAAGCAATTACGGTTTCCGCCCCGAGGGAAATTTGACTTAACTTGAAATCGTGTTTATTCTTATTATCGCCATCATACCATTGTTTTAGGGTGGACTACGAGTAAAAGGACCGGGGAGGTGTTAAGTTAACGGCAGTAAATGAAAATTGTTAACTTCAATAATGCTAGTGTATAGAATCACAAAAAACTCCGCGTCTTTAAACTTTGAAGGGTGTAAGGCATATTAAACACCTACATTTTGCTAGACATGCGAACATATGGGGGCGATTCTATTGCCATCTACGGGTCACAGTTACTGACTGTTATAATATTATATTTACAATTTTTTAGACCATGTTTCTCCTCGAGCGAATATCAAACCCGCGTACCTTAATTTTATACACCGGATGCCTCAAGAATTTTGCTCTCCAGGATAGGACAGGATAGCTCTTCTGTGCCGAATATTATGTTTGTATTACTTTAACCTTGATAGGTGAAGGTTAAAATAATACAAGCATTAAATCTCCGTGGAGTGCTGGGTTAGTCTCCGTAGACTGCCGGGTTAGCAGCAGCGCCTTCTAAAGAACTGCCGTCTTACACTGCGATATCCAAGCCGCCTGACAAGCGTGGGGATTATGGCAAACACCCCCTAAATAGGGGAGGCTGTGTTGACCTTGATAAGGTATGGTAGGACCTTCAACCAGAGTTCATCTGTTTAAAAGAAGTGCTTTTTTCAACACTTAACTTTCGTAATAATGTCGTAATATTGCGAAATATTACTACAAAAGTTACGTTATTAATTTTTCAGAAAATCCCAATACAATTTCCGAACAGGGGATCAGGCCCACGACCTCGAAACTCAAAACTAACGCTTCTACACACTAAAACGAGGAATGATGCTGATGGGAACGTTTTTTCATTACCAATATGCTTAGCTTTTTATTACAATCTCCTCTAAAAGCAGTGGTGATGTGGTAAACAGTAAACTAAGATGGGAACTGTCTCTGCAGGGCAACGTGCTGGATATTAGCTTTATACCATTGGTTGGCTATAGATTTTCTACTTAAGGTGGTAGGAACCAAGCAGATGCGATTGCGCAATGATTCCCTGCCACCACGCAAAGTATGTTCAAAGTATTTGGCGCATTTATTATTATATATAGGTTTATATAAGCTCTTAGGTACACGAAAAACAAACAACTAAGTAGATATTACTTGAAAGATGCTGATGGGAACGTTTTTTCATTACCAATATGCTTAGCTTTTTATTACAATCTCCTCTAAAAGCAGTGGTGATGTGGTAAACAGTAAACTAAGATGGGAACTGTCTCTGCAGGGCAACGTGCTGGATATTAGCTTTATACCATTGGTTGGCTATAGATTTTCTACTTAAGGTGGTAGGAACCAAGCAGATGCGATTGCGCAATGATTCCCTGCCACCACGCAAAGTATGTTCAAAGTATTTGGCGCATTTATTATTATATATAGGTTTATATAAGCACTTAGGTACACGAAAAACAAACAACTAAGTAGATATTACTTGAAATTTGTGAGATTGAAAATATTTGTATATCATTATTATTATTTTAATAATAATTATTAATTTTTTTTCTTATAGGTGTCTAAATGCTTTTATTGTAGTAGCTGTAGTGTTGTATATAGTTCATAGTATTTTGTTTAATAAAGGATTAGTAAGTAATATATTATTATTATTTTTATTATTATTATTCATTCCTTTATCTTAAAGGTCAAATAATGGATTAATACTTCATTAAGGGCAAATAATAGAACTAATACACACTTAAAACGTGATATAAGTATTTGAAAAGATTGCCATTGATTCCTGATATCTCAAGGCCTCGAACTTCATAGTTATTATATCAATATATAAACAAATTTTACGAATATTTTATGCGATATCGAATAGAATACAATAAAAACGTGGATGTTATGGTAGTACTTCGACTGGGTTTATACTTTCCGGGTATGTTCTTTATGTTTATTACGAACGGTCACACATGCTTGCTATTGGTCTGGCCGCCTCGCGAACCGTGTCAAGGTCCGAGGAACAAATAGGTAAACATAAGTGCTTTTATTATGTATTTATTTTCTCATGAATAGGTATACAGAGCTCTAAGAACATGAATTGTTGACATGAATGTAACTTTTACATTTACCCACTGAGTTTCGAACGCACCCTATAATATTAAAACTGACATCACACATTCCTATTGGCTATAAATTCCTAATCTGATCCCAACGGCTATAGAGATAGATCAATTTGACTTTCCTAATTGGCTTTGGACCTCGGTCCGAGCGCTGCATCGGAACCACGAAAATGGCGGCAAATAGCCAAATAGTGGCGAAGATTGTACTAAATTGCCCCATTTGAGGAAGCTGAGGTTTCCCCGAAACTAGTTTTCCAATAGACTGCCTGATGTCGGAGTTTAGTTGATATACCTAATAGATAGGTTGTACACCTGATTGAATGATAGAACAAGGAGCTTGTAACAAGTGAGCTATTCATTTCTAATTCAATGTATCTGTTATGTAACTACAGAAACAATATTATACCTATGAATTTACATTTATATAAGAAGTACTGTATTGACTGCCTTCTGCAAGCATAGCTTTGAATTCCTAAGATCCTGGGTTCGATTGCCGCACGAAAAGATCAAAAGCCTTTCTAACAGAACATTATTTTGCCAATACGGAGTAGGCCCTAATTTTATACTTTAGTTACACTTATTCCGTTTACAGCAGATATTACAAAGTCAGTGGAGTCTCATTAACAGAGCTTGGTATTACCAAGTTTGTAACAGAACCCTAAAAGTAGAAAATTGACGCGCATAGCTTGCATATCATTACATCATCTTAGTGGCAAAGGAGATTATGCACCCTATGTATATTGCTCAGCTTCAAGTTAATAAAGAAGCCACGTTTTTATTGTATTCTATTCGATATCAAATTTGTTTATTTATTGACATAATAACTATGAAGGCCGAGGCCTTGGGGAATCAGGAATCAATGGCAATCTTTTCAAATACTTTTATCACGTTATAAGTGTGTATAAAGTATTCCCGTGGGGTGCCGGTTAAAACGCTACTCTTTGGGTGGCCTCTTGACCACAAAGCCTTGACCAAAAAGTTCTGGTTGTTATGATGATTATGAATGTGTACTATACTAGCAACGGTTCGCACTTACACCCACGTAGTAATTGAATAAAAGTGATTACGATCAAATAATATTCCATGTTAGACATTGTAGATCACAGTGATAAGAAGCAATACTTAGCACCTGCACCACCTTCCACTTAGCAACCAGCATCGTCTTCGCCAAGGCGGCCCACGGGTTGTGCAAAGGGCTCCTCTCCCCACCGCAAGAATCACGTCTCATGTCACGGCCAGCACCACGATCTAACTGCGTGAACTCACCAGATGAATGGCATCGGACCTTGGGTGCCCGAAACGTATTAAAAATAGCGACTACTTTTGATATGTAGGCGATAGTTCTATGCAGCATGGTACAATGGTTTTTTTTTTCTGCGCGGGTAGGAGAGTATAAAACATCTATAAAATTTTGTCTGAGTAAATTTATTTAAAAATAATAAGTTAATCTTCTCCTGTATGTCTAAATTTAATGTATAATTAAAATCTAGTACAAAATACTTGCCAGTGGGTGTTATCTTTATCATATAGTCACTTCACACAAAATTAAACTGAGATAATTATACTGGTATTCATTGCACACACTTCGATTTCAATATGGAGGCAGTACAGCATTCAATGGCCCAACTCCAGCAGTTATTTATGCAGCGGATGGATGCTTATGAAGGTGAGCTTCAAGTTGCAACTCCTTCAACCAAGGTAAACAACTTGGCATCAGACTTTACTGCATTCCGCTCCTTTATTATGACAGCTATTCAATGCCTTCAAGATCAGGTGGCCATGCTTGTTCAACAGCAGGATTCCATGGACATGCGTAGTCGTCGTAAGATCCTGCTGCTACATGGCGTTGTGGAATCCAAGGATGAAGATACTGCATCAGTGGTAGCCAGGGCCGTAGCAACTCACACGAAGTTAAGTGTTACTGTCGAGGATATCAGCCGCTGTCACCGAATGGGTCGTGCGTCCACTCCTGATAAACCCAGACCAATCCTGTTCAAATTGCGTACGTTGGAGATTAGAAACAAGATATGGTTCGCAAAGACGGGTTTAAAAGGATCAGGTTTAACTCTATCTGAGTTTTTAACTAAAACACGGCATCAAACATTCATGGTGGCTCGCCAAAGATATGGCATTGACAAATGTTGGACGAAAGACGGTTTCGTGTTCTTATCGGGTGCTGACGGAATACGACATCGTATCAGCTCTCTTGCAGAGCTCGATAAGATTGGTGGAACGGAAGCACCGATTCCAGTGCATGATGCTCCCAAGGAGTCGATAGCTACAACCAAGCCGAGACGAGCTGCTTCCAAAAAGCGATGACATTACTGCTTCAATCTCTTCTTGATGGTATAATTAGTACATAATTTTGTTTACAATATAGTTTGTTCGTATTTGGGTATTTGGTACCCTATGTATGTCTTCTAATTTTATGCACTTTACGTAGGTAGTTAATATGTAGCTTTTGTCCTTTTTACATCATTCTAAATAATTTTACTACCTTCTCGTATCAAAACAGTTTTGTTTGACATTTGTTTTGACGTTGAAGTTTTTTATTTCACATCAAACCATAGAGTTTATCACCAACCATAGAGCTTATCACAAACAATAGCTTATTCTGTTCAAGCCTGGTGACAAAATGACATAAATATAATTAACTCATATTGTCATAACATAATTTACAGTTTATTATATGCATATATATGTCTGATGTGGTTAGTTTGTGTCTATGGGTTGGTGTTTTAATTCATTTTTTCTTCTCTGGGTAAAAACAAATATTAGTATTCGTGTGTATTGTGCGTGTTTGTTGAATGTATTCTTTGACCTACTTGATACCCAACTGGCAGGTGGATATTTATAAAAAACCTCTTATACTAATATATTTAATTATAATTATTTGTAAGTATATATTTAGTATATATAAATATATTTATTAGTATATTATATTATAATATATATATCTCATATTAAGAAATATGTTAAACTTATTTAAAAACGCGGATGATAGTGATAGTGCTGAAGTATTTGTCATTGTCTTCTAACAGCTCCCTTAGTGACCAGAGTTTCGAAAGCATTCCAACGCTTAACGATACTCTCGACGCACAGTTTTCTGATGTACCGAAGAATTTTAACGTGATTCATATCAACGCGCAAAGTATTCCGGCACATTATCCCGATATGCAGGCATCTCTAATTCACAAAAATATTCACGCCATAATAGTCTCTGAGACATGGTTCAAGCCGTGCTTACCCTCTTTATCATATTCCTTGCCCGGCTTTAACCTAATCCGAAATGATCGTAGTGACAGCCGTGGGGGTGGGGTAGCTATTTATCTTAGATCACATATTCCTTTCTCAGTAGTCAGTACCTCATCCCAACCGCCTATATCAAATGCTGGTGAGCATCTTTTTGTAGAGGTTCTTCTTTCACATAATAAAATCTTACTCGGAGCCTATTATAGCAACACTTCTTGTAATAATTACTTCTCATCATTTGAACAGATCCTTGAAGATCTTACCCCTTCATATATCCATACCATTATCATGGGTGATTTCAACACCTGTCTTCTCAAACGTGATTGTCGTACTTCTTCACTAGAAGCTGTCATTAATTCCTGCAACATGCATATTCTACCTCTAAATGCTACTCATCACTCCCCTAACTACTCTCCTTCACTTTTCGACTTGATTATAGTATCATCCACCCAGCATGTTGCTAAGCACGGTCAATGTTCCGCCGATGCCTTCTCGTATCATGATCTGATATTCCTATCTTACAAAATTCGTCCTCCTAAAGCAAAACCTAAAATCATACCTCAGCGCAATTTTAGTGGCATGGACCAGGTAGCATTTCTTAATGATGTCCATGTAGTCGACTGGTCTCCGGTATACGATGCAGTGACTGTGAATGACCAAGTTGCTATATTCAACTCCTTATTAACACAGTTGTATGATAAGCATGCCCCTCTTCGAGCTATAAAATTACAGCACCTTCCAGCTCCTTGGCTAACCAATGATATAAAAGTGTTAATGCATAAAAAAGTTGTCACTAAAAGTAAATACAAGCGTAGACCATGTGATGAAAATAAAGCTGTGTATGTTAAATCTCGCAATCACTGCAATATGGTGTGTAGGGATGCTTTACGCCACCATGTTCACAAATCTGTAGCTAACGAGGACCCTGCCAAAGTCTGGAAATTTCTCAGGTCATTGGGCATAGGTAAATCACGACAAGAGTCTATTCCAAATGATTTAAATATCAATTCTCTCAACCAACATTTCTCTTCGTCATCTGATATTAACATCTCAGATAAAAACAATACCTTACGTTACCTTTCAACTTTACCGACTCCCGACCATTCTCCATTTATTTTTAACCAACTATCCGCTTGTGATGTTAAGAAGAGCGTAATTTCAATCACTTCTAATGCTGTTGGTGTTGACGGCATAAGTCGTAACATGGTTATGCCCATACTAGATGTTATACTTCCTGTTCTCTGTCATATTTTTAATAACTCTGTCTCTGATGGAGTATTTCCCTCAATTTGGAAAGACGCTCAAATTATTCCCTTGGCTAAAAAATCAAACCCTAAATCTTATTCCGATTATCGACCCATTTCAATCCTTCCATTCCTGTCAAAAGTGCTCGAGCGTCTTATCTACAACCACATTAGCAAATTCTTAACTAGTAACAGACTTTTAAACCCTTTTCAATCTGGCTTTCGACCTGGGCATAGCACAGTAACTACTCTCATAAAAATTACTGATGATATCCGTCTTGGAATGGACAATGGCGAAGTTACTGTATTAACTCTTTTAGATTTTAGCAACGCATTCAACACTGTGAATTTTGACATTCTTCTTGCTCTCCTTAGCTCAATTAACATTTCTCCAACGGCAGTTGATTGGTTTCGCAGTTATCTGTACGGGCGCAGGCAGCGTGTTCGCCTTGAAGATGAATACTCTTCCTGGTGTAGCACGACCGCAGGCGTCCCGCAAGGTGGCGTCTTATCTCCTTTATTATTTGCTTTATTTATTAATTCGATTTCTCACAACCTCACTTCTTCCTACCACCTATATGCAGACAATCTACAGATTTATTCTAAGGCTCCAGTGAATAAACTACCTGAAGCCATTCAGATTGTTAATGCTGATCTTGATCGCATAGCTAATTGGAGCAATTCTTTTGGGTTACAAGTAAATCCCATTAAGACACAAACAATAGTTATTGGTAGCTCAAGATTAATGTCAACAATAGATTGGGTATTACTTCCTCAAGTTTTCTTTGGTGGTATTGCTATTCCCTTTAGTAGCTCTGTAAAGAATCTTGGAATAACAATGGATCGCTATATGAGGTGGGATCAACAGTTACAAATTACCAGTCGCTAGCTATTTGCCGCAGCAGGATCCTTAAAAAGGTTGCGCAACTTTCTTCCAACAGCCACTAAAATTGCATTAGCTCAATCTCTATTACTTCCAATTCTTGACTACGCTGATGCCTGCTATCTCGATCTCACAGAGGAACAGCTAGATAAACTTGAGCGTCTTCAAAATTTTTGTATTAGATTCATATTTGGTTTACGCAAATATGATCACGTCTCTCAGTTTTGTTCTAAGCTCAATTGGCTGACAATACGTTTTCGCCGGAATGCTCATATTCTTAGTCTCCTTTACAATATATTGTTTAATCCTACATCCCCGCGCTATCTCAAGGAACGTTTTGATTTCCTTCACTGTTCTTCATACACTTTAAGGTCATCAGAAAATCTTACACTTGAAATCCATCCTCATACTAGTTCGTTCTATAGCAAATCTTTCACCATTCAGGCTGCTCGCTTGTGGAATTCTCTTCCTGTATCTATCAGACAAGCACCGACTCTCAGAATGTTCAAGGATCAAGTTAAAAAGTTTTATTTGTCCAATTAATTTTGCACTACATTTTTGTCAATGTCTAGGCTTTGTATGGGATAATATTATGATATGTATGTGTATCTTTATATAATTTATTTATTAATATATATATACGTATATATGTATATATATATCATTATCTATTTATGTATGTTGATATGTGTATATATTTATGTATATATTTATTTATGCGTATATATATTATGTATTTATTTATTTTAAAAACTTACATCTTATTTTTATACATTTGTTTAGAAACTATAGTAAAATTCGTTTTATTTTTTAAATATTTTTATGAATTTGTACTTTTTTCATTGTTAATTGTTAGACTACACCCGCCCCAACTGTTTTGTTTATTCAACTCCATCCTAAGGTTGCCTGGTAGAGATCACTTTTAGTGATAAGGCCGCCCATTGTAACACTATGTTATTATTATTTAATTAAATGTTATGATGTAAACTTTAATATTTTATTTTATATAATAAAGAGTTTTCTATCTATCTATCTACAACAAAATAGGTTTAGTCGATTCAGCTTGAGGCAGTAAAAACAAACTTTCATATTAACAAGGTTAGTGTGTAAAAAATAATCACTAAAATACATTAAATTAATATAATGCTAGTGTTTTAACATGGTTTGGTTATCTTTATACCCATAGTATTATCCCACAAACTGTTTCAATAAATAAGTAATTTATACAACGTATTGTCTCAGTATAATAATATAAAGTTGGTAGGCCCCAACTAGGTGGACTGACGATATCGTAAAAGTCAAAGGTAGCCAATGGTTACAGGCGGGTAAAACCCATTTTTGTAGCGTTCTATGGGAGAGACTTTTGTTCAACAGTGGATGTCTTCCAGCTGATGATAATGATGATGATATATCAATAGAACTTTTACACGTCGTTACTCCTAAAGGGTAAAAAATCTAAAATTAGTATGTGTTTTATAGTTTTATTGCATTCACTGTCACTTTTCAGTTTCGCGTGAATACACAATCGAATCTTTTTATGCCCCATTCACACTGTAATGTTTTTGAAATGTCACTAAACAAGGTTATTTTCACCTTTAACTCTAAAAAGTTAAATCCACAAGTGTCAAGCCGCGCTAAAAATGTTATTAAAATAAAACACCAACTTACTTATCTCACGGCTTGTTTTACCAATTTACATATTTATATGCATATGTATAATAAAACAAAGCAAACGTAAATCTTTAGAAAATTGATTTATTTACTTGAACTAAAGGAAATGTGAAAGTTTTAAAGAACCATTTTGTCATGTCCAAGTTTTTCTCTAGCACCACAAATAGTGTCACATATATCAAACATGAATAAAATTATTGAGATCCACATAAAAACCAAAGTCATCCTAAAATCGATGAAGCTTTTAATCTAAGACATCTTACAGCAACATCAATCAAGATAACAACACAAATTGACAGTCGATCAAGACAATCAAACTCTTTCAAGCTTCGCGCCATATTTAAGGAGACGACGCCTTCTAAAAACCTCTAAAGATCTACTTTGTTACACAAGGCGGATTTTACAGTCGCTGGTTTGTACTTCGATTTATAAACGAGCTATTCATTCTACAAACTGTCTTTTCTTCTACCGTTTAAATATAAACCCTGAAGGAGTCAACCTATGGTTGACGTTAGATTGTGAATTCAGAGTTCTTGATTTCGCGGTCGAGTGCTCGGACAAACCAAGAATGGACAATAGCCATGTTGTGTTGGGTAAGTTTCTTCCAATATTCATAAATTTCTGCTTTTTTCTGTTGATGTCATAAAATGTTATAGAGACCCTTGGTGCGAAACGAAGCAGCCAATTATTGAAGACTAAAAGAAAATTAAAAATTTGTTAAATTATAATAACACCTCTTTCATTTTTAAATGTGACTAATTGGTTACTCATCTTTTTTTTATTCCGAGTTATTTTCTATTTAATGGCGCTAGTCCGTTAGTCTTTGTTTCTCTCTAGAATACTACATTCTATTCGGGATCCAGATGTCATCCGTAGCGCAAGACACTTTACTAGCCCCTTCCTGTGAATATTAATTTCACATTTTCACACACAATTTCTTTCTTATGTAATTCACTAAATATATTATTATAATTACTTTATAAAGTTATTCGCCTACTTATCATTGTAATTGTTTACTTTTATTAACTACTTACAATTTATATAATACAATTTTATACATTTTAATAGACCTCTTAATATAGACACCTCATTAGGTAGGTTTCGTAAGATTGTAAAATTGAAATGCAGGTTTATTACTTAGATCGTTGCATTTGCGAAGTAATAAACGGATATTAAAGGCGGTATCTTTCCAGACAAGTCCTCAGTAATGCCCTCTAGAGGGGATTACTGAGCCTATTACTGATACCCATAATCATTACTACAAATGATGCCGTATAGCTTCCTTGTATCATTGTAGATAAACGGCATATTAAAACGCAGAATATTTGGCAGTCATCATTATTTCGGATTGCAATAGTAAAACAGTATAATCCTAATTAACCTCATAGTATTTATTGCGCAGAATGTTTTTCATTATATAATCCAATTAGACTTATAATCAACACTTGAAAATGTTTTGAAAATATAAAACTTTGTATAATATTTTCAAACGCGAATCTATAGAAGGGTGCTTTTGTCACACAGTTGAAGGACGCCTTTACTTTGTTTTATGGGAATACAAAAAGGACCAGCCGATTAACTTCCAAATAACGGAGATATTTGAAAACAAATACGGAAAACAGATATTCACAATACTATAATTTACTGGTTATATTATTAGTTCACAATTATGGATACAAATGAATCGTAACTACTTCTACTTAGATATTGCACACTACTGTTCAGTATCAGCCGGATTGTCCATTACTGAAAACAGCCGCCCCTAGTTTGGGAGAGGGGAGGTATGCAATTCCACGCTTGGCAGGCATCCTGGGGATCGCAGTTTTTTTTCGCATGGTGGAAGGGCATTTTTGCGAATGCCCGCCTGGCTAGCGACCACCCTCAAGTTGAAAATCTGTCGCCAAGCACCTAACGGTGTGTTCCGGCAGCTGTCCTTGAGAGCCAGTAATTCTAGGTTAAGCCTGCTATCACCTTCGACCACATCATCACTTACCATCAGGTGAGATTGTGGTCAAAGGCTTACACATCAGCAATAAAAAAAAAAAAAAAAGGAAACTCCCCTCTGAAGACACCTATGCTTAGAGAGACGGGCTAGCAAGCAGAAAATTGACTGTATATACATTATTTCTGGGATTAGTACCTAACTATACGAATACTGATTTGTATCTACAATAGGTACTTGCCTACATACGAATTTACATACGTATTAGTGCATAGTGAATAAGGACAGAAACAAACTAAAAATCAACACGTAACAGACAAGACAGTAACACTTACTCATCATCAAAATGAATTAGTTTCAAAGTAAAAGTTTGCTAGTATTGCCATGTCTGTTGGCACAATTGGCACCCGCATTTATTTCTTAAACTCCTTTTAGACTAATTTCACATGTCAATACTGAAAATCATCAACAACTGCTAAGTATTTTAAGATTGTATCTGGAAAGTAGTTGAACTGAGAAATTATAGTTGTGGAAGTATTCTTCAAAACCTTTTTACAATAAAAGAAATGAATCTTTACAAAATTACAAATTTACGAGCGAAAAAATTATAGTCATGTGCGGGATTCGAATCCGCGTCCATCCACCCCTTTAGCCGGGGTATGCTCTAACCAATTGAGCTAACATGACACAATGACTCATAACTGTAATTCTTGCTCTCGTTCTTCATGCAACCATCGTATTGGGATGGAGCGACACCTATAGTTCAACTTGTGTTGTACTACAAACAAGACCTATTTTGCAATTGGTTTTAAACTTGTAAATGATGACGCAACCTTATAATTTTAATATTGTTAAGTTTGCAATAACGCCTGCTAAGCGAATTACATTACAAAATTACAAATTTACGAGAGAAAAAATTATAGTCATGTGCGGGATTCGAATCCGCGTCCATCCACCCCTTTAGCCGGGATATGTTCTAACCAATTGAGCTAACATGACACAATGACTCATAACTATAATTCTTGCTCTCGTTCTTCAACCATCGTATCGGGATGGAGCGACACCTATAATTGGTTTTAAACTTGTAAATGATGACGCAACCTTATAATTTTAATATTGTTAAGTTTGCAATAACGCCTGCTAAGCGAATTACATTACAAAATTACAAATTTACGTGACAAATAATTATAGTCATGTGCGGGATTCGAATCCGCGTCCATCCACCCCTTTAGCCGGGGTATGCTCTAACCAATTGAGCTAACATGACACAATGACTCATAACTGTATTTCTTGCTCTCGTTCTTCATGCAACCATCGTATTGGGATGGAGCGACACCTATAGTTCAACTTGCGTTGTACTACAAACAAGACCAATTTTGCAATTGGTTTTAAACTTGTAAATGATGACGCAACTTTATAATTTTAATATTGTTAAGTTTGCAATAACGCCTGCTAAGCGAATTACATTACAAAATTACAGGTGGATGGACGCGGGTTCGAATCCCGCACATGACTATAATTTTTTCTCTCGTAAATTTGTAATTTTGTAATGTAATTCGCTTAGCAGGCGTTATTGCAAACTTAACAATATTAAAAGAAATGAATCTCTTTTTTTAAATCCAATATTCCAATAGCCATCATCGGTATTCGGTTAACCATCAGAACTTCGCCAGCCAGAATAATGGCCTACACTGAAGCGGAATAGGAATAATGAAAAAGAGTTTTAGATGAAAACCCTTAAATAATATTTTAAACCTGAGGTATCAAAATAAATAAACAAAAAAATATGTCACTGTTGTACAAAAAACTATAACTTACGATTTGATTAATCATAAGCAATGGCACTTTTCTCTTCGAAACTGAAGACTGTCGAGGGCCTATAGTCGTTCAGAGGGATACAGGGCGCAGGAAATACCTGACTTATTCAGAATAGGTAACGGTTCATTTTTGGTCCATAAACGGTGCGAAGATTATGAGCTGACTATAACTCTGGATAAAGTCACTTTTAATTACCAGTATCTGGATTTATTTACCGTTATTTACGAAGTAGTCTTCAACGGAACGCCAAAACTGAAATAAACCTGAAATTTATCGTTTCATTGTGTCACATTGTACCTAATTATTTTCGTTTATTTTTTTATACCAGAAAGGTAAAGGTTTGTCCCTTGTCTCATCTGGTGGAAAGTGACAATGTAATGTTGAATATACCTACCCGCCCGGAAAATACAAATTTACTCTGCATACGAGTCCCCTGATTGTATACAAGGTTATTGGTAAAATGATAACAACCTATTAGGGTTGCCTTCTGCTAGTCCTAACAAACATTGTGAGACACATTTTTTTGTTGTGAAAAAAAATATTTTTTTTGGATTTTTGAAATATTTTTTTTTCTGTCTTAAAGCGTACTCCGAGTCAAGAATGCCCGCCGCGGCAACACTGCACCGTGCTGTGCTCTGTTTGAATAGAGTTTTGAATATTTTTATCGAGCAAAGTAATAAAAAAAACACATTACAGGAACAAGAGACTTATAACAAAAGATGGTCCTCGTGCTGATTCCGTCAAAAAATATAAAAATTACAAAAAAAATATAATAATTTTTTTTTCAAAACTAAAAAAAATATCTCTATATGTTTGTTAGGTCTAGCAGAAGGCAACGCAAAGAAATTGTTAGTATTTTTAGAATAACCCTGTATATCAGGAAACAGAGACGCTGTAGAACAAATAACCGGATTTTTTAAAATCCATCTTGTTCCACAACTTCTTTCTTCCATTGGGTTACAACATGCTCATGATCTCGGCAAACGCATATGCTAAGACTACGTACGAAACACATTAAAATCTTCGACCACATCGTCACTTACAATCAGGTGAGATAGTGGTCAAAAGTTTATCCTTTGACCACTATCTACCTGATGGTAAGTCATGATTTTTGAAAAATGTTTTTATATGTGAGAGGTCAAAGGCACAACCCCAAAATGTTGTTGTAAAAGTAATTCTAAAAACAAATTTCTAGGACAGGGACACGCAACATGAATGCATTAAGCTTTCAATAACGTCCGAAGTCTAGGACATCAACTCTGGATTCCTATCGTCATGTACAGGAGGCAGGATGGACTGTGGTTCTTAAAAAATCGTCAGAATTCGGTTGTAATCGTTTTCAGTTTTAGACTCCTATAATATTCTTGATAAAATGAAATAAACCTGTTTTGGGTTTTTTGTATTAGAGAAACTGTTTTCTTATTTAATTTATAACTGTTACGCTAGCTTTTGACTACTATATCAAGTGACGGTAAGCGATGTCGAAGATATTTTTAAGGCTAACCTAGAACTATTGTTGGATCGTACCATTAGGTATTTGGCGACAGATTTTCTACTTCAGAGAGGTAATTTTGTCTCGTTTCCTCTCCGCTGAAGGAGATAATTTCGCAGGCGACTGGTAATGCCCATCGCATGCCTACGTGATGAGGGTTCTCGAAAGTAGGATCGGGATGTCCTCTAGATTGAATAAGCCCCGAGTCGAAAGGCTCTGGAAAATAGACTCTGGAATGCATTTGACGGAGTTATGAGAGAGTGAAAATCACCATCAGACTGGCCCTAGTAGGCAAATGCGCTGGGGGACACAAATGCGCGTCGAGCGATTCGCAACCCCCTTTGCAACTGTGCAATGTAGAGTATCGCAGAGTTTTAGTGGGTATGCTGGCCTTCTGGCTGTCACTCCCTCATAACTATCCTGCCACTCCTGGGACACTTGGTATCCCAATCCGACAAAAGATTCCTCTGGGATATAAATATAACTAAAATAAAGGTTTAGGTTTTCGCGATTATTACACATAGTAATTAAACAACTTTAAACGGTTTAATTGGCGTATATTTCGGCCTACGGTATACGGGTATACGGGCCAAAAACAGCAAAATAAATGAAATATGCGCGATTTAACCCGTTTAAAGTTGTTTAATTACTATAAAATAAAGGTTGTTTTGTGGCAGTAGTGCATTGAAAAATTAAAAAATCAATAGGATTATTGTAAATAATTTTGTACAGTATTATAATTTTTAATGCATTATACTGAGTCGAGAGCACACTTTGCTCAATACTATGTATGTAAAGTTTCAAATTCGTCAGTTGTATCCTTGACACTCTTTTTAAATAGCAAAATTCATCAAATACAGTTTTCTGGACATAAAATTTGATATACAAACATATTTTTGAAGCGCTCGTAGCGAAGTTTGCTTAACCATTCTGAATCGATCAGCAAAGTTAAGCAACGTCCGCCTCGGTGAGATGGATGGGTGACCGCTGGTGACAATACTATTGAGCGCTTCCGTGCTTCGGAGGGCACGTTAAGCCGTCGGTCCCGGTTGTCTTAGGATGGCAGTCGTTACAGCATGGTGGTAGGGCACTTTGCGAATGCCCGCCTGGCTAGCTACCACCCTCAAGTAGAAAATCTGTCGCCAAGCACCTAACGGTGTGTTCCGGCAGCTGTCCTTGAGAGCCAGTAATTCTAGGTTAGCCTGAACAACATCTTCGACCACATCATCACTTACCATCAGGTGAGATAGTGGACAAAGGCTAACCTATCAAGAATAAAAAAAAATATATATATAAATGTCGTATTTTTCAAATACCAATCTAGGCTCTGCCACAACAATCAATTCCACCGATTAGAGGTATATTTAGGTGAAATTAAACTAGGATTACCTCATTTGTGAGCGCTTTGGGTTTAATAGTCCAGCTGAAATGTTAGTCTAGTATAATGTTTGCTAATTTCCCTGAAAATGTGTCCAGTTTCCGATACGATGGCAATTATGAATACTCAGTGTACATAGGTAAATAAACTTATTATTTATTAATGACTTAATCCATTCAGTAGTGGTTTGACGTAAATGAAGATAATGGAGAAAATTGAATTAAGTATGGTATTAGTTAGGTTGTTCACTTTTCATCACATCCATCTATATTCCAAATGGGGCAGGTAAAATTGTGTAAACACCAGTTGACGCTAATGTCACAGCTCCAGGATCGTTCCAGTTGCGATTCCGTTGGAGGTGAAATGGGAATGCCGATAAAAATTATTACTTAGATGTGTAAAATCCCAATTCGCTTTTGTAACGAGTACTCTGAGTCTGACCCTGATCATATCCACGGCAGCGTTCTTTAATTAAATAGTTGGTGCGCAATGGTCATCATCTCGGACTGCTATCACGTCTCACCCTCATTATTAAACACGCGCCGTGATGCAATTAGCTACTATTTCTTTGGGACAAACGGACAATGAATGTACCATGTAATATTATGGACAGGAAATTTGTGTATAGTAGCAACTTACATTTTTTAGAAAAATACGGATAATAACGCAATTTGAATTGAGGGTTGTGAGTTAAAAAGTTTAACAATTTAAAACTTGTCTGAATTTGTATATTGCTTAACACAAAGTATAATATAAAGCGAATCTGTTGGAGAGCCGTCAAACTAAGGGCTGAAGACCCCCTCTTCACTTTTGGTAAGTCGAATTGCATTAGCGTACCAGTCATCTGTCAATCGCCAGCGAGTCAAGTCGTGTTCCCAATTAGTTACTTGGTTATAACTAGAACTACCAAGGAAAAAGAAAAGACACCGTAACGTCTGAGTCCTAAAAGTGGCAGAACTTATTTGTAAATCTATATTATCTGAAGATAACCGTGAAAGTGTTAATGGAGCGACTGGATTTGGAGTTATCATCATAAAAAAACAATATACCTACTATTTACGGGGCACGCAATATACTCTCAGTACTGCTGTCTAAAAAGCTTTCACCTCGCAGTCTCTGCTGATCCAATTGCAGTTTATTACACCACGGTTTTATAGGATTTCAAGCATGTTTGGAGAACTATCGAGCCAAACCGCGGTATTGGAGGTGCTTCATTGGCGACCCATAAAACCTCTGGCTCGCTAGCTTGTTCGCCGTACCCGTGATTTTACTCGTAAATGGATCACCAGCCTAAAACAATATTTTTTCTCTTGACCATAATAAAAAAAATATCTTAACGTACCGTTTCATTCCCGCCCACCTTGTAGGCATATAGCAAGGTAAACTATTAATGTAACTTTAAGACTTTGGCGACTTGAACATATAATTATAAGTAGTTACCGGTACGTATAAACAAATTAAAACATATACATTATCACGATAAAGCCCCGTTGAATACTTGTAACTATAGAGTTTTATTGTCAATCCTCTTTCATTCATGCAGGACAGATTTCCTCCAAAACCAACTCAGCAGTCCTTTTTCAACTTACTTCACAATAAAATGGCATATGTTTTTCAGTTTGCGATTCCGTGTGTGATTTTAATTGAGGATCCCAAGAATTTACATCGAGAGTCAAAGCGACAAGAAACTGTTTCTTAAATCTAATCACAAATGAATGACTAAGTTTTGCGTGAACGAGCAAACAACAACTAATCGTAACTGTAGTCATAAATATACCAACTTGTGTCATTCTTAGCAACAATTCTAATTAACATTTGGGTATTTACTTACGATGAATTGATCAATGACTCTGTTGTAATTGTATTTAGGTTTACCCAAACGCTTGCAATTTTGTTACAAGTTTCTGTAATTGGTTTTTAGTTGAAGTCGATATGTTTTTCTCTCCAAGAAGTTTTGTTTTGCAATGCTTCGCTGGAATACAATCAAAAAAACCTTCTCATTTGATAACGTCAGTATCTTGTATAAGCACTTATTTTAATTACAAAGGGTAGGTTCAATATCTAAATATATATAACTCAGAGGTGACTGACTGACTGACTGACATAGTGATCTATCAACGCACAGCCCAAACCACTGGACGGATCGGGCTGAAATTTGGCACGCAGGTAGATGTTATGACGTAGGCATCCGCTAAGAAAGGATTTTGATTAATTCTACCCCCCAGGGGATAAAATGGGGATGAAAGTTTGTATGAAACTTTGTCAATGTGAAACCAATCGGCCTAAAACTTTGCAATTTATATATCGCTATTATATCGCTCGCTTCTTAACGCGAGCGAAGCTGCGGGCAAAAGCAAGTTCATTTATATAACAAATAAGCACATAAGTACTTACACACTAAAAAAGTTTGGCTTATGTTTGTTTCAAGTAATAAAAATATTTATAATTTTTTTAGACCACTTCATTTTCCCGATTTTGCGCAACGGGCACTGGGTCCCTTACTGCTAAAACCAGACGGCGCGAGTTCGATTACTGGAAGATGGAAAATTTTGTGTTCTTAAACTTGATAGATAAATGTGATTTTCGCCTAGCACGCGACCAAGCTTGTAATCTTATGTAGTAACATTAAATAAATTATGTATATCTTTCACATACTACTATAATTTTGTACAATGTTATTTGCTAAAAGCGAGAAAAACTAAAATATTCGTACTTTTTACCTTCAAATCATTTCTAAACATTTTAAATATAAGCGGTATTCGAACCCGTGACCAAATATCCCTATAACGGGAACATGCTCTGCTAATTGGACTATCGTAGAGAGTGATAATATTTATTTTTTCTAAATCTTTTTGAATTACTTAATAAATTACTTCCGCATTATAAATGTAATTTACAATAACTGAAAAGGAAAATATGTACTTAATACATAAGTGCAGAGTGCAGGTCCTATAATGCAGGTCATATGTTCTGAGAGGCGTTGCGATTGCCACATGAGTATTATGGAGCACGGCAATGTGGACTTGATATGATTGTGATAGATATACTTGTGTGTTCCCCAAGAGAGATCCTACCATTTGGTGAAAATTAAGTAATTGTTGTCATTAATCCACGGTTACCCCGAGGGCAGTTTGGCAACCAGCTAATACGGTAACTTTATATATCAGAGAATTTCACATGAATATTATACTTAATAATGTCTTAAGATCCTTGTTAACTTTCTAGCTCTTGAGATAATTGG
Source organism: Plagodis dolabraria (assembly GCA_963854805.1). Taxonomy (NCBI): domain Eukaryota; kingdom Metazoa; phylum Arthropoda; class Insecta; order Lepidoptera; family Geometridae; genus Plagodis; species Plagodis dolabraria. The sequence continues at coordinate 28,566,580 of OY978448.1, read as the reverse complement.
CTATGAAAACAATACTTATCCTGCACATGACTATAATTTTTCCTGACGTAAATTTGTAATTTTGTAATACAAAGGGACTGTTTCAGAATGTCTTAGTAAAGTTTCGGGTTGCAATGCAACACATAAAATAACTGAATGATTAAAATGACAGTTAATATGCAGCGCGTTTCAAGCTTTAACTGATGGATAGGCTAAATCGATGACTGTAAAACGTAAAGTTTTATTTATTAAATATGTTCTGGGTAGTAAAACCGGAACTTACTCAAACATTCTGAAACTGGCCCTATTATCTTACTCATATATCTTCACTCATAATAGGTCAAACCGCATTACCTAAATTTATACCTTATGCCGCCTATTCCTTCAGTGATTCCTTATTTTATTTGCTAACCACTGACACAGCGGTATAGGTACTACTAACTAGTGATGTACTAAGTGTTATACTGCGTATTGTATAGGTATTGTAAGTGGTAGTTAAGTCGCCTTCACGCCGCACCATCACAGCTACCCTAGCCGTCATGGTTCTCAGCTGCAAAAAATAATGCTAGTTGAATACGAGCCATGTGAATATATAGTAGAACGCTTTATAAACAACTAAGATGTGTACTCCCAATTAAAAATGTTTTTTTATATAATATACTTATACTAGGGGCTCACTTTTTAAATGGTTTAAGGGCAATTTGCGAATGCCTGCTTGCCTTGTTACCACCCGTAAGTAGAAAATCGATCACAAAACGATTCAAACCTAGTATCAGCTTTGTAAAAAATAGTGAAGATTAGTAGTTCTTCAGAAGACGCTGTTTCACACGCTATCGTAATTACGAGTACTAATGACTAAAGCTGAAATCCAAAACTAAAGATGTAAATATGGTGTCGGGGATCAGTGTGTTACACAATTGTTCTGTGAAAATTTAGTCCAGTTCCATATAACGTTTCAAAAAGTACAATCCCCATAAAGGTAGGACATACAAAATAGGATTTTGTTTTCGTATGAACGCTACATACAAACATACGGTATCTAACATTAATTACAGTACATTTCCTAACTCCAAGCTTCAAGCTGGAAGCAATATCATTCAATCAGAAAGCCGGTCCACGTTTTATTTATTATCTTGTTCTTGTGAAATACAGTTGAACAGCTTCGCGTTGACGCAATAATGTTGGCAGACAACATGACATTCAGTTTAAGTGAAAATTCCTCTTTACATTGAACTGAAAACTCACTCAAACTTCTGTAGCTTTTCAATCCACTACTCGCTGCACAGATAAAAATCATAGCGCATTGCATTCAAAGCGAGCAGTGGAATGTTTGTTGATGTCAATGTTTGTGCTAGCTGTAGTTATGTGGTAAAGTGAGAGCACGAGTGAGCCCATTCCTGTGAAACGAGCGACTCATCGTACGATAACGTCCTTTCTGATTCAAAAGTTGACACCTACTTCCACTACTATTAACTACAGGAGTTAATACTTCTACTTACGAGCTTTTACTGAATACCGTTAGAATCGGGAAAAAATTTGTCGAAAAGAGGGCAAGAAATTAAAGTGACGCAATAGTTTTTTGCTCCGTGGGGTGCCGTGACAGAATTGCACCTCCCCATATCATCCCATAGGTGTCGTAAGAGGCGAATAAGAGAAATATACTGGAAGGTGGGCAGCAGCGCCTTCTAAAGAACTGCCAACTTACACTGCGAAGCCTGCCAAGTGTGGGGATTATGGCAAATACCCCCTTAATAGGGGAGGCTGTGTTCAGCAGTGGACGATCCGGCTGTTACAGTACAGTAATAGTTTTTAGGGTTAGTAGGGCAAAATGAAACCATATTATTGAGACATGTTTGTCAGTCACGAGTCTCTGGGTGGTAAATATTTCAAATCTCTGTCTCTTGCTCGTAAATGGAATGAGTCACATATCTAAAATAAAGATATTTTGTGTAAAACATTGATCTAAAATATATATATATAAGATTATAAATTATATAATATATATCATTTATACACATGAGAAAATTGTTGATCAAAATAATGTTTCGACTTTCTAGCATATAGAATACTATCGTATAGTCTTGAAATAAAGGCGTTACCTTGCAGAGGCCCAATATTAATCAAAACAAATATTCAAAACATATTTTAATAGTCTTGTGGAGCTCTCGACGCATGATTAAGAATCTCGTTTGTTATTATCTAGTCTAGAACTCAAGGAGTAGAGAACAAACATGTATTTTAATTTCGAATATAGAATACTATTGTGGCTGGGGATTATTACAGCTAAAATTGTTTGCGTTTGTAAAATGCACGGCTTATATTGTACCGTTAATTGAGTACATATCATAGCCAAATGGATTTAAAAACTCGTCTGACTGTGGCTGACTGCCTACTGCTACTGCTATTTAGGTGGCTTAGATAAGATTGAACGGTGTGGCAGAATAAAATCGGGGCAACCACCCTCTAGTCTCGTCTGTTTTACCCCTAGAATGTTTTATATGTCTTCGTTATGCCTTCCATCCATCCTCCATCTCCGGCTTCACTTCGTACGCTGCTACTCGCTGCAAGTACACTAGTGCTGCCCTCTCATCCATCTCTCCATCTCACCCTCCACGCCTCTGGCTGTAACATTATGTCAAACATATATATTCATAAACAATTAGGTATAACAAAAGCATTTTTTTTTTTTTTTAGGGAGGACATAGATGCTGGCTACCGCCTGTGCGGTCGTCCAGCTCCACCGGGTTTTGGGCGAGGGCTTGGCCCTACAATAGCCCGGGAGGGAGAAGTGCCGAAGGCACTTCTCCCGAGACGGGCGTAGAAGGCGAAAAGCGCTTTCTACCTCCGTCTCCTGCGGACGCCGAAAACGTACCGCTATTATAGGAGGGGTTGACAGCGAGCTCAAGGGCACCACTGTGGTTCGGACCTCGGCTTGTCTCGCTGTCGAGAGACATGGGGGGGATTGGAGCAAAATGCCTCTGTGCAACTGCAGTGTTGCACAATTGGGCCCTACTGAATAATACTCTTTGACTATTTGGAGAGCAATTTATCGTGACCTTGTTTTTGCCTCGAGCTCGCCGGCGAGCTCGGTGTTTGATTGTGTGACCTCTAATTACCTCACACCTGGGGATTTTACCTCGACGACTTGCGGATAACGCTAAAGCTGCCAATGTAATGACTGCGATGGGGTCATCCGGGTCGTCTAATACCTGCCGTGGTCGGCGACGGGGGGGTTTGAAAAATGGGATAGAAGAGGCGGTCGAGTAGTTCGATGCCTGGACAACCAATGGGTTCGAGTGGTGGGGCGCTCGATCAAAGTATCGGCGGGCGCAGTCCTTATTGAACTGCGCTAAAGAGGGAAGGTTTAGGTCGCAATGCAACTCGGTGTTCCGGATATACCACGGAGCGCCGGTTGCACTACGAAGAAAACGGTTTTGAATGACTTGAAGCTTATGGAGATGGGCCTCACTAGCATGACTAAACACTACTGATGCGTAGGTCATGATGGGGCGGATGCAGGCAGTGTAAAGTGTCTTCTTATTTCTAAGAGACATTTTACTCTCTTTGCGAATCAGGGGACCAAGGCGACCCATTACAAAGGCCGCTCTGTTACGGACGGTTGTTATATGATCGCTAAAGGTGAGATTCCGATCAAGGGTGACTCCGAGATATTTTGTTTTACTAACCCAGGGGATGGGTTGGTCGAACAAAGTTAAAGGTTGCGGGTAACGGGGGCGGCCCTTCTCAGTAAAGTACATAGCTGCACTTTTGACTGGGTTGACCGCGATGCGCCATTTACGGAAGCAGTCACCGATCTCGGTGATGGCCCGTTGGAGAGCGGGAATGGACTTTCTACTGATATGCCACCCAGTGGTATAAATAGCGGTATCATCCGCGTATTGGGCTAATAGGACGTTAGGCTGAGAGCGTGGGATGTCGCTGGTATACAGCGCGAAAAGAATGGGTGATAGCACGGAGCCCTGAGGGACTCCGGCTCTGACTGGGTGGGGGGAGGAGAGGGTGCCTTCCACGCGATAGCGAAAGCTTCTGGCTTTAAGGAAGTCTTGTAGGATGAGCACAAGACGTTCTGGCACGCCAAATTGGTATAGCTTGTAAATCAAGCCATTGTGCCAGACTTTGTCAAAAGCTTTCGCTACGTCGAGGAAGACTGCTAGCGTTGTCTGGGGTTTGGGGTACTTGTTAAAGCCCTCAATGATGTGCTCCGTGAGGCGGTGCACCTGTTGGACGCATGAGTGTCCGGGTCTGAAGCCAAACTGCTCATCTGGGATAAGGTGGTGTTCCTTAGCATGGGACTGGAGACGGTTTGCAAGTAACCGCTCGTAAAGTTTGCCTAAGGCACTGAGGAGGCTGATGGGGCGGTAACTGGTGGGGTCAGATGAGCTTTTGCCTGGTTTGTGAATGCCAATGACATTTGCACATTTCCAGGTGTCTGGGAATAAGCAGTGGCTCATAGCAGCATTGAAGATGCTGACTAGGAGATGGATGAGAGGAGGAGAGAGGGTTTTAAGAACCCTGTTGGAGATGCCATCGGCACCGGGGGATTTGCGCGGTCGGAGGGCCTTGATCAGTCTCGCCACCTCAGCGTAAGTCGCTAAGGTGATTGGTGGGAGTTCAGAGGTGACCACAGAGCTTTTACGTTCGACTTCAGCATCCACCGAATCGAGGTGAGCTTGGTCAACGTGATCTACGTTAGGGGAACACTGAGCCTCTAGGCTATCAGCTAGGCACTCAGCTTTGTCTTCGTCAAAGAACGCTGGGACTAGTGGGACTGGTCTGTATAAGGGAGGCATGTCGTTATGATTACTTCCTTTCAAACCTCGCGCCAAGTCCCAATAAGCATGGTGGCTTGGCACGAGGTTTGAAAGTTTGTCACCCCATTGTTGATCACGCAACTCAGACATGCGACTTTGAACCATGCGTTCAAAGTGGCGTTTCTTAGTTTTGTTCTCTTTACTGGGGTACGAGTCGTAATGTCGGGTCACTGCTTTACTTTCCGTCACTAATCGTCTCACATCCGCTGGAATGACAAGGCGCCGGTCGTCCGGCACCATGACCTCCTTTGCGGATGCACCTACTACGGTGGAGAGGTGATTAGTGAACGAATCGATCGCAAGGGTTACGTCATCTTTAGTCAGGATGTCGTCAGGGATCTTGTCAAGGTCCGGTGAACTGATAGCCTTTAGGGCAACGCCTAATTGCTTCCAGTTCACTATCGTCTTAGTGGGGCGGGGGAGGTCTGTTGTTGGGTCGGGACCTAGTCGCAGTATAATGGGTCGGTGGTCAGAGTGAAGCTCGTGAACCACTTCTATGGAGCGTAACTGGAGTGTTACGCCTCTGAGTAGTGCCATGTCAAGCAAGTCAGGTCGAAAGTCTTCCGTATGAGGGTAGTGAGTGGGCTCAGTGGGCGCAATTATGTCAAAATTAAGTTCTGCGACTAGTTTTTCAAGTGCAATGCCTCTGGGATTGTTGACGTTACAATTCCATAGGATGTGCTTACTATTGAAGTCGCCAATCAGAAGGACGGCGCTTCCTAATGAGAACAATGCTTCTAAGTCAGCTCGGACGATCGGCTTTTGACAAGCTTGGTAACAGGACGCTATGACTATAGGTTGATGACCAGTCATAGCTAGGAGGCAACAAGATGCTTCCATATTAACAAGAGTCGGGGTAGGTAGGGGGATGCAGTGCAGGGACCTTTTGTAATAGATAAGAGTGCCTCCCCCACGGGAGTTCACTCTATCATCACGTACCGTTCTGTAATTGGCAAACCTAGGGTTCGCCTTCCCCGGTTTTAGAAGGGTTTCCTGCACGCATATAATGTCGATAAGGTGGGTGCAACAAAAGTCGTGGACAAGGTCACGTTGTCTAAAGAAACCGTTAGCGTTGAATGACGCTAACGAAACTGAGCGCGGTTTCGTGCGTGCGGTTGTACTACCCATAGTGGTTGTACTGGGGAGGGGCCTGGGGAACGAAGCGCTTAAGGGCGCTAAGTAAATTCGCGTGTTCCAATGTATATTGGATCACGTCCGCTGGGGATTGAGCGAAGTGCATCTTGTGCGCTAGCTCGCGGACTTCGTTGATGTCAATAGACATCGCCAGGTCGCTGACTAGTTTGATGTCCTCTTGAAGAGAGGCATCCATCAGCGGCATGGGTGGGGCTTGTGGCCGAGAAATGGCGCGGGGCGGAGGGGCGCGAACGGAGTTGGCAACGGGTGCCGGGAGCGCGGGGCGAGCCGGGGCCGGTGCGCGGGCAGGGGCCGGGGCGCGGGCGGGAGCGGGTGCGGGCGCGCGGGCCGGGGCGCGGGCGGGAGTGATGGTCTTTACCATACTGGGTGGTTTAGACCATGCGTTACGGGCGGGGAGCGGCGCGGGTATTACCTGTGAAGCAGGTATTACCGACAGCTTAGGGCTGACCCGTTGGTAACGGTCATATGAGGGACGGGTCGGCCTATGCCTTGCCACCCTGTGGTTTATGCGTGGTGCTTTTGGGCAGCCGCGGTAATTCGCGGTATGTCCTTGAGCACCGCATAGAACGCAGCTGGGTGGGTCCGGCGAGTCCCGAGTGCGAGTGCACGCCGCTGTCGCGTGATCACCTAGGCACTTGACGCACCTAGCGCGAGCGAAACAGAAGCGGGAGGCGTGACCGTATAATTGGCAGTTGTGACACTGCGAGGGACTTCCATTTTTAAATGGGGCTTGTACGTCTAACCCAGAGAGGCCGCAGACCTTTTTTAAATTAAAAATGGCCTTGCCCTCTGGTGTACGGTCTATTACTACGAGTACTAGGTCATATGGACTGCGGTCCTTCCCGCTGTACATGCGGTGAACCGCATGCACTGGGAAGTCTTGTGCTTTAAGGTCGTCACATACCGCATCGGTATGTATCTATCTCCTTAGGCACACCGCGAATCACAACGCGAAGGACTTTCTCCTCTTCGAGCGCATAAGTGTGAAAACTTATGCTCTCTTTACGGAGGAGCTTTGTTAGCGCTCTGTGGTCGCTACTGGTGGGCACTTGGACTTTAATGCCCTGCTGCGTGGAGCGGACATTAGTGTAATGGATCCCACGATCCGAAACTAAACGGGACAGCATGTCCCATTTGCTTTTGTCCTGAATGAACAAAGGCGGAGGCGGTTTTTCGCGACGTGCGCTCGCGTCCTGAGGGGACGCGGCAGTTGAAACCGGAGCGGAGGGAGGAGACGCGGGGCGCGGGGCGGGGGTCGGCTTTTTGCCGGAGGCGGGGGCCTTTGCGGGTGCCTTGGCGGGAGGGGCGGAAGTAGCGCAACTAGCGGCTTTGGGTGCGCGCTTGCGTTTGCGATCTACGACGGTGTAACCGTCGTTATCGGAATCAGAGTCCGTGCGTGAAGCGCCGGCCTGATCTACCTCCATGTCCGTTTCGGATTCCGAAACGGTCTCGACAATGGCGAAGGAGGGACGGGTACTCGCTGACCTCCCGATCGGTGAGCGAGAGCGAGACCGTTCACGGGGAGGGGCTGCCACCGTGCGTCTATTGTCGGGCCCGGGAGCGGGCGAAGTAGGACTATCCTCTGAATAGGATCGGGTCAAGGGAGGAACGTTGGCCTCCGGGTTTGAAGTCCCGGAGGGAGCGATGAGAGTGTCCGTGAGGCGGGCATTCTCTTCCTCTTCAAGGAGTTGCATATGTGCAACGTATAGATCGGGGTGGCGGAGGGCGAAGGTCTGAAGGACCTGCACCTCACCGTTAGAGGGACGGGACTGCATCCTGAGGGGAATACTCAGGACGCCCTATCAAGGGTTTGAATTCCCTCACACACCTTGTGAGCTCACTGTGTGAGAGGGAGTGTGTACCTAAGGTGTGCCCTAGTTGTGTACCCCCTCCGAGCTTTTTTCTCGGCGGAGAGGGGTGCTCCTAAGCGCTACTCCGGGGTTGACTAGGGGCGACCCCAAGGCCAGTTATCCCGGAGCCCAGCTTGCTTCGGCTGACCCGTGAAGCAGGAAAGGCCACGGTGCAAGGTTAAACCAAAAGTTCGACAGTGGCCGTTGTCACCGTAGGGTGTCACACTGCGACCGCAGCAAATGGCGGATTTGATCGTTCAGACGGGTTTGGCTGACGCTACCCCACGCCTGAACGACGTCGCTTAACAGCACAAAGTGTGTTGTTACGCGCACTGTTACAATGTTGTGTCGAGTAGTAGAGTTGTGAAATGCGCACCGAAAAGTGCGGTCAAAACAAGACCACCAGCCCGGTATGATGTTGTTCCGAAACAAGGGACTTGGGTAGGTGGTAATGCCTGACGTCTTAGAGCGCCTCTGCGCGCCGGCACGGCGAGCTCGTAGCTCACGTTGCACGGCGGTCGGCGGCTGCTCAGCTTCTGCACACAAAACAAAACTTCGTCAGGACTGCGTATTCCAAGGCACTGGTCTGCAACTAGCGTCGGAACGATGACCCGAGTGAGACGGCAATAGTGCGGGGACTATTGCGGTCTCACTGGGAGATACTGGCGGAGCTGTAGACAGGTGTGCACGGCGTGGCGGCACAGGTCGGAATGGTCGTAGTCGTCGACCGTCGTCGTCGTCGAAAAAAGTAACAAAAGCATATCGAAAGTGTTATCTTCACTGAACTATTGCTTTACCTACAATAACGTCCATATGCTTGTACAAAAATTGCAGCGCGCCAATTGGAGTCCGGGCATCGGCAAGTGTAATTCTGCATTTTTAATAATTATATGCAAAATTATGCAAAAATAATGCACAAATTATGACATATTATGTAAAATAATAACAACAACACCTGGATTGAAGACAAAAAACTGCCATTGCAAAGCGAAACTAGCACCTACGGCCATCGTGCGCCTGTCGGTTTCGCTGCCGCACTTTCGGATTTATTTACCACAAACATCACTCTAGGTAAGTCTGCTTAGTCTTATTGTAGGAAAAACACTAACAAATCACTAAAATTCAGTAATTTAACGAAATAATTATTATGTATAAATAATTTGGTTGATGTTAAATCACGGTGAGTGTGTTAGTTGGATAAATGAAAGTCAGAGTCAAAACCATTTATTCAATTTAGGCGTCTACGACGCTCTATTGAAATTTCAACATTGAAATACTCTAACTTTATTGCCTCGTTCAGCAAACAAAGTTTTATAGAGCCACTCTGAGAAGAACGGGCAAGAAACTCTGGGCCATTCTTTTAAACGTCTTTTATCAATGTGTTACTTACTTACTATATACACATCATTTTCACTTATCAACTATAGATTAACATATTTGTCGTAATATAATGTCAAAAAAGAGTATAATAAATTACTTAACTTCACAACATCTTGATTGGGCAGCACTTCATCGTTAAAGACTATTTTAATACCACCGGAGGTCTGCTCAGCACGGCGGAAAGTGAATCGGGCAGCCCTTTGTCGGTAAAGACTATTTCGATGCCACTAGAGTTCCGCTCCACAGTCCACACGGCGGTCCGACCGACACTGAAGCTACTCGCAGTGAGTGAACAAACAAGGTGACAAAGCGACTACCGTCACAAACACAGTACTCTTTATAATTGACAATTGTGTGATCTCAAGCTCACGTATGGCAATAAGTATAATAAAATCTTCAAAGGTTTTACACATATAAATAAAGCACATAATAAAAACTATTTTAAATAAGTATCATAACAACTGTCACATGACCAGTTACACTTCTTTTAAAATATACTTACAGTAGTAATATTATCAAATAACGATTCAAGTGACCTATACATATGGCAATAAGCATAATAAAATCTTCAATGTTTTTACACATCATAAATAAAGCACACAATAAAAACTATTTTAAATAAGTATCTTAACAACTGTCACATGACCAGTTAAACTACTTATAAAATATACTTACAGTAGTAATGTCATCAAATAATGATTCAAGTGATCTATACATATGGCAATAAGTATAATAAAATCTTCAAAGGTTTTACACATAAAAATAAAGCACATAATAAAAACTATTTTAAATAAGTATCTTAACAACTGTCACATGACCAGTTAAACTACTTATAAAATATACCTACTTACAGTAGTAATATCATCAAATAACGATTCAAGTGACCTATACATATGGCAATAAGCATAATAAAATCTTCAATGTTTTACACATCACAAATAAAGAACATAATATAAACTATTTTAAATAAGTACTTTACACTGTCACTTGATCAATTTCACTACTTATAAAATATACTTCCAGTAATATTATCATCAAATAATGATTCAAGTGATCATGATGATCTATATATGATGCTTAGTTACAGTAGGTAACAACCAACACAATTAGGTACAGTATTAAATTCATACCACAGATAAAGTATACACATGGATAATTAGACCAATACTTATTTACCTCTTAAAAACCACAGAGTATATTTAAAACGTAATGAGAATGTCACATTAAACCAGATATTTAATCTTAAGCTTAAAGCTAATCAAGTGAAGATGAACAAATATTTCATTATATAGCAAGTCAATTTACAAAAAATCTATGAAGTGTAACAACGGAGCAGGAAATTTAGCGAATTTCGTGAGCTGCCACTGTTTAACATATTGTTCAAACATGATACACTCTTTTTATCAACGGTAAGATTAAAGTATCCCAATTAGATTGATATTAAATGTTCCGAATTTATTTTTTAGTACCCTCAAACAGCGCTCAGGAATAAAATGTGGATTATATTCACAGTTAACCTAAGTGTCGACTAACGTTTGTGAAAATACTCAGTGCCGATTTGAAAAGGTAAAGAAATGTCCATATAGTATAATCATCTAGAAATATTATCTTGTAATAACATAAAAATTTAAGCAGTTCTAATAGATCTTAACAAATAACACAACTGTACAAGTAACAAATTTTAATACAAAACTTACAAAACCACAATTCAACACAGTGAAATATTACTAAGAGATAGGTACAATTTTAGGAATAACCAGCGTAGTTTAATATTAAGAATTCTTCCATATTACATGGAATTTCAGATTAAAGTAAACAGCCTTTTATTGGACATAAGGGAAAATCGTGACGTATAAAGTCGTTGTTTCGCCTTCGTGAACAGATGAATTAAAAAAGCTTTTTGGGCTTTAAGATAAACTATATAAATAATTAGATTGAGGCCTTACCTCACGTTGAAAGTTGGCTGGTGCATGCATTTAGCCGGCTATCGCAACGCAATATCTTTTACAAAGGTGTTATATGGGCATTTTGCCACTGGGCATTCTTACCTATTAAATTTTAATGGATGCGATGGGAAAAGGTGAAAAATTGCTCTTTAATACCACCGCCGCGGCATTTGTGAGGTTGACACTTTGATTGGATTTGTAAATCACTCGTCGTCGCTCGAAACTTTGAATTAAACACCGTTGGAAATTGCTTTACTCTGCTATTAAGTATGATCAACGCTATTTGAAACCTAGGTTCTTATATCAGATTAATTAATGATAGTTCATACTAATTTATAATTAAGTAATAAAATACACGTCAACTGTGGTGCAAAAATAGGTACATATCAGCTTATCTAAGAATTTGAAAAACAATATAAAATTGAACACATTCAATAATAATATTACAATAATAATCTATTGTTGACGAGTTTGACACCCCGTGGGGTGCCGGGTTAGAATTGCACCTCCCCATGTCACCCCGTGGGTGTCATAAGAGGCGACTAAGGGAAAAAAATACTGCAAGGTGGGTAGCAGCGCCTTCTAAAGATCTGCTAACTTATACTGTGATCACCAAGACGCCTTCCAAGCGTGAGGATTATGGCAAATACCGCCTTAATAGAGGAGGCTATGTTCAGCAGTGGACTATCCGGCTGTTACAATAATCTATTGTTATCCAGCCAGCGTTTAAGTCTCATTTTGAATGCGCGCAGGCTTAACGCTAGTTTGACATCATTCGGATGTTGATTACATACTGACGGACCCGTCGCATTTCTCCACCGATTTTCGTGATATTTTTATCTTGATTTTTATCAGCTTCGATATTTATTACACGACTGCCCAAAAATGAGTGTTATGTTTACAGGGTTCATGTATCTATGTTTGTGAGTGTTTGTGAGTTTTTTTGTTCCACCATAACTTATAAACGGCTTAACCAATTTTTAATGTATGAGACAAACTTATACTCTGGTTTTTAATTCGAAATCAAAAATGTAAACAAAGGGGTTTACCGTGCAAAAAAATTATAAGTACTCAGTAATTGTACTAATTTTTTGAAACGGATGAAGCATTTAACATAAAAACAATAATTTATTACTTTAGTGTTAACTTATAAAACACCTTTTTATGCGCCTACATATTTACGCATATATTCAAGCCTGGATAAAATAGTGTAATATTTTTTTGTTTTTAATTGCCACACTGCCCAGATCGTCGACATTTTCCAGCTGACGCCATTTTTGCCGGCCACCTGGGCACGCTATTTCTAACCGAAGTTTCGTGCTCCAATTGTATTAGTTTAACCATTATAGGGGACGGTGTGTGGCCATCAACCAGACTACTAGACTTCATCTGATCGGAAGAAGTGCTTTTTCAAACACTTTACTGTCGCTACCCTTCTATATTTCTAAATATGAATACAAGCACTTCGTCAAATTATTGGAGCACAAAATGTTATGCGCGGGAAATTCTTCTTCAGAGCAGCTTTGAAGGGTGAAAGTTTTACCTAAATATTCCGAAATATGAGTTCCACGAGTCTCTTCAATTAGACGCGAGTTAAGTTTATTCGAGGCCATTCAAACGAAGTCCGAGGTTGGGTGAAGTCTCCGCCCAGGAGAAGTTCGTTACGTATCAGAACTTCCGTTAACTTGTACATGAACAGTACATAAAGTTTTTATGCATAAGATTATGAACGCATAGCTTGGCTGACTGCAGTTGGCATTTATTACATTACCACTTACCATCAGGCAAAATTGTACTACGCAAAAAATATTTTACATATGGGACCGCTTTGCAAATTTATTCTAATTAACTTTGAGGATTTTCTTATAATAAAATGTAAATAATAATGATTATTCTGGCAAAATTTCACATTAAACTAACGTGCCTTCAGTCGCCAAGTAACCTAGGCTGAATTGAGAAAATGAGATTGAGAATGAGACGAATGGCCATAAAATAAAACTGAACCCAAAAATATAAAAATGCTATATAGTTCTTAGATAAAAAGATTAATTCACTTAAAGTGGAAACTGACTCCTACAGCGGGAAAATCATAATTTTATTCGTTTTATTGTGCTTGTCAAGGTTTAGTGAGTATTTTACGTGGTCATGGTATTCACGAGTTTAATAATTGTAATAAAATACAATTAAATATAAGGGAATAATATTATGACGTAATCTTTTTAGATTTAATATTATTTTATTGACATTTTATAATTTAATATTTATGTTTGACAATTAATTTATGAAATGACCTATTAATTATGTATTAAATATAAATAATTTTAATCTTGCTCATATTATCTTGAAAATTGATTAAACAGCAATGTGAATTATTTACCGATAAAACTGACAAAAACATTAATATTAGCATAATGTTTAGATATAAATTATTTGTAACCATAACACATGTAATCAGTTCATTATCTTTAAGTGGATTGGGTGCAGGAAGACGATGTTTGTGGCAAGCTTAGACTCTGGTCAGCGTCTCTCTTTAGGAGACGCATTGCGCCAATCCACGTTTTATTTTAATTGAATTTTCCAGAATTTTCAATCAAAATTCCGTATTCGTAGCGTGCAATAATTTACCCACATCCATCATCGCTTTGCTCATTGTGCTGCGATTGCTTTATTTAATAAAGTCATTTTGATACATACGTTTGATAGGACAGTAAAAACTTCAACTTCTTTTAAACCTATTGTTATTTGATTATATTATTAAAATAGTACTATTAGGCTATTAAATGTCTATTAATTATATTATAAATATCTATTTATAATTACTATTAGGATCACTATTAGTTTTATTTAATGTCAAAATCGAAAGTTCTTCTGGTCATTCACAAGATTGCCACAAGATTGTGGCAACTCCCTCACTTGTGGTAGGTCTTTGTTATGGACGTCATGGTTGGAGATGAGAAACGAAAAACCAAACGTTTGTTGCAGTCTTCACAGGACTATTTCTTCGACTACGTTTCATAACTTTGGTCTTGGAAGGAACAGCTACATTTTGTTTTGAACCAATATAAATTGTAATACACGTGGCTGGTCACTTTAACAGCTGCTATACCTAACCTGTTATCTATAAGCAATCCCACAGCAGCGATCAATCTCTGTCGTTTATCTTCTTTATCCATGTGAAATTGGCAAAATTGTGACAGTCCCAAAGAAGCCACTAATTAGAAGAAAAAGTATAAAGAAGATCGATCCGTTTATATAAACTGTAATAAAATACAGATTCAATCAATATTGCTACGTTTATACATGTCAGATTAAGATATGCGAGACGAGCATGTATCTTTTTTTTTAATACTGAACTGGGTATATCTTGACCACTATCTCACCTGATGTTAAGTGATGATGCGCTCGATGATGGAGCGCGCTTACCCAGAAGATACCTGTTCACTCGCGTTTTGAAGAAATGTATCTTACAGAATATGCAATTATCAATGTGGGTGTTTTAGAAACTCAATGCCAACTCACCTTTTTGGGCTTTTAAATAATAGGGTTTTGAAATCAAACAGCCAATGTGTATGACGGTTCTACAAATTTTATTTAACATTGTTGTATTAATATATAATATCACCATATAGGATAAAAATAAGGTTCAAATTGCCAACGGCATTTTCCCGTGTAGTGTGATGTTTGGATAGCAAATGAAGGCAAAACTGCGCTGAAATGCAGTTTTTTGCACCGAGGTGTTTGCATTCCATATATGGACGATAGTCTCCGGAGAGCAAACAAAAATTCGTTAGCGTCCTTGAATGGCCAAACTTATTCATAAGTTGAAATAACCTTCAGTGCATGCGTTCGTTTAAACATCTGGACATACCTATTATGTGTTTATTGAAAATGCTGTGTTCATACATTGTTTAAGAAACTATTTTTGCCATAAAATTATATCAAACGTTCTTCTCTGTAGCATTTATTTTTATACTAGCTGTACCCGCGACTTCGTTCGCGATTGCCGTACCTGCAGACTAATTATTCACATTTGTGCACTGTTTATCCCATTTAAACAACACTGTGGTCTGCGGTGAAGTACTCTTATAGTAAACCATAGCTCAGAATGGAGCTTTTTACTTTGGATTTCAAAACTCCCGGGTTGTAATTTCCAGAAGACAGTAGTTAAGTAACTCAGCCAGTTCTTTCCCGGTTCGCACAATGAATGTTGAAGCAAAGTACATTGTGCGATTCTTTAGAATTTCGATTTTAAAGCGGCGGTTTGTTTGACGGTAGATCAAACATATTTTTATTATTTCTCATTCTCGGAAAGTAGTGTTTGTTTGATCTGAGTAGCGGGTAGGAGAGGCTCCTTCCCACCTAAGGCCGGGAAAAACTCATAGTAAATGCTTCCTTCTCTAGGGCCGGAATGACTTGTAACAATTGTAACCATTGGTGTAAACAAAGTTATATGTCAGAGGTGTAATCATGACCACATAATGCTCGATAACGTCTTATACGGTGGCAGTAATAAACGATTACAGTCTTGTAAATAATATTAGCGTACACTTACCGACGTAATTAGCTCTGGCGAGGCATATGTGATTGTCGTCTAGCCACGAAATAGTAATTAGTTACGGGTTAGCATACAGACCTGTAGCTTTATTTGTCTTTAGCTGGAATGGTAATGGAGATGAATTTCATTCTGATATTAGAAGGTTTTCGGAGCAATTTTTTTAGAACTTGGCGGTAAGAACAGCTCCCGGCCCCCACGGACCCAATGGCTTAATAAAAGATTGAGTCCGTAAGGACGGGAGATTATTAAGTTTTTTAAAACCTATCAGAACGTGATAGAATTAGTTTGTACTCGTATGATATTTTATAATAGCTTAGAACTTATCAATGTTAAAGACAATTTTGGGAACCGCTACAAATATATGTTTTCTCTATATTCATTATAGGCTAGCCAATGACGAATAATCATGTTTTTTTCGAATTGACTGATACGTTGCGACGGGAACGCTTTTTTCCTTAAGGGCGCACCGAGCTTTTTAGGCGCGCCGCGTATGTGTGCGTAAGTAAGGCACGCCAACAGCATCCGTCCCCGTCCGACGGCTGAAGAATTACTAAAACGGATAGGGACAAAGCATAGCGGCTCTGACTAAAATGGACGGAACATGCGTGAATTTGAATATTTCCTTCGTATAATAAAAACAAATACCTATTTGAAAAATGTAATGTGTATACGTTATAGAAAACATGTTGTTTTTTTTATTTTTCAAATACGGATGACTCTCCGTTAAGTATTTACGCCATACTAAGGGTTTATTTAGTTTTTTTGATGTAATTTTGGATTTATTTTCTATCGAGAAAATTTTAAGTAATCGTGTTGCCGAAGTATATGATTTATAGAACGAATCCTTAAATATATTAATTACATAACTCAAAATTAAGATATAAAGATACAGCAAGGGATCAAACGAACCACAATTTCGTATCCCCGCCTCGGTGCAGGCTTAATTGCGGAAAGTTTCATAGAAATGCGACAGTCACTTGACGCTAGGCATTGCTATAAAAATATTTCTCACATACAGACGTCGCTTTTGTTTACAAGGGATTGCTGCATCGAAACCTCCTACTAGTAATAATGACTACTACTATGATATCAGTAAGAATTAGTGATACATTTGATATGGGTATAAACATGATATTTTAATAATGATATCTTTGACGGCTTAAGGACGAAAATTTCATCTCGGACGGCTCTCAAAACCTGAACATACGCAACCATAGCTGATATTTTCACACCTAGACACGTATATATATGTTTGAAGTGGGCTTAACCTACATTGGTACTTAACCCTTCTAGGTAATACAGTTATATGATGCATTAATATTGAAAGCTAGATAAAAAGAGAGTTTACAATCGCATTGTAAGCTCTGTTTTACTCCCTAGTAAATAATGTTTACGAAATCTTGGGGCTTAGTGTGGTATAAAAAATTATGTGCTTTTCGTTGTAGTTTTAAAAGCCAGTTAGCTTAGCACGCGCTAATACAAAAATCACAAAACTGTGAATGAGTTTAAAAGACAACTATAGTAAACTAGTTCATTGACAGGGAAAGCATAGTCAATAACAGCTATATTTATTCTTGCAATTCCTGGGGTCTAAAATTCGGCTGAATGCGGTGACAGGCAACTAATATCACTTAATAACTTGTTAGGAGGGCATTAATAGCCTAGTTATTACGGCGTATAGTCGTGGAGTCAATGAGAATCAGCCTCATTCGGGGCTTCATAAATTTAGTTCATATTCACCCAATAATCGTCAATAAACGTATGACATGGGTTCTACAACTTTCCGATGAGGTTATCAAATATTTTTAATTTTTTGATTCAGTAATTGCGTGCCTAATCTATAATTATATATAAAAAATACAACTAAAGGAAAAATATTACCAACTAGTAGGATTTAAACCAGCAATCATCTGTCCCTATACCTTGGACATGCTATGTCGTGGTGAATCATTCACCGATCAAATTTATCGATAAGTTCCTATTGATCAACCGTCGTAATGGGACGGTGTGACACCTGCAGCCCAACTGAATTGTACTACGAACAAGACTTATTTATTTTTGTAGTTCATTGCCGTTGTAATTTTGTACTTCTTTGTGGCTTCTTTGCTTAGAAGTTTTTATTGGAAAACTTATATTTTAAGAAAATATTCACAGATAACTGTTTGATGGATACCTTAAATATATGTAATAATAATAATGACATTTAAGGTATTATTATATAATACCTTAAATGTCATTTATTTATAATAAAAAAAAATGCTTATTTATATGAGCTGCTCTTTGGAAGTTCATCACCGTCGTTATAATCTACTTATGTCGGGTAAGCTCAACATGTGTTCTCTACAAACTACAAAAAAAAAGAAATTTTGAAGCAGTGATGAATTCGGTTTAAACTCAACAGTGTGCGGTAAAAATAATAAACTGCACACTGATTGTATGGCCCGAATTCTCCAAGATAGAGTAGAAACGCCCAAGAGGTCGCAGTCCCATGCGATGGTCAAACCAAATCTGCACTATCCTCGACAACAGTATTCATGACGCCATTCACATTGACAAAAATAGGAACAGGTAGCGACAAATTGTCAAGAAAAGGGATTACCACGGGTTTCACGACCTTCAGCTTTGAGGATAACGACGCAAGGAGGAAAAAAGAAATTGATCTCTCAAAACCTGAACATACGCAACCATAGCTGATATTTTCACACCTAGAAACGTATATATATAATATGTTTGAAGAGGGCTTAACCTACATTGGTACTTAACCCTAGGTAATACAGTTATATGATGCATTAATAAAGCTAGATAAAAAGAGAGTTTACAATCGCATTGTAAGCTCTGTTTTATTCCCTAGTTCATAATTTTTACGAAATCTTGGCGCTTAGTGTGGTGTAAAGAAGCGTCATTTGCATAAAAATACTTAAACTTTGCAGCCCTTCAGCGACTAGTAACGAGGTATTTTCGCCCAGTTGCCTCTGAATACGAAGGAACTTGGACGAAATTCAAATGTAGATTGGTACGACTTCTTTGAACATAATTTTAATTTCCCTGAATGTGATTAAAGTAGGTACTTTTGAGTAAATAGGCATCATTTTGAGAATGATGTGTGTCCTGTTATTAGTATAATTATTTATTTTGTGCCTGAACTGAACATAACTCGTGTTTTTCTGAGAAAACTTTGATGCACTAAAAGATACTCGGACAGAAAGATAGCGGAATTTCATAAATAGGGCTACATCTTGCCTTTAGAGCACGTTATCCTAAAATGCAAACTTTTACTACAGCTGACTTAAGCCGAGAGGTGACGATAAGTAAAAAAAATCACCCTGTAGTTTTATCATACCGATCAAAAGATTTCATCTTTATTTTTGCTACATAACATAACATAAATAATAAATAAATAAATAATAATATAATAATAAATAATAATATAAATAATAATATAATAATAAATAATAATAACATACATAACATACATAACATAGTGTCAGAAATTAAAGGAAGACCATAAATTGCAGTTTAAATTCAAATAATGTCTCCTTTCAGTAAAATATTCCATCTACAATATTCAAGGTACTTTCCCTCCACGTGGCATCGCCGTGGGACGCCCTGTATACCTAGTAGCGGAGCCCATGATACTAAATGGTGATTTACTCGAGCTGCGTGGGGATTTTGAAGAATAAATGATACACATAAAAAAATATTGTGGCATATATAAAACCTTTTTATTAGTGTAGGATGCGTCAAAAGACTTTCAAAAATAATAAAACGTCCAAAAATAAAACGCTTATAATATACTCTCCGTGTCTCTGAAGATGGAGATATAATAATCATCCGGTTTGCATTGTGAGCGAAGACGTAAGGAAGGGTATAAAATGTGCAAAAAAATATATTCCATGGCGTCTGATTTTCATAGGGGATGTGAAATAAACTCGGAAAATGCTCCCATGCATCTTGAAAGAAGACTGACGATTGATACCTACCTATAGCAAATTTTAGATTTAGATTTTAAAGATGATACAACAATAAAACTATTTTGGAATACTAGCGAGAGATTATTGTGCAGAATGTTCAGCTTGTAGTACTAGTCGTGCTGAAGAGATTTCCTTAATCTGACAGTTAGAAAAACAACTTCAGAAAGTGAGAAATAAACTGATTTATTATTTATTGAAAATATAACACTGTAAAGTATGAAATAACTTGTTATACTCGGTACCGGTGATTTCATTTTGCTATGGAAATTGGTTCCATTTTTTACATATTTAGATGACGTTTAGAACATCGCTGTCACTCGCCTAAAATATTGGATACCATCGATGAGAATTGCAATTACCATTAAATCATCCCGATATAGGCATATTGACCTTTTTCAGTTAATTGTGTGTACCTTAAAAAACATTTTTGAGATTGGATGATCCAAAAAAGTTAATAATTTCAGTACATAAAATAAAAAAAAAAACATAGGGAACCTACTTTCTGATATTTGAAAATCGTTTAAAAAGACATGAAAAATGACATGCATATGGTCGACGGTCATGTCGATTTCCAGTAGCTACAGGATTACAGTTTGTATTTTGTGAACCATATAACCTAATCCAGATCATGTATTAAGACTTTAAAAAGCAAGACTTACATAAATGTTTCTCCTTATTTTTCCATAGATCCATTTTCCACAAAGAGACAATATAAAATATCAACCGTTAAAGCTATTTACCCGGAAAGCTGATAGCGGACAAGACAATAACAAGTCGACATTAACATTATTGTAGTTAGTCCTAACTTCCTACCATTTGCTTTAACTACGTGCCTCAAATAGGGGATTATTTGCGTTCATTAATTCTTTGTTGTCGACGGCCTTTTTGACAATTATCTGTTCCCACTCTGTTCGTAGATCTTTCCATCCAAATATAATTTCACTAAACAGCCAAGAAATTGCCTCGTTCTCCCTTCTTAGTTAGAAGGTGTTCTATCTTCCTCATCCTGAACTACTCGTCACTTAGCCATCCGGCATGAAATCGGAGGACGCAGATTCGGTTCCCACCCGGAGAATAAAATTTTGTGCTACAATATTTTTTAAAATATGATTTTCACTTAGGACGCGGTAGAGCTTTTAATCATATTAAGATATATAAATACTCGTACATTTATTTTAAACCATACTCTAATGTTTTCGAGTCCTTTCTCCAGGACGTGAAGACTCAAGCTGGCGTAGCGATGGGGATCGAACCTTGTTAGGACAGTCCATAGCTATATCGCTCTGTGATTATGTTAAAATTAAAAACTTCAAACAAAATTATATTTTCTAAAAAAGTACTGTACCAGCCGGTTCGTTCACTGCTGAACACAGCCTACTCCATTAAAGGGATGTTTGCCATAATCCCCACGCTCGGCATGAAGAAAGTACCAACGAACCATAGAACTACTGCGCGGCAGTCCATAGCCAATGCCACTGAGCCATCACTGCTTCAAAAATGCCTTTTTTTGGAATATTTATCGGATTTTGATTTGACAAAACCGCAAACAATAAATATCCAGCATTTACTTCCCCGAAAGAGTAAACAAAGATGCCTAACCACATACATTGCATCTGATATGTGCATAATTACCGTGTAGCAGGGGACTAGATGGCCAATAGGCAGGGTTTAGCACTCCAGACACATCTGTTTGGTAGCAAAAACCAATAAATGTCCAACAAAATCCATCAATGTCAAGATTCCAAATATAAAACTGGACGTAATAAAAATTAAAAGCATAAGTTATAGTATTTACACTATATACATTTATTTATAGTGTTTGGCCACACCTGATGTTAACCAGCGATTTATGATAGAAAATTTGCTTCAGTTATTTTATATTGTATCAGACGGATTGTCCACTGTTGAATACAGCCTCCCCCATTATGGAGTGATTTGCCATAATATCCACGCTTGGCATCGATGATCGTTATTTGATCACCCAGTTTTTATTTAGTCACTTTCTTGTTTGTATATCATTCTAGGTGGAATCTAGCTTATAAAATTCGGGCTCTTCTCGATCCGGTTGAAACTTTCAAGGTCACAACTCGATGACAATGTTATTACTATTAAGTGCCTTTTTAGTTAATCTGCCTGTCTGCCGTTCTGGGTGCAATCTTGCAATTCAAGTTTTAAGCACATCCCGATTATTTTTTAAAGCACATAAATGTGGTATTTAGATTATATTTTTAATCTACCTAAATTATAACATATATTATAACTGAGGTAGATTAAATTATTATTATAACCCAAAATAGGTATGATACTTGGGCATATTCATGTTCGTTATCACAGGTCTTGGATAAAATAATACCTTGACATTGAAAGCATCCTAAACAAACTTGTGCCAGATGGATGCCCACCGACTGCCGAGTCCCAAGGTAGTTTAAACTTTTAAATAAATCGACCCAACTTTTCTCTTTATTCATTATCCTAATAAATAGCAGCATTTCAAAACTTTGCACTAATCTGTGGTTTCTAGAAAATTTATCCTCGAACTTGAAAATAAGTATATTAGAATTGCTCTTTAAGCAGGTTGTTTGAAACATAACAGGAAGTCTTTATATAACATGTAATCAAGCTTACTTTTTATTTAAAGAATATATATATATATATTTCCAAGTGATGATATTATGGTGCAAAACTACGATACGATCAACGCTGGAACACGCTTAATTTTATGATGATATTACACTATCTGTGTACTTGCAGACTTACACTTACTTAACCTAGACCTGTTCACTCACGAAGGCGCATCCCTCCACAGTAAATGATTGAAGCATACTGGTTGGCCTCGTTTGTACACTATGCATTGTGGGTGTAAATGCGGATGGTATTTACAGTACAACAATTAAATGTTAAATATGATCGCTTGAGTACACAGTTTTAGATGCAACTATACTCAAAAATATGGAAAAGCGTGCATTTGCCATTGGAAAATTTGGCCGTATCCATAGTTACGTGATGGTAAGAAATTCCTCGCATAATATAATGATATTTACGGCTTGCACTTTCAAATTTTATGGTCGAGAACGCGACGATACCCGATAAATATAATTATAAATAGTCGAATACTAACGTTAGTTTTAATAATGATAATCGCATATTCTTCCGCCTTCTGAAGTATCTTCTTACCATCAGTTTCAGTACAATTAATTGATATTGTCCTAACTCCTAAGAAGTAATACTATACATGTTTCGTTAATTAATATCCGTTTGGGTTTATGAAACTGTTTGTACTCCAATTTATGTTTTATTGCGTTTTTAGCACATGTCATTAGTGATTAAGTGACGAGTCATTATTTAAAATACTGTTTTGGGAGATATTAGGTAAAATAAGTTTTAATGAGAGTAACAAACTCGCAAAAAATGATTTTAAACATGTATTTCTAAATATTTATTAAATCTGCTTAGTTCTCGTATCAAGTTACATTACCAGTTATGTGCAAGGAAAAAAATATTCCTCGTACAGAACTAGGTATGTGAAAGGAATTAATTTTCCTTCGTTTAGTACCGTGTTCCGTATGTGGAAACATATTCGTCATATTAGGATTAAAATACGAAAAATTTCTTTCTTCATACGTCACTCCTCACACAAAAATTAAATTCAACACATTGTACCTACTCTTATTTTCTAAATTTTTATACTAATGTTATCTCTGTGATAAATTCCTTCTCCCCATTTACATTGTCATAAGTAAATAGTCACGTGAATCACGTAGTTATTGTTAACAAGCCGTAAATAACTTAACATGAATATTCATAGTAGTAATGGGCCCCTTTAAGGTTTTGCCACTTTCAATTTTATCTCCATTATGTATCTTGAATTGACAAAAGTGACATATATGTCACGCAGGGATTACGATGCGAGGAAAAAGTCTGTCTGTAAGATGTCTCTTGAGTTTTGTCGATAGTCGATAGACAATAGACGATAGCCGATAGTCGATAATCGATAATCGATAAACGATAGTCGAAAGTCGATAGTCGATAGTAAATAGTCGAAAGTTGATAGTCAATAGTTGATAGTCAATAGTAGGTAGTCGATAGTTAATTAACGATAGTCGATAATCGAAAGCCGATAGTCGATAGTACATATTGTAAAGTAGATTGTCGATAGTCAAACTCGATGGTCGAAAGACGATAGTCGATAGTCGATATTCGATAGTTTATGGTCAATAGTCGATAGACCGTTTCGCGTGATTTGTTTCTGAATCAACAGGGTCTTAAGTGTAGTTTCATATCCTAAAATTAACTTTTCTAATCAGGTTTAACAGATGAAATCGTTGTCATGTACAATGACTATACAATTCCAAAAAAATTTATACCATTATTCTAACATCTTTGGACGGCTGAACGTGCCATCCAAAGCACAAAAGCGCTCAGTATTAATGCGAATATTGGTCATGCCCATCCAAGTCATTAGGTGCAACAAGTTGTTACTCTCCGTTCATTGTAATAATAATTACTTAATATGATGGTCTATGATATATATACATTTATAACCCAAATTTTACAAATAATATCTTCCTACCTTTATCCCACGTGTAGGAGTTCTTTTTAACTAAGCATAAGCAGCATAACACAAAACAGGAACCATACTATTGTACAAAGTTTTGGTTTAAATTTTTTGACAGTCCTGACAGCCAACCTCCAATGTCTCATAATATAACTCTCTCACCTGCAGACACACAAACACACAATAATTAAATATACCTCTTTAAACCCACTTGTTCCCAGGGAGCACATTATAACTGAATGCAAAGGGGGGTGGTCACGGACTGAAATTAGTATTGTATATATAGAAATTGATGAAATGTTTCATATATCGATCCCATACTATGTTTTTTTCTGTATGCAGAAAAAACCATGTGGGATCGGTACAATATGTAAATCTAAATCTTCTTTAACAATATAAGAACATCTGAAACATGAAACTTCAACACAAAGACATACCTAATGGTAAAAAGTTTGGGCATCAGGTCTTTGCTAATTCTAACTTTTGAGAATGCTCTCGTTAGTAGTGCACTTGCTACCTTTCGAATTATCAGGCCCTTAAGATGAAAAAAGTGTTGTTATGTACTAATGTGCAGCAAAGCCCACCCACATTGACGTAAGTGGTATGATACTCATTTAGCGCATTTTCATTAGTGGCCTATTACTTCAGCCAACTGGAAGATATTGAACAGTCGTACTATATTTTTTGGACACTTTTAACATTAAGACGGTATAGCCGCGTTTAATCGTAAAGCGAAAACTTGTCCACCATACACTTCGGGAAGTTATAGCTCGCGGCAGATGTGCATTCCCGTAATTTAATGGCAAACAAGAAACAATATTTAAGTAGCTACAAAAGACAGGCTCTGCTTCATTATGTGCGAAGTTTTTTCATTAGATCGCATTATGGCCTATTAATAGGCTGATAAACTCACGCTACGCTGAGTATCTGAAATGGTTTTCTTAACGCTTAGGAAATTCAGAAAATTTACGAGCTTAATACAGAGATGCTGTTAACAGAGCTTTGAATTATATCTAAATGGTAGTTGCGACTGAAATTCTTTTCAACATATTGGCTCGTAACGGGCCTGTTATCGCATCAAGTTTAGTGTCATAATGTAGTCTATTACGCCCGCAAGGTTTTATTCCTACATTACTGCACTTGTGTATTATAAAGAAAAAAAAACGTTACCGCACTAGTCAACAAAGAGATAATTGTTTATATCATTCGTATTCCTTTTTTAAAAAAAACTAAAGAATTTTTTACGTACTCAGGTAAATTATATAGTATTAGTAACTTCCTAATTTCAGCGATAACTGCTTTCATAGACTAATAAAGTATAATGCGATTCATTGTATATTTTATCAAGTAGTATTAAACAACGATTTGATTATGGAAAAAATATTCAGTTAACTAAAATGAAGCCACATCTTTGTTTTCGTCAGCGCCATCTATATACGTGCTAAGCTAACTCAACCACAGACAATATAAATTTAAAAATGGCGCGCTAAATTCTATTTTCGCGCTTTATTTTTCATAATTATTTTGTGAACTTCGTACCAGTTATGTATTGTAAAAAAATCTTAAATTTCGTAATCAAGTAACGAAGCAGAGTCATATATATACATCCGACACTTAAAAATACTGTTCAGGATTCAAATTTTTAATCAATATATTATATTATACGTTCAATATATTATAGTGTTCGTAGTTTTAAATATAATGATCTATCGTCCGTCATTAAATTTTTTGCTCTTAGCAAATACTGTGGAATGGATATTACACGTAGTAGTTATATTTTAGTCAAAAAGTACCCTTAGGCTCCTACATGGTCCTAAATCTACGCCGGATTTAGCCGTGGAGTGCAAACAAATGCAACGGGGATTGCACGCCTTAGGACAGTCGTCGGGAGTTCAAGTCTACGTGTGTAAGACTTTGTGAAGTAACATTTGCGATTTTAATTTTGAACCCAATATTCTAACCAGGTATTTTAGAATTTGAGGTATCTTTCAACGTAATATAAGGTAAGTAACATTCTATTCACTTATTAATACCTACTTAGTTAAATATTATGTTAATATAGGTATTTATGTTCTGTTTTAAAAGTAAATTTATGTAAGTTTGTTACTACCTGACGGGATAAACCACTGTATAACCATAGTTTATCAAGTTTAATCGTAATCAGAACTCACTGTGTACATGTTTGTCAGCATTTCACATTTAAATACACCTATTATTATTATATCAGTACTTGTCAGTACTTAATATTATAAATGCGAAAGTATATCTGTCTGTCTGTCTGTCTGTCCGTTACGCTTTCACGCCAAAACTACTGGACCGATTTGAATGAAATTTGGTATGAAAATAGTTTGAGATCCGGGAAAAAACATAGGATAGTTTTTATCCAACTGCCCAAAAAGAAGTTAATGTTTTTGCGTGATAACCGACATACACGCGGGCGGAGCCGCGCCCGGAAAGCTAGTTTGTTACTAAAATATCGTGTTTGTCCTGATGAGGTATTTTGATTTGTAATTCATTTCATCATGATAGGAGTTTCTACGTTCTTTGTGTCATAACCCTATTTACAAGAGTAAACAAAGACTACCTGTATCAATTCCAGGTCACCCGTGCCCGCCTTCCAGAATATCCGAGGAAAAGGAGCTAATCAAAAAACGCGGCAGTATCAAAGGTCGTCTAGCTACATTTTTCGAGCTATTTTAAATCTGTAAACGTAGCGAAAATGACTACCTTAGACGCCAGGGAGTTACAAAAGCATATCGGTAAGTTTATACGATGAGGTACAGTTTAGTTCTAAAAACATGAAACTTCAAGCTGACGAGAGAAATGACGAGAATGTGAGGTATCTTTTACAAATGATGATTCAACCCTATCACATCTGGAGGAGCACACACTTGGCATGTTTTTAATCTGAATTTTATTTTAATTTACAATTAGTTTTTGATATATAATTATGTGATATATTGTTAGAATTGGCTTAGTAAGCTCTTTCATTTGAAACCACACATGATATGTTTCAGAAGAAACGTGCTACGGGTCAAATTGATTGGTATGGCCTAAAGATCAATTGTTCCGATTTTCATGCTTTTAACAAAAATAAGGAGCGTAAGCCGTTTTGCTAATTATCCTTTTTCACGTAATTACAATTATTATTTCTTTAAATATTTTGTGTACGTTGCTGAGATACTATATAAGTTCTGCGGATACTATTATTTTAAACATGATGAGCAATCTACAACTAGACAAGTTAGCTTTACTAAATGGGAAAAGCACAGAAGTGGTATAGGTTTGGACACAGAAAAGAGAAAGCAATATCTCTATGGGTTTGGATAACTTGCCTTCACTTCATGATTTCACTAAATACCTACCTTCACGCGCAGATGACCTAGTCGTTAAGAAAATCCAAACGAGACCACCGACCAAGGAACTATAATAGAACTAAATATCGTTCCAAATCTTTCGTGATTTCAGCTAATCGTATTACATACGCGGTGGCTTGACTGTGCATCATGTGCAACGGGAATCACCGGCTCTGTAACTGCAAGGCCTTTCGAGCGCTGTCCAATAACGCACGATGGCAGCACGTCCTGGTTTACAAGCTGTGGCACAACTTGCGACCAGGTCACGTCGTGAACGACTGTCGCCAAAGAGGTTGTAAGGTTTGTAAAAGGCCACACAACACGACCCTTCACAAATACGCTACAAACACTACACCACAAATATCATCTGCTTCCTGTGTTCAAGTAAATAATAAGGTAGATAGCATTGAAGTAGAACGCACGCAACATAATATTTACGTATTACATTCTCGGGTCCATTGTACAAACAGAATAGAATTTTAAGAAGAAAACATAACTAAAACATAACATAATAATTTTATAATAACAAATATATATTTAAAAGTATCTTTAGAAAACATTAAATAACATTTTAATGAAACACTTAAAAAAATATAAAAATATATACCTATCTAGTGACAATTACGCCTAATTTTCCTGTTATGCCACGTGACGTCACAAACGCCACGCACCCTAACCGGAAGAATATGCGACTAGTTTTGCTTCTAAACAAAGCATCTTCAGGAGGTCTTGACTCACCAAGAGCATGATCGAGACTTTTATATACAATATCTATATATTTTAAAGTGTTTCATTAAAATGTAATATAATGTTTTCTTAGATACTTTCAAAACTATATTTGTTATTATTTAATATCGATTTCCGCAAAGTAACGCCTAAATCTTTTCAGTATAATAATTTTAATTTATGTCCCTCGCTGACACTGATGTTAAGGCGAAACTAACGTCAAGGCGGGATATTGAAAATAATATTATTTTTGGTTTTGTTGCTAGATAGTCTAACTATTCTATTTGATCCCGGAGATACACAGTTTTTACGATACTTAATATATGTTATATCACATTTGTCACGGGTATATGTAATTTTTAATATTTTTGACGGTTCAAGGGGTAATTTATGGATTCATATGCATTGGTGTTCAACAACCGTTTAATATAATACGAAAAATATTATTTTAAACTCGTGAATACCATGATCTTGTAGAATGGTTACAAAACCTTGTTAAAAGATTGAAGTAAATCTTAAATTTCTTGCCACAGACATGAGTTTTCATGTCAGTCACTTCTCATATAAGTCTTATTAATTACTGTTTACTGAACATTAGCAGATGATTTACATTAAATTTGAAATAGATTTAAGCTTTAACCAACGCTAACGTTAAAGGAATTGTGGCGAGTGAGTGGAGGTTGTTACGACGTGATGCGCATTTCAACGCGGGAATATTCAAAAGGTTTTTGAGCTCTTTTACGTATGCTTGTAATCATATTATACGTGACAAAGATATGAAATGAACTGCAAGACGTTTGGGTAATTGTTTTTTTAATTTTCATTAGTGTATGTGTATTAAGTATCTCCTCTTCTTTTCGCATTTTTATAAACACTATATCTCAACGTCTTCTTCCTACCACCTCTATGCAGACGATCTCCAAATTTACTCCCAAGCCCCACTTAGCCGTTTAGATGAAGCAGTTAATATGGTAAGTAATGATTTATGTTACATTTCGGACTAGAGTAAATCATACGGTCTAACAGTAAATCCACTCAAAACCCAAGTAATCATTTTAGGCAGTTCACAGACTATTTGTAAAATAGATTGGGACAATTTCCCAAATATTTTCGCACCAAGCACAAGTGGCTTCCTATACGACATCGCCGGAATGCTCCTATCTCTTCTCTATAATATTTTGTTCAACCCTTCTTCCCTCCAGTACCTTAAAGAGCGTTTTGATTATCTTAATGCCTCTAATTCTCTTTGCTTACGGTCATCTTATGCTTAAATTCCCTCCACACACTACCTCGTTTTATGACCGTTCGTTTTCGGTCGAAGCCGACAGACTCTGGAATGCATTGTTACCTTAACCTAATCTATTGAAATACTGTTTATTTTCTATGACATGTTATTTTATTAACATGTCTTATATTAAATTCAATTCAAATTTAATTAAAATTATTTTTTTCTTTAATACATGGATACAGAGTTAAACCATATTAAAGGTGTTCTGCAAAGCAATGGTTACAAGCTGAGGCACAGTTGGCGTATTGCGAACGCATCGTCCAAGGCACGCCCAGCATCAGTGGAAAGAGCGATAGCATACCTTCCGTATATAAAGGGAATCACAGATAAAATTGGAAACTTAAATACGCCAAAGGTACAGCATCAAGACAATATTCCGCCCTCTAAGACAACTCAGACAGGTGCGTCACTCTCCCAAAGATAGAGACCCATTAGGAGTCCCCGGTGTCTACTTAATTCTCTGCGACTGTGGCAAATGTTACGTTGGTGAAACATGCTGGACCGTTTTCACTAGAGTTACGGAATACATACGCTCCTTGAAGAATCAGAACATTAACAGCTCAGCCGTGACAGAACATTCTGTGTTATCTGGTGCAGGAAACTACATCCGCTTTGACAAAACTCGGGTCTTGTCGAGAGAAAAGTTCTTCGTGCCTCGCAAGATCCGCGGATCTATTGAAATTAGTTGACGTCCATTCTTTAATAGGGACGGGGAATGGTTTTTTTCACCTACTAGGAAGCCTTGTCTTCATAGAACTGTTTGGACTGAGTGGAGATGTAGTGAATTCTTTTTGCTGGGACGTTCCTCATGCCAACCGGGATTTCATCATCGGCGACGAAGAAGATTCGCGTCAAAACTGGACGACACGACCAAATGCAACCCACCCCTCACCCCACCAACCTATGACGTCACGAGGGCTACGAGCTGTTTATTATTGTTATAATGCAACATTTAATACATATTAAAAACTCTTAGGGATCGATATCGATATTCAAAAGTGGTATAATATGCGTTATTTCATTATTTGTATAGTACAATACCAAAGTTCCCTAAAGGTATGATGAAAACGATTAAATAGTATCTTTCTTATAAAAATACTTTAACACAAAATTATATTACGTCAAGAGATGCTTTTAATTTTAATAAAAATCATTGTAAATATTCCTATTTACAATTATGATTATGTATATAACCAAAGTTTAATCAGCATTGATTTTATAAAAAAAAGTGTGTTAGGTATATTTAATTGTTATCTTTCTCTCTTCAAAGGTGTAAAGCAATAACATATAATATTTACCGGTACAAACATTAAGACTATTAACAGCCCTTTTGATCACCATAGAGGGTTTATTAAAAAGACATTAAAATACTTTAAAAGTTGTTTTGTAATGTTCAATAAAGTTAGTGCTTAAACTAATATTTCTTAGTACAAAATTTAGAACTTTCAGCTCCTTGTACAATTCACTGGTTTTTCATTCACACTTTAACTACCCCTATACAGAATGTAAAAGAAGGGAATAGCGAGTTGTCATTGCTTATTTTTGGGAGTCTGACCCAAACTTGAATATTTTTTTAATTTGTTGCTAGATATTGGACTATTATGATATCAAGTTTGATGCACGTGTGCGTTTACCATAACGATAGACCAAATACAAAAAACGTATAACCATACACGTTTCCTCCTTTCATCTTTACATTTTTTCTTATTCGTACCATTTAGGCATTCCACTATACTAACGCATATTCTGTGAAAATTATCAATGGGCTACCTTTAACGGTTTCAGAGATACAACCCTTCATAGGACGGACGCCAGAAGTCCCGTTCTCTACTACAGAACCCTAAAAAGCAGCTAAAATTGTTAGCATTTAATATTTTGTTATTGTTTTTATTTGCTTTATCGCCAGTTTTACAAATGTGCATTTTGTATAATCTTGTATATGGAAAATAGATGAAAATATATATCTCTTCAGGATTTAGTCATACAATATAAAACTGGATATTGATAAAATCAGGAATATCTACCTCTATCTATGATAAACAACACAAAGCAGGTAAAGTGGTATTATACTAAGGTGTTGACAATATTCAATTTAGATAAGAAAGAAGTCAAGTCGATTTCGAATTCGTATTGTAACCTTACCTATACGACTGTTCATTTAGTTTTATCACGAGGTGGTTTGATCCTGCATGTAGAATAATCACTTTGGATATCTACTTACCTACTCACTTTAAGTCAGTGTCCATTAAAAACTGTTATGAAACTTCATGATAAAGCAAGTAGTAAGAAATTTGACGCTTACAATGAAACTGATAAAATATTTTATCCCGACCTTTCAAACAGTTTTGTGTGAACAAGATTTTGTAATCGTTGCTTATTCTAAAATTAGTTGCTATATCATTACAACACAGTTCACTAAATTTTTTTACTGGTATTTTAGAAGTGAGGTCTGCCTATTAAATCAATAAAAAATAGTACGTGCTACGTGCACATAATTTTATATATTTACCTTTACCTAAGGACCCTTTTATAGAGGTCTTTTAACCGATTTTGTGCTATGTACAATGTAGGTTAGCCCTAAAGTTAAAACCTTTATTGATTGATAATGTTCAGCTTACTTGATGCTTTTGATTCATTATTACCTCAGTGTCTGGTCTTCTTTGTGGCTCCTTCTTCAAATCGAAGAGTTCCCCTTCCATAACGATTATACCTAAAACTCACGGTGCGTTTGATCACTCTACTCACATTATAAATAGTACCTAGAATAATGTTGAAACAGGTTTTCTGTTTGTATACTACAGGAACACACAACATTGCAAGAAATGTTTTGATAAATTGAGGACATTTATTTGAAACACTCGCAACGTTTACCAACTACAATCCTCCCGTTTAACCAGAGAAATGACTACAATTTCCTAACCAAAGAGTCTCATATAAATTCATACGGACTGGTCGCTGTCCGGACTGAGGTACTTTAAGCTTACACTAACCCACCCAGTATAGCTTGACCTTTACGAATGTCCATCGATCGAGTGGTGATGAAATATGAATTGGATGGGTGGCTTTAGTATAGATAGAGGATTTTACCAATTGGATTCGCCTATTTAGAAGACAATAGTATCGTTCTAATTAAGTCATGTAGTACTAATATTGTAGTATAGTACAAATATTGAAGCACTCATAGTCGTTCTTAAACGAGCAACGTCCGCTGCGGTTTTGACTTGGATGCGTGTCTCCTATTGACACTGAGCGCTTCTGTGCTTAAAAGGGCACCTTAAGCCGTCAGTCCTGGTTTTTGTAGCATGGAAGTCGTTACAGTATGGTTTTAGAGATTTTTGCGATTGCTCACCACACCACTGAAATTATGTACTATCATACCTTACTATCATACTAAAACAACTGCCATCCAAAGACAATAACAGAGGCCGACAGCTTAGCTCTACGATGCTCGGGAATGCTCAGTAGTACATGCAACTAGCGTTCACCCATCCAAGTCAAGACTACTGTGGAAGTACCTTAACCTAGTTGATAGTATAACTTGACCTAAGTATATTGGCTATCGCATCGTCCCTTTTAACAAGGGTGTCAGGTTTAGTGATACGCATGTTTGGTTTCTTGATAGAAGATCATAATAATCTAATAGTATTCAGATTAACGGCTAGCCAACTGCCAGAGAGCAAACCTGAAATAGTTGGTTTGCAGGTTGGTAGCGGATATTTCTATCCTTATACAAAATAGGATATGCTATCATTGTCTATCAGGTATTTTTTTTTTTTATGTTATTGTGACGGAACAAGCTCGAGGCCCACCTGATGTAAAGCGGTATCCTCTGCCTATAACAGATGCATTTCGTAACAATTCACGAATTGCACTGCGCCCGTCACCTTGAGACATGGTAGTTAGTCTCATGTGCCTGTAATTTCACTGGACTCACACACAGACTCAAGGACTGCTGCCGGAACACACCGTTAGGTGCTTGGCGACGGATTTTAAACTTGAGGGTGGTCGCTAGCCAGGCGGGCACTCGCAAAATGTCCTTCCACCAAGCGGTGAAGCTCAAGCCCGTGGCGGGATTCGAACCATGGACTTGCTGCACGGCAATCCATAGCCAATGCCACTGACCCACACTGCTTCTATCTTCTTCTTAATTCAAGGTCAGATTAATCACATACTATTAACATATGCATGCTAATAGTATGTAATAAATAAGCAAAACCAATCGAAACTTTACATTTTCAAACCAAAATGTGCGCTAAAGTTATGCTTAAAATGTTTCATTATTAGCTTCGCATAACCATAATACAAAAAACCCTTTCAAGAACGGTAGTAAGAAATCCAAAACAAGTATTTCCTCTTAATATTTTTAATATTCCATTAAATTTAACAACCAAACAAAGAAAAGTTTTTAGAAATAAGATCAAAGAACATAATCGTTAAAAATTATTGGAGTGAAAAATAAAAATCTATTGGAAAACTCTCCCGAAAGGATATCAAAGGCTTTTAAGTATAATCTTGACTTTGTTGAAGAAGAAAGTAAGTATTCGAGGGTAAGGAGAATCATTATAAAATTGGTTTATTTACTACGATCGTTGGTACATGTATTCGTTTGAATTATATCTGAATTTGTTACTCGTACATTGAAAAACAAATTGAAAGTGGGGTAAAAAGTTCATAGGAATATACCTTATCCGAAATCTATTAAACTACTACTAAGGATAGCATTTCCAAAGACGGGGACAGCCGGATGGCCATGAATACGAGGCCAAAACTTTTTACAATTATGTTCTAGTGCTGTTTTGTGTGATTTTTATTCTTTTGCCCATTGTGTTGGTATGAAAAATGTATCAACCCACCCCACCTGGGTAGAATAATGGTAGGATGATGATGTTTTAACGCAAAACCAGGATATTAGAAGCTCAAAGACGGCTGTCGGAATATAATTTGGTGCTGGCAACAAATTATTTTCTTCACGGTGGAGGGCTAATATCACAACGCAAACCACTATTCTGTGAGGCTCAAGTCCAAGACTTCTGACACTGCCTTGAAGCTGTCATTATTACAACATTGTATACTCATTACAACTAGAAATATTTACCGCTAACTCAGATCTCAAGTTTTACTATGAATTTTGTACATTAATACCGTGTGATATGTCTCTTTAGCAAGAGACCGACTTGGTTGGTACCTCCGCAGTTGCAGATATTCTGACTCGATGCAATTGTGTACAAACCTACGGTACTTAGGCGTGAAAAGCACTGTAGCATGAGAAATAACTGGACATAAGAACTAGTCTCAGGATATCAAGCGCAGTGCAGTGACATATCAAAATGAGAAGTGACACTCTAAAAGCAATGTAAAGGCGTGACCAGGCGAGCTTGTTCTATAGCTATAACTAGCATCTTTTCAATATTTCCATAATCTCTGTTTTTTTTTTTTTTTTTTTTTTTAATTTTAAATCTACACTCCACAGACTCCAGGGTCCGTGACTTTTTTTAACTATGACATAATTTATTAGTAAGCAAGAAATATTAAATAGGAAACATGCAACATTCCAAGGGGGAACAGTGTTAAAAGTTTTTCCGTTAATGTCATTAGCACCAGCATCCAGAGCAGACCAGTATCCTCTAGCAGCACCCGTTCACGAGTTGACGCATGTGCCAGCCATCGCCTTCCTCAACCATTTTTGAGGGAAGATGGCGACCCGACACACAACACCGCCGCTAGACAACACCTTCCTGTGAGCATGACCGCTCCGGATACCCGTGCCAACGATTACAATTACAAAAATAATTTGGGACTACAATAAAATAATATACCTACAGAAATTTACATATTTTGTTATTCTCCCACGTCACATTTTAACAGGGCCTCCATTACCGCGCTATTTCGATCTTTGATCGCCATTTTGAGGTTGTAATCATGGATGGCTTTTGGTGTCGCAACCATCGCCTTCCTAACGAACCGTCCTATGGCGTCGTTTTCGTCATCTGCGTAGTATATGAAGGTTCCAGTGTGCCGTGAAACTGCAACGACGGCATGCGGGACGCTCTCGTGCAACTTCATGCTGCTCTTGGTCTTGATGGCGATGACCGACTCGTATGTCAGTCCCTGCGCTTCGTGGATGGTAAGAGTGCGTGATCCACTTCCCTCTCCGTAGCCCTGGCTTATTAGGGTATCCTTTTCTTCCTGGGTGTGAACCAGGAATAAAGTGTTGGGGAGTGATTTGGGGATTTTTGCACCTGTGTACCTTTCAAGCTTAAGGGAATCATCTCTGTTTTGTAGCTATCGAATTATTAATGTATAATAGTTTGTAAAAAGTGAGTTTCCAAAATGTATTGCTGTCATCATTAAATTTATGTATTCTATAAAATAGGAGCCATATGATTATAGTGTCGCCAGGCAATAATGAGGCAATTGTATCTAGGTAATTGTATGACATTTGTGACGTCTTTTTTATATCAGGCAGAAGCGGAACAGTTTTAACGCGATACATTCGTATACTGATAGAGAAAATATTTTTCTGATGGATAGGACATTGCATTCCTTATGGATATCTGTTTTAGGGTGTCTAAAGGGTAAAGCCAACATAACTTTAAGTAGTGATCGTTGTGCTAGCTCAGCTTTGATTAAGTGACTTTTTGTAGCGCTTTTTCGAGCAAATGCAGTAATTTATTATACATCCCACGAGATCTTTATATGTTTAAATTAATAGTTTTTTTCCAAGTTCAATATACTTAAATCCCGCACTTGACACTTGGTCCAAATGTACCCAGCACACTCGCCTTGCCGCATTACCCCGTGCGTTGCATCGCCAAGGAGATCTGTTGGTGTTAATGTTACTAGAATTTAAAATATTGAAACTAAAATATATTTCTGGAAATGAATAGATTCAGGCGTTACTTTGCGGAAATCCATATTTAATGATAACAAATACTTTTAAAAGTATCCTAAAAAACATTAAATAATATTTAAATAAAACACTTAAAAAAGCATAAAATTATATATCTAGTGACAATTCCGCCTAATTTTGCTGTTATCTACGTGACGTCACAAACATCACGCAGCCTAACCGGAAGAATACCCGACTAGTTTCGCTTCTAAACGAAGCATCTACATGAGGTCTTGACTCACCGAGCGCACGATCGAGACTCTGTGAGATTTAATGTTTTTTAGGATACTTTTAACATTATATTAAATTATTATTTATTATCATTATATTTCTGGAACTTTAATTAAAGTTTGAATTGTAACAGTTTTTCCACTCTAGCTTTTATCTGTTATAAGCTATTTCCCAGCTTTTTATTAGTTCAAATACCTTTTTGAGCTTGTGAGATGAAATAGATAATAAAACAAGAATATTAAAAAATCGATCATTCCTTAAAATTTACAGGACAATACAAATATACCAGAAAACTAAAATGGTAGGTAATGCACAGTAGGATTAACAGTATTGATCCCTTAAGTTGGACTCGACATTACCGATATTTTCATTTCAATATGTGGCTATACCTTATACACAGAAATGGGACATCATAATAATTTGGAACTTAATAAGACCGTTTTGGAAGGAAGTGCGTCGTCAACAAAAGTAAATTGTGATCACAAAGTGCCCTCCAAGCGAAAGTTAAATAAAAAATATTGTCCGTTATGAATAAATTTATGTTAATTTATGTAACAAGCCTCGATTCGGATGAATGTTTATTCTGGGGTTTATCCCACGCTGATTTGATAACGGCTCTTCCTTAGAGGGATGTATCAATGAGGCCATTAAATTTTAGACATTCGTATCAAATGCGACTAGATGCAAATACATTGTCAATTTTTAAATGGATAAGTTGCGTATTATTCTTGTATTTTATTTAAATATAGTAAATAATCTTAAGATTTATATAAAAAATGCAATAATATCGTACCGCCAAAAATAAAGAGATTTACAAATGATTCAAATATTATATATATTCCTCTCCGCACGCAAATAAATTGCTGACTTCGTTATTCTAAGGGCCTGTTTCAGAATGTTCGAGTAAGTTCCGGTTTTACTACCCAGAACATGTTTATTAAACAAAATACTATCTTTACGTTTCACAGTCATCGATTTAGCCTATCCATCGGTTAAAACTTGAAACGCGCTGCATATGAACTGTCATTTTTATCATTCAGTTATTTTATGTGTTGCATAGCAACCCGAAACTTTATTAGGACCATGGTACAATAATATACTGATTAGGACATTCTGAAACGAGCCCTAAGGAAAACGGATTTGACAACAATCGCCTTGGTATCTTTGTGAAGTAACTGGCAGTTAATAACAAACTAAACCGTAAACTAAATACGAAATATCAACAACTCACTTCAACTCCACACTTATCAACATGGAATAGAGCTTGCAATGTATTGAAAAAGTAAAATATGATACGGCGTTGGAAAGTTTGTTATTGAAATTGTGAGTATGGTAGCAATATTTTTATATCTGAGCCGTAGGCGTAGCAAGAGGCCGTAAATTATAAGTATAAATCATGTTCTTTGCACGAGTGTCAAACATCAATTTACAATACATTTGTAAGTTTAAAATATTTAAAAGTTTTTATGCACTGCTTGAATTTTATATTTATAGCTCGATATAGTAAGCAAATACCCACCTGGCTATCTACCACCCTCAAGTACAAAAACCGTGGTAACGGTGTGCTCGGTTAGCCTGAACAAAATCGTTGATTGCATTACTTACTATCGGGTGAGATAGAGATAGAAGGGCAAATTAGTAATATAAATAAGTTTATTAAAAACTATACAAAATTTTTGATTCCTCTGTATTTTAGCATTTAAATGTAACAACATAGGAAGTAACGCGAGCCGATAAGCGTGAAGTCTTATTATTTAAGGTTACCTAAATACATAGTACTTAGCTGATACAGGCTACTAAAGGAGTTCTCCGGCATGTCTTATCAAAACACGAAATCTGCGATGCTAGATTTCGTCGCTTTTCCTGAATCTCAGTGTTATGGTAATATATACAATGTAACTATTACCGCTGTAGTGTATACCCAGATGGCAACTTTATCTCGGCTCTGAAAAGCATTTGTTTTGTTATGTGAGTTAAATACAGCAATGGAGTTCAGCTTAGGAGTGTAAATACGTAATCCAACGAAGTACATAATAATATGTTGTGCTTTCTATGTACAGATATTTTTTTTTTTACTTTGAAGACGTTTTGCCCTTGAATATATACAATATAAAAAAAAACTACAAAATTGTTGTTTTTTTTTAAAACGAAGCTTAGAAAAAAACGTAGCTATTTCGTGCTTGACCCGTGGGGTGCAGGGCTAGTACCCCTCTGTATTTTACTGAGTTTGAGAAGTTGAAAACAATCAATCATTTTCTTCCTGATTTCTACATTCTGATCGTGGCTGTTAGCTGCGATGTGGAACCCTAAAACCTACTAGGCCCAACTCGCATTTGACACGTTTTGTACATTGGGTTTTTATCATTATTTGCTTAAAAATCTGTTATAATGACGCATATATTTTTCAAATTTTTACCGTATTGCTAATACGAAGATTTGCTTACGGACGGACAGCGTAGACCTAATTTTCAACGAGGATTACTCAACGTTTTTGGTCGCAGCAAGTCTGCAGTGCTACAGGGTAACTTGTCCTTAACTATGAGTTAATTGTCGTTTACCATGAAACGCTAAATGAATTGTATCTGAATATTGGCAATAAGTCCTGTTACAAATGAAAATGTATTTTTTTGTTTATAAAGTAATGTAATATTACTAAAACTTATATGTACTAAAGTCTCAGCAAAAAATATAAATAATATTAGAATCTAAATGGCCACCTTTGGCTTTTATACAAGCCTATAATTGTTCTGGCCATAAATCTATGGATTTACGCCACTACTTGTTTCAGAAAATTTTTAGGAGTCTCACTGTAGCCGTGGCGTTTAAAACAATCCGTGTTCTCTAAAACATAATTTGTAGTTTAAGGTGTTGAGGTTTGAGCTAGATGAGGGCCAGTCTTCAGCTCTTATAAAGTCCAAAACGTTGGTTTCAAGCCAGGCTTTGGTAATTCGTGCCTTGTGATCAGGTGCAGAGTCCTGTTGGAAAGTCCATGGAAGAGGAGAGGTTTCACGACACGATCCAAGACTGTCTCTTGTTTCATTTTGGCTGAAGTTTTTAATGCTTTTTCACAAAAATGTAACTTTGTGACGTGATAAGGGACGCTCCACCAAACCATCACTGACGTAGGATGATGACCACGTTGTACCTTTCCGCAGCTTCTTTAGAACTGCGACTGTACA
The DNA here is from genome assembly GCA_963854805.1 of Plagodis dolabraria. Taxonomy (NCBI): domain Eukaryota; kingdom Metazoa; phylum Arthropoda; class Insecta; order Lepidoptera; family Geometridae; genus Plagodis; species Plagodis dolabraria. The sequence continues at coordinate 28,526,688 of OY978448.1, read as the reverse complement.
CTTTATCATTTTGCTTGTTGTAGGGCTCTTCAATTGTGATTTTTTTTCATCGGTGAAGAGGATATTTCTGTGTCCTTCACCTGCGCATCCCGACAGAAGGCGTTTTAATCAATCCACTCTCTTTAATTGTAAAAATTGATTTAGGGCATGTTCTGTATGTCGATGATAAGCACCGAGCTTCAGGTCTTGTTTTGTAATACGCGACAGATTCTTAGCTTGAATCTTCATTTCTTGCGTTAAGATTTTTGCTTTCTAATAGGATTTCGTCTGGCTTTAACAGCATTAACAGCCTTTGTAGTACTAACAGCACGTGGTCACCCTGATTTTCATGGTCTTCGACAGAGGCAGTGTTGTTGTATCTGTTGATAGTACGATATACGAACATACGGCTTATACCAAGCTTTTGAATTATATAGGCTCCATACCCTTTTTGTTCAAGGCGATCACTGCAATCCCATTTTCTTTAACACCCCATTCCATATTGTAATTTGATAATGGACACGAAAAAATGTGTGAAATGGCGCGAAATCGCAAGAGATTTTTAAATTAATAAACGCGTTCCAAATTCAAAATACTTAAAAAGATGGAGAAAAGAAAAGACTACGTAACAATTTGTATGGCCAGACTCTTTATAATATATTTAATCTTATTAGTCAATAATAATAACATAAAAATTTTTTGAAACACTCAGTAAAGATCTTTCCAATCACGATGCCGCGTTATTTTATATTTTTTTAAGTGTTGTTGCAACTATTTTTACAATAGTATTTTTCTATTTTCTGTGATTTTTACCTACCCGAATGATCATATCTTACATTTTATTGTTTCAAAGTATGTACCGTTAGCATTTACACCCACACTAAGACACATTCGTCGTGTACAAATGAAAACTACCCATACAAAGCGCATCAATAATGGCGCGCTTTCCTAAGTGAACATGCCTGTACTTGGACATAAATTTAAAGAAAACTATAATTACAAGAAAATCCATTAATTACGTTTCCCTTTGCCTCCCAGTTTACTTTGAATAACTGAGGCAGAAATGAGCCCAAAATAAAAACACTTGACAGGAAGTGGGAAATGAAAATGGTGCCTTAAAGAAAAATTGCCAAGTTATCTTTACCTAACCTACCCTTTAGCATAGGAATTTATTTTGAATGTCTAACAAATAATGGGTATGTTCGCACGCAGTCAATATTCAAGGGCCCGGATCCTGTGTCCTGTGTGTTTGTCATGAGTTCCTACTCACAGTTTGGTTAGAGCCTTTTTTTCTTTCTTTTTCACTGTCGATATGCCTACCTGATAATAAGTGATGATGTGGTCGAATATATTAAACAGGATTAAGTTCGAATTAACTGAATCTCAAGGACAGCTGCCAATACACACTGTTAGGTGCTTGGCGACAGATTCCCTATTTGAGGATGGAAGTTAGTTGAACACTTGAATCGTATTACAAAATGCTTTGCAAGCGGGCAAAAATTCTTATGCGAGCTCGATTACTGTTTTCCAGTTTATTGAAGCGGGTGAAATCGAAAAAGGGATGTTTTCCGCTTGTCAGCACATCGTGCGCAGATAACAGGTTATTTCAACGCTACGAATAATGTCAACGCGATTATTAAGAACTTTGTTATACAGACTGGTGTTTTGAACCAGTTATTTTACCCCATGCGCATGGTAGATAATTATTATAATATATTTAACAATGGAAATGAATTATATCGTCCACTGCAGATGCTAAGAGGTCAAATAATGTATACTTACACAAAAGGCTTATATCATATAGGAGTATATCACATTTCGATATGTAATTTTTGCATAGAAGACATAAGAATACAAAGTGACATAAAATACATATATTTATATGTCCCTTTGTATTTTATTTTACAAAGAGCTGTGGCATTGATGAGAATTCCACAGACATACATTATAATCATAGCAATGCCAGTGGGCATTATAGGGGATGAATATGAAACATTCCCCTCTCGTGGGATTACGATAATAAGACAATATATTTTGTCTTCTTACAATTGCTGTTGCTCTAACCTCAACAAAAAGCTATAATTTTATCCTTACTCCTCAAAGTATGAAACAAAAAAATCGTTACTCTCCGAGGAAGTTCTCACGGCTGTCAATCGATCCTCGTCTCCCACCGGATGGCTATCTTATTGGATGATTTGGCGCTTATCTCTCATCCTGTGGACTGAACCACACATCTTCTCTTGATACTTATAGCCTTACCACGCCACACTTCACACGATAGGATTGGCCTTTTACGATTCAGCTTACGTTACATTAGAAACGGATAAAATAGTGTAGTTCAAAATTCATACTGCGAAGCGCATATTGGGAATTTTTTCAATCCAAACTTCATAGGTGGTTCATAAATTTGTGTCAACGAAATTAACAAATAGCGGAAATCTGGTTATATTGATACTCTTTGTAATTGCGTATAGAGATAAATGGGACCTATTACATTTTGCCTTAAACCTTTTATGGCGCAGTTTTTATTTCATCCGAAGCCATAGACTGAACTGAAACTAAGAATTTACGTTAAGCTTATCCGATTGTATTGCATACACACAGTAAGCTTCTTTTTTATCTTTTAAATAAGTTTATGAAATATTTTTTATATGCAAGAGTGTAACGTGGATAACTTTAATTTTTATACGTATTATGTATGTACCCGCATCGCAAATTTTAACTCGATTAACACCTACGTTCGAGCAAAGGCGTATGCTGTAAACCAGCCCTGCGCGAACCATCCGGCTTACGCAGTACAGTGCTGAGCTTACCCCTCTTGCGAGTTATATTAGATAGTTGTATTCCATTTTTTATTTTTTTCCTGTTAAATTGTATTTTACTGGCAATAAATGTTATTCTATTCTATTCTAAGCGCAGCTTTAATTAGATCAGAAAACAATTTCAGCGAATATTGAAATAGTTTCGAATATGGCACTTGATCCAACGCCGGCGGTAAGCGAGAAAGGAGTTGAGCTAGAAACTAGAAAAAGAGTTGGCGAGCAGCAAGAAGCGAGTGTGTAGTTCCAATAGTTTTATCGCTGGGTTATTAGCAAGTGAGCGAGTGCGACGTGCGATTACTCGCCAAAATCTACCAAGCGATATCGTTGAACGAGTTTTATCGTTAACTAGCTTTCCGGGCGCGGCTCCGCCCGCGCGTATGTCGGTTATCGCGCGAAAACATTAACCTCTTTTTGCGCACTCGGATAAAAACTATCCTATGTTTTTTCCCGGGTCTCAAACTATCTCCATACCAAATTTCATTCAAATCGGTCCAGTAGTTTTGGCGTGAAAGCGTAACAGACAGACAGACAGACAGACAGACAGACAGAGTTACTTTCGCATTTATAATATTAGTACTGATAGCTCTTGTTGTTGCGACAAACTAGTGTAGATAGATTTATCGCCGGCGCCAGTTTGAAGATTCTGCTATTAGCTTTTAATATTTGTATCTCTTTTATTGACAGGGGATTTACATTTAATGTACGTTTTTGGAGTGAGAAAATAGTTGATAGCTAGTTGCTTTCTCGCCGATGGCGGTAGTGGGATAAGTACCTTGCGCAATCCTGTTGATATTTGATGTCACAACACGGTAATGTAATGGCTGCCAATATGCCAACGGTAGTAGTTTAGTTGCTAACAATTGTTTTGTAGTTTTGCTGCAAAATTTTAGCGAGAGAAAAAAAGAAAATGTTCGTTTATTTACGATACATTGCTCTGATTTGTACCTTCAGTGCAGACAGAAACGTTTTCAATCAATGTAGAGGAAGCAAGAAATGAAGAATGTGGTATCACGATCAAGACCTTGAAATTAATTTAATTATTAACTTCAATTTATTATATTAGTTTATTTTTATTCATCGTATAATCTAGAAACTAAGTAACGGTGATTCGGACCTAGCGTTTAAGGTTTCGACTTGCAACATCCGGTGAAAGTATATTTCTGTTGCTTTCGATTAGAGCTTGAATACTACATTACAGATCGGAATGTACAGTATAGGTTGACCGTCTCTTTAACTAAGCTTGAAATTTGGCTTGTAATAGCTAAGCCATAATTTTGTATTTTGAAAAACCTAGTTATTTTTACTCCACTGTCAAAATTAATCCTGGTTCAGTCTCAAAATAAACAATATTACTATTCTTTCATTTCAAATTTCAACATATTCGACCTATAAAATTCACGGGAGCGTGACGTGATTAATTCTGTCGAGTGAATCATTTCAGGCCGAGTCACGTGGTCTATATACTGAGCAGGTGTCCCACGAGCCCCTAATTGAATCCCGCCATCCTATTGTGGGTCTGTGATGATTAAGGCTTGACGGCGCGTGTGCTGCAGACCCTAGTAATCGTTTTTGAAAGTTGGTCTGCGTTAATGCCTTTTCAGCTCAGTTTGCATTGTTGTATTCGTCGCAAGTTTAGGCATTATTCATTAGTTGGTGTATTTCAGTGTGATTGTTTTCAGATTCAAGACTGATGTGGGTAATGCCCGGCTCAGAGTCAAATCTATTATACGTGTACGCAAACGTTTGTTTCGTTAATTTGATGTACCTCTCTACTCGTAAATATAATAAACGATATTAATAATAGTAGCAATTTTTAGAAGATTTCAAAAGTTTTATATTAAGTCAAAGAGTTGCTTTAATCTTTCTTTTAGATATTTTGTAGAGGTATTGTACTACACTCGAAAAATTCACTCTTAAACGGTTTATACTAAATATACTACAATAATAAAAAAATATGAATAACCAGAATCATTACTATAATTTAAAACACAAGCGATAATCTGTCATTATTTCACTTAAAATTATTAAATTAGGTATATTGAAACTGTAACACGAGTTTGTACACTGCAGTGAATGCGGAAGTAATGGTAACTTCCGTGTTAGAACCTGCAGTGGTGCCAATTTCCACAACCACAATTAACCGCCTGAATGCAGCGACGTACACTACTAGTCGAACTCGAAATATGTGTTTAATTTGAATTTAGCTTAATTTATGTACCACATTAGTCTTACAGAGTTCTCGTAATAGGTAACCTGTGGCTGTGCACTTGTCGATCAATCAGCTAATAAGCATTTGTAGAGTACTGACAACTTTAATAAATGAAACTTTACTTCAACTTAACGTTTCATTTATTAAGGTTGTTATTAGTGCTGTACCTACATCATACTGCATTGGTCTCCATCGATACAACGCTTTATTCTATTTTATGTTAAAGCGAATAATACCTGTTGTTCGTATTTTCGCACTGATGCATGCTCCGTGGATTACAGAACAAATTACAAATTTACTAGAGGATTATCGCTTATAGGTTAGTATACTAAGTGAAAATCAGTAATGTTGTCTGTCCAATCAGTTTTGCCCATTTCAATTTTCAAATTCTGAAAGCCATGTTTGCTGGCTTTGGTTCTCCGATGAGTTTCTTAATTCCGGATTTTTTGATGTAAAATATCTTCAAACATGTCCATCTCCATAGCACTTTGAGCGACTGAAAGACTGAGGGGAGTAAATAGCTCCTGATTTTAACTATGCCAAAATCTAAAAAGGTGAAGAATATGGATTTATAGTTTTTAGGAAGTGACGATGCCTATGTTGTATATAAAATGGACCTTTAAGTACGACTAATGCTTGTAACCTTTTAAAAATTCAATTATCTTCTTTATTTTACCATTGGGTTACTAATGGTTGGGTAACTTGGCGGCCGTCGAAACAAAGTCACGACCTGCGGCTAATGAGACCATGTTACAAATGTGACCAGCAAGTAAATCGCCGCGCACCAATATTGGTAGCGTTTGTTTTACTGTTGTGGCTATATAACATATTAGATTTTGATTGCTATTGTAGTCTAATAACATACACAGTGTGAACGAATGGTTGAAAAGTTTTCTTTTATCAGTTTAGCATTTGCTTAATGATTACATTGTAACGAAACATAGCAACGTGGGGAAAAATAATTATTTCAATCTAGGCTACGATAATGTAAGCCCAAGCCCTAATTGAGGAATTCCTAGACTTTTGTGCCAAAGGGCTATAATATATCAAGCCAAGATTAAAGCAGGACTGTTTTATGACAAACAGTTGTCATTCTCTAGGCTATTTTCAATATATTTAGAAGAAAAGTAATTTAGAAGATAACAAAAAGTTTCTACATTTGACTGCCAAGAAATTTGAAAATTTAAGGCGTGATGTAATGCTATGTAGTTCGTATTCAAGAGGCTTGTTCTGTTGCTGTCTGGCTGCTGGCAGCGCACATAGCACAATTACGATTTGAGTAATGCACGTCTTAGATGAAACATCAGTTTTATTGCACATCATTAAGTGCGATAGTAATCACAACAGATGACTAGACTTAAACTCTAGTCGTTACTGTAGGATACCCTGAGTCTCCGAGAAATAGTAACTTCCAGGGTGCTGGTAAATAAGTCCACAATAAACTAAGCTAGCCATGTTTTAATCTATGTGTATGTTATTAAGAGGAGTGAGACAGTGATGAGTGCACTGGTAGATAAAGCACATGGGAGAATAGAAGCAGTTTACGATTAACGTTAACGTAATAGAGCTAATACATATAACATTATTGAATAATTAATATCTCAACATTTAAATCTACGAACTCAGTTACAAGCACCTTGAAAACTTCTCTAAAGTTTGCGTCAATTTAAAATCCCAATTAAATCGTATTCTCCAAAATCATCGCCTCGTCCCAAACCGATCACAGTTCGCTCAAACTCCGCGAAGAGATTGTAAGTAGAAGCCACTAATTCCTCGCTTAGTTAGCTTCCCATCGCAATCTTCCCGAACACCTGACTAAATTTTTAGTACTCTGAACTTACTGAGACCCTGAACAGTATAAATCACAAAACGAACTGATAAATATGCAAATTATCTATTCGTTTATAGTTGTTGCGAAAATAGTGTTGTTTTTGGCCCGGTTAGTTGGTCAATTAACGTGTAATTTATGAATGTTTTGGCGTGTATCTATCGTAGTTATTATAAACTCTCCATTTGTGGAATTCGATACTGTTGGCTATAAAACTGAGGATGTACTTCGGAAAAGTTAATTAATTTCTGGTTAAAAGCACTTCATTTATCAAATTAATTTGTTCTATTCTTTTGAAAGTTATGTCTATTAGATAAGAGGAGGAGATTAAGAGGGAGGGTAGGAGATCCCCGGCGAAGTGTGGCACCTCCGTGTTTTTTGCATTTAATAAATACTATTTGGTGTTTATTTGCGAAATCCGCCATAGATTTGTGGACCTCCAGGCACAGTGCCTACGTGTGGGTGTTATCCCGTAGCTGCGCAGCGGAAACAACTAGACTAACAGGGATAAACCTCGTCGCCCTGCAATTTCAATTTTTGGAGCTCCATCGAGTGCATTTGTTTTGGTGGATCCGTGCACAATAATGTGTTTCAAGTGAAAGAAAGTGACTTGTTTGTGCTACACAGTGGGGGAATTTTATGGGAAAATTGCCATAAAATATAAAATACTGCCTTTTAGAATACCACATACAGCGACATCTATTTTGCCGTTTTGGCACCCCTTCGCATCATCTTATATTGACGGGCGGCGCGGGCGACCCATCGAGTCATCGACTCCGTGACCTTGTGATTTACCTCACAGGGCCGAGGCGCGCTTTGCACTACATACCACAGATGGCAGGACCTGGTCTAATGAATCGGTTTTTCATACAACGATAGGTGCACGTTAACGTTCCTCGATTAAGTTGTTCTTCACTAGGTTGGACATTTTAATTCTATTTGGATTGCTTATTTAATTATTTTGTGAGTAATATTATTTTGGGATTACAATTTTTTTTTTTTTTACATATATTGAATTTTATTATTATCTTAGTTGACTTTAATTACTATTCACATGTAGTGTAAATTATTATGGTTCAATTGTATTTCATACCTTCTGTAATTATTTATTTTAAGTCACATATATATTTTTTATTGGGCTCAAGGTCCATATAGGCCGCATACACAAAGGTATGCGTCAGCCGGGCGCTACTCCACAGACCTCGCTCTCAGTATCCGTCTCCCAACCGGTGAGCCAGGCGCCGCCGCAGGCATCGCGTCCCTGCCCTCTGGATAGGCTTGCGACCTTGAAGGCGAGTATCCAGTACTTCGGCACGTCCCTAAAGGTGCGCGAAACCAGGCTGCAGGCAAGCTGTGCAAAATAATTGATAGGTGCGGTGGCTGTAATGGTGTTGAGGACTGGTGCATGCTTCTCACCTTTGCGTATGACGCGTTGAAAGTTCCTTCGAAGTACGCACCTGGCAACATGACAGCAAAGGTGAAGGCGAACATCGAGTCTTTCGGGTCTGATCAGTTTACAGAAGAGTCGGGCAGTGCGATGGGATATTCTAGGTCACGCGACAACAGAAAAACCATTGAGTCTAAAGTCTTCGAGGGTGACCTGCGGGGAGCTGTCCGGCTTTTAGTTTCTGAAGACTCATTCGCGCAATATGACCCTGGCACGCTAAACGCCCTCGAACTGAAGCACCCGAAACCATCGCGTCCTCTCAACTTCCCGTCAGCGCCGGATACGTCATCTTCCCCGGTTTCTGTAACGGTAGAGTACGTCGCGCTGGCGTTGAGCTCTTTCTACAGTGGTTCTGCAGCGGGCTTGGACGGGATTCGTCCGGGCCATTTAAAAGAGCTAACATCTGGTTCTGCAGGTGAGAATGGTCAGCGTTTACTCGAGTGTTTGACAAAGCTCGTAAATTTTATGTTAAGTGGTCAGCTGAATCTGGTAGTGTGCCCGTATTTGTATGGAGCAACTCTTTGCGCACTTGCAAAAAGGGGGAGGAATAAGACCTATAGCAATCGGTAGTGTATTTCGGAGGCTGACAGCTAAGTTGGGGTGCCGTTCCATAAGACAAGTGATGTCGGCATACTTACAGCCGCACCAGTTAGGGTTCGGGACGCAGCGTGGGTACGAGGCCGCTATCCATGCGACGCGTGCGTTCGTCATGGACCCCAAGCATTCAGACTGCGTGGTGCTTAAGCTCGATTTACGTAACGCTTTTAACAGCCTGGAAAGAGACGTGCTTTTGAGCGAGGTCAAGGATAAAATTCCTTCTTTGTATCACTTTATTTATCAAATGTATTATTCTCCTTCTAATCTTTTCTTTGAAGGCAAACTCATTTCTTCTCAAGTGGGAGCGCAGCAAGGGGATCCGTTGGGGCATCTCGTCTTCAGCTTAGCAATCCACAAGTTGGTCTTAGAACTTAAATCGACTCTGAACTTGTGGTATCTGAACGATGGCACCCTTGGGGGATCACCGGAGGACGTTCACCAGGATCTGGAGACACTCATTCCTCGCCTCAACGAACTGGGTCTAGAGGTGAATCCCTCCAAATGCGAATTTTTCCCTTGCGGCATTGAAGCTCGTACACACTTTTCACGTTTCAACTCTCTGTTGCCTGGCTTAAAAAAACTTTCATCTGATTCTTTCACCCTTCTAGGGTCTCCTATTTTTCCTGAGGGAGTACCAGAAGCTATCGCATCTCGCAAACGGTTTCTCCTGATAGCTCAAGAACGTCTCAGAGATCTTTCCGCACATGTGGCGATTGTGTTGTTGCGCATGTGCTTCACCCTTCCCAAAATAACATATCTCTTGCGGACTGCCCCTACCTGGCTTTATGCTGAAGAAGTCTCTTCTTTTGACCAGGCTTTAAAATCGTCGGTTGAGACGATCTTAAATGTCTCTTTTAATGAGCCTCAGTGGAGGCAAGCTATTCTTCCCATCCGGTATGGGGGTCTCGGGTGCGGTGCGTGCAGGATGTAGGGTTGCCAGCTTTCTTGGTGTCGGCGCATGGGGTGGCTGATCTCGTCACTACAATTCTCAATTACGATGGTGACTGGACGAGCATACCTTTTGTGTCAGGTGCCGAGTCAGCTTGGTCTGTCGTCAACTCGGGTGCAACAAGCCCTGAAGCATCCCATATCCAGCGCGCTTGGGATGACGTCTCAGCTAAGCGGATCCAGGAGCAGTTATTGGAGGGTTCTTTGGGGGCCAATCGGGCTAGACTTAGGGCTGTGTCGCAGCCGGAATCGGGGGCATGGTTGCACGCGCTACCTTCGCCTCCTACCACTTTGCTTGACGATGATTCTCTGCGGGTGGCGGTGGCACTCCGCCTGGGCTGTAAGGTGTGTGAACCCCATATTTGCACCTGCGGTTCCATGGTGGGAAGCGAGGGTCATCACGCTCTGAGTTGTCGTAGTGGCACAGGAAGGTTTCCGCGACACCACGCCCTCAACGATATAGTCCGCAGAGCCTTTGTATAGGCGGATGTCCCGTGTGTGCTCGAGCCGCCGGGCCTATGGAAAAAAGGCAGGTGCCTTATATGGGATGCCACTTGCGTCAGCACAGTCGCCTCCAGTCACCTGGCTAGGACCATCCACTCTTCGGCAGCTGCTGCGGAGGATGCTGCCTGTAAAAAGCGGCTGAAGTATGCGGCGTTGGAGCCACAATATTATTTTGTGCCCATTGCCGTGGAGACAATGGCCTGCTGGGGCACTGAGGCTAAAAGTTTGGTTAACGAAATTGGGCAAAGGTTGAGGAAAAAAACGGGTGACTTCGGGAATGATACATGTTTTGTTTATGATTTCGAAAAATGAATCGACAACGAAAAACTCATTATTATCGAACCTGCTCACGAAATTTAACGAGTACCTATCGCATATAATATTCATCATTAGAGGCTTCTATCATAAGAAGCTCGAAGTGTTGAGAAAAACAGTCTGACATTTCCTGGGCAGAATTATGAAATTAACAATATTGTAGACAAGCTTGATGTCGTAGATTTCAATGGAAAAACCTCATTACCACAATAACGTAAAGATATTGATCCCTTTCAAATCATTGGACCATATGCCGATTGCCCTTCTACTGTTGGGCAGATGTTGGATAGTACCTACTATGTCGAACAATTAATACCTACCCATTTATACATCAGACTTTAAAATGAAGCCTCAGAGTCTACTTCGTAAGGTTCACACCATAGTCTTCAGAGCAAGATAATTAATTGTATTTACTAAAGTAACTACTAAGATTTAAAGTACCGAACGTAAGTATTACGGTTAATGTAGTACCTACGTTAGATCGTTAGAAATTTATGATGCATGAGTATTTTATAGCTCTCGATTAATTTGTTAAGAACTATTGTTATTATTGAGTCCCGGAATTTCTGGACTAGCCGTTTAAGGAATCGTGATTTTAAGATTTTCGATACAATAATCTACACGTCTTATATCCTGCTTTTAATGTTAACCTAAATGTTAAAGTTAATTTTCTTCTACTGCTGATACGTTATCATTTTTACTAACATCTGAACTTTAAATAATAACCATATATCAATTGTCTTAGGTGAAAACTATTTGTATAGTTTTTTTTTAGTTCGATTGTTAGGTAACAATGTAATCGATGGAGGTACAAATATTTAACACCGTTAACAGTAGTTCATTACCTCTTCCAACCAATTTATTATCGATGTTACTTTTTATTACAGTTACGGAAGCCCTTATTTTTAAACCATATTTGATTCATAAGGTAGTAGTTAATATAAGATTGTTCTTATGTTGACCACTATTCCTTTTTTAGCGACAACTAGCGACATGCTTAACTGATACTAACAAGTTGTTAATTGTTAGGTTTTCAATACTTGTCAGAACTTTATTTTAAAAATGTTTTTTTTTATATTATTCATAACCGATAAAGAATTATAATAATCTATATACCTACACGTTACGTCATTTATCTACAGCATATCTACAGACTCCGTAACATACCCACGACGTAGCACGTATACGCTACAGTTCACATATTGAGCTTTATAACGATTGTATTATAATGGTCTGTGACGTAGCTTCTAAACTATAGTGTGATTAGAAAGAAACCCATTTTTATTACGATCAAATCGGGAAAATAGCCGCCCTCCAAGTTTCTGGTCAACGTGACTGTTTTATAGAGTTGCTCACGTATTGTGGGTAGCGGGTGTCGCCGGTACGCTCTAAACTTCGTAACTTTATAAAGTATTTGGTTTTGCTGTAGACAACCTCGTGATTTTATCACAGAGACTCAATAGGATTCTTGACTTAGATAGTTTTAAAATAGACGATATTTTAACTACCGGGGAAAAAAAATCTCACTTACACAAAGCTTACAATTTAAGAAAAATATTGTAAGTACAATAATAAGGTTGGAAAATGATTTGGAAAATGATCATGACATAAAACATAATTTAAACTTCAAATGTATAAAATGAAACTGAGTTAAATAAAATTTAAGAGTGTTACAAAATAACCTTTATCAAAATTGGATTATAAGAAAATAAAGGTAAGTAAAATGAGTTAAATAAAATTTAAGAGTGTTACAAAATAACCTTTATCAAAATTGGATTATAAGAAAATAAAGGTAAAAAGTTCCCCGTTAAAATTCAAAAGTTAAGAGCAGTATTTTCACGACTCGATAAAATAGCTGGAGTTTAAACTTTTGCACAGCTGGAATTTCATTCAGAATTTCCGAGACAGAAAGGTTTGTGTCCGCTAGAGACCGGACAAGTTGGCACAGCTGTCGATCGACCCTTGTCTGGTGCCAAATGCCCTTATCATCGGATGGTTGGATGTCGAGCTGTAGGCACTCGCTCCGAGTCACCCAAATACTCCTTATACTAATCGACTCACCGCGTCACGTGGTAGGTTTGACCCTTCACGATCCAAATGATCCTGCACATTGGGTACAGACAGCACAGTGTATATTATTTGACAATTCAGTCTGTCCGTCTTCTGTGATTCATAAGTATTTTGGTACCTACCAGATTATCGAATTGCGTACGTCCGGATTGAAACATTCATCACCAATGCAAATAGTGATACATAATTGACTAATAATTTTTAGGTTTTCAGATTTTCTCATTTCCCTTAAAAGCCAAAATATTATTTTATGTATTTCCAATTATACTAAGAGGGAGAGAGGGTTATATCTGATATGTAGACAGCCAATATTGAAAAAGTTTCCATTTTATAGGGAACTATGATCAATCTATGTGATATTTGTATTTTTTTTTTTTTATGTCTTATCGGTTAGCCTTTGACCACTATCTCACCTGATGGTAAGTGATGATGTGGTCGAGGATGTTGTTCAGACTAACCTAGAGTTACTGGCTCTCAAGGACAGCTGCCAGAACACACCGTTAGGTGCTTGGAGACAGATTTTCAACTTGAGGGTGGTAGCTAGCCAGGCGGGCATTTGCAAAGTGCCCTACCACCATGCTGTAACGACTGCTATCCTAAGACAACAACCGGGACCGACGGCTTAACGTGCCCTCCGAAGCACGGAAGCGCTTAGTAGTAATGCCCAACCAGCCAAGTCATGACCGCGGCGGAAGTTGCTTAACTTTGCTGATCGATTCAGAATGGCTACGCAAACTTGGCTACGAGCGCTTCAAACTTGAAGCGCTCGTAGCCAAGTTGTTGTAATTGTTGTAACAACTTAGTAATTGTTATTGTACATTGGCAGTTTAATAATAGTTAACTGTTGTTTTGTAGTTTTCCTACTGATTTTAACTAGAGCTAAGATAGTTCGTAAAAGAAGCGTTGCTATAACTCAGACAGAATTTTTTTGGACAGGATGCAACAAACGAAAATTCCAGTTTCAGGATAACCCCTACTCAGAAAATAGTATAACAACTAATCTCTTTACTTTTAATTGTTTTTATCAAGCCTGTATTCCCCGAAGGGGTAGACAAAGGTGTGTTAATACACCCACGTTTTGCTAATTGCATTTTGGTCACATATAATAGGGGGCAAGCCTATTGGCACTCACCGGGCACAGTTTCAGAGGCATACAAAATGTTTTCTCTAACGCACTGGACGAAACACAAGAACATATTACGAATAATATGTTTACGTTAACAACATAGATAAAATAGGAACACAAGAACATATTGTATGGAACCCTGGCAGAGCAATATGAGTATTCAGATTATTCTTAATATTATATGATAAAAGGTTTCTTATAATTAGAAAACCTTAAAGAAATGAGTTCTTGATTGAAAATAAGTTCTCTATCTGAAACATTAAATTCCATGTTTTTCTAAAAGCAAAGTATTTACGAGTATGTATTATTGGTATTAATTATTGCTTAATACGTACTTGTAGCCTATGAATACAAATTAATAAGTTCAATTTACTATAAATCTAGATCTAAGGCTTGTATTGTTTGAATTGCGATTATACGTAAATCTCAAAACGAGATTGAAAAATAAACTTCACAAAAAAAAACACTTATAAAAGGCGGCATGAAAAGTCGCACAAACAAAAAATATTGCAACTGTCAACTGTTTCAAATTGAAAGATCAAACAGCTTTAGCCGCATGAGAATAAACACACGATAATGCATGACACTTCCTTTTCACCGGTATTTAAAACTTACACCTTACTACTCCAGAACGCTTGAGGTGTTTTCTCTCCAAGTTTCTCTAATTGTTTCACTGTTGTGGCTATATTTTTATATATGGTTATCCAAATGGATCTTGGCAGTTTACCAGATTTTGTTTATAGTATTTTGTCAAAGTAAAATGGTTTAGTTTATCTACATTGTATTTCAGCATTAGTTTTAATTCATCCAGGAACATTTGTTTCAATTGTGATTAGAACATAACTGACTAAAGAAGAATGTACGATATTTGCAATATGAAAACCAAAAACAAGTAGTTGCAGACAATTTTAAATAAACTCTGTTAAAAAGACTAAATTCCAATAAAAAAGTTATAACGGAACTTAAAAGATTACCAACGCAGTAAACAAACACTTTTAAAACTTCGCAAGATTGCTTCAATTTAGAACCCCAATTTGATCGTCATTCTCCAAAGTCATTGCCTTGTTCTAAACCGATTAAAGTTCGTGCAAACTCCATGAAAAGATTTTGAGTAGGGGTACTCATTCTCCGCTTGGTTAGTTCCCACCGCGAACTTCCCGAACACCTGACTAAATGTTGAATATGTAATTTGAACTTACCGCGACCTGAACGTTAAAAGTTGCAAATAGAACGGACTTATTTGCAAATTTTCTATCAGTTCATTATTGCTGTGCAAAATAACCAATCGGTGCCAAACAGTTGGTGAATTAGGTATGGGCTATGAATGTTGTGGCGTTTGTTTATCGCAGTTATAATATTCCATGCATTTTAGGAACGCGATTTTGATGGCTTTTATCTGAGCATGTTGTTTACTGACTGTACTTTACCAGCAGGATTGTTCAATGATGAACACAGACTTCCCCATTAAGGGGGGGGGGGGGGGTTGTCATAATCCCTGTGGCTGGCAAACGCCTTGGGGATCGCAGTGTAAGACAGCAGTCCATCAGAATGTGCTGATACTCACCTTCCGGTATATTACCATTAGTCGCCTCTTAGTGCACTCCCGGTGTTTTAATATTCTAGCCCGGTGCCACAAGGGTCAATCAACCTTTTACTTCTACACTCATTGGTGAAATTTGTAAACTTAATGTATGGGGCCAAATTTAGAAAACCATTTTAGCAGCAAATTTATTATTATGTACATATAAAAGAAACAAATGAATAAGCGTAACTAACGAGGTAACGAGTTATACGTGAAACCATGATTTTATAAATATGAAGATCACTGAAACTGTCACAATAATAAGTTACAACAAAAAGTTGGTGCGACTTTCAGTAGGTACCTGGAATTTGAATAAAATAAAGAAAAACCTTAGCCAAAGTTATTTAAAAATAACATGAAAATTCTCGATAACATTTTCCATTGTTTACCTTTAATATTCGCAACAGGAACTGGCATATGTAAATTGGCTCCTTTACAAAACAACACTAATATACACATATAAATAGAAGCAGGTGTTGTGATATGTAACAAACAATGAATAAGCAGGTGGTAAATTTCAGGTGGTTACCTTCACAGGTCGGTTATATTATTTTCATGGCGTGGGTTTCCAAACATACAGACTTGAATGAGAAAATCTGTTACTTGTCGAGAATCATCGCTCTCTCTCTCCCTCTCGTCATCCGAGTATTCACGCGGGTTTCTGTTTTACTCGATGGGAAAAAATTCACAACAAATATTTCTTTCATAATGGTTCCTAAAGAGATTAAACTATTTGAGAGTTCCCATATCCACTCCACTCCAATAGAAAACGCTACTATAGCTCCGTAGGACGAAATAACGATAGTATTTATGTACGTAACTGTTGCGGACGTGTCTAATTTCATATGATTTTTTGTGCTACGCTCCTCAACAATAACGAAAATTCACATCTAACTTACTAAATTCGCTAAAATGTGAACGCACGTTAATACGCTGCGAACGTATGCGCTGCACAATGCTGAACATACACCTATTGCCTTTTGTTTGTTTTTTTTTTTATTTGTTTGTCAATTCTCCTATGTTGTTTTTATGCGGGTTCAAGTCCGTCCGAAGTTATCTTTTTCCATCCGAAATAATCTTTTTTTATTTTTCTTTTGATTATTATTTATTAAATAATGTCGTTCTTGTTGATGGGATGGGGACGAGGACGGCATCGGTTGACAAAGGCTCATAGGTTAAAATTTGCATTCAAATGATGAGCTTCTAAATTATACAGTGGGTCATAATGGAATCATGTAAAATACCCCGGCTCACCTTTAAGGGTATAACGACCTGCTCTGGTTATATTTGTGTAATACACATTGTAACATTTACTAGCAGTTCATGTAAAATGAGTTGTGATTGCGGCGGACATGTCTTACTCAAGATCTCGAAAAAGGCTTCTGATAGAAACCGAAATAATTGTCAATCGCAATAATCGACTCTTTGATGATGTCCTAATAATATTTACTTGAGATCCTCAGTTTTTATAATATTATAATATAAGTATTAATGCAAAAACTATAAATATTACCACTCTGATACAAAATTACCTCGTAGCTTTTAGACATAGACTAATGAAGGATAATGAATATAGCTTCAAATCGCTCACTCCCGCTTTACGTCTCGTTGATATACTTGGTGCCTGAAATCGTGCTTAACCGAAATTTCATTGTGAATTTTTGCAAGGCAGAAAATTTTGTGTGCACTAGAGTCCGTAAAATTTAGCTTTGCTATCAATCGATCCTTGGCTGGCATCAAATGTCTGTCTCATCATCTGATGGTTGGATGGATACCTAAGCACTTAAGCACTCCCGATACTGATTGACACACATCTCGTGATAGGTTTGACCCTTCACGGTTCAGACGACCCTGCAGATTAGGTACGGATAGCACAGTGTATCCCAAATTAAGTCTATCCAGCTACATAGAACACTTTTTTACTGCATATGTAAAGGATTCATAAATATGTGGCAACCGGATTACCGACTTTCAGAGGGTTAGAATCATTCTTCATAAATGAAAATAGAGATGAATATGTACTTCGTATTTTATGTCGTTACCCAACAATTTTAAGAACCGCTGTTTTTGTTACATTCTTACACATAGACGACCATTTAAGCTACTTATATCCAATTACGATGTGCACAAGCAGTGATCGTGAGATCTGATTTGTGGAACATTTTAGCAAAATTGAAATAGTTTTCAAATTTAAAAACTGAATATAGTTCGTAGTTTTTTTTTTAATAAAGCCATAACGCCGTTAAAAAAAAAACTTTTCAATTTATATTGATATTAGCTGTGACAGTATTGTAATTGTCTATTGTTCTGTAATTAAGCTGCTAACTTTAACAAGTATCAAGTTTGTTAATTAGATTTTCGCTTAGCAATTTAAAGTGCTTGTAATCATATTTAGAAATATGGAAAATATTTATCATAGTACGCGTGCAGTGGCCCATGCTTACGGCCGCGCACACTTCAAGTTGTGGTACTGCTTTATGAAGTCAATCTATTTGTTCTATTTTACTATGAGATTAGCGACATCATTTCGAGAGTTAACTGTTTGTAAAAGCACTTCTTTCGATAAGAATGATGTCTAGTATATTCTGGTTGATGGAAGCACCGTATCCATCCGTATTGTCTATAGGACTATGTTGGTAAGAGTAATAAAATTGTAGCACAAAATTCGGCTCAGTCCAGCAAGTTCCATAAGCCTAGATCAGTCAGGGTACTCCACGCAAATCCGAGGGCACGTGTTCGATTTCCGCTCGGGATTAGATTTTTGTGGTGTTATAATTTGTAAATGTGAGAGCAATGTTCATTCAAAAAGAAACCTAGTCTATTAGGGAGCTTGCTTGCTAGCTTTAATTTCTTTTCACTCTAATCCATTACTAATTTTGTCTCTCCATTATAAAATATATAATATTTTAACTGATCCCTTGTCATGATTCATTCTGCCAGCGTCACTTAATTTATATTGCGAACCAAAAGATTTTAAGCCTAACTAAACCATTAACCTTCATTAGCTCATTTCGAATGCTTACTAATTATGCAACTTTATGAATCAGAATAGAAAGAATATATTTTTAATTAGGTATATAATGTATTTTTAGTACTGCGTAAGTACTACATTTTCATCTTATACATAGTAATTTTAAAATATGTATTCATTCACGTATGTCATGGTTTGTATGATTGATGGTTTGGCTTGGAGATACGGCATGTTCCGGATGCCCACCTGGCTAGATTCCGCATTCAATAGGTGGCAAAGCATCTAACGGTGAGATATGGCAGATGTCCTTGACAAAAAGTTTATATTCTAGCTTGAGGCTACCATCTCGGGCAACATCTTCTCTTACGTGAGGTCGTGGTCAAAAGTTTTCAATCAGTAAAAATAATTGTATAAACAAAAAGTCAAAAAGAACTATCCGGCTTTACACATTTTCGTGAATTTGATGCCTAATAAAATAGTTGAAAAAAAAAACAGAGAAAAATCCAAATTCATTGTTCAGAACCGTGTTCACGAAATTTTTATTTTCAGCAACATAAACGCCCTCCATTTCGACTAGTCGAGAACTACTCGACATAGACGACTCTATGCTATGGAAGGAACACTTATTGAACATTTTTATCTGATTTATATGGTTGAATCGACTACGTTGATCGAAATAACCTTATATTTATTTTGAGCAGACTGAAAAGAAAACTGTGAAGTTAAAAGTGTAATTCGATATTTTACCCTTTTAACATGTGCCTAACACACCATTACATCTAGGCAACAGATTTTTTACCTGAAGGTAGTAGAATGCTTACCTGACGGGCATTCGCAAAGTGCTCTTCCATCATGCAAAATATTCATAATAATTGTCTTCCTATGTATCAAACTTGGCACTTGTGTCATTTCTTGTTCACTCGGTCATACTGCGTGACAACAAACGAACATAATATCACAACTTGAGCCAAAAAGACAGACTGAAAATCTAAAATAATCAGTAGGGTCTGCAACGTACTACACCTCACGTCCTAATCATTATAAAGCCTCAACAATTCAATTAGGCACTGGAGAGAAACGGGCTCAGTATATGGACCACCAATGGTGATTTGGTCTGAAACGGAATCAATCAAGGCACGCTCCTGTGAATTTGAAAGGTCAAAAATGTTGAAATTTCAAAGGAAAGGACGGTGATGTTGTTTGCTTTGAGACTGAATTGGAGTTAATTTACGGACCCATTTATTTAAAAGAAAGTTGCTGTAAAATTACTCATATTTATTAAATGTGTAATTTCCGTATATGAAAAGTATTTTAATTAGCTTTGCTGTATAATGTGACAAAATATTTAGACACGCGCCTGAATGTCAGGCCAAGTTGCGAAGACAAGCCATCCTGATTATAGACCACAAGTCCATTTTAAAACTACCTTTGACTCTTACCGTCACTTCCACGTCAATTTAGAACACAGATATAAAATAAACAAACATACATGTAAGTTTATTCGGTATGCCAAAAACATGTCATTACTATTTATCAACCGAACTAGATGACCGTGTAAGTGATAGACATATCCTAACGGACGAACGTCAAATGTTTGGCAGGAAAGTATAGGTTTTATGGGAAAATGAAATTGTTGTTTTTTCTACCTTCCTCGCTATTTTTCCATATATTCCTATCGTTTAAACCTTCCCTGGACTAATACAAACATTTCAAACCCAAAATCAGCTAAATCGGCTATGCCGTTCTCGAGTTTTAGCGAGACAAACAACCGCAATTGATTTTTATATATATCAGTAGGTACTAATATTATAAATGCGAAAGTAACTCTGTTTGTCTGTCTGTCTGTTACGCTTTCACGCCAAAACTACTGGAGCGATTTGAATGAAATTTGGTATGGTAATATTTTGAGACCCGGAAAAAACATACGATAGTTTTTATCCAACTGCGCAAAAAGAGGTTAATGTTTTTGCGCGATAACCGACATACGCGCGGGCGGAGTCGCACCTTTGTTTAGGGAGGACAGAGATGCTGGCTACCGCCTGTGCGGTCGTCCAGCTCCACCGGGTTTTGGGCGAGGGCCTGGCCCTACAATAGCCCGGGAGGGGTCGCACCCGTAAAGCTAGTAGTTATATATATAGAGAGATAAAAAAAAGAAAAAGGTCTCAAGTCAACCTTTTTTATGTTTCTCAGATCAGAACTTCGTCAATTTTAAATTTATTTAGAAGAATATTATAATTATTTAAAAAAAGAAGAATATTATAATTTATAAAAAAAAGGTTATCTTGATTTTGTACTTTTAGACTAATAACCATAAAAATTTAATGAAAACAGTTCAGTAACATAGTTTTATATCAAAATAACTGGAAAACTAACTATGGCATGCATATAAGTTATTAAGACCAAATTGTATTTTATACTGTTCAGATGTAAAGTCGTTTTTTGCAAAAAGTAGGTTCCTGAAATATTAAGACACAACGCATTGAAAACGAAAAAAATACGCATATGAACACCAACGAATCTCTTTCTTGCTCATTCTTCTCGCAGTGGCTCTATACATTTTTTTTGCTGGACGTGGCAGTACTGTCTATAATACTTTGACTGTTTGACGACGACTATAATCTCAAATTTTGTAAAAGCCTATGTTATCACCAAATAGTACAGAGCACAGATAGCAGCCCTATATTCAACACAGGCAGACGTACTCGTACCTACTAGGCTTGAGCTCACATCTTGCAAGTTAAATAAAAATAAGTTTATGGAAAATCTCAATATAAATGTGCATATTTGTGATTAAAATTCGTAAGCGAATGTTATTTGAAAAACGCTTTCATTTCTGGCAACTAATTAGACTTTCATCAGAATGTTTATTTATGATGTTGGTTTGTATAATTTTACGCGTTTATGAATTAAACGACTTTTTATAATGTTTTGATTTCAACAGGCTTACTCAATGCCATATTAGACTACAGTATCTACGTGTAATTTTTAGGGTACCGTGCTAGATAACAATATCCTATTACTAAGCCTCGGCTGTCTGTCCGTCCATCCGTCTTCTAAACCGTAATGAGTAGCCTAGTATTAAAACGTTTTCTAAGGATAAACATTGAAATTGCTAATTGCCTAAAATTTTGTAATAAATACGAAAAGTTATCAAAAATAGGTTCAAGGAACGTGTATTTTGGAATTGTTGTATTTATTTTCTGTTTGGCATTATCGGTAATAAAACATAATGGCCAAGTGCGGTTCAGACTTCCGCTATGGATCTTGAGCCGTTTGAAAAATAAAACCATTTAAGGTATGTACACATACTTTGTTGCTACAGAACCTTCGGTATGCGAGTTCAACTCGAATTTAGCCGGTTTTGTTAATTACGGGTATCCTCTCTTTTCTACTCCATTAGTCTTTGTACTACTGATTGGTAAGTCTTCGACCACAATCTCATCTTTTGCTATAATTGACAAATATTATGGCAGGCTTGTTATAAAGGTCAACGCACACGTTTTAGTTCGGCACCGTATCAATGTAGGATACGTAAGACGTCTCATTGTCACGACTATTTCGAGAGCTTGTACCGAATCGATGCGATGCCGATACGGTGTTGATTATTGTGCGTTGCAGTATGGAGTTCCATACAAATAATATTGCACGTGTTGAGTTGAGGAGATGTCAGTAAGTTAGCGTGTGGATCAGTTGCGCCAAACTTTAATCTGCTCTATGTCGATGTACAGTTGCGGCAATCAGTAGTGGCGATTATACTTATTATAATTCCCAAGGCCTTTTCATCAGGAAGGTGTTTTTAGGAATTAATGTTCTCATGTAAGTGACTGTACTGTCTTGTTATGAGAATAATCTTTAAACCTAGTAATATTATTGTTTTGTCATATAGCTTATTATAGCATAAAATATTAGAGAAAACATAATTATTAAAAAATAATTTTAAACCTGAATCGATCGATCATGTAGTTACAATTTAAAACATATTGTGTAGTTCACGTTGTGGCCTATAGGTACACACACTATAAAAACGCTGATGAAATGCAAACTTAAGTACAACACTATTACAACGTTCACAAGTTTAAAGGAACCGTAAGCTAAAACATGATCCGTCCAAATTAATAGTAATAAACAATACACCTCACGAAGCACAACAATGAGTCTGGAACCCACCATTGTGATATTTGTGATACAGTTCATAAAACTCTACTGCATGTCACACCGTAACGTACCGTGTCACTATATTTTTAATGATTTAAACTACTATTTGAAAAACTGTTAATAATTTCACCTATGGCTTTTTTTGAAATTGTGACGGAACACACACGGGACCCACTTGATGTTAAATGGTAACCTCTGCCTGCAGCATATGTATTTAGTCACTCTCAGACTGTTCTCAGACTGATCCCAGCGTCCTGAGACATGCAGTTGTTATATCTCATGTGCCTGTAATTAACTGGCTCTCAAGAACTGCTCGTATTTTTTAAACCGAAACTGACGAATGCCATGACTGGCACTTGCAATAGCAGCATTTTAATATGGGGAGCTCATGGGAAATTAAAATCATGGACTTTACCCTTTTAATGATATCTTCCGCATATATCTTTCCACCGAAGGGCATTTTGTGAATGCTCGCCTGGCAAGTTACCACCTGCAAGATTTAAATCTGTCGCAAGCACTTAACAGTGTATTCTAGTTATTGGTTTTATTTACTAAGAACATCATATGCTTAGAATAACAAGGCGGCGAGTAGTTTCAGTATTCTCCTATTATAAATATATAAATATATATATATTTCTACTACAGTAAATTGTTAGTAGCGTCGTGAAGTCTTATTGTACATACATTTGTGTACGCATTATTATTATTCAGCTATAAAACTTTAAAGCGGCCACGCTGTTACATTCAGTATTCATATTTGATATTGAAATAGCAGTTGTACACATTCCGTAGACTCAATAAATACTTCACTTTGAAAACTATCGTGAGTTTTATCCATTTTAACTTATTATGAAACGGCTAGACCCCGCGTTATATTTACCGGTATTTTTATCAATAACAGTGACAGTGACAGTGAGACAAGTGATAGTTCTGACGGCGACTTCACAAATGCAGCTGTGTCGGGGCAGACAGCGCCATCGCAACGTCAGTTACGCGCTGAGGCCCGTTCTCGTCGCTTCGCGCAATCCTCACTCCCACACGAAGGACTTCAAAACAGTCCGAAACTGGTCGGAATCTATTCGGTAAATATAACGCGGGTCCTAGCCGTTTCATAATAAGTTAATATTAATAAATTATAGTTAAACTGTGTCAACGATTTTGGAGCTTGATTAAGGGAAGTGTCTTCATAGCTTTCCATACAAAACTTAGTTTCGTCTATTTTAAATACCAAGTATTCAAACTTGTTAAAATTTTGGACGAATGTCTTGAGTCCAAAATCTATTATTGTGTTTTGTCCGTTTCCCGTAAAAATGCGTATTTTCAAAATTATTTAGTAAAATCGTTTTGAATGGGAATTCTCATTTTCACATTTTGAGATAAAACAAATATGAAAGAGTCACCGATACACTAGCCTTAACATGCGAGTCTGCTTCTCTGTGATTTAATTTAAATGATACGAGAAAATAATAAAATAACTTGATACATTTTCAAAATAGGCTCAATGTCAGAGTCTTGTTTTCCTTTTTCAACCACTAATGGAACGGAATTATCAAAATGTTCATAACGATTACCTAAAATATATCAGAGCCAAGCTATTTGACTTGTCAATACGAGTACGCTGCTACTCCATACAAAGTTGCCAAAACATATATATATTTTTTTAATTGTTGATAGATAAGCCTTTGACCACAATCTCACCTGATGGTAAGTGAGGATGTGGTCGAAGGTGTTAACAGGCTTAACCTAGAAATACTGGCTCTCAAGGACAGCTGCCGGAACACACAATATAACAATATAACATTTCTTGTAAGGAAAATTGTAACAAACATTTTTTTTAAATGTCTCAAACTAATTTTACGTCACTGTGTAATCACCAGCTATCTTAATCAATTTGAAGTTGGCAGGCGTATTAATGAACAATGAAACAGAAGCGTGTCACCATTGTTGAATGAAATTCCTGCCGACCGAGTGAAATTCTTAACAACGATAATTGGAATGGAAAACTTTTCCCCTGCCCCATTGTCTCGAGAAAATCATTATAGCAACCACTGAACCCAGGCCCCGTGGTATCTCAAATTGATTTCACATGCCCTCACACTCAAGTGTAATTGAAAACCAGCCATACTGGACTAAGAATAACCACAATTTCCTTAAACTAACCCCTACATTGTGGACGAGACAAAAATGGGTTCCTATATCTATCAGGTTCAACGAATCTCGTTAAGAAACCCTATTTGCTGACTTTACTAAGCCATAAATTCCGCAAAACCCACACCTCAGTCCGTAGCTACTTATGGTGATAGCGTAATGAAAGTTCCGATTTCTCGGCTGGGTTAGCTCTCTGCGAGGGTTTCTGACATAGTCTACAAATATAATATCTCTATGATATGGTCTTGCAAGGCGTTACGTCGATATAACTTTGTAAATAAACACTACATGATCAATAACTTCCATTGTATTATCTCGGCTTGATCTCATTCATTTTATATAAAAGCTTTTATACAAAACGATCTCTAAGATAGATCACAACAATCTCTTTAACGCGTCTGAAATGTAATAGATGAGGTGGGGCTTGTACAAATACAAAACAAAAGAATGAAGAATAAATTACACGTATAGGAGTACCTTCTACGTCGTAATGGGATACGATGATAAACATACGTTGCCATTTTTAGGCTTAAAAATATTTCAAATGAGGTTAACTAAGGTATTGTAATT
The DNA here is from genome assembly GCA_963854805.1 of Plagodis dolabraria. Classification (NCBI taxonomy): domain Eukaryota; kingdom Metazoa; phylum Arthropoda; class Insecta; order Lepidoptera; family Geometridae; genus Plagodis; species Plagodis dolabraria. Next base: position 28,501,417 of record OY978448.1, on the reverse strand, counting down.
TCAGATACGCATTTTGTGGTGAGACGCATTAATTTACGCATAATATTATTTGAAATTAGAAGTGTCCGTCAAACTAAATACTGTAAGAATAATGTGTGAATCAAGATAAATGTTGACTGATTAAGTGATTAATTGAATGAACGCTGAAGTACTATGGCCAGTCTGTGTCTGTATTTTCTTTGTATCATGTGTTTGAACAAACTTAAAGATTATTTCTGCTTAGGCAAAGCATGATTTATATAAGAAAGTGGGTTATGAGCTTAGCTGTTTAAAGCGGATTCAGCGATTAATTGCCGTTGATTTATTACAACAGACAGTACGGAAACATCCTATTCCGAAACATTGACCCTTCCAAAGTATTTTTCTGGCACAGCACAAAATACTAGGTCACACTTTTATTTTCTATCACGATATAAGCAAACCTGCCAGTGCTTGGCAGCACTTAGGACGTTTGCTAAGATTAAGTCCAGGATATGCCAATATAAACGTATTGCTCCACATTGTAGCTTAAGCTTCCGTGTGGTGATTGCGTAAGGATATTGAAGAATACATACTAAATTATAATGCCTTTAATGCGAGTTGTCATTAGATAGCTCTATAGAAAGGCAGATAAAGTTTATACACAATACACACGGTGTAATAAATTTACCGCTAAACTGGGCAAGACTGGAGCAAAATGACACAGCAGGCATTTTCGAAGTAGTAGTGATTTTACCAGGGCTTATTTTTCTATAAATAAAAAAACTTTCAAAGAATTTAGCAAAAATCCGAATCATAATGGTGAGAAGCAGGTGTGGCTGTGGTCTCCAGATGATATCAATGGCAATTCTTTCTTCCACTAACTCTGAAAAAATTGATTGTAGAATTATTGCTGTTAACTTGAAAATTATTAATCTATTTTCAATTTATATATACACATATATTATAAAAAAAAAATATCAATAAACGAACATCAAACCGTGTTCACTCTTATTGTTCCTGGTATTTTTTTTTAATTCAACAAAAGTTGATAAGGTGTTGTGTTTGGGGATAAAAGTATTTATGTGAAAAGCCATAGATATAATCAAATTTCTACTCAATCTTCTAATACATTACTATGATGGACGTTATGTATTGCTTCATGTCGTAAACAGAAGGCAAAAAACCGGATTATCTGTATTACCTTAACTTGTAGTTGTATTTGTAAACAATTTTAATGACAGCACTTACTGTACTCCCAAAGTAACACATTCCTTCTTAACATTCCATGTCGGCTGAAAGCATCTTATTCGGTTCAATCAAAGATAACTTTCAAGTTTACATCGAATCAACTAAATGAAACGCATGAAGTTTCAACATACATGAAGTTCCAAAATCGAAATGGCTGTAGCTATTTCGAGAGTAAACATAGGGCCATGTTTGTCCACCAAATGAACTGTACAATTTTATTACGAGAGGCATACTCTATGTATGTGTTATCGAGAAAATATTGCACTAAATAGTATTGCTAGAATCCTTTGAAGAGATAAATCAAATACTATACTTAAATATTATACTAATATCATATACTGAAGCAAAAATGCGTAAAGTCTATTTCTGTTGTTATTATTACAGATCCTGCAATAAGAAAAAAAACGTTCTATTGCACTGCAGGGATGTTATTCAGGCTAACCTAGAGTTACTGGCTCTCAAGGACAGCTGCCGGAACACACCGTTAGGTGCTTGGCGACAGATTTTCAACTTGAGGGTGGTAGCTAGCCAGGCGGGCATTCGCAAAGTGCACTACCACCATGCTGTAACGACTGCTATCTTAAGACAACAACCGGGACCGACGGCTTAACGTGCCCTCCGAAGCACGGAAGCGCTCAGTAGTAATGTCACCAGCGGTCACCCATACAAGTCATGACCGCAGCGGACGTTGCTTAACTTTGCTGATCGATTCAGAATGGCTAAGCAAACTTGGCTACGAGCGCTTCGGGATAAATGATTTAGTGGATACCAATGGAGTTCCTCTGATGATTACTATTTTTTAAGCTACGAGCTACCCAACAAAAACAATTTACACCTTGCAGAATCGAACTCAAATTCTGCGCTACTAAGACAATATGTAATTCTTAAAAGTATGCTACACATTTTATGAAATAAAAATACCCAGCGTGAAATCAGGGTCTGTAGGTTTGATCTCGATCGATAAAAATTTAATGCTTTGATAATTTATATATATGACTTTATCTAAGCATGCAATAGTGTTTGTCATTATATTTGGAAATACAAACAAGTGATTCCTATATTGAAAATCAAATCTGGTTTGCTCCACGGCTGACAACTCTAGCAAGCTAAGCCGATCTCCATATCAACTGTTTTGTAAGCTGTAAAAATAGGTCATACGTTTTCTTTTGAAATAAAGATGCAGTTTTCTCAGACGTTTAGTTCTTTTGTAAAGTAGACACCTTAGCATTGACCGTAAAATTTTTAATAAAGATTCTTTTTACACTTTTTCTCTTTATATTTAAATTCCTATTTACTTAGCAGACTAGTGCGAATTAGTGCAACTTGGAGCACTTTATGAGTACTCTATTATTGTTTATTTGGTATTAGAATAAACATAGGGTTTATTATTTAGCTTTACAGTGAAAATACCAGCGAATATAGGATGTAAAGTGATGATTTTTATGACTTGCGAGAAATATAATGAAAAATAGTACATTGTTCACCGAGAGGAGAAAGTGACCGATTACCGTCGAGGGTGTCGCACTTTCTCTCGAGTGATACATAGTGCTTTATACTACACCTACCTTTTATTTTACTTTTCTACGAAAACTGAATCCTCAAACAACACACAAATTGAAAATGGCGCCAATGGCGTCTGCAATTTTCACATGTTCTTTTTTCAAATTGTTTGACACCATCCAACACACAGCTAGTGGCCAGTGTCATTTTGCGAACTTGGAGATAAAAACTCACTGTAAAAACTTTTTGGCTTTTGATATTTAGGTTACCAGCGCATAGTCTTACCCAAAATTAAAAAAGAAAAACCACGTAAGAAATGGATTTTCATACACTTTTCTCTCCCGCTCAGATGCGTTTTCTCCCCGCATATTTGTTCGATATGCAATGACGTAGTTTCTACCGTAAATTTGATAAAGAATCAAGGTACTTTCCGAGCAGGTGCAGTATAAAAATTATTATTGCACATAAGAGGCAACAAGCTACTGCTTTCAAGAGTTAACATATTCATAAATGAAATACAAGGATATTTTATTGCAAATAAAAGCAGTATGCATTACAAACTAATTTTTAAGTAACAAAAGACACAAATTAGGTTTTGTATTCAAGGTCCTGTCTTGAGAAATCTCGATAATGAGCATAAGCAAGAGTAAGCGTGTATGACAAAGTATGTGTACAGGGTTATTGGTAAAATGCTAACAACCTCTTAGGGTTGACTTCTGCTAGTTCTAACAAACATTTTCAAACGATTTATTTTTGTTTGTTTTTTTTTAAATTTTAAGTTTTATTTTTTGTGATTATTTTTGTGTTTTCCACAGAATAACTACGAGAACCACCTAATGTTAAAAGTCTCTTGTGCCTGTCATGTATTATTTCATATTTATTATTACATTGCTCGATGTATATATACAAAACTTTATTAAATGGGAGCACGGCGCGGTTTAGTGTCACCGCGCTCTTGGCTCGGAGTAAGCATTTAATCACAAAGAAAATATTGAAAAAAATAAAAAAAAGTTTTTTTTCAAATCAAAACAAAAATTGTTTCATAATATTTGTTAGAACTAGCAGAAGTCGTAAGACGTTGTTAGCATTTTACTAATAACCCTGTATATAACATGACAGAGCAATAAAGAAATTTAATAATAAAACTCTAGGTTAGGTGAGATAGTGGTCAAAGGCTAACCTATCAGGCATAAAAAAATAAAAATAATATAATTTTTATTTTGTAAATGAACTAATGAACGTTGACTTTTTCCAAGATGCGTAGACATTTTCTAAGCTGTATAAGGCATGAGAGAGGTAAAGTCCACAAGCCGTATTGAGCGATTTCGTACCTTGGAGGGCATCTTAAGAATCAGAAAAGTATCAGATCTTCTAAATCTCCGTAATTTATAATTTTTTTTTGGGCTCGAGTACGAAGGGTGAAGATGTAACTATGCAGAGAGACTTTTGGCTAATAATCCTCGGCGAAATGGTATAAGATCAAATGCTTTATGCCGATACGCAAATTTTTTTAATTCTATCTAATAGAAAATTGTATATGTAAAAGTGAGTTTGTACGCGTTGGATCATACTAAATAACAACACATATAATACTGAAACAATTATTTTGAAAAAATAACAACTTAATATTGTGAAACAAAGTAAATTTAAGAAAAAACCTGAGATTTGTATCATAACGATATCTAATAAGGTTTCTATTTTGCTTGTTATTCTAGTTGACATCTTGAACTAGATTCTTCTGTAGGCAAAAATAAACAAATGATAATCTCTAATAACCAATATTTATATTTATTAAAATCTGCAAGCAAACAAACATATTAAGAATGAGCGAACGCACCCAAATACTCTCGTAAGTCTTCGATACCGGTATACTATAGTGGTCTACTCTGACCTGCGTAGCCACAATTGTTCAAATTGAGAGTCTGCATGTGCATGCACTTTAGCTCGTATTCACTCCAAAATTATAAATTTACGAGTGGAAAAATCCAAGTCATGTGCGTTCGATTCGATTTACATAGAAACCCGTGTGGGTTTTTTATGTAAAATTGAATAGTGTAGTTGTGTAACTCACGTAATGTAACTACCCCGTGAGGTGCCGGGTTAGAATTGCACCTCCCCATATCCCGTAGGTGTCGTAAGAGGCGAATAAGGGAAAAATACTGGAATGTGGGCTGCTGCCCACATTCCACCGCCTTCTAAATAACTGAGACGCCTGCAAAGCGTGGGGATTATATCAAAAACCGCCTTTATAAGGGGAGGCTGTGTTCAGCAGTGGACGATCCGGCTGTTATAGTAGTATTAGTTGTGTAACTACACTATTCAATTTAAGGGATTTAAATTTCAAAACATACCCGGAAAGAGCTGAGGCAATTAGGTGCTCACCCTTTTTGATCCACGTCTCGTGGAGTGCTAGTATGTCAAGCTTGTAGGTTTCTATATTAGCTTCCAGATCATCTTTTCCAGTGTTATGGGATCGTGCATGTAAAAGAGCAAGTCTCAAATGTCTATATCTATCATTTTGACTACTCATACCTGTTATATTTATTTGTTATCTGAAATGAATATAATATACTAACCGTGCTTGAGTATGAGCTACTTTAGAGTATGAGTGACTAATAAAATCCAAAATCTGTAATAAAACTTGACAGTAGAACTTACATGCAATGAGTAGATTAAAATAACTTGTACAGATGACACGTGTAAAGATTAAAAGATTTCAATAAAATATTGAACAAATACCAAGAATATTCTATTATACTACCCGCGTCATTCGAAACTGGAATCAGCTATTCCCAAATAATATAATATTATTTCCCTAATAATCACCTAATCCCTAATGCCCTTGTACATTCATTGCTCTAACTTGAAACTATAATTGCTTCTTTAATCTTCCCTCTATCGATTAAATTGCTATATAACAATTATAAAACCAAAACTATTAAGTACTATCAAAGCGGTTTTCACTTAGGGTAACCGATTTGTGATTATTATTAAACTTGTCTTTTAACATATACTGTTCTAAAATAACCTAAATATTGCATTACGTTCAGTAGTTTACTTCTGAACGGTTACTTTAGGAATAATAATTTATCTTGCAGCAAATATTTCGATGTGAACCTAATGCCGCAGAAGATAAGGTTTTTATTGAAATGAGACTAAGAGAAGGTCGATAATAAACAATTGGGCACTAATGCGAAGGACTATTGGCTTATGGTCTACTGGTTCTAAAGGGATAAAGCAATTAATTGTTCGTCATTGTAGGAATACGTGGTTTTCAGATTTATTTCAATGTTTTGGTGGCAGTTTTTTTATGGTATTGTGACGGAAACGAACCTGATGTTAAGCGGAAACCTCTGCCTAAAACATATTGAGCATTTAGTCACTATGGTAATTAATTGCACTGAGACGTCACTCTTCTAAGACACACAGTTGTTAAGTCATTTGTTTCTATAATTTTACTGTCTCTCAAAGACTGCTGCCGGAACACACTCCATATTAGGTGCTTAGTGACAGTTTTTCTACTTGAAGGTGATAGATAGCCAGTCAGTTTGTCATGAAATATTCGTAACAACTTAAAATCCTCACCTTTTATAGAGTACGAATGTACTCGTCACTTGGCAAAGTGCATTGTATATCGGCGTCGAGCAGCAAAATTTACCGGTTTCATCCAGTATAAGCTGGCTCTTGTGTGATTAGTTCTCGTGTACCGCCCGATTTCATGCATACAGCGCATAAAAAACCGCAGATTATGTCATTCAGCCTTCAAAAAGTACTTGTATCGGATTGCGTCGGATTATTTTCCAGTAGCAGCCATTTTTCACGCTTACGTTGAATCTGCATTCTTTTATGTATCAATTTATGTAAGTCCTGAGGTATATTAAATAGAGTCAACTGCCTATATTAAATAAATTGGACATTAAATGAATGCAGGCAAGAGTTACTTTGCCAAAAAATCCTCTCACTTTTAAAACAAACAGTAACACAGTATTTTATAAATGCGTGATTTATGCTAACTGCCATACTGCCAAAACGTTCACGAATTACACTTTCAACAAGTATTCGGTACGGAAACAACATAATTGTCAAAGCAACTACAAACTGACAGACAACGAGTATGTTGTATGATTGTCGATTAATTTAGAGATTTATACAGTTTGGGTTTGGGGAAGCTTGAACAAGGTACAAGGACTTAAAACTTAGTCAGGAAGTTCGTGGGGGTAGTTAACCAAGTGAGGGATTAGTGGTTCCGACTTATAACAACTAGAACTTCCTCTTTGTGTTGTTAACACGTACTCGTATCGTGACCCTGCCGGCGAATGCGAACAAGCTGGGGTTTGGTGTCCCAACAACGTAATCTTTACAACACAATAGTGCTTTTAATGTATTTGTATGATACCAATTTTATCAAATATGGCAGAAACTTTCACCGAAGCAAAAATTGTAACATACATCAAAGATAATAGTTAGTTTACCATAAAATTGTATGGAATTAGGAAAAGTCGATCGACCGAAATGCAATTATAATAAAATAGTAGTAGATATGTTTTATTCTTGAATACTTATACTTATATATTTCAAACAATTTAATAGATTTTTCGTTACCTTAAAGGCTTTGATTTATAGTATCACGGTGTTTATGTCGACTTTTAAGGGGTTTAAAACAATACGATGAAATGTTACACTCAAATTGTGTCGATAATGATCAAACTTTCCAGGTAGGAAATGTGTTAATTTGTTGTAATTTTGTACGTATATTAACTATCTCTGTTAGGGTTTGCCAACTATGGAGCATTTGTTTTTATCTTCTGACATAATGGCCTGAGATACAAAAGTAAATCATAATTAGAAGACAAAATAATCAATGATTATTATTTGATCTTAGTAGTACAATTCTTAATCGCAAAACATCGGCAAATGTGAATTTGCACAGAATTTCAATAGACTCAATTGTCTTAGTTAATAAATTAATATATAAAGTTATGCTATTATTAGAAAAATGTTTATATCCATGGGTATAGACAAAGTAATGACATTCGTTATTTTTTATATGCTTTATTTCTACAGAAATTTATAAGGATAGGGAAATTCCGAATAAGAGAGAACAGTTTTATCGTACAATCAGCGCATTAATTAAAATCGCAGTCATCTTTCAGACTTTTCGCTTGCTTTAATAGTTGCTATTGCGTCAGCAATTCAGCAGTCAGCACGTGTCTCAGTTCAAATGGAATATCATCTACGCTTCGTGTTTGAACTTCACTCCTTTGAATAAAACAGACTCAAACTTTCCTCGTGACGTGAGTTTGATTACCTGCCACAGTACCATAGCATTGGAACGGTGATTCTGGAAAACTAGGAACAGCGGCGATGTTACGGATATATATGACTGCAGTGGCAACACAGATGTCCGCTTCCACCAGAGATACTAGATAGAGCTCTATTGAAAAAGATGGCGAAAAAGCCGGGCTTCTCTTTTGTATTGTGTCGTGTCTTATGTAATAAATAAAGAAATAAAAGTCAAGAACCCTTTAATTAACATGGCGTCAGAAGATGGAAAGACTGGACCACGCCTGGGAGTTGAATCAGGCAAAAATCTTAAAACTAGTGGCAGCATGGGCGGCGGCGTCGAGCCATTGTGCACAGTCGGTAACTACATACCACTCAATTTCAGAAACTGGATGACTAAATTCAAAATATACTTAAGAGCAAATAATTTAGAAAATGAACCCGACACAAGAAAAGTAGCTTTACTACTCCATCACATAGGAATAGAGGCATTAAACATATTTTATTCTTTCAATGTCGACATCGATCATGTAAAATTTGACAACCACGTGGCTAAATTCACACAATATTTTTTACCACAAATCAACATAGGAGTGGAGAGACATAATTTATTCAATTTCAAATAGTAGGACGAGGAAAACGTCGACAGCTATGCAACTGACCTACTTAACATCAGTCTTCAATGTAATTTCGGCGAACTGCGCGACAATATTGTGAAAGATATATTCTCTTGGAAACTTCACCCCAATTACGCGTTCGTCCGCGAAAAACTTCTCGATCTCAGTCCAGAAACAATGCAGAGGGCTGTTGAGATTGCAAAAACCTGCATTGAAGCTCGAAGAAATAACATTCTGTTAGCAGGATCAGCAGCATAATTTAATCATATAAATAGAATTTCGTCCAGACAGCCTTACAACCGACATAGAACACTATCACCCAATAAGACACGCTGCGGGAAATGCGGCCAAGTTCATCATTTTAAATGCCCAGCTCTAGGAGTACAGTGCAACATTTGTCAAAAGTATAACCACTATTCAATAATGTGTAAGAGTACCAAGAGAATAAATCAGGTACTAGTGACACACGATTATTTCATTGGCACTATTAAAATGGTAAATGCTATTGATAAGTCCTGGGATGTCACGCTAGAAATCCAACATAAAAAATTTATGTTTTCTACTTGACACTGGTGCAGACACAAATGTACTATCCCTCTCTACCTTTAATAATCTTGGTATACAACATGATTCTTTGTCACCTAGTAACCACCATCTCTGTTCTTTCAGCGGCGACATAATTCCAACAGTCGGTCAGTGTCACCTGAATGTCAAACATAACCAGCGCTTATTCAACATATGCTTTCAAGTTGTAGATTTAAATTGTCAAAACATTATCGGTAGAAACACATGTCTACAACTTAAACTTTTGAGAAGAGTCCATAATGTTGCATTCAATGACAACTTGGTGCATCACGATATAGTCCAGAATAATGCTGACTTATTTGAAGGCATAGGCTGCTTAACAGACTATGAATGCAATTTACAACTAAAACCAGATGTCATCCCTAGCATATCTGCTTGTCGTCGAATCCCATTTAAACTAGAAAAAGCTCTCAAGGAAGAATTGAAATCCTTAGAATCAAACGGAATCATTGTCAAAGTTGATGAACCTACGGATTGGGTAAGTCCCATTGTCATTACTTGTAGAAAAAATGGGAAAATACGGTTATGCTTGGATACCAGAAAACTAAATGAATCAATCTTGCGTTCTCACTATCCTTTCCCAACAGTCGATGAAATTAAAGCAGAGTTGACAGGTGCACAATACTTAAGCACTTTAGATGCTAGTTTCCATAATCCACGTCCATAACCTAAAATTAAATGAACCATCATCAAAACTCTGTATATTTATAACGCCTCACGGCAGGTATAGGTTCAAAAGACTTCCTTTCGGAATCTCTTGTTGTTAACATTCTAAGGCTGGCGAGATTGTGAAGTATGAAGGTGGGAAGGTGTTGGAGTCGGTGGTTGTGTGCGAATTCAGTTCGAAATGGACCAGCTAGTACGGTGCTTGTGGATTGTCAAATGATTTGCGCGCCCACGGTGATTGCTCTTTTGTGTGCGGTTGCGAGCTCAAACGAAGGCTATCGGGTATATTTGGACTCGAGCGGCGCGGCGCGGCTATGCTTGTTTAGCGTATATTTTCCTCGTAATTATATAATTTTATATTGTAATACTTTCACTACAAAATATTTATAAAGTTGTTATGTTTTATTTTTCAGATGCCTGTTCAACGAGTCCAATAAGACTCACCATCTGGTCGAGTTGCCAAAACCCAATCAAATAGTCGAATAGAGAATAGTATAGCCACTACAGCAAAACGAGCGCTTGCAATATCTGGGCGCAGCAATTTTCTTGCTGGTCACATTTTCAACACGGTCTCATTATCTGCAGGTAGGGGCTTTGTTTGGACTGCTGCCAGGGGGCTACTAATGATAAAATAAAATCATACAATATTTTTTACTATGCAACATACATAAGGTCTGTTTAATTTGCAGCTTTGCATTATTTTTTATGAATTATTATTGCTGGTTTGATCTGTAACTACGCCTGAGGCTTTTTGATCTCTAAATCCAAAACAATCCCTAAATTCCACGGACGGTGGCGATGCCTTGTCATGTAGTATGTTAAGCAAGGAATGACACGTCACCGTATAATTAATTTAAACTATTTTAATAATTTGTCGAAAATACAACTCTATTGACTTATATAAATTATTCATATTTCATCGGAGGCTAATCAAGACCTACTTTGCTAGGTCTGTCAGAGCTATTTGCCTAAAGAATACGACCAATCTTTGTGTATATTAAAGTTTCCAGGGTCCCGTCTTAAAAAACGGACAACCTAATTACTAAGCTTTCGCTATCCGTCGGTCTGAATTTTAAGAAGCTGTATCTTCAGAACCTTTAGTAATAATAATAAAATTTATCCTAGACTCGTGATCCATTGTACAAAAAAATATTTATGATAAATTAGAATATAATAAGATGAAAAAAAAATACAAATTTATCAGGTGGCAATAGCCAACCAACGTCGGTACGTTACAGTCTGGCGTCTGCTGCAGAAAAGCTTAAAAGGAAGCTTGTTATTTTTTTTACAGAATATGTGCTGGAGGTATGGAAGCTTGTTATTTTTTTTAAACAATGCCTTATACATTCTAAAATAATAAAGTCTCAGATGAAAGAGCGTCCCCATTTAAGAAATGTGTTTTTAATTTGTTTGTTTTTCTCGATCGTAAAAACTATTTTTACAAGCGTCTAAATAGGTTTGATTTACAGTTCACTAACGCATTATTCCAAAACAAAAGTCGGCCGCTAACTACAAATTCGCTAGAAAAATGTCGAACTTTTTGAAAAGATATAATGAGTTTTATGGTACACTCTGCGTTTGTACGGATGTTACGTAGTGCATGTGCCCACGCAAATGCCGAGATTTCAATTTTCGTCAAGTTTATCACATATAGCAGTTTTATTCAACTATTTTTAACCCTGGTTTACAAGAATCTACAGAATTATACTAATAATTATTATTAGCCGATAGTGATTAGTGAATTCGCACAGTGACGATGCCTTGTGACAAATGTCTCACATAAACAAAGCTAATTATAAACTAAACATAATAACCATATTTTCAGTTACATTAGTAGTTGCGCAGCGGAATACAGGCAATTGTGTGGTTTTGAAAGTTGGCACCTCTGCGAGGGCTTACTTCCGCCACCCCTGCACTGCACAAACATTCATTAAAGTTTTAAATTTCCTAGTAATTAAACAACTTTAAATTTCCTTTCAATAACGTAAGGTGAACTAAAAGCAGATTTTATGACCTGTGTTTTAATGATAAAATAATTTATTTTGGCTGATTTCAAACTAGTGAAAAGACATAACGTAGTCTTTAGTCTTCGCAAAATGCCCTACTACCACGCTGTAACGACTGCTATCGTAAGACAACAACCGAGACCGACGGCTTAACGTGCCCTCCGAAGCACGGAAGCGCTTAGTAGTATTATCACTAGCAGCTAAGCAAACTTCGGTACAAGCGCTTCAAAAATTTGATTCTATTGTGTTTCAGCAACGAAATTTTGTATAATAACTATGTTAGGATACTTTCTTAGTAGCTATTAATTATTTTAGTCATCGTGGTTTCAATTAGTATTTTTATTGTACTATTTACAGTAATAACTACGGGACTTAGCAGATAGCCAAAGAAAAAAAAACAGAGTTATGGTAGACATTAATAGTAGACTGCTATGAAAACCACTAATAAATAACAAAGAAGGATTTAATCCTTTTGGAAACACTGGGCCATTTGCTGAAAGCTCTTCACAATATTAGTGACAAATCGTTTGTATCACTTTCGTACACACTATTTTAAACCTTAATTTATGCAATATAAGGTTCACACCAAAATCTGTGGAGCTAGATAATTGGTATTCCTAAAATAACAAACCTAAACCGAACTTAATACAGTGGTTTTGGTTATTTTAGATTGGTTTATAATATAGGAACAGTAAAGTTATAATCACAAATCGATTTACCTAAAGTAATATCGTTTCGATGGTATTAGTTTCGGTTCGATTGTAAGTAACCAGTATAATTGATTGAGGGAAGATTAAAGGAGCACATTATTGGTTCAAATTATAGCAATTAACATACAAGTGAGGTAATAGCGAAGTGGCTTTAGTTTAGATTGGAATGTGGATGTAATATAACAGCGTGGGTATTATTTGGTTTGTATTTCTGTTCACATCATTTAATAACATCAAAAAATACTTATTGCGTAAATTACATATTGCACAACCACGGAACTGCTGCGTAGTATTGAGCTACATGCAGGCCGAGGTACCGAGTCAGCGGAAAGTGTGGAAGGCGACACCGGCCAAGTAATTTTGTTTAATTTTTATGACATTCGGCTGCTTCCTACGTGTTTGGCGCAGTCGGTAGCATATTAGAATCAGTGCATGGCGATAATGAGCTTCAAAAATCTTTACTCGTCTTGACTCCGAAAGTCGCTAACAAGATTCTTAAGACCAATCCGACCATTGATACGCAAAGGAAACCATAACGCATATGTAAGTGCGAAATCTTTCTTTTGCAACATCGCCCTTTTTAATTTTTCAGGATTTTACAGCTTACCTATTGGGGAAACTGAGAGCCTGCCTCACTATATTTAGATCTGGCCGCCATAATAGAGATCTGGATAGTACCAGATATACATCATTAGTAAAATTTGTTACGACCCTGATGTTATTTTTAAGGCCTTACACCCAGTATCAGATTTTGATGGAAACCCGTAATGCAGTTTTAAACATATTTAGTGATTGTGGCCACCCTGTGACCACAATCACTGCAAAGTTTTTGAAACGTCGGGATTATATACGCGATTTAAACCGTTCAAAGTTGTTTAATTACTATGTGTAACAATCGAAGTGTAAAGACAAGTATATTTTAAATCGAGTAATTCTACCAAATCATCATCCTAAGGTCAAAGGCTAACTCATCTGAAATAAAAAAATAGAAAGAAAAATATCAACGGTCGAAGGGTAATAAAAATTATAGGGAAAATGATTTGCGAACCCAAAATATCCACACACAATCTGGTATCATATTTTGTCTAAACAATCGCAGTTTCCATGCTGCAGTATTCTAATATATATTTAAATTTTCTAACTTAAGCAGAGAGCTCTAAAATTTGTGGTGAAAGCTTTCAGCGGAACAACAGGCAATACTGCAAGCTTTAAATGCTACCTACGTCTTCGCTTCAGGCAACTTTAACATTTACATTTAAAACATTTAGGATAGTGCGTATGTTTGTTGAAAATATGGGTTTATAAAAATCAGGGTAAACTACTAAGTAAACAACGTAATTAAAAAACGTGGTAAAATTATTTTTTCTAGTTATTTTCAGAACAAAAAAATTAGGTAGTGATATAGGAGGGAGAGAGGAGAAAGAGAGATGGACAAAACATATTTAAAGACGTGAAATATAGAATGATATAATAATATAGTGAAATTATAATGTAACATACATACTCATAGTATTTTTGCAATAGTATAATCAAAATGATCACGCAATCAAGTACAATAGTCAGATTAACCTAGCATAAAACGCCAGATAAATTAGAATTTTCTGCCAATACTCATTTTATTCTGTGCTATTACGTTAGCATTCCCTTTAGGACTACTAAACAGAGCTTTGAGAAATTTGAGAAAGCTGTGTGTGTTTGTAGTCACATGTTGCTTTAAAGCGATGTTAGGAAAAGTACATAATGCAACTACGAAGAGACCATAGAGTAACCATATGAAAAAGATAGTGATATATGTTCAAACTGCGGTTGACTTTCCTCGAATTTAACTGCTTATCCTGCATCATATCATTGACGGATTATCTCGCTGATATTTGCTAACGAATTTCATAAAATTTATGGTTATTTGAACTGAGATTGTTCCTCCCTAATGTTTCAATCTTATGAATTTATTTCGTCTATAAATCTCAAGAGTACGTGAGAAAAACCCAAGGATTTATTTTTTTTATTTAGGGGAAAAGTAATAAGTGTATGCGGTCTTTAAAATTAAAGTTTAAAACTCTAGTGGTGAACGCGATGCAGCACCATGCAAATATTATTTTATAAAGTCTGTACATGCTATGAGTCAGCATCTTACTTTCAGATGGATCGATTAGTCATTCATAAACATAATAAACATTAGATTAATAAACTAAAAAAACTGTCGTATCGATCATTATCAGCTTTTCCATACTACACATAAGCTCACTCAAAGGTGCCACTGGAAGTGATAAAACTTTTTTTGCAGACATGTTCCAATTAAAACAATTTGAGAATTAAACGACCGTGGTTCATTTTTAATGTGTATCCACGTACTGGCTACATAGTATCCGCTAGGATTTGATTCTAATATATTTTGTTGTTCCGAAAATGAATATACATATGAGCAGAGATTTAACACGTATTAATTACATGACAAAAATATTTGAAGTGCAAGTCGAATTAAAATTCCCGGGCCCTTCTGTGAATCAAAATAATTTTAAAAAAAGCCCATTAAGGATAATGGGAATTTTCGTCACTCATTAATTTGGTCTAAATCTACTCCAGGAATTCCTTCAAACAAATAAAGAAAAAATTCAGCTGTTGTTATGAAATTAATGAATTGAACTGTTTTGATGCGTGATTGATATAGGTACATTATATTTTACAAATTACTGGAGCACAAAATTTGTTAAAGTTATTTGTGCACAAAATTTCGGCTCGAAAGAGCGTTCTCAGGTGGCCGAGTGGTTTAACAATCCGGCGTGAAATCGGAGGACGCGGGTTTGATTCCCGGCTGGGGCATAAAATAATGTGATCCAATAATTTGTAAATGGGATTTTCGCATAGCATGCGATAATGCTTGAAGTCATATTCAGATATAAAGGTGCATTATTTTATTAAATTATGTGTTTTGATATTTGGTTATTTATATGCGCTAAGTAGGTATCGCGTTCAGTCGGCGTTGCACAGGCGCGGCCATCCTATTGATTATTGCAATATTGTAATTTTTGAACTAACTCCTGCTAAGCGAATTAAATTATAAAGAAAGGAAAAAAATAACCACGAGCGGGTTTCAAACCTTCAACCATCCATCGTAATAGCCGAAACATACTCCGCCGAGTCGTGGTGCACTCACCATGACTCGGCAGAGTATGTTTCGGTCATTCCTAAAAATGTATCCTTTCATACCTATTTAACTACAAATAAGACAAATTTTTAATTTCACTTTAAACTTGTTTAAGATTTTACTCGATAATTTTAATATTGTAATATTGCATTTACTGGCTGCAAATCGAATAAGCTAAAACGAAAAGGAAAATTTTTACCTCGAGCGGAATTTCAATTCTGTTTAGCTGCAGATGTCTCGCTCCGTCCCTTAAAGACGGTTACGGACGGAGAGGAAGGAACCGTGCAATGGTACCAAAACAAATGAACGAAAGTTCGGACAGACCGATGGCGGAGGATAAGTAAGAAGGTCCCGTTTTCTTATACAAAACCCTGAAATTTCTTTGAATTTCCTACTTTTATTTTTATTTATTGAAAGGACTTTGTCGCTGAGCGACCACATCGTCCTGTTAGACGTTAGCAAAAACGAGTACCACTAACTTAAAATTAAATCTTAATAAAAGTATGCCTAATTAGAGAACTATATACATACATTTTGGCTGAATTAGGTCTTATTTAGACCTAATTCAGTTCGAGCCAAATTATATAATATTTGGGCTCGATCTGACAGAGGGCAGGCTAAAATACAATTTATAAATCCGATTTCGAATACTTTAGTCTGACTAAAGTACGACCTTCTATAACTGTCATTCCGCACACATTCCATCAAAATATGTTATACGTCTTCTATAACACCACACTCTTTTTACAATTAGGGGATGTTATTTTTTGCATCAAAAATCCAAACTTATTTGATGGTATATATGAGTGGAGCGAATCCTAAGAGCGGTCACTAATTTCCTACTATTATTTGAATAAATACTACTAACAACAATTGGCATCTTTAAGAGCAATATAAAACCAAAAAAAAAAAGAAATACACACTACTTATCTGAATTTTATTATGGTATTACTATCTAATATTGAAATACTGTGATAAATCGAACTACGTAATTATCCGCGTCGTATTTATTTGTGGAACACCTTTATTTTTTCTCTACTCGCTCGCAAACGCTAGGCGAAATTAATTACCGGCTATACTAGGCACAACAGAACAGCTGTTTTGTGCACCTATTCTGCTTTGGTTGGTCTTTGGCGACTTGCGACAAAAGAACTCGCGACGTGGTAGTTGCTTAACACAATACAGCATAAGTACCTAGGTACAGTGCAACCTCAATACCACGATAATATTATATAGATAATATTACCGTGTCAATGCAGTACGTACCTACGTGAATTTGCAGTTAAAAACAATGTACGTTAATAAAATTTGTGAATTGTGAATGGAGTAGATACACCACGTACCTAGACGTGTCACAGCTTAGGCAATAGTTAGTAATGATTTTGTGTGTGTGAAAATTAAACATGAGTGGAACACATTCAGTTATCGATTCTATACCACCCCTTTACTACTGTTGATATATTAATATCAACGTTATATATGAATTGGCAAAGTTTGTAACATGTAACTCTTCGTTATTTCCCGAATTGTTCTCGTACCTTAGCTATATAATAGCTTAGGTAAGAGAACAAGAACACAATAACAGGAATGAATGCACCTACATGATGCCTCTCATTTCCAATGCGATTCCAAAAACTATAACTGGGTTACCCTAATATAAGTTCTATCCGGAGTTAACAAAGAGGTTGATTAAAAATCCAAAGTTCTATACAGTTAAAAATGTCCTGCATTATGATCAATTAGTAAACATTTTTAGGTATTACGAAGCTGGCAATGAATAAGGAAATTTGTGTTTATTAAACGGTATATTAAATAAAATAACTGGACCCACCGCTAAAGTCATAAACTCAAATGGTATTTCTGATAATTGGTTGGTAATGGCAGAATCCTCTCATAAAAACTTTGCAGAAGAAAGAGATTCATCTCTTTACTCACTGCATAATATAATCTTTATACATTTTATTTTCAATGATTTCTTGACGATGATGAAATCTCGCATATTAGAGAATAAAAATAATATTTCGTGCCTTTTTCCTTCAGGTAGTGAAGCCCACCTTGATGAAAATGACCCGATTGTAGTAACGGCCCAGTGCACCAAAATAATGTTAGATGACCGTATCCTCGCAATGGCGAAATCTATTTTGAGGGGATCGGAGATCGAAGCATTCTGGAAAGACTGGGAAGTACCGAAAATACAATGGGTAAATGGAGTTCCAGGATGTGGCAAAACAACTTGGGTGGTAAGGCAATTCGATGTGGACAATGACATCATTATCACAACAACTACAGAAGCAGCGAAAGACCTGAGGGAGAAGCTTGCGCACCGAATTGGAGACTTAGTTAAAACCAAGGGCGCACAATGGCTTCAGTCCTCGTAAATGGTTTTAAAAGAACTGAGAGCTACAGCCGCCTAACGGTGGATGAAGCTCTAATGAACCATTTCGGAGCCATAGTCATGGCTTCCAGGCTATCTGGAGTTGATGAACTTGTCCTCATCGGAGATGTCAATCAGCTGCCTTATATCGATAGAGAAAATCTCTTCGTATTAAGGTACAACCGCCCTAACCTGGTAACAAACATCACCCAGGAGTTGTTATGCACGCAAGGGACCCAATGGATGTCGCGTACGCACTTAGGGAAATATACTCTGGTATATATTTCTCAGCTCCCCGTATTAAGTCCCTTAAGCTTGAAAGGTACACAGGTGCAAAAATCCCCAAATCCCTCCCCAACCCTTTATTCCTGGTTCACACCCAGGAAGAAAAGGAGACCCTAATAAGCCAGGGCTACGGAGAGGGAAGTGGATCACGCACCCTTACCATCCACGAAGCGCAGGGACTGACATACGAGTCGGTCATCGCCATCAAGACCAAGAGCAGCATGAAGTTGCACGAGAGCGTCCCGCATGCCGTCGTTGCAATTTCACGGCACACTGGAACCTTCATATACTACGCAGATGACGAAAACGACGCCATAGGACGGTTCGTTAGGAAGGCGATGGTTGCGACACCAAAAGCCATCCATGATTACAACCTCAAAATGGCGATCAAAGATCGAAATAGCGCGGTAATGGAGGCCCTGTTAAAATGTGACGTGGGAGAATAACAAAATATGTAAATTTCTGTAGGTATATTATTTCATTGTAGTCCCAAATTATTTTTGTAATTGTAATCGTTGGCACGGGTATCCGGGGAGTGGTCATGCTCACAGAAAGGTGTTGTCTAGCGGCGTTGTTGTGTGTCGGGTCGCCATCTTCCCTCAAAAATGGTTGAGGAAGGCGATGGCTGACACATGCGTCAACTCGTGAACGGGTGCTGCTAGAGGATACTGGTCTGCTCTGGATGCTGGTGCTAATGACATTAACGGAAAAAAAAGAAAAAAAAAAAGTTACGTTCTGTTTACGTCATTAAGATCGGCCTATTGGTTGCTTTGTATTTGAAAATTGTTTAGAAGTTTCAAAATGAATACTAGTAATTTTTGAAATTGGTCATATTTTAAATAAATATTGTATTCAAAAAGATCACGTAATTAAGTACATGCAATTGTCTTGAAGCGCTCGTAGCGAAGTTTGCTTAACCATTATGAATCGATCAGCAAAATTAAGCAACGTTCGCCGCGGTTATGAGTTGGATGGGTGACCGCTGGTGACATTACTACTGAGCGCATCCGTGCTTCGGAGGGCACGTGAAGCCGTCGGTCCCGGTTGTTGTCTTAGGATGGCACTCGTTACAGCATGGTGGTAGGGCACTTTGCGAATGCCCGCCTGGCAAGCTTTTTTTTTTTTTTTTATACTGATCATCACTTACCATCAGGTGAGATAGTCGTCAAAGGCTAACCAATCAAGCATAAAATAAAAATAAAAAAAAAAATTGTCAGAAACAATCTATTGAAAAGTCCCAGAAAAAATAGAATTTTCCACCCATGTCAGTTTTCCCTTAAGACTACTCAATACATGTACAATTTTGTGAAAACATTGATTGTTTGTTATATCACGTTGTTTTTAAATGTTGTTAGAAAATATACATAATACTTCTCCGAAAAGATCTTACGATGAGAAACGTGTGAAGATGATAGTGATATATTTTCAAAGAACGATGATGTGCTGATAATAAATGTTCGTTTTGGGCTTTCTGTAGAATTTTAGATTCTACAGAGTTACTAAATAGATTCAGGCGCTACTTTTGGGATTCCCTACTTAATAATAGCAAATATATTAAAAATATTTTATGAAAACTTAAAAAAAAAACATTTCTTTTTATTAAAATATAGTTAATATTTTAATAAATCAGAAAAAATATATATCTAGTAACAATCGCGCCTACTTTTCCCGCTAAGCCGAGGTCGACACAATCACCACGCAGTCAAACTGAAATAATTTTCGACGCGTGTTGCTACTACACGAAGCATCGTCAGGAGGTCTTGACTTTTTGTCACATTTTTAATGACCTTCTTCTAAAAGAGGCGTGGTCTATGGTCGAATCTTTCTGACACTTTTACGTGCGTTATCATGTATTGTATAATAAGAAGAGCATCTTTGTAAATAGATCTCTGTACTTATTTAAATAATTATTAATCAAGTTAACACTGAAAAAATTAGTATATTGGTATATATCTACTCCTCCAACACCATTTTTGGGAATAAAAACGAAAAACACAAGTAAGTTTATTTTTTATTGATAAACCAACCTCTGACTTGGTTTCAGATTATGGAAAGTCGAAGTCCAATTTGAAGCAACGTGATGGATCACAAATAACGCCGTTTGTATGATATCCGTTACGAAAACAAATTTCAGGACTACCCAATAAGTTTTCGTGGCAGTACACATACGAAAATATAAGGTTTTGGAGCCTGGGTTACTTGCCCATCCAACGAGGACATTCCAAATATTGAGGTCACCAGATCGTAGTAAAATAGGCGAAAGATATTCCCGCATTTTTGACTCTTTTTTTACGTGACCGTATCAAGACGCGCTACCCTTATAATTTTTCTGTTTTGATATAAAAATAAGGAAACGAGGGTAACAATGGGATAACTGGCCTTACCGCCATATGTGACTCGTGAATTGGAAGGAATGTATGCGTCAAAGAATCATATGCTTTTGAACTAAAAATGGCCCTGGACAACGTTAAAGGAAGTCATGCGGCCGATTAACTGCAGGCTATTACATTGTTCATTATGAGTGTTTAACTCAGAGATTTGCGCCTTAAAACTTACCTTCGCCATACGGTTTACCATTTAAAGATGAAAAAGTTTAGCTTTTTATTTCCTAAATGAGACCTCCTAAATATTCAGCAAAACCCTACTTATCCTACTAGCCTTTTTAATGAGAACCCTATGATGGGTTCTGGTTAAAAAAGCTATACATTTCCAAAGGCCAAGATAGTTTGGCGTCAGGAATATGACTGCCCATAGAAATTTTTATACAATTTTTCTAATATAAGATATATTTAAACAATATAATAATATGTAAGATATATTTCAAAAAATTTATAAAAGTTTTTTTTTTAATATTAAAGCGAGCTCCCATACGTAGGAAGAAGTACGTAGTATACGTAGTGTAAGGTGGATAGAAATATATTGTTTATATGTTTATACAAATAGGTGATGCAAATTTTTATGGCATTAAAAATACTTCAACGTAATGATTTAGCAGAAATTTTAATTGAGTTTAGTCATTAAACAACTTGAAACGGTTTAAATCGCATATATTTATCATTATTTTGACCCGACGCGACGTTTCAAACACTTTGCAGTAATCGTGGTCACGGTGTGACTAACTGGTTTTATTTGTCACATGCGTTATTAAGAAATTATTTGGTCTACCGTCAGAAATTTTTATATTATTCATAACGTTCCCTATTCACACAGTATTCGCTCACAGTGTCCAGAGGTTTTGCAGATTAGTGTCGGCCATGGCAGGATCCCTAGCAGGTGGTACTTGCCAACCATCATCTCTATTGAAATTGGGTACTTTTAGATTTCAATAGCCTCGCGTAACATTCTCGGCATAAACCAGGTCTCTCTGGGGAGGATTTGTGGCTTGTTGAACCAAATGTAGTGGTTGGGTTTGTCCTGGGCATGTTCAAAAACCGCAGACTTGGTCGAGCGTCTGTTCTTCATGTCAGCGATGTGTTGTTTTACCCGGGTACCAACGCTCCTTTTTATCTGCCAAGTTCGTAAACACCTCCATCTTGTAGGGTAATATTGCACTTAAAAGGTCTTAAAAATTGGTTGATCTTCTTGTACGGCTTGAAAAAAGTTTTTATTGAAGCTCGTCTTAATATATTACCAGTTTTGTCCGTGACACCCTTGATGTAAGGTAAGATGGCAGGCTGTCGCTTATCTCTGAAAGGCTTGGGCCGGCTTCTGTGACGCATTCGTGGGATTTAAACCGTTTAAAGTTGTTTAATTACTATATGTAGCAATCGTGGAAACCTAAGACAACATTTTAATTGCATTATTTAAAACTTGCCCTTCAGTGTGTAACAACCAACAGTCTTCTTCTTCGTGTCGACGATTCACGATTTAGATGGATGGCTGCCAGTACTGGGCTGTAGCCACCCCAAGGGTGGTGGCCTCGTAAAGGTCACCCAAAGTGCAAACATTGGGACAATGGGGGCAGGACAGCAAGTGAATCATGTCCTGCGTAGCGCCACAACTACACTGGATTCCTGCGTTAGAGTATCCCCATTTGGTCATATTAAACCGGCAGCGACCCACTTGAGTCCAGAGTTGGTTTAGTGACTTCCATGTGGGCCACGCCAGATCTTTGCCCTGGGGGAGCTCTTCAGCCGGCTCAATGTAATTGGGTGGGGGAGGGCACGTGTTCTGCCACAGTTCCATGCGAGCATCCTTTGGATGACCTGTCAAGGCCCTAGTGAAGCCAAGGAAACTATAGCGGCTCTTGAGACGGCCTGTGGTTGGTTGTGAGTTGTAAAGAGAGTGTCTATAATCTTGTTCTTGCTTTAGTTTCTCCGTAGAGCAATTTATGTTACGGCGCACTATAGGTGGTGCTATTCCTGCTATGGGGTACAGCATGTTAAGAGAAGTGGGTTTAAGGCAGCCGGTAATTTTCCTACGTGTTTTATTAAGGGCAAAATCTACTTCTTTGGCATGGGAGGATCGGTGCCACACTGGGCACGCATATTCTCCAGCTGAGAAGCAGAGTGCTAGGCCAGATGTACGCAACAACCAACAGGTATCTTAATAGGTTACTCGCATGGTGAGTTTTGACCAAAGATATCAAGACAATTTTAACTTTATAGATTAAAAAAATGACAGCCTTATGGCTAGCCTTACAAAATTACAACGAAAGGAAAACATATAGTATAATAAAGTAGTCATGTGTGGGATTTCAACTTGCGCCATCCATTTTTGTAGCAAAAGTATGCTCTAGCCGCTAAGCCAACATGACGCATGACTCTAATTTGTCCTTTTGTAAGCCGAGAATCTGAACACTACCTCACTTGATGGTAAGGTACGATGTGGTCAAAGGTGTTGTTCAAACAAACCTAGAACTACTCCTGAAACATAACGATGAAACGACACCGACTATGTCGCCTGCAATTAAGTTTTTTATGCTTTTTTACTTCCCTCGCTGTATTCCTATGATGTTTCCGCAAACACGGGTGAGTATTACATTTTTTGTCACATTATGAATTGTATCGGATAATATGACAAGACTTGTGACTCCGATACCTGACGTTTGCAAATATTTACCCTCGGTCTTATATTATCATACATATAAGGAAAATGTTTACTTTGTTGATAAGGAATAAAAACAACAGGTTTGTTCATGTTGAAGAAACGATACGATAGTCTCACGTTTATTCTTTTGCATGAAAATTTCAAGATTATTTTGTCACTAGTTTGTAGAAAATAAACTTGAGACTTAATTGTTTAATTATATACTTATTGTGTATTTTAACGTTAGGTACTCAAGTCATCCCAACTCCTTTTGTACATCGAAGAAGTTATGCTATCTCTGCTACTGGATGACAATGGACTGCTAAGTAGGAAGACCGTGGTGTGAATTCCACAGCTTTATTTAAGGTAGGACATTTTGAATTTTGTATGCCCCACTAATTTCAATGTGTACCGTGCATCATACTCTTGCTACGTATTTATACTTGCAAAACTTAGGCTTTTTACGCATGAATAACTATAACTATACATGGGAATGAGATCCATTTACGTGTACAAAATTTAAGGCACATTATCATTGATCAATTTTTCATTTTCAATCCACCGCTATTAAAAGAGGTGGTATATTTATGTCATCAATTACTCACAGTTTCTTTTCCTGTTCCTATATCCTATTTCCTTATCATGATGTGAATAATTGACTTTAAACTATGCTAATAGGTGTTGACTTACATAGACACCTGCCAGAACATAACAGTTGGAGTTCTTCTTGAGAATAGAAGTTAGCTCGAAGAACATCTGAAAAATGTTCCGATTCTACACTTACCAATGAAACGTTGAAGTTAATTAATGACTATTTTCAATTAACAGATAAGCAAAACTCTTAAAAATAAATATTAATTAGGAAAAATTACAGAATAATGACTTTCTAGTGTATGGTATACTCTATATGGTCGAATTTTTAAGCAATTTTTTAAATGGTATTGCAACAGAACAGCATGGCACAGTGGATAATAAGCGGTAATCTCTGCCTATAACAGATGCATTCTCATGTGCCTGTAATTTCTTCCTGGACCTCAAGGCCTGCCACCAGAACACACTGTTAGGTGCTTGGCAACACATTTTCTACTTAAGGGTGGTAGTTAGCTAGGCGCACATTCGCAAAATGCCTTTTCACTATTTAACGACTTTTTTATTTATTTACACATTTAATCGATACGCTCGTAGCGGAGTATGCTAATTTATCATTATTTGGCCATTACTTGGAGGGAAGACCGCTGGTGGCATTGGTTACAATTTCGTGCCTGTTTACCACATTAGAATCATCACTATCCTTCAGGTGATAATGTGTTCAAAGGCTAATCTTTCAGCAAAAACTATAGTTATTCAAGTAAATAACATCCTTTTATGTATATTTATCTGCGTTGTATTTATAGCTATAAATTGAATATTAATCAGACAAGACGGCTTCCAATTGGAATATTTTGAGAATCTGGTCCAACAATAATAAAGTAAATCATTTCAGAAATGTATCTGGTCGGATATGATTCTAATACTTTTTGTTTCGTTGTTCCGAAAATTAATATACCCACCATGAACAGAGATTTAAAACGTAATACAGAACAAAAATATTTTGAAGTGCAGGTCTAATTAAATTTCCGGGGCTCTTTTGTGAATCAAAATATTGTTTAAAGCTCATTAAGGATAATGGGAGTTTTCGTTTCGCATTAATTTGGCTTAAATCCTCTCCAGGAAATTGTTGTAAAGAAGACAAACGCAGAAACAACTTATCATCTGTTGTAGTCGATTTATTCTAGAAATATGTAATATTTAAAATGTAATTTCATTATGTTGTGCCTCGTTATATAAGATTTAGGGCCTGTTTCAGAATTGAGTAAGTTCCGGTTTTACTACCTAGCACATATTTAATAAATAAAACACTATCTTTGCGTTTCACAGTCATCGATTTAGCCTATCCATCGGTTAAAGCTTGAAACGCACTGCATATTAACTGTCATTTTTATCATTCAGTTATTTTATGTGTTGCATAGCAACCCGAAACTTTATTAGGACATTCTGAAACAGGCCCCTAATCTCAGATGCTAAAAATAGAACTAACATGCTTTATATAAGTTTATATTAAATTTGTAGGTAGTAACATTTTAATTCTATAGTATAAGATATTTCTAAAAAACTTAATCCAAAAAAAATCGGTGTTACTAAGATACAGGCATCACCTAGTCTGGGCTCATCGGTAAATTGTAATATGTTAGATTTCAAAGTATGTAACTGTTTTGTACTGTACCTGTGATATACCCTATGATTTTTCTTAACTGACTTAACAAGTATAGCAAAACACATTTGAAAAATTAAAAGTTCAAAGTTGTTGTTATGAAATTAATGTGACCATTAAGCAACCAACTGTGCCTCAATTAGGAGCACAGTTGGTTGTCAGGAAGCACAATTGGCTGCTAAAAGGTTGCAACTCGAAAATAGCACTGCTGGAGTGGAGCACCAGGCTGAACTGGCTGCTATTGATACCGAAATCAGTGAACACGGCACCCGAAGCGGTCAATCAATAGAAAATCATATATGAATCGAATTAATGTAAAACTTCGACAAATAACAAATTAAAACTTTAGTGAAAAATCCAATCATAACAATATGGCTTGAAAAGTTACGCACTTAGTATTTGATTGAATACTTTGTAACTGTATTTTAAATATAACAATAATGTGTGTGTTTTAGGATAACCAGGTATAGATTACAATGTCACATAAGTATTAAAAGTGCCACAAACGAAAAATAATCGCCCAAAGATCGAAATTCAGTTAGCAAAACAACAGACGGAGTTTTGAAATCGAATTCATCGGCTCACTCCTAATTGACTTGTAACGTTGTTCGGTTTATAAGCAAGTTCGATGAACTCTTCCTTTTTCTTTTAAATATGAAAGGTTTTTTGTGTTTTTGACGGTCAAAAATAAAAAAAACTGTTGATCGAATATAAGCATAATTCAGCTTTATCTTATCATTAATAAAGACTTTGTTGATTATATGATGGGTTTGTATTTAAAAAATTGAGATAACAAGGTATCATCAAGCTTATTCTTCGTATATATAAATATTTTTATCCCCAAACATAAAACGGAACATATTTTGAATAGTTCTATGACTGTAGGAATAGTAAAAAACGGTTTGTATTCTTAGCAATTTTGTTTTCCATACTAAGATGCATATAGATATAAAATTTAAGCAGTGACTAGCAATCAAAATGATGCAATCATTATACCTACAAGCAATGTCAAAGCCTGAATCCAAGCAATTGACAGACAAAGAGGTTTAGATGATGTATATGTAATGGTATTGTATAATATTATACAATATTAACAATATTCAGTATATTGTAAAAAAAATGGTATCGTCTTCATTCGACAACCACACAATTTCTCATTTCTGATTATAATTGCGGAGTAACAACGTTCATGCTTGTTCAGACTCAGGGTTCATAGAATACCCATAAAATTGGTAAAAGAACATTAGCATAAGCAAATTTGTATTGTGTGCAATTAAACTGTCTGTATTTATATTTACTCAGAGAGTAATAAGATTGAAAGTTAGCAAAAGTTAGCTGAGCAACTCTGATTTCAATTTCGAATGCACAAATTCTTACGTAGCTTGCTTGGTCATTCTTAATCGATCAACTAAATTAAGCAACGTCTGCTGCACTTTAAGTCATCGGTCCCGGTTTTTGTCTTAGGATGGCAGACATTAAAGCATTAGCAATTAGTAAGGGCATTTTGTGAAGGTTCCACTGCCTGGCTAGTTAAAACCGTCGAGCAGAAGCTCTGTCGCCAAGTACTTAACGGCGTGTGCTGGCAGCTGTCCTTGAGTGCCAGTTATTGTAGGTTGGCCTAAACAACTTCTTCAAAAAACATAATTTCTTCAGTGATACAGTGGTCAAAAGACCACTGTATATAAAGGGACGTTTATTATATAACAATATAATAAATGTTGATACAAAACCGTTGGTTTGTGACTCATACTTGGCTGATTTTTGTTTTATGAATAACTTATGCGGCTCTTGCTACCCCTTCCCTATATGACTATATATATTTAATAAAACATTGTCAAAGCAAAATCATCTAAAAATGTGTTTATCTGTAACAAATGTATTAAATTCTTTTAGTATTATAATAAATATTTGATGACGTAAATATCACTGGTACACACATGTTAGGTACGTGAGCTAGATTATCTTCCAACAAATCAATAAATATATTCTTATCGATCAGAAGGGAATTTAAGTTTTTAAAAAGTAAAATCACAAAAATCACTTAAATATATTCACAAACAATGAAGCGCTCGTAGCCAAGTTTGCTTAGCCATTCTGAATCGATCAGCAAAGTTAAGCAACGTCCGCCGCGGTCATGACTTGGATGGGTGACCGCTGGTGACAATACTACTGAGCACTTCCGTGCTTCGGAGGGCACGTTAAGCCGTCGGTCCCGGTTGTTGTCTTAGGATAGCAGTCGTTACAGCATGGTGGTAGGGCACTTTGCAAATGCCCGCCTGGCTAGCTACCACCCTCAAGTTGAAAATCTGTCGCCAGGCACCTAACTGTGTGTTCCGGCAGCTGTCCTTGAGAGCCAGTAACTATTAATAATAATAAATAAATATCGTTTATTTGCCAGAACTTTTGGTAACAATCTACTTATAATTACTAAGGAACATATATAAAATTAATTAATCGTAATATTAAACTACAACTATGATCACAAGCTCCCACACTAGGATTCCCTGTGTTGTGGGAGTCTAGTCTCTTCCTGTGGTACCTACATATTATGTTTACATTGTCAGTACAACTACGTTCCTACGTACAGAAATAAGTTACTTACGTACGTTAAGGTTACTTTCCAAGAAAAAATATATTATCAGAGATCTATATGACAATCTCACAAACACTGGTGACTTGTTTACATAATATACTTGTGAATGAATTATATAACATACAAGGCCAAGAACACAACCAAAGGCACATTTCACAACACAACATCAATAATATTACAGCATCATACAATTCATATGTGCATATACATCACGAAAGTACCCCCATTTTTATGAGCGTACTTCAGTCCAAGCCTTCTAGCCGGGCCCCGCCGTTGCCGGGCGTGCGAGCGACTACTTATCAGCGGCCGGTGCGTCAATACGAGCCAAAGAGATATTATGTTGCAGCGGGAATTAAGCCAGCGACACACCGAGTTTATTAATTTATATGTAATTTTAGGTAAAAGTTAATGTAATTTAATATTAATGTAATTTAGTTTTCGTAAAATACATAAATTCAATGAAGTATAGTTTAAG
Source organism: Plagodis dolabraria (assembly GCA_963854805.1). NCBI lineage: Eukaryota > Metazoa > Arthropoda > Insecta > Lepidoptera > Geometridae > Plagodis > Plagodis dolabraria. Next base: position 28,472,690 of record OY978448.1, on the reverse strand, counting down.
TATTTATATTTACTTAACAATTATGATTAATTATAGATATATACACATACATACATGCATTTATATACATATATATATATACACACAAACACATGCATATACACACACACACACACACATATATTTATCCATAAAAAAATATATATTTAAAAACATCATTAATTGTTTAAATACGTAAACTAAATAATAAAAGACAAAAAAAAAAAAAAAAAAAAAAAAAAAAAAAAAAAAAAAAAAATTGTTTACGTATTTATATTAAGTTACGTAGTTATATCCCTAGTATAGTGATTACTTGAAATAAAAAATATATACAAGTTATCACTATACGGCTTGTTATGTGGTTATTGATTAGGTAATTAATGTATACCTTATATAATTTTATAAGGTAGGTACAAAAAAAAAAAAAAAAAAAAAAAAAAAAGTTTGTGTAATGTGAAAATAAATATAAATAAAAAATGCAATATGAATATGTGAACATAATACATTACTTTGTTGTGTTACATTATATTTATTTCGTCTAAAAATTTATCTATGTTATTTTTGGACTTGCATTAGTTTTTCCGTATTTAAATAGTTCATCTGAGAGAGCCATGCTTTGATTTTTTTCTTACATGAAAACTTGAGACAATTGACGATATTAAGCTCTTTGTTCGCTAGTTTGTATAGATGCGGCCCAAGGAAAGATGGAGACCTCTTAGCAAATTTTGTGTTAAAATAAGGAGTACTCCAAGATGTCACACGAATTGATCTGTGCGATTTTTTTGTATTCTGCTTAGATGTTTTGTGAAAACGCAAAATTATGTTTGATATAAATATCTGGCGGACTCTTAAAACTTGACACTCTGAGTATAAATCATCTGTACTATATCGCCAGGGTTTCTTGAAGGCTATTTTTAGAATAGCTCTTTGGACTCGTTCCAACTTTAGCAAATACCATCCTAAGGCTGAACCCCAAACCACTATACAGTAGGATAATACGGAATTACAAAGTGCTGAGTAAACTAATTTTATCAAGTCTTTATCACCTATATTACTAAGGCGCTTGAAAATGTACTTAAGCTTTCGGATTCTAGTATTGATTAAATCAGTTTGCCTGTCCCATTTCAGCTTATCATCTAGGACAACACCGAGGTATTTGATTGAATTGATATGATCAATAGCCTTACAGTTACACTCTTTGTCGTACTCACTGTTGTTGGCGCAAGTATGTATTTTAATAGTTATGGGATTATCAGGGGCCGATCTTTGTGAAATACTAAAGGTTAAAAACTTAGTTTTGGACGTGTTTAAGGTTAATAGATTATTTCGCAACCAAGTTGAGACCACCTCTAAACCACTTTGAGCTGTTTTGGAAACCGAGGACCAGCTGTCTGCATGAAAAATCAACGCTGTATCGTCTGCAAATGAAATAATTTCCGCCTGATTTAAGTTAAGTTGGCATAGGTCGTTTAAATAAATGAGGAATAACGTGGGCCCGAGGACGCTACCTTGTGGGACACCAAAAGAGACATCAGTTAAGCTACTGGACAACCCGCCAATACAAACCCTTTGTTTGCGGTTCATAAAGTAAGAGCTGAACCAGTTTAGAGCTGAACCTCGTATGCCCAAGGATTCCATTTTCTGTAGCAGTATCGGGCGAGAGACTGTGTCGAAAGCTTTGGCAAGATCGAGGAAGACACCAATACATTTTTGTCCCTTATCAAGGTTATCTACCAGGTGGTCTACCATATGGACTATGGCGTCTTCTGTTGATCTGCCTCTGCGAAATCCGAACTGATTTTCAGACAAAAGGTTATTCGTTTCAAGGTAGGAAACCAGTCTCTTATTTACAACCTTTTCTAAAATTTTTGTAATAGTAGTTAACAAAGATATGGGGCGATAATTATTACACCTTAGTGGATCTCCATCTTTGTGAATAGGGATGACATTCGCTACTTTTAAGCAGTCAGGAACAATTCCAGAATATAAACTGAGGTTACATATGTGTGTAATAGGAATAGCTAAGGATTTTCGACAAACTTTTAACAGATCGTTAGTTAAGCCATCGTGACCAGGAGCAGATCCAGATTTAAGTCCAGCTATCATACTAGACACTTCTACATGGTCAGTCGGGGTCAGGAAAAATGATGTGACAGGAGTTGGTTTGGTACATTTATAAATTTGAGCTAGTTCATCTTCAGTTTTCTTTAAACTGCTTAATATACTATTAGATAATGAGTAGCCTACAGAAGTAAAAAACTTGTTTACATTTTCCAAAGATTTAGAAGGAGAATCAGATGAATCAAGCAATGCTAAGTTGTTTGAGTTACTTGAGTTTATGTTACAAATTTCTTTCACCGATTTCCAGGTTTTTTTAGTGTCCCCCTTACATTTTTGCAGAGACGATCTATCGTGTAAAATTTTGAGATTTTGGAGAATATTATTACAAGTATTACGATACTTTTTATACTCAGCTTGTAGTTCTAGGTCTTTAGGGTTTTTCCTGGATTTCATGTGAAGTATATCTCTGCGGTCTATAGATCTTTTAAGTCCTTTCGTTATCCAAGATTTACGAATGAACTTTGAATTAGGTACTATATCCACGGATTTATTGTTGTCAATGATATTTGAAAGGGTTTTCATAAAAGACTCATAGGCAAGGTTTATATCATCGAGTTCAAGTATAGTGGACCAGTCCGTTGCACTTAATACTCTTTCCACTTCTGAATAGTTAATTTTTATAACAGTTCTTAAGCTACATGTGGATTTTTTAAGATTACTATCAACACCAATGATAACCGCATCATGGTCCGTAACACCCGCACCACACACCACAACTCTAGCAGCGTAGGTACTTTTAATCAATGCATGGTCAAGGCAAGTGGAATTGTGAGTATGTAATGTGTGTCCAGTTGTCAAGCCATAGTGCGATATTACATCTAGGTATTTTTCTGACCTCGTATCTGTAGAGTTATCGCTTATATCAATATTTACGTCTCCTGTCACAATCAATGTATCAGATTTTATGTTTTTCAGTGTATCTTCCAAGGAAAGTAAAAAATTGTCAATGTTATATATCGAAGGGGATCTGTATATCGAACTCTAGGTTAGTCTGAACAACATCCTCGACCACATCATCACTTACCATCAGGTGAGATAGTGGTCAAAGGCTAACCTATTAGGTATAAAAAAAAATAAAAAAATTACAAATGATATGAATTTAACGAAAGAACCGTCAAGCCTAAACGACACGCACAGAATGAGAACGAGGCTTTTTTTTTTTTTTTTTAGGTAGGACAGAGATTCTGGCTACAGCCTGTGCGGTCGTCCAGCTCCAACGGGTTTAGAACGAGACTCGGTCGGCGCTCGATTTTATAGATGTGGGTAGGTTGGTCGTTGACTCAGCGGACATTTTCCTAACAATATATTAATTTTTACAATTTTAATATTATACCAATAGATTTGTCACACAACAAAAATATGGAACGAAATATTAGCACGTATTATTTATTTATTTATTTGCTATAATGAGAACGGCATAGCCACTTATGCTTATTATTAAATTGTAGGTATATTGTAATATAGGGTTATTATAAATACATGGCCAAAATTTGAATATAGGAAAAATCAAATATTAGCTTCGTTGAGTTGCGAAAAAAAGTGAAATTACCTTATGCTCAATTACTATGACATATAAGAAAACTATTAAGGACTGAGTAGTCTCTAGGAAAGTAGTAACTTTCAACCTAGTTTACCATTATAACTACTTCTGATAAACTATATAAACAACTCAATCTGCTCCTATCGGCGGAGGATAAACGAAATAAGTAAGGCTTAGATAATATTATGCTCATAATTCATACGAATTGACTATTTGTCTGGGTTTATTATGGTAGTTGAAAAAGTTATTTTCAAGAATGGGTTACGCCATCTGACCTAAATTTATAGTAATCATGCTGCTTCGTCCTTATAGAGAGAAACAAGCAGCTCATTGGTGTTGCTAGAGAAATTCAATTTATCCGTACATGTAAACGGGACCTTATTACAAAATCTGCACTGTCCCTCCGTCCTATCTAAAAATAACGATTAATGTTATCGTGTAGCCGGTTGCAATTCTTAGACATTCATGCTTTACTATAACGATTTGCCTAACAAATAAGAGAGATTACAAAACGTATAAAAATAAACATTCAAAACGTTTTTTTTTTGTTATTATCATTATTATGTCAATCACTCGCATAGAAAATTATTTGTCATCGATAACAGCAAACACCATTAAATCATCCGGAAAAGCAAAATACATTTTCAGTTAATTGTATATTGTTGTAATAACTTAATTAAAAAATCGCTCAACCAATTTTGCTGAAGTATGTATGGGACCACCTCGCAGGCAGGTAGGTAAAAAAGAAAGAATCATCAAAATGAGTGCATAATTGGCGGATTCATCGCGTAACACACACAAAAAAAAACATACAATCGAAATGAGGACGTCGCCCTTTTCTGGAAGTCAGTAAAAAAAAACTTAAAAGGCAAGCGTAAAGTTGGTGTGAATATGTTACAAAATTTTAGATCGACGGTCGTCGGACTTCGATCCTAAACTAATAAAAAAATATGTATATATATTGATACATACCAAAAACATTTTAAATGTGTACTAACACATTAAATCTTTCATTTTGTGAGGACTTCCAGTATGCAAGTATGATTTGCTCTTGGCTAAAATTTTACTTAAAGCTTGCGTCAATTTACTTATAGGTATATATAGACGCCAGTTTTGTATCTATTCACTTATTCCAACTCGTGGCGAAGAGAGTAATAGTAATCGAAACGAATGTTGGGTCATTGCATTGAGACTTGCAATTATATTTTTGTTACATTCAAAGGGCTCGTGAGCATATATTGTCCTATAACAAAATAAGAGTTTTGAGTCAATCTACTAAAATTATACATTCAGTACTAAAAATATTGCCCTCCTCTTCAAGTTGGTATATGTAAACGGACACATAAGCAATAGTAATAATATTTTTGTAACAACTATACTCAATGCTACTAAAGTATACTTAGACCGTAAAATTCAACATGAAAAAATGGAAGCGGAAGTAAAAAATACCTATAGAATTTCAGCACCGTTGAGGCGTCGAGCCGCGTGTGTGACCACACACACGCGGCTGGCTCAGTTTCAGCTGGCAAATCCACAAACTATATATATAGGCCCTCTATGAATTCTGCCGATACCGTTCACAAGAGCAATATCAACTGACAAAATTACTCTTTTACCAACTGAAGGTTTTTTTATATTTTTCACTCTTTGCACACGTGTATAGACTGTTTCCGATCATTTCAATTTGTCATTGGGAATGCTTATCGAGCGTTACACGGATCTCATTGAAAATGATATATGGGCGATTAACAAAGATTAATTTTCCTACAGGGTCCTGTTTCACGATGTAATTACATTACAGACCATGCGTCAGATAGATTTTATGGAATGTATCATAATGTTTATGATTATAATTATAACATATGGGTATGCCAATCTTCTATTTGTTTCAGCAGAAATATTTGAGAGCTAGTTCCCAAATTGAGAATATAAGGACTATTCCACAAGCTTCTGTTTATGTCTCAAACAAAAGAAAAATCAAGTCGCCAAGCACCTTACGGAGCTTTTTTATATGTTTATGTTTGCAATAACGCTTGCTCTGCGGTTTACATTACCTTACGGTGTATTCCGGCAGCTGTCCTTGAGAGCCAGTAATTCTAGGTTAAGCTTGTTAATAGCTTCGACCACATCATCACTTAGCACCAGGTGAAATTGTGGTCAAAGGCTTACCAATCAGCTATTAAAAATAGAATAAAAACAATGCTCAATAAATATTAACGTGCTTCGACTCACGTCGATTTGTGTGGTGAAATGTTTCACATGGGGCGTACAATAAGATCTTACTATCTAAGCATTGTTAAGGCCAGTGTCTTCGTAGTTTTTCTATACAAGCGTTTTGAAAATTTGCCCAATTTTTGGACACTTAAGTTCTCGCATTTTGCGGTATGTTGTAAGCAAAACAACATACCGCACAATGCGAGAGCGTTATTGCTACTAATAGCTTCACTGCAAAACAGTATGTTTTTTAATGACTATTATTATTCTATATCTCCTAAAACAGCTAAATAATTAATTAGTAATTATTGTAATGGGAGACGTAACATTGACATTTGGAGATAATCATAATTATTAAGAAGCTACATATTGTATAGATCTTTAGTGATCGTAGATGGTAGGCTTTATTTGGAATAGTATGGAACACACCTATATGTGTTGGAGGTTTGAAGCTCACTACTACTTATCAACCTGTACCAAAACGATAATTGCGTCAGTATTTCTTAGATACAATTTAACAGGTTTTTTTAGTTAAACCTGGTTTGTTAGCCCCGGCACTTGTGAGTTTTTTCCTCTGCGTTATGGTGCACACTGCACATCGTAGGTAATTCCAAATAACTTATACGCGGTAAATCCTATTAGTTATTCTGGCTGATACTGCCTTCTATGACTGCTTTATATACATAAACTTAAGGTTATTTTTCCTATTTAAATAGCACGAGTTATTCCGATGACTTGGGTGACAATATTGTTTCAATTGTATTTATTGAAGACCATTTTGTTATATTTAATCACTTGCCAATCAACGAAAGCATTCATAAATAAAATGAACTATCCATAATTGGCTTTGCGTGAACAAGATGCTTGAAAGTAAACAAAAAGCTTAGTAGTAAATCCAGTTGTTATTGAATAAATTTTTCTTGTTTTACTTTTGTATTATATTGAATTTACCAAAAGTTGAAATTATTGTTATCGATTTATTGAAAATTTAACAAACCTGAAAACTGCATAGACTACAGCCCCTCCAGGGCTAGTTTTTAGCATACCTCCTTGCTCGAGCTGGTTTTAACTATAGATAGAAAAGTAGTAAAGCTTTACTGCTTATACTATTTTAGGGTTACGTAGTCACAAACACAAAACAGGTCACCATTTTACTCGTAACATATGCACTGCTGCAGACCACGCAAAAATAACGCGTTACGCGCTCTTCAGAATTAATTACCCACTTGCTTGTTTGTACGAGTAGAAAATATGAAACAAATGCCATACCAAATGCAAATACAAGTTTACATGGCAGGTCATTATTATGAAATGATAAGATATTCTTTGAAATTTGGAACATAATATGAATTAATTCAAAGTTTTATTCAGCATTTTAACTGTTACCCCCTTGATTGTGTGGAGGTACTCCCAGCTTATTATTACTGTGTACGTGTCGTAAGCGTGTCGTGTACTATCATATTACCATGTGGCATCTTTTTTTTTTTATACCACTAAGGTGGCAAACAAGCGTACGGCCCGCCTGATGGTAGGCAGTTACCGTAGCCTATGGACGTTTGCAACACCAGGGGTACTCGCGCGTTGCCGACCCTGAAGAAATCTCTTCACGCCCTTTTTGAAGAACTGCATGCTGTACTCTATTGGGAAAACCACAAACCAAAATCTAATAGTATATTGCTAAATGACTTTTGTATATCCATGTATGTAAGCATAGCGTAGCTGCTGCTGGTCGTCTCTTGGTCTTACATCAGACAATCCAAAGTATTGTTTCTATATCAATAATTACATAACTCAGCAAAGAAACACTGCCTGGTGAAGGCAGTTCGCTGGTTACAGCTTTGTCCTCTCGAGCAGTTACAGCAAATTATTATCTGACTTATATCTTGAATGTATACTGACAATATGTTATTTATAATATTTAAAATATTATTTTATCTGATGATGTCCGCACTCAATCGATGGAAATCTTAGCACTCTTTCTATGATGGAAATATTTTATGACTTCCAATAAAAATAGACTGTTGGGTGACTAACTGAATGTGGTAGTTATGTGTTTCTCTATGACTGTGTTTGGGACAAATTGAAAACGGAGATTTCATTTCTAAGAACATACGTACGAAAACATGACGTAAATGACATTACTGCTAACTGCCTTTCCATTCTTAGGGTTGAATAATGCTTTTACCTTAAAGTAAAGAGACTACAATATAGTGTTCTTCATACAAAACTAAATTTTATGTATGACTAGCGTTCTGGGCGTGGCTCCGCCCGCGCGTATGTCGGTTATCGCGCAAAAACATTAACCTCTTTATGCGCAGTTGGATAAAAACTATCTTATGTTTTTACCTCGGTCTCAAATTATTTCCATACCATATTTCATTCAAATAGGTCCAGTAGTTTTGGCGTGAAAGGGTAACAGACAGACAGAGTTACTTTCACATTTATAATATTATATAGTATACTGATGTACGGGATTTGAATATAATACAGATCAGTGACTTTTGTAAACTTATTCATATTAATAGGTTTACAAAAGTCATATCCTAACCTAGCCATATGCGTTTGCCGGGATCATGAGCAGGTTTTTGAGTAGTTAAGTTTACTACGCAAGAAACACATTAGCATATTGTCTAAAAACCACTCAATGTGAAGCGCTCGTAGCGAAGTTTGCTTAGCTGTTCTTAACCGATCAGTTAAGCAACATCCACCGTGGTCATGAGTTGGATGGGTGACCGCTACTGACATTACTACTGAGCGCTTCTGTGCTTCGAAGGGCACGTTAAGCCTTCAGTCCTAGTTGTTGTCTTAGGATGGCACCCTCAATTCAAAAATCTGTCGCCAAATACCTAACAGTGTCTTCCGGTAGCGGTCCATTAGAGCCAGTAATTCTAGGTTAGCTTGAACAATATCTTCAACCACATCATCATGTACCATCAGGTACATAGTGGTCAAAGGCAAGCCTACTATCAGTACTTCAGTACTAATATTATAAATGCGAAAGTAACTCTGTCTGTCTGTCTGTCTGTTACGCTTTCACGCCAAAACTACTGGACCGATTTTAATGAAATTTGGTATGGAGATAGTTTGAGACCCGGGAAAAAGCATAGGCTAGTTTTTATCCGACTGCGCAAATAGAGGTTAATGTTTTTGCGCGATAACCGACATACGCTGTTCTTCATACACGTTAAGGTCATCAGAAAATCTCACACTTGAAATCCATCCTCATACGAGTTCGTTTTATAGCAAATCCTTCACTATTCAGGCTGCCCGCTTGTGGAATTTTCTTCCTGTATCAATCAGACAAGCACCGACTCTCAATATGTTCAAGGATCAAGTTAAAAGGTTTTATTTGTCCAATTAATTTTGCACTATATTTTTGTCAATTTCTATGCTATATATGAGATAATAATATAATATGTACTATATTTTTATATAATTTATAGGTATATGTATATATCATTATCTATTTATGTATGTTGCTATGTATATGTTTATATATATATATATATATATTATATATATGTTTATAATTGTATCTGTTTAATTATTATAAAAACCTATGTGTATGCTATTTTTTATATATTTGTTTAGAAATTACACTAAAATACGTTTTATTTTAAAATGTTTTTATGAAATTTGATTATGTATTTGGACTACACCCGCCTCTATTGTTTTATTCGTTCAACTCCATCCTAAGGTTGCCTGATAGAGATCACTTTTAGTGATAAGGCCGCCCATTGTAACACTATGTTATTATAATTTAATGTGTAATCTTTTATATTTCTAAAGTGGTGTAACAATAAAGAGTTTTCTATCTATCTATCTATTCTATCTATACGCGCGGGCGGAGCCGCGCCCGGAAAGCTAGTTAGCTATAAATAAATAAAAATAAATCCATATTTTATCAGTCGTAGCTTTTAATAATGAATTTAAATTTAATCCTGTTATTCCACTATCCAATCAACTTATAGGACTTTACTACTACAACAGTGTTTTCAACAGTTTTTAACCTATTTTAATAATAACGAGTAATTTTTATTATCATTCAAGTATGGTTTGTAATAAAAACAATGGTGTCCTTAAATCGTTATTTTCTTTTATAGCGGTAAAATATCGTTATCGACCAACAAGTTTAGGATGTCTGAAGTATTTTTATGAGAAACTTACTGTTTTGGTGAAAATCGCAATATCTCATTTTGTTGATCTTTGACCTTGAATTTTTTTTTCTATACTGGGGAAAGATGGGGAACTTTTAAATTTTATTTTGAATCATATTTTAAACAATCTTACTGATTTTCAGCTTGGTGGGAATTTATGTAGTTTTACATTTATTTTTTGTCTAATTTGACCGGGCTATAATATCGGTATCCCAGCTCATAAATAAAAAAAATATTCAAGTTATATGTACTTCGTTATATACGTTCTACGCATCACGCTCTTTCTGAGAGCTTACCAATTTCTTCCGATTCTCTTTCATTGTTCAACTGGCATTGTTAATTTGTCGTAACATATACAAGATAATAAATGATATTATCCCGAACTACGTTTCATTAATGCTCCAGTTCCATTGCGACAACAGTATCTGGTTATTGCTCCCAGAAACAATATGAGGGAAGTAATACGACCGAACATAACTTGCCTATTATCATGGTATTACAACATGGTAGGTAATAACAACACATAACGATATAATTTTCTTGTTATCATTCTCGACACGAAGGCTAAATTTATCCACTTTTTATTCTTGATACAGAAAACAAACGATTTTGATTATATAATATTACCTACTTTGAGGCTTTTGCTGAAACGTGAGAGTTCAAGTAGTGTAAACATCTAATGTATCGCGACATTTGTGATGTGATACAGATTCCAATTATGGTGATGTAAGAGACGAATTTTAAAATACTATGTATGATCTCATAAATTTCGAGTCTGCGAGTAGTTTCTTTTATAACTTTTATTTTGCTACAACTTTCCTGTTCACTATAAAAAAGCCTGAGCTCGTTCAAATTTTATGCTTGATATCACTATAGTTTTAGGTAAAGGAATAAACTCAATATGAGCTTTATCTTCAAATAACTATACATTTTAAAATTACATGAATATTAAATTTGTGGTGTTTATAACAAATCTCTGTACGAGTATATACGCTACGTGGCAGTAATGCATATTAGTAATAACGAAAGCACTTGACTCCGTATTCATATATGTTAAGTAACACATTTTATTTCAATAACATTATGGGTGACAGGTTAGTTTCCTAAAAATTTAATTTAAGGACAATAGGAGATTTTTTTTATATTATTGTAACGGAACAAGCTCGAAGCCCACCTGATGTTTAGTTGAGTTTACACTGAGTTATGTTGAAGGATCGGATAGCGGGATCGCGTCATCGCATGTAACTAGGGGGTCTATTCCCGCTCTTCTCGAGGCAGTCGAATTGTATGGGTTAAGGTAAAATAAAGTATACTTTCCGCTTAATATTTTCAAAATAATCTAATTCAACTACCGATAGATTAAATAAGATCTTATTAATCCAACTAGGCTCAATTAATATTCATAGCATAAACTACACTAAAAATACCTATTTTCATTGACAAAAAATTTTTCACTTTTCATCGCGCTACTAATTAAAGTGTTTTACTCGCAGAGTATGTACCTACTTATTAATTCTAAAGGCGGGTGCCACTTAGCCACCTTCAGACTTATTCTGCCAAGAAATCAGTTTTTTTTTGCGTAGTAAGTTTTCACAATTTAAAAATTATTTCTACTGAAATTTTGAGATAAAAACACTATATAACAACAACTACCACTTAACAAGTCGTTAAGTCTTCACGACATCACATTATTCCAAGTAAAATTTTGAGAACCTCATTAATTCAAAAATTACTTTGAAAACTTTTTCCTCAGCCATTTTGGCCTACACTTAATTAAATTAACTTCCAGAGTTTCCCGACGATACTCCACGGTAGTCGTCAGAACTGGATGAATGTGAGTAGAACCAACGATGAAACAGTCAAATAAAGGCGTAATAAATAACCTTTTATGAGGAAGAAACGCCTAAAAACGTGTCCATGAAAACATGTATTTGTAATAGTTTAGGAACAAAAGTACTTAAATGCAGTAACTTATATGAAAACGAATCCACCAAAAAAATTGGAAACTTATGTCACCGACACGTGTCGTAATATTGACCCATAGTTTTTATTATTATCCTATATATGTGAAAGTATAGATAGATAGATAATTCTTTATTGTTGCACCAATAATATACAAATTTAATTCGTACAAACAAAAAAAAACTTAGACTAAAGTGTCACAATGGGCGGCGTTATCACTAATAGCGATCTCTTCCAGGCAACCTTTGTACGGACAGGAAATACAGGAACTATGTCGGTGTATAATACCGGCATTGTAAAGGGATAAGCTGGTATTTTCGTTTATACGAGATATATCTTGAGATACTTGATACTGGTTCTTTTCCTTTCCACCACATGGATCAATTCTTAATTTGAACACTGCGGGACAATAAGAAGCGATAACGCTTAATACCATCGCGCCGTGTATCCAGAACCTATAAGGGTGATTGATATATATCATTGTTGTGGCTGATATATTTCATATCTCTGTGGATTTAAATTAGGAGCAAAAAAGCGCGACACATTTATAAATAATAGACAATAAACAGCATTTGTTGATATTATGTCATCAAATCAAATAATTTGTTTATTTGCTAGAATACATGTCAATAGCATCTTAATATTAGTCATACAGATTTAATGGATTCAGTCTGCAAGAAGACGTGCAAATGTTTATATGAAGCTAATTTATATTTTTTTTATAGCTAAAATATATTTATTTACAATAATCTTAAAATTCCTTAGCACTATAAAAAACATGAGAACGTTTTACAAAAAAGTTAGGGTTTTTTTTGGCAAATATACAAATTTCTTTAATGTACATGGAAGGTAGAGGAAGTATTTTGCATGATTTAAAAAGATGTTTACAACTGTCAAGCAACCAGGCTCTATTTATCACCTTAACACACTGTTTTTGTATTTTAAACACTCGTTCAATGTCTACTGAGTTACCCCACGATATCAAGCCGTAACTAACCAGAGTCGAAACATAACCATGACATGCCACTTCAGTAGATACAGTGTGTCTGATTTGATCATTCATCAGCGATGACCTTTTCTGTGGATGAAATTCTAATAATTAATTAACCCTAGCATCATTTTGATTATCTACCTGCTAATGAACCGGTTATATATACTCAATATATATATATATTATATAGTTATACTCAATACCCAACATATAATAAATTTGGAGTACATAAACCTATTAAAATCCTTTCGGGATTTTTAGCTACATTCTAACATGCACTTTGCAAGTATTCTTTTTTTACTTTAAAGTTTGTACCTAGGCTTCTTTGAGTAACAATACATTTGAACACACTCAATACCCAATACACATTAAAATTGTAATTTCGGGATTTTTAGCTTCATTCTGACATGTACTTGACAAGTATTACAAAAAATCTAACTTTGTAATTTTTGCATAAATGCCTGCGAAGTGAATAAACTTACAAAATACAACGAAAGAAAAATGTCGAACCACGAATGGGATGCAAGCCCGAGACTCTCCGCCCTATAGCCGAGACATGCTCCGCCAATTGAATTTTATCATGGAGAGTGAGTCATTGGGTTCAAATCCTCCTCGTGGTTCCACATTTTCCTGTAATTGTAAGTTTGTCAAATAAATTTGACACAAGAAGGTATGTGTCAATCAGCGTATTATCAATCTTATGTAAAAGTCAGTTTTAAAAGTAGTGAAATAAAGAGCAAAAATTTACCTTTGGATGTATATGTATATCTCCAAGCAGAGTCATGGACTTATTAGTTTGGCACAAACGTGCTTAACACAACCTTTTAAGTCATTGGACAGTGAACGATAAACAGACAGACGGACAGCATTGTTCTAGTAAGTCCAGTTTGTACACACAGAAACGTAATAAAATCAAAGCTTGGTGATTAAAATTAGAAAATGAATGTCTTAGTGCCTTTGTATGAGGTATAAAGTGGTTACAGAGGTTACCATCACGATAATGATCATTTTTAATACAGGACACAAATGTCTCCTCTGTCAGGCTGTTCCTCTTGAAAGTAATGCGTACGTGTCTCAACTCGCCAACTCAAGATACTTACGATGAAATATGTCTGGTATTATTTTCCACAACGAGTCTTTACGAAGTTCGTCTTTCTTACTGAGTTTGTGCTGCAATTAGACTGTGCTAAGGAGTTTGCATTACTAGTACAGCTGAAAATATGAATTTTGTCAGAAGTTTTCAAGCAAGTAGATATTTTTAATGAAAAAATCTTTTAAAAAACTATCATGTTTGGACTGAGGAGAAAAAGCACGTGTTGGTTATCGCCTAAAGCTCTGAGGTGCAAATCTACGACTTATGCAATACAAAACAACTTTATTATTTACTAAAATTACAAACAACATTTCATACCATATAAATAAAAAGCTAGCTGTGTGGTAGCAGTTGGGAACTTACCAAAAATATTTTTTATGGAGAGAAGGCATTTTATTTTTTTGTTTTATACTTTTCTCTGTTCTGCTATTAGGTCTAAACTAATAGTCGTTTGTAACCCAAAAAAAGAACAGGATGATAAGTACTTGTCCCGTATCCTTTATTTTTCTGTTCTGATTCACACGTTCTTTCGCTTAGTATTACTACAGAATGCATACTCTTGCGTTGTGCCTAAATAATATTTACTTAGCGTGGCGCTTAGCGCCTTGATGACAAAATCAAACATCAAAATGAAAAATCAGTTATCAGATGCAGTGATGAGTGTTTTTTTTTATGGTATTGTGACGGTACTAACACGAGATCCACCTAACCTTAAGTGGTATGCGTTTAGTCACAAGTGACGAAATGCACTATGCCCGTCACCTTGAGACAGCTATGGACTGCCGCGCAGCAGGTCCATGATTCGAATCCCGCCGCGGGCTTGAGCTTCACCGCATGGTGGAAGGTCATTTTGCGAAGGCCCGCCTGACTAGCGACCACCCTCAAGTAGAGAATCTGTCGCCAAGCACCTAACGGTGTGTTCCGGCAGCAGTCCTTGAGAGCCAGTGAAATTACAGGCACATGAGACTTAACAACTATGTCTCGAGGTGACGGGCGCAGTTCAATTCGTGACTTGTGACGAAATGCATCTGTTATAGGTAGATGTTATCCACTTAACATCAGGTGGGCCTCGAGCTTGCCCCGTCACAATAACATAAAAAAAAGTTCATTAGTCTCGTTTGCCAATAATTTAACTGGCTCTCAAGGAGTACTGCTGGAACCGACTGATGGTTGCTTGGCAACCGATTTTCATCTTGTGGGTAGTTGCTACTCAGGCGACAATTTACTGAAAGCCCTTTCATCATGCGCAGCTCAAACCGGCGGTCGGGATAGAACCATGGGCCTTAGACACGGCAGTCCATAGTTATTGTCACTCGACTTTCATTGCTTCAAATTGATTCGATTCATTAATTTCATAACCAACGATATGAAATAATACATTACAGGCACAAGAGATTTTTATCAACAGGTGGTCCTCGAGCTTATTCCGTCAAAACCAAAACTTTATTCAAACAAAAAAAAAACCAGCTCAAAATTTTTGTTACGATAAGCAGAAGTCAACCCTAAGAGGTTGTTAGCATTTTTCCAATAACCCGGTATAGTTTGCTGCTATGGTAGGTTTTTAGTGAATAAGTAAGGTGCGTTGGGGTAATAACGGATGGATATAGGACTAGTTGAAATAGTCCGGCAAAATAACTATTTTCTCAGCATCATTATACGTCAGATTATTTAAATATGGAGCTAATTGTTAACAGATAAACATACTTTACCCCTGAATTTTACTGGTCTTTGAATCTCAATTGTTTCTGCTGTGTACGTTTGCAAAAACATGACATATAATTTCGGAATGAAATGCAAATAATATTCTAAGGGATTTGATTGAGTTTAGCATCGCATACAACGAGAGGTGGAATGTGATATATCTCTGAAATTGTATACTTTTTAATATAATTTGACTGATCGTCTCCATAATTTAACTCAAGTTCTGATTTCTGCCTGTAAGCCATATCTAGATGGATGAATATAATGCAATGGGTGATCCCATTGAAATTTTATTATAATGTGTTTTGTAGTGTATCTGAAAGAAAAAAATATCGGAACCGCGTTCCTCGATCGTTAACTGGGAGCCTAAATCTTTCGCCACCGGAACATGTTCGTTTGAGCAAAAACTTTCTGTTCTAATAAACTGTGAATGTGATTTTAGTTTAACATGTGAAAGTGCTTGTAATATATATATATATATATACATATATATTCTACAATTAATAGTAATAAGGTGCATAGCGATGAGTTATTTTGCGGAAAAATTTGAATTGAATTGCATGGTTACCTGGTTTAGATCATCAGCAAAAACAGCTGCTGATTGTTTTTACACTCAGTGTTTATTAATGTTCCTCTTATTAATTTGCATTAAATTTTATACGCGTTGATAGCTCTCGATCCCATTTATTTTGTTTGACGTGAACTCAATTTCACGGTAGCGAGGTGAGCGAAGCAGTGCCGCTGATATTGCTGCTTCATGCCCAGGTATTATTACTTCTAGGAATTAACTCAACTTTATAACGAGGTCGGCTTGTTTTCCATGCGTTGAAAGCCTAACAGATTTACGTACAACAATACTTATAAAAGTGAATCCTTACTCTTCTTTTAGATACGGTAGTGACATTGTATTTTTTTGTCACATGCTAGACTGTATGTTTGATAGATAGGAAGATGTCCCTACATCTTTCTATATATAATAAGGCCTTATTATAGAAAGATGTAGTTTTTCATACGGAAAGTGTTCCGTACGAAAAACTGGGGCCTTACTACTAAGCCTATACCATTTAATCATTCTGTCCATGTACCTTTACAGCTGCATATTTTAAACAAGGATAGCTTGTGGGTTAAATTTGGTGGAGGCCTTTGTTCAAGGTTGTTTTTATGGCTGTTAAAGATGACGATGATGTGTTGAACTGGTCAATATCTAATCAAATAAAAGCAAAAATATTTTTTTTAAGGGGAACGCCATACAAGGAACTAGTTTGTAACAAGTTTGTTTTTGCTTTATCGTTAAAATACTACTAGGTACAAGACGTGTCAATCAACATGTGGTTAAGGTATAAATACTTAAATAAAATAACATATTTAAAAATCCGGTCTAGTGAAAAAAGGAAATATTCCGAATTTAATTGAAAATTACTATAGGCACCCCACGGGGCCTATAATGGCACCTCCCCATATCATCCCGTGGGTGTCGTAAGATGCGACTGAGGGAAAAATACTGGAAGGTGGGCAGAAGCGTCTTCTAAAGAACTGCCAATTTACACTGCGATCCCCAAGACGCCTGCCAAGCGTGGGGATTATGTCAAATACCCCCTTAATAGGGGAGGCTGTGTTCAGCAGTGGACAATCCGGCTGTTACAGTACAGTACAGTATTGTAGGTAAATTACACACTCGTATCACCTGAAGCCGTGACCCATCATTCGGTCGAACGATTCTTACTGATTTTTGTAAAAAAATGGTTAGGTAAAATTTTTGTGCTATGTTATGGAACAAGCAAAAAGCCCACCTAGTGTTAAGCTTTGCCTACAAAAGATGTAGTTCGTCACAAGTAGTCAAAAATGGTAAGCAGACTTAACTTACTTGCTTTGTTCCTAAGGAGAGCTGCCAAACACTCAGTTCAATCCTAGGCCACAGTTATTAAAAATAATATGAATGGTCGAAATGTAGCCTACCACAAAGTAGTGTATAGGAGTCTTCAATCTCCAACGTAGCCCGCAATGAGTGCCATCCTAAGACAACAAACGGGGCCGATAGTTAAATGTACTCTCCGAAGCACGGAAGCGCTCAGTTCTTTATAACACTAGCCATCACCCATCCAATCAGTTACCCAGGGAACATTGCTTAACCTATTGGTTACGATCTAGTACGCATGTTTCGTTACGAGTGCTTGTATTTTCCTCCTTTTTTATAGATGATTGTCTAGCCTTTGACCACTATCTTACTTGATGGTAAGAGATAATGTTGTTCAGGCTAGCCTAGAATTACTGGCTCTCAAGGACAACTGACGGAACCCACCGTTAGGTGCTTGGTGGCAGATTTTCTTCTTGAGGGTGGTGGCCAGCCAGGCGGGCAGTCGCAAAATGCCCTACCACCATGCTGTAACGACTGCCATCATAAGATAATAACCGAGACCGACGGCTTAACGTGCCTTCAGAAGCACGGAAGCGCTCAGTAGTAATGTCACTAGCGGTTACCCATCCAACTCCTGACCGCGGTGGACGTTGCTGAACTTAGCTGATCGATCAAGAACGGCTTAGCAAACTTCGCTACGAGCGCTTCAGATGTTTGTTTAATTGTGTGGGTTTGAGATTTGATATTGTAGAATTTTCAATTTAAATCTTTGTGATTAGTGAAACGAGCAAGGGGCTCGTCTCTTTAGCATAATTGTGGAAAGCTAAATAAAATAACATCCAATAACAAAAACCTCCAGGTATCATAGTTTCGTTGTTTGTAAGCTTTCCTATCTTTTAATTTGGATCAAATTGCACACGGTGTACAAATCAAATTTAAAATCAGTTCAGTAGTTTAGGAGTCCATCGCGGACCAACAACGTGACACGTAATTTTTATATATAAAGATAATGATTATTAAATGCAGGCACAAAACTGCGTGACAGCACGTTAGTACGTAAGTAATATTTTATGTTGACATTTTATATTGAAACTTCAGCAGCCAACATTCGCTGTTTTCGATAAATTCTTGCGATTGTGCTTTCGATAAGTTTATAGATTTATTCCGCATTAATACCATTTTCATAAACAAGCCTTTTCGTTGTGTTTTTTTAGTCTTGAAGTGATGAGGCAGAATGATGCTGCAACTGCTTGATGATAAGCTCATGCTTATCATCAAGCAGTTGCAGCCTGTCCTTTACATTCCATTTTGTTCTACTTAATACCGCGGTACGCTCGTCACCAAGAGACTTTAGTTATTATGTGTCGTTCGCCCAGTAATTTATGAAACAAATCCCGATGGTGAACTATTTTTACTGGCCTGACGTGTTTATAAATAGCGGAAAGATTTGCACAACGACGAAGCCAATACCTCGGTCCATTGCAAAGATGGCGTAATAAATGTCCTGATTTCTCGAATGGACGAACTCGAGTACAACATCTGACACAAGGCGCGCAAAAAAATAAGAACCAACGAGAAATTGCGTCGATAAAACTCATTTAACAAACCCTGCACGACAGATAAAAAATGCCACAAATTTAAAGGGTAGCAATTTGGTGCACATATACTTGTTGTGAAAACAATCAGTTTGACCCGCAGTTCTTTCAAAATATTTACTTACGAAGTGAAGTTATAATTTCATATTTAATTGTATAAAAAAACTATATCCCATCGCGAGTTGTATCTATTTAAAGATTTGTTGTATTTACTCGTAATCCTTGACTTCTTATCTAGCAAAACGTGGACATTTATACACCTCTTTCGAGGATATACAGAAGCATGAAGGGTTACCATTTTATTTATATACGTTGGATGCTAATTTTATAATTGTATAGTTAAGTCAAATACATCAGTAGTTAAATAATGAATAGATTCAGGCGTTACTTTGCGGAAATCCATATTTAATAATAACAAAAATATTATAAAATATTTAAAGGCATTGCGTACGGGTCCTCTTTATCAGGGAGTTCCATGGTCGACCTCAGACAGGCGTGGGTATACGGGCGAGGAGATTAAAATACCACGTTGCGTTGCACGATGTATTTCGATCCATAATTATAATTTACAACGATTGCGTACAAAATCTAATCACGATAATGTAGTCCAATAATCAGGAACACTAAATCAAACGACTCTCCACCAAACACGTAGCGCGATTCTCCGATGCAACCCGATTACCGTCTCGTCGTGTAATGGCGGCTATCGGTTCATCGCCGCACTAGCGCTCGGTGTTGCGTCAGAGTGAACGACAGAGTCAACGTCCAAGTGACAGCTTCTGATTGATGACAGCTGACGTCTGACAGTTCTAGTTATCGCTCACTCTAATCTAATGCGCCGTCATATTATATTATAACAAATATTTTCAAAATATTTTAAAAATATTTGTTATTATTAAGTAGTTATATAATTAGGTCGTTCAAAGTAGCTACGTGAAAAAATTCCAAAATTTCGAATGCATCAGTTTGTTATGACACAATACTTGTCTTATCTATGGTAGTCCCCCAGGTAGGTGGGCATAAACATTATTTAGTTTACAAATTCGGTCATTTCTGAACGGTTCGGCTTATCGAACAATAAAAATTTCCTTTATTAGCTGTGTCGAACTAGACAAGCCAAATCTTTAAAATATTTTCTGTATGTGTTGTAGACGTGAAGTATGTAGAGAATCCCAATTCTAGGAATTAAGCTGTTAATTATTTAGTGTGATTTCTTTAATCTCATTAGTTTACTGGCTCTCCAAGACTTTTGTGTATATGTGTAAAATTTTAATGAGTTTGAAGAAAGATTTATATGCAGCTAGAAACATTTTGATACAATATGCTAGAAATTATGCTGATGGCACTCACGACACAACATTAAATTTAGAAATAATAACAAATACTTTTAAAAGTATCCTAAAAAATATTAAATAATATTTAAATAAAACACTTAAAACAGCATAAAATGATATATCTAGTGACAATTCCGCCCAATTTTCCTGTTATCTACGTGACGTCACAAATATGTCTCGATCGTGCGCTCGGTAAGTCAAGACCTCCTGAAGATGCTTCGTTTAGAAGCGAAACTAGTCGGGTATTCTTCCGGTTAGGCTGCGTGATGTTTGTGACGTCACGTAGATAACAGGAAAATTGGGCGGAATTGTCACTAGATATATAATTTTATGCTTTTTTAAGTGTTTTATTTAAATATTATTTAATATTTTTTAGGATACTTTTAAAAGTATTTGTTATTATTAAATATGGATTTCCGCAAAGTAACGCCTGAATCTATCCATTACATTAAATTTAGATATAATCACCAATTTACGTTGTAGTTCTTAAGTAATTGTATAACTTAATAGCAATAATAATATAAAACACAAATTATATCAATATTCCATAATGTATCTTACCTTAGTACAATCACAAAAACTTAAGTTTCGTCACAACTAATTGAAATGCACGAAGTCAAATACAAAGTTCGAAATAGCTCACTCGATGGAATGGCTACAGAAGTGAGCGAGGCACTGGGTCATGTTTGTCCAACAATTGAACTGTACAATTTCATTACGAGAAGCGCGCTATGTTTGCGCTATCGAGAGAATCGCGCGTTAAATAATGTTCCTTGAATTTTCCTAATAAGTCTATAAAGAAAAAACTTTTTTTTTATGCCTGATAGGTAAGCCTTTGACCACTATCTCACCTGATGGTAAGTGATGATGTGGTCGAAGATGTTGTTCAGACTAGCCTAGAATTTTAACAGTCTTACTAGAGAATTTTAACCTTCTTATGGATCAACTGTGCCAAATTTAATTGCAGTCATTACTTGTATCGATGGCTGCTATTCGCATTTACGAATGGGTGCTCCGTGCATCAGATACACAATAAGGACAAAACAAGGTCACAATAAGCCGAGGGTCCAGGTAGTTGTCTTATGTCTGTTTGCATTAAACTTTAACAGTTCCTAAATCCATATTTATCTTACTTATAGTGTTTGGAACTAGAAATAGCATTACCGCAATTTTAAAATCTTAATGAATACGTCTTATATAAATAAAATATGTCACTTATATGTATTATTATGAGATCAATGTATTGCACTATGTTCTTATTTTTTTTTCATTTACAACATTGATATAGAAAAGTACGTTATCGTACAAGTGCGTTAAGCGTAGGTTCTTTTTACACTTTGATAATTTTATTTTATTAGTAAGCAGGTTAAGTATCTATGACTGTTATATGAAATCTTTTGTATGAAATATAAATCTTTTATTGGCCGTAAGATTTGCTAAAAATTTGTTGTTTTATGTAATGGCTATGGATTTTGTATAATAAATAAATTGACGTAAGTTAGCGATAAAATCCTTAATTTTAAGAATTACTTTGGAGTCTGAATGCGTAGATAATAAATATTGAAGTAAATCTATCTATTTCTGGTATCGTTTTTAAACAATTCTCATTTAAATTCCGGAACTGGCCCCTGTAGATAAAAATGGGCTCGTTTTCTATAACATTTTGGATAAAACGTGGATCAGAAATTTGAGAATGACAACATGTTCTATATTCTGATTCAATAAACTTAGATCAAGATGATTTAATTTATTATCTTAGATGTTATTGAAAGTGTATACTAAAATACACCTTTATGTGCTTGGCGGCTGATTTTGTACTTGGGTGAGCATTTTCATTATGCTCTTGCACCTTATTATAAGGCTTGCGGTAATACATTATATACAATAGACAAGTCAAATAAAACAAATTCCATCAACTTCGGAACAAAATTTAAACACTTCCTTAAGTAATACGTACAAATAAAGAAGATATTACGTACATTTTTTTCATCGTTCATCATTCCACTCTGATAAACATTCCAGAAAGCAAATGATTTATCGCCGCTCAAATAGCCATTTTCAGTCTGAATAATTTTTACAAAATGTGTATTTTCTATATTCTATTATCTGTATTTATAAGAATATTTATAATAAATTCAACCCTTTTGAGAAAGGGTTGAATAAATACAGATTTTATACCCGAATGTGAGCGTTCGGTAAAACCTTTCAGTGGTCGGATGCTGCAATGTGAAAAACTGAACAATAATAATTTATACGGTTTGATTTCTGATTAATTATGGTAATGTTTCACACAGATTTATTTTTCAAATATCTTAGTACTTTCTATCCTGATGTAAAATAACCCACAGTTGCATATAATAATTATATTTTTAGAATAAGCACAATCGATGTCAGTACTAAATAAACACATAAAATACCATTCTGATTAAAATTACTAAAGAGTTAATTGTTTTGCAGATTACATGCAACAACGCGATATATACCTAGCTTATATATTCAGATTAGATATTATAGATTATAGATATTATAGATTCAGCTTATGATCAGGAATTTCATTAATTTTGCTAATGCTTTTTATAATATCTGCCTGAAAACTCAGTTTATTTATCATCATATAGGAGAACCCAAAAACCCATAATAATATAGGCTAATATACAGCTTGGTATTTGAACAGTCATGCTTTACCAATAATGTTTCTGACGTTTTAATTGAATAGTTTACTATCATCCGTCCCAGTGGTTAAACTAAATTACAACCTTTTGTTTATAATTAAAAAAAAAAGTTTGGTGGTAGGGCACGGTTGTAGGTGGTTATCTCTGGTTACTTTCAAGTTGAAAATCTGTCAGCAAGCTCCTTACCGTATGTTCCGGTAGTTATTTATAAGAACCAATACGTCAGGCTAACCTCAAAGTATCTTCGACCGCATCACCACTTACAATGAGGTAAGATAGTCGTATAAGGCTACCCTATCAGCAATTGACAAAGTAAGATTTTCTATACCAAAGATATAACTACCCCCCATCACCAAGGCAAAAATAACGGAGGATTACCCAGCACCTTCTAAGAAATGTACACCTATAACTGCGATCCCCAATACGCCTGCCAAGTGTGGAGGTTAAGGAAAACCCTCCCAAAATGGGGGAGGCTGTGTTTAGAGCAGTAGACAATCCGGCTGATACAGTAAGCGAAATTAACTTTTATTTATGCTTAGTACCTAAAAGAGTTGTTGTATCATTTCTGTATTAAATACACACTCTTAAAAACTTCTCCATAACATACATAAAATATAAGAAATTTTAGTATAGAATATATAACTTATATTGCATACAAAATAGCTACAATAAATGTCCAATCTAAAAATCCCTAGACTAGGTTCATGTTTACTGATCCACTCGCAAACGGATGTTCATCCTGTCACCAGATTAGGTGTTATCTCTTCATTCCGAGCGACTGGCTTCGGCCACTTGAGGGTTGGGCAGGAAGTGTGCACAGTGTGCCTTAGAATTTAGAGAAAACATTTGAAATAAGGTGGTAAAAGAAGGAAAATAGTATGTAAGGCAGCGTAGGCAGTGAAATTGTGGTTATATGAAATACTAGCTTTCCGGGCGCGGCTCCGCCCGCGCGTATGTCGGTTATCGCGCGAAAACATTAACCTCTTTTTGCGCAGTCGGATAAAAACTATCCTATGTTTTTTCCCGAGTCTCAAACTATCTCCATACCAAATTTCATTCAAATCGGTCCAGTAGTTTTGGCGTGAAAGCGTAACAGACAGACAGACAGACAGACAGACAGAGTTACTTTTGCATTTATAATATTATAGTACTGATATCAAATAATGGTCACGTAATTCAGCGAAGTGCAGTCTCTTTTACATAATATTCTGAATAGACTTCCTTTAGGCTTGTATTGAGGCAGGAGCTTATTATGAACTGGGTCAATTATTAATTCGAACCTAATAAACTATTATTGTTCAGTGTTTCCCATTGCAGCATCCGACCACTGCAAGGTTTGACCGAACGTGAGAAACGGTTGAAAAAATACAGGTTTTATAAAAATTATTCAGACTGAAAATGGCTATTTGTGTGGCAATTAATAATCATTTGCATTCTGGTCGAAAATGTCTATTAGAGTGGAATGATTTTTTATTTTATCTGCATTTATAAATAGTTATGCAATTCAAATTATACTGTATAGAAATAGTGAGCGCAGTTTAAATCTGATTTGCAGATAGTTTCAGCAAATATTGAAATACTTTCCACCGGTACGCAAACAACACTGAATTTATATTGATAATTGCTGTGAAAACACATTAATTGCAATGGCTTTACTAACAAATCGTTGGTTTTCGACATGAAAAACAGCAAATGCGTTGTTGTTCAATTTTAAAGTTCTAAGCGAGCTCTAAAATTTTCATATAAAAAGTGGGAATCCTTAAAAAAGTTAGCCATGATAATATTTCGCTCTTCGTAGGTAGAAAAAAGTGACACTCTTGGTTTCCATTTATATACATCAACACGCGTTATCTATATTTATCTATGTTTGGACAAGAATATTTGTGGAACAAGATTCATCAATGAAATCATAAGGATATACCGAAGAAAATTTAAAAAAAATGTTGAACTAATTTATTCTAAAAATATAATTCATCATAAATGTTTTGGTAATATGGTGACATTGAATGTTTGACGGAGCCAACTAAATCCATTCCACATATATCGCTAAACACATTTCCATTGTAAATTTTTTTTTATATAATACATATTTTTATTAATCCTCACTCTTCAGACTCCAGGGTCCGTGACTTTTTTCAATTCTGACATGTTTTATTCAAAACAAGAAATAAGAAATAGGAAACATGCAACATTCCAAAAGGGAAGTGTTAAAAAATACTTTGTTTTTTCCTGTAATGTCATTAGCACTAACATCTAGAGAAGACCAGTGTCCTCTAGCAGCACCCGTTCACGAGTTGACGCATGTGACAGCCATCGCCCTCCTCAACTATTTTTTAGGGAAGATCGCGACTCGACACACAACACCGCCGCTAGACAACACCTTTTTGTGAGCATGACCGCTCTGGATACCCGTGCCAACGATCACAAATATAAAATAATATACCTACAGAAATTTCAATATTTTGTGATTCTCACACGTTACATTTTAACAGGGCCTCCATTACTGCAGTATTTCGATCTTTTATCACCATTTTAAGGTTGTCATCATGGATGGATTTTGGTGTCGCATTTGGTTTCCATTGTAAACTTCGTTATTCACTCCGCTCAAGTCTGAAATTCCTCGATTTGCTGCTAGAGCTTTGATGATTTAACTTTTAAGGAGGCCCTGGTTGAGTGGCTCATAGCTATTTTGGATCATCGAATAAGCATTGCAATCTAACGGGGCAATGCTGCCAGCACACAGGGGGCTTTAGCATTTGGACTGCCTGTGATCGTGCAATGGCTTGAAGGTTGTGTCAATGTTTTCGTTATAGTAGCTATAGTGTCTAAATTGACATGTATGATAGATAACATTAAAAAAAACCTTAAGTGTTTGTTTGAAAGACGTATATTTTAATGTGGTCAAGCTCTTTGCTTATTCACGAGTAAATTATACATATATATTAACGAATAACAAACTTGTTTATATACATAAGTTTATCTGAATTCTGGCGCAACCTGATATTTCAAAATTCATCTCCTCTCTACACAGACTATCTTCACTATGACGGCTAGCAAGAAGCGGTCGGATTTAAATTCGATTCGACTGAAGTATCTAGATACAAATCCAAACTGATCTTAATAAAACTTGATAAATGGCCAAGTACAAGTCTTGTTTCTATTTTCCATTTTTTGAAACAGAAATTCAGTATTTTCTCTCAAAATAAACATCATGAGACACACACTTCTATTTTTTGTGGCACGGATATGGTAACCTCACCTCACGACAACTTTTCATTTCGATTTACTTCTTCAGCTGGCAATGCCTGTAAAAAAATATAAAATATCTTCTTTTTAACTGAAAAATAATGTACTTAAACTTAGTCCATTAGTTATAACTGGTTTGTTATTGAATGAAAATATTATTTATTTCTAGCGACTTGAAAAACCATTATCGTGTAAGTCAAGTCAGCTAACAAAAATATTGACAAACCACGTTTTAAGTAAATCTACAATGAAACAAATCTGAAAACCACTAATTCCTACAATAACGAACAAACAATAGCTTTGATCCCTCTTTAGAAGGGGACCTAAGCCAATAGCCAGTCACATTAACATTAGTTTCCAATTGTTTATTATCGACCTTTTCTTACGACTCATTTCAATATTTAGCTTTACTTTCTCATCAATATAAAGTTCATATTGAAATATTTTCTCATTCTTTATCAGTCTTATTTTTTGTCATTCTTATTGTAACCATTCAAAAGTACCGAACGTAATGCAATATTTTGGTTTTTTTTTTATTTTGCCTGATAGGTTAGCCTTTGACCGCTATCTCACTTGAGGGTAAGTGATTATATGGTCGGCTCAAGATGTTGTTCAGGCTAACCTAGAATTACTGGCTCTCAAGGACAGCTGCCGGAACACACTGTTAGGTGCTTGGCGACAGATTTTCAACTTGAGGGTGGTAGCTAGCCAGGCGGGCATTCGCAGAGTGCCCTACCACCATGCTATAACGACTGCTATCCTAAGACAACAACCGGGACCGACGGCTTAACGTGCCCTCCGAAGCACGGAAGCGCTCAGTAGTAATGTCACCAGCGGTCACCCATCCAAGTCATGACCGCGGCGGACGTTGCTTAACTTTGCTGATCGATTCAGAATTGTTAAGCAAACTTCGCTACGAGCGCTTCAGAAAGGTTACTTTAGATCGGTATGTGTTATAGACCAGTTTAGTAATAATCACAAATCGGTTTACCTTCAGTGGAAACCATTTTGATAGTGCTTAATTGTTTTTGATTCAATTGTTAGTTAAGTTAAGTTAAGCAATTTAATCGATGGAGGGAAGATTAAAGGAGCAATTATCGGTTCGAATTAGAGCAATTAACGTACAACTTAGGATTCTAAAGCTGATTCAAGTTTCAAATGTTGAAGATGAGGATAGTATAACATAAAATAATAATATTCTCGGTGAGATGTCAATATTCATATCAATCTCTTAATTCAATCCGCTAATTGCATGTAAGTTCTACTACGAGTATCAAATATTAAAGATTTTTGTTTAAAATGTTTATGAAATAAAAACGTATTTAAGTGGATGTTAGATGAGTACAAGGTTTGTTTGGATCATAGCACGGAACGTTTTTATCAATCACCACTGTTTGTATGATCACTAGGACTGTCTCTTAAAGAAAACTCAACGTCCTTATTATACCCATACACATTTTACACCAATACTTTACAGCACCGACGTTACTAAAACACGGCCCATATATTATGTTCATCATGTATCCCTTACGTCAGTCCTTAGGTGCGTTTGCGAATATGTAATTTTTTTGTGACACAGATGTGCTCAAATCGCATAATTGGCATACTCGGTAGATATCAATGTTTTGCCTTCAGCAGTATCTAGTTTAAATAACAAAATGAAATAGAAACCTTATTAGATATAATTATGATAAAAATATTAAAAAGTTACGGTGTTTTACAATAATGCATTGTGATTTTTTTCCACATTTCAGACTTATTGGTAGTATAATTGTATTGTCATATAGCATGAAGCGGCACATTCAAACACACTTTTACATAAAATGTTCTATGAGATATAATTCAAGTTTATTTTTGCAAATGGACATAAAGCATTTCATCTTATAAAAATTAGCCGAGGATTGTTAGATAATAGCCTCTCTACATAGGTACTTTTTCACCCCTCGTACTCAACCCTGTAAAACACTCCGTATATGTACACACTATGTAGCAAGCCTACGCCGTAGCATATTGCGAACATTGTAGTATTCTACGCTGTAGACCAACTTGCTTGATTATTTTGAGTTCTCAAAACGTTTTTGGGAATTAAAACCCTAATGTAATCACATTTTTATACCCTATATTTGTATAAGTCAATAAGTCTATAGCTACGCCGCAGTCTAAAGCTGACGCAATTAAAGCTATTTTGTTAAAGTTAGAATTTAGTCCGAAGAACAGCAAGACGCTTTTCATTCGGATTGATCAAGAGACTAAACCTTTTTACTAAACCCACGATGACGTCCACCCGTCATATTTGTGACAGGGATGAATCTTTTAAATCATTATAGCTAGCCCGTATTTTTTTTAATATATCCAATATAGCTAGTAATATACTAAGTAATAAAACAATAAGTAATAAACACATACTTAAACTAATTTTATCCTTTTTCTTTTGGAATTTCGAATGTTGAATACGTTTTTATTCTATGGCACGAATAACTTTTTATCCCACTATCAATTGCATTATACTAGATTTATATGATAACCAATGTCAACTTACAGAAATGTAAAAGATTTTATACGATTCTTAAGATGCCCTAAAAGGTACGAAATTTCGCCTTATGGACTTTACCTTTCTCATGCCTTATAGTTCTTGGAAAATATCTACATACATCTTGAAAAACGTCAATTAAAATTGAGTGGATCCTTTACAAAATTAATAATTTATATTAAAATTCTCTATATCTTTACAGTTTATCAAGAGTTTTCCTCCGTCATAATATATGCATATTTTTTCATGCACGCTTACTCTTGCAGTTACTTATTGATACCTAAGATTTTTCGGGACAGTAAGACACGTGATGCAAATTAGGGTATGTCTTACCACATGAATACATATTATTTATTCATGTGGTAAGACATACCATTCACCGTTAGAACAAACCTATTTTCATAGCTGCCCAAAACAGTCGTTGCCTAGATCGGCTCAAATAGTTAGAATTGCCAACAGAGGAACAAACCAGATATGGTTTTAAATAAAATTAACACCTGTATGTTTTTCTAAATATGATTTGAGCTGTGTGATAGTTAACATACAAGACGAGAGATTAAAGCAAGGACCTGAACTATCTGTCTATATCAGTGCTATCGTGTCGTGGCGGTTTTATTAGTAGAAGATATTGGAAGAGTAGTGAAGAAGTGAGATTGGTTCTGCAAGGTGAGAATGTAATGTCTATAGAACGGAAACTATCGGGGGTAGCCTGTAACTTAAAAAATATTACTCATAGGAGTTAGAATATTTAAAACTACATTGATATCCACTAAAACATACAGATGAACTGCGGTGCAATACAATAGCACATTTTTTTTCAATAACAGGATAAAACGAATATAATAACAAAATAGCTAAGCACGACACAAATGCAAATATACGTGAATCCTTCATTTCACGTATATTTGCATTCACAGTGTGATATTAATAAAATTTTGACATCTCAGTATTTCATTTATGTCTTTTCAGGATTCAAGGATTACTATTTGGTGCAATAATATCTTGATAACAGAGACGTAGAGTATGCCTCTCGTAATAAAATTAAACAGTTCATTTGTTGAACAAACATGGTCCTGTGTCGTGCTTACTGTAGCTATTTTGACTTGGGAACTTCATGTATGATGAAACTTCATCCGTTCAATTTAGTTGATTTGATGTAAACTTGTTAAGAACGATAAGAAACGATGTTAAGAAGGAATGTGTTACTTTGGGAGTACAATAAGTGCTGCCATTAACTTTATTGAATGAAGTCCATAAATTCGAACAATAACAATAACAATTGCAAGTTGCAGTCATGATATTGTCCAGAAATATTATGGCCTCAATATTTTCACAATTCTTTATTACTCGACAGCAACAATTATGCTTGATGAACTGGTTAAAGTGAATGAAAAAACAAATAAAAACCCTTCATGGCATATGTTCGACTTCATGGATCATATATTTATTGGCATTGATTTCGTCTCGGTCTAAAGCAACTTGATCCATTTTTATAAAGATGTATACACGTAGATCCAATATTATGCTGTTGCATAATATTGTATCTACGTCTTTATAAAAATGGATGAAGTTGCTTTAGACCGAGACAAAATCAATGGCAAAAAAATTTGTATAGGTTAAACTTGATGTTCACTTATGCTTGATGTGCAAGCTAAAAGAATATTATAATCACATCATAGTTCATATTTAGATAAATAATTAAATGTTTCTTATCTTACAAGATTTAAAGTTTGACGGACGCTTCTAATTTCAAATAATATAATGCGTAAATTAATGCGTCTCACCGCAGGATGCGTATCTGGAATAACGATCAATTGGTTAACCTCATCTGATATATTTATAAGCCTAAAAAATTCTACTTGTGTTTATCATCGTATCCCATTACGACGTAGAGGTACCTATACGTGTAATTTTATTCTTTATTCTTTTGTTTTGTATTTGTTCACGCCCCACCTCATCAATTACATTTCAGACACGTTAAAGAGGTTTCTGTGATCTATCTTAGAGATCCTTTAGTATAAAAGCTTTTATATAAAATAAATGAGATCAAACCGAGATAATATAATGCAAGTTCTTCATCATGTAGTGTTTCTTTACAAAATTATATCGACGTAATGCCAAGAATTGCAAGACCTCATAGAGATATATTTGTATTCTATGTCAGAAAAAATCGTAGAAAGCCTAGAAATCTGAACTTTCAGTACGCCATCGCAGTAAGTAGCTACGGACTGAGGTGTGAGTTTTGTGGAATTTATGTCTTAGTAATGTCAGAAAATAACTTAAAGAGATTCGTTGAAGCTGATGTAATATATAGGAAGCCATTTTTATCTCGTCCAACAACTCAAGGGCTAGTTTAAGGAAAATGTGGTTATTCTTATTCAAGTACGGCCGGTTTTCAATGACGGTATAGGGTGAGGGCATGTGAAATCAATTTGAGATACCACGGGTCCTGGGTTCAGTGGTTGCGATAATGATTTCCTCGAGACAATAGCGCAGAGGAACAGTTTCTCGTTCTAATAATTATCGTTGTTAAGCGTTTCACTCGGTCATAAGCCGGGGTTTCATTCAACAATGGTGACACGTTTCTGTTTCATTGTTCGTTAATACGCCCGCCAACTTCGACTTGATTAAGATGGCTGGTAATTGCATAGTAACGTGGAATTAGTATTGGACGATTAAAAAAATAATTGTGTGTTTTACTTTGTTCCATCGTTTTTAATTTATCTTACAACAAAATTTATAAATATTTTGCTCATTTTGGTATGGAGTAGCGGCGCGTTGATAATACGAAAAGCTTGGCTTCGTTATATTTCAGATGTTTTTGATGAACATTTTGATCATTCCATTTCATTAGTGGTTGAAAAACTTGGAAAACAAGATTTTGGTCTGTGCCTTTTATGATTATAGATTACCTACTTTATTATATATGATAATTGCTTTTGAAGATATATCATATAACATACAATAATAAATATATATCAAGTAATTTTTCTCATAATAGAGAATCAGTTTCGCAAATTAATCAAACTCTGAAAATCGTAAACAATTTCACTTGTATTTATTGAGTCCACGGTGTACAACTGATGTTTCAATATCAAATATGAATACTATACTGCATGTAACAACGTGACCGCTTTATAGTTTTATAGATGAATAATACTGCAAAGATAAAATTGATGTGCCCTAAGACTTCACAACGCAACACTTTACTGTTACTGTACTGTTCTTTTATAGGAAAAGAATGAGATACATAATCTTTTCACCCACAATTTACTAGACATGATTTAGTACGAAGTGAAATGGGTCGGTACTACTAACAATACTGTCATTAAGTACTAGACCTAGCACTGCTATTGAGATTTATTGTCAGAAAAACCATATATAAACTCCGTTGCAAGGGTCGAACCCGTAACCTCAGTATTCCAAAGCGACGATCGCCTCTTCACCAATGAGGCAGGTTGGTAGTCTCTATGGTTTTATTTACCACCGTTACATTTCTAAATTCCACTTACAAAAACTATGTGTAATTTAAACTCCGTGTGAATAAGGTCAAATTAATATTATATCAGCTATAAGGTGGGTGTGACTACCAGCTATATAACAATTTAGTCTGTGTTGCTCACTGCATGCATTTTTAAATAGATCTTTTATCAAATTTGAAGTTATTATTAACTGTTATCGTTAACTGGTAATTATTCACTAGTTACACTAAAAAAATAACTTTCAAGTCTTAATCATTTGCCCTTTATGATTTTGTTTGTAATTTATTCCATTCTACAAAGCAAGTACAATTATTAAAATGAAATTTATTTTTGTTAGATCTTAAATAAACATATTTTGAATACTCACATAATATGGTACATCTGTCATGATCACATTCAAATATAGAAATTGAAAACAGTTTAAAATAGTTTAAATTTATGCAATTCGAATAATTTGCCATTATTTTTTAAATTACTTGGTATTTACCTTTTGGTAAGTATTTACTGAAGTTTATAGTATTTGCTTCACCGCGTCCAAACTAGTCAGTGTTCCAGTGGCGGAAAAGTTACAAAAAAGGTAACTCCTGGATCAGGTAATGCTGCATCATACTGCATTCCACCCTCTGCGTTAGCCAAAACGTCTCGCTTCGTTTCGCACTATACGAGCTATAATCCTTTAAACCTTAGAGCCATTAAATTAAAAGAGATATAACAACTGTGACCCAGGCGCTGGGTGCAGTTGGCCACTTGTGATGAAAAGAATCTGTTATGGTAGAAGTTACCATTAAACGCCAAGTTGACCTCGTGCGGGTAACGTCACATTTCCATAAAAAGAACTGATAGGTGATATTACTAATATTTTTTTAATAAGTCGTTCAAGTCATGAAACTTAGGTGGTACGTTACGGTGTGACATGCGGTAGCATTTTGTGAACTGTATCACAATGGTGGGTTCGAGACTCGTTGTTGTGTTTCGTGAGCTGTATTGCTTATTACTATTATTTTGGACGATTTGAGTGTTAAGTTACGATTAATTTAAACATATTCTATATTTTGTAGGTGATCTGCCATATCAACACATATTCTGTGAAAATTTTCATCAGCTACAAACCTATTGGGCCGTGCCCCGTGGGGATGCCGCGCAAGAATGTCACACCCCCGTTGCCACCTGTAGGTGTCGTACAAGGCGACTAAAGCTGAAGTACTAGAAGGTGGGCAGTAGCGTCTTCTGAGGAACGATATCTTCAACTTCGATCCCCAAGACGACTGCCAAGCGTGGAAATTATGGCAACCCCCCCTTAATGAAAGAGGCTGTGTCCAGCAGTGTACAAACCAGCTGATACAGTACATGCCTATTACCTATTACGATAGAGCCCTTTAAATGTTGAATGGACGGACAGACAGCCGTCGGTTTAGTAATAGGGTCCCGTTTTCTAGTACGTAATCCTTTACATTACACGCAAACACTGTACTCGAATATAATTTTGAATAAACCTGCTGAAACCAAAACATTCTAAGAAGTCGTTTAATTCATAAACGTGTAAAAGTATAGGTACAATTTATCACCATAAATAAACATTATGATGGAAGTCTAATTAGTTGCCAGAAATGAAATCGTGATTCAAACAACATTCGCTTACGAATGCTAATCACAAATAAGCACATTTATATTGAGATTTTCCTTAAGCACATTTTTTATGTAAATATCAAGATTAGAGAAGATAGTCCAGGCCTATTAGGTACGATTACGCCTGCCTGTTGAATATAGGGTTGCTATCTGCGTTGTTCTGGATAATATCGTGATTAAATAGGCTTAAAATAAAAATTCCTTCATAGTGGTCGTCGAAAATGGAAGGAGTCCTGATGCTACAACTTTTGATAGCTTTAATTCTGGGTTTACTTCTGGTAACCACAAATTTTCCAGTTGGTAACTGATCATGTGGCACTAATCAGAATTAACCAAATAAGAATTTCGAAAATTAAGGGTATTTTGCAAATGAACTTTGGCGACACTTAAACGGGAGGGTTGTAATGAATGGTTTCAAGTGGAGTTGAGGCTCTGACAGCATACAGGCAAAGCTTGTATGATGTCAGGGCCTGCAGGGGATGCGGCGAGCACGCCTCCACGCTTATCCCCCAAATCTATCTATCGGTGTTCTCTGAAGCTCTGAAGCGTTCAATACTATATGCCACTAGCAGTCACCAATCCAATTAACGACCACAGCTAACATTGCTCAACATAGTTAATTGGTTAAGATCGACTGTACAAGCACATCTAAATGTTAACTTACACCACCGTAAGTTGGGGACTGTTAAGTTTTTTTTGTAATATGTTGGTTAAAACTTATGGGCCGAATTTATTGGGATTTGACACTAACCATTAACTATGAATTGAGTTTTCATATTATTATGTAGTAATAATTACTCGTATAAAGCTGCATTGATTGTTTATATCATAGATACTAAGATTTTGTATGGGCTTAGTGA
This sequence comes from Plagodis dolabraria, assembly GCA_963854805.1. Lineage (NCBI taxonomy): Eukaryota > Metazoa > Arthropoda > Insecta > Lepidoptera > Geometridae > Plagodis > Plagodis dolabraria. The sequence goes on along the minus strand of OY978448.1, from coordinate 28,437,732 downwards.
ATAAAAAACAGATAGCTATAATTTTCTCCTGATTAACACGATTTATCCTAGATATGTCACTTAATGAATATGCTACCGAATTATGTAAAAAACAAGTTTTAAATCATAGAAAAAATAGTTAAGGTATTTGTAGATAATTTTCCTATTTTATCACATTTGTGTGATTCTCATATATTCTGAAGAGATGGTATATGCGTTGGTAAAGATTTGTTTCGTTTGCGATGCTTTGGAACTATATATATTATATTAGATAATTACTTTAAAAACGGCTTCAATAACCGTGAATTATAAAACGCAATTTAATATTTCTTTTATCTGATTTAAAAACAAAATCACTGAACAGCTTGAAAAACATCTTCAATCACATCATACATTACCATCAAGTGAGAAAGTGGTCAAAGGCTAGCCTATACAAACGTTGTATCGCCATAAATGTTAAATACCATGTTTTCAGACTCTGAACTTTGCATGCATAACCATGAGTCTGACATCTATGCTTATAAATAGATGGTCAGTTTTCGGTAAAAATGTGTATTTTCAAAATTATTTTGAAGAGTACATTCAGTTTTTGTATGGAAATTATTATTTTAACATAAAGGTAGAAAATAAAATAATAATAAAAAAACCTGGCAAATCGGAAGCATAGATTTCGGGCTCAAGGACATGCATATAAGTTTAAACCAATTTTAACACTTGATATAATTTGACAAAACTAGGTTTATATGCATTTTGCATTTAGTAGATTGTTTTGCGAATACGCGCCTGGCTAACTACCACCGTCCAGTAGAAAATCTGTCCTCAAGCACCTAATCAGCTGCTTGCCTTGAGAGACAGAAAGTATTGTTTAGCCTGAACCACATCATCACTTACCATCATATGAGATAGTGGTCAAAGGCTAGCCTATCAGCTAAATAAGTATGGAAATAGTTTCGAAGACTTAACCTAGTTGAGAAGTTTAAAGCTTTAATACGAGTTCATAAATATTGTCAACACTGGTCATGTGAAGGTTAGTTACTGTTCTCAAGCGTATGCGAACTAATCATCCTTATTTAAGTGATAAGGGTTAGGAAAACGGGAGAGAGTAGGTGGAATGTGGTGTGTGTTTAATTCACTTTATTTTTTTAATGAAGTTAGCAGTTACTGCTTTTCATTTGTGTAAAAAGTTATATGTGGATCAATTCTTTTATATTAACAGATATAATTTATTTTAGAAGATTTATGCGAGTTGCCTTTTTATGGTTCTGTATCCAAAGGGTAAAAACGGGACCCTATTACTGAGATATCGCGTTCCATCCGTCCGTCCGTCTGTCACCAGGCTGTATCTCAGGAGCGGTGATAGCTAGACAGTTGAAATTTTCACAGATGATGTATTTCTGTTGCCGCTATAACAAAAAATACAAAAAGTTGGCCAAGTGCGAGTCGGACTCGCGCACGTTATAACAATAAAAGGTTAAAATATGAAGTCTAATACTGTATAGCTAATGGTACGGAACCCTTCGTGCGCGAGTCCGACTCGCACTTTTTTTTTTAAATCGATTAACCATGTACCTCTGCTCAATGTCCAATGACAATTAAACGGGTGCTTAAATAGTTTGTTTTTGTTGTTAAAAGCAGAAGCTAGTTAAAATGAAATATTTTTCATACAAGTAGATTTTACAGGTTAAGTATAAGTGATTTTAAGCAACTTTCCTTGAAATGAAAGGGTCCATAAAATTAACCTCGGTTCAGTCTCAAAGCAAACAACATCACCGTTCTCTCCTTTGAAATTTAAACCTTTTTTGACCTTTCAAATTCACGAGAGCGTAACGTGATTAATTCCGTTTCAGGCCCAGTCACCATTAGGTGGTCCTTATACTGAGTCCGTGTCCTTCGAGCTCCTAATTGAATTGTTGAGGTCTGAAATTATTAGACGTGTGGGTGCGTGTGTTGCAGAACCTACTGATTAACTTTGAATTTCGTTAATGCTTACACAGACTGAATTCTCAGGCTCTTCTCTGCTCTCTGCTCGGGTTGTATTATTGTGTTTGTTCCAGTTAGTTAATGTTGAGACAATATTCATCAGTTGGTATGTTTTCGCTGATATTATGGATGTTTTAATTAGTCTGCCGCCTTGTGACCACGGTCACAGCAAGGTGTAAGAAACGGCAGGATAAAAATAATGATAAATATACGCGATCGAAACTGCTTAAAATTGTTTAATTACCCACATATTACTTTTAAGGATGTTGCTGTGATTTTCGAAAGATCTCAGGCGACTGTATATAAGTCAAATATATTCTTCACAGTTATTGATTTTGTATAATTAATTTTTTATATCGATAAACCTGCTTAAATATGTGTGTACCTTTTAAGGTACCGTAATACACACATATTAAGTAACTGTTCTTAAATTCTGTTCACATTGGTGGAAGTGATGATGATCGGACTGCTTGCAAACGAATCTAATAATATTTCGATGGACGTGGACGATCTAACAGAATCGGACAGAAATGGTTCTTTTAGTATTGCCTTTCATAGAGGTGACATCGAAAAATTAGTTCGCGGTTCATCCATAACGAGTGAATGTTGATGATAAACATTTTGTGAATATGTTTCTGAATACTAAAATTAGGATTTTTCATAAATTTTTACTCAACTCTACTGAAAGTCATCGCGATCACATAGAGAAAAGTTATATCTGATTCTACCCACTTCAACTGTTTATTTATTTAATTTAGTTTGCCGATATATAGGTGCTGCTAGATTTTTTTTTGTTTAATGATGTAACTGAGTTTGATATAATAAGATTTTTTTTTATTCAAATGCAGTACTAATCCATTATACTTGTATATCTAAATTAAATCAGTCATAATCTATCTACTCTTAGTCATAATGTTGCATTACCACGTATTCATTACAAAAGGGCTAATGAAGGTTAATGGTTAAAGCTTTAAATCTTTTGGTTAGCAATTTGAATTAAGTGACACTGGCGTAATTAATTACAATAAAGGACTATTTAAAATTTATATATGTAAGTGGATTAAAGTATGCTGCCACCTTAATGTAGTAAGTTCAAAAAGCAACATTGGACAAGCAGATTTCACACATTAAAACTATGCCAAAATTCACTGAAATATTTTGCAAATCAGATTTTAATCGCGCTTACTGCCTGTGCACAATGTATTTAGATATGCATAGCCCAAATTGTCTTTTATACCCATTAATATAACAAAAACAGCGTCCATTAAAGTCGTTGGTTAACGAAGTAATATACGAGGCACCCATTCATCTCTATTTGCATTTATGTAGAATGTTTCAAACCATCTGAAAGTCGGTAATCCGGTTCCTACATATTTATGAATACCAACATTTGGAGCGGAAAAGTGCCTGATGTAGCTGGATAGTTTATTTTATTATTGGGATACACTATGCTATTGCCCCATGGGGTGCCGGGTTAGAATTGCACCTCCCCATATCATCCCGTGGGTGTCGTAAGAGGCGACTAAGGGAAAAATATTGGAAGGCGAGCGCCTTCTAAAGAACTGTCAACTTACACTGCGATCCCCAAGACGCCTGCCAAGCGTGGGGATTATGGCAAATACCCCCTTTTAATTGGGGAGGCTGTGTTTAGCAGTGGATGATCCGGTTGTTACAGTACAGTATGCTATACGAACCTAATGTGCAGGTAACCCTGCTGAATTTTGAAGGGTCAAATCACGTAAGCCATGATGAGCCGATTAGTATCAGGAGTGCTTGAGTTAACTATTCAACCATCTAATGATGAGACAGGCATCCGGTGCCAGACAAGGGTCAATTGATAGCCGAGCTAACTTTTCCGGACTCCAGTACACAAAAATTTTCATCTCAGAAATTCAGAATAAAATTTTAGCTTAGCACTGTTTCAGTCACCTTGTATTTCAACGAGAGGTAAAATAATCGTATATTATTATTAATATTGCACTATACGTCTGAAATTTCTGAAGATTTATTTTTATTTTTATATCTATTCAATTACCAAATTTACTCAAATTTTTAATCTCTTTCTGCATGTTCTTACAGTCTAGTACAATTTTGAAATGACTTTCAGTATATTACTTTGATAGTTTTCTAAAATAATATGAAATCTTGTCTGCATATTATATGAATTTAAATCATTATAAAGAGCCTAACATTTCAAAATACTTAGCCTTTATGTGGGTTTAATACCCCAATAGTTGGTTTTATTGCTGAAAAGAGTATTCCTCTATAATAAAAGATAGTTTTACGGCATGGTGTAGTAGTATTACAGAATCTTTGTTAAATTTTCAGCTATCTAAATAAAGTGGAGGTACTTAGTATAGGCTCCTAAACTGTATTTAAACGTACCATTTTTTTCTTCTTTATTTCCCAAAGTTGGTACCCAGTACCCTTTCAAAGGCCTTCAAGGCAATTTATCCACAGCACGTCACAAATCTAATATAATAAAAGGTCGTTGGATAGTTGAGAACAGAAGCTTTTTTAAATATTATTCTGGTTTGCCTTAAAACGCGATATAACCTATTTAAATATTATAAATAAAACCGGCAAAAAACACTCACGTTGGGGATCGAATACGTCGACCCGGGTTTCGAGCATATCAGATACTCATCATCAGGGCGAGTGCACAGCTGCGTCTGCGAGCTCCCGACGGGCACTGCGGCGCGCGGCCCGCGCGGCTCGGCGCGATATCGGCGCCGGCGGCAGCGGGGAGCTGGGTGGGGGCGGAGCGAGCCCAGCGCTGCTGGTGCTAGGTGACGAGTAGTGGTGGATAATATAGCATCTAGCGCCATAGCATAGCGGGTTATTGCCTTGTAGCGCATACAGCGCGCTATGTATATATTCTCTTCGCACTATAAATATAACGTTTAGCATCAAGCGTCCACTAACGTGGCTGGGTAGGCCTATAAAGCAGATATGCGCAAAGCGTCTTAACGCGACCGAAAGCGCGCGATGACTGAAGCTTGGCGCTATCACGCTATGCCGCTATGCTGTGTAGCCTGTGTAGCGGCATAGCGCCAAGCTTCAGTCATCGCGCGCTTTCGGTCGCGTTAAGACGCTTTGTGCATATCCGCGTTATACTGTTGCGCCTGACGCTATTGTGACGACACCTAGCATATGCATCTATCGCGAGCGCCTTGTTTCGTTATAACGATAGCGTATAATAAAGCGCGCTATTCGAATATAGTTTATAGTCTCTAGCGTGTTGGTGCTGTATAGCGGATTTGAACAATACTAGTGACGAGCTCCTAGCGTGCCCGGCGGAAGACGGTGGGCCTATTTCGTCGTCTGTGATCGCATCATCATCATCCGCACACGTACCGTGACAAACAGTACTGACCGTGTCGCATTCTAGACTGCCTAACATCTTCTGCGTTGAGGTGACATTAAGGGTAGGAATCCAGGCTGGTGGTAGCGTCCAACCCCCATCTCTGTTGAAATTAGGATGTCTGTTGATTTCTATAGCCTCACGTATTTTACGCGGTACATAAAACTTTTCTCTGGCTATAACGATATAACCTGATGGTAAGTGATGATGTGGTCGAAGCTGTCAACATGTTAAAGCTACTATTACTTACAAACGACTTACGAAATATTTCGATAGGAGCTCGGTGACAGATTGACTTGACTTGAGGGACGGAGCTAGTCAGGGGGGCATTTGCAAAATTTCTTACCATCATGTGATTCACAACTCAAGCCCGCGGCGGGTTTCGTACCATGGACCATCTTTGCGGCAGTCATTACCACTGGGATTCCTAAAAATTCTTCGATAGGTAACTTCTTTAACATATTAAAGAGGACGTAGCGCGGTAAAAAGACAGTGCTTGTTAATAAATTTCAATTAGCAATGTTACAACATCTTAAGTTATGGTGTGGGGCTTAGTCACAGGTTACCTCCTGTGACCACCACTGTTCGGCTGAGCAGTACAAGCTGTTGCCAGTGGGAGAAAATGCGGTTATATCCATAGGCTGGTGAAAGTATAAAAGAACGGAATACAGTAAAGAAACACAATGAGAGATGAGAAAGAGAGCTGCAGAGTGGTACCTGGAGATCGTCTTGATATCCTCGTCTTCACGGGTCCTTCTGGATGTAGCTTCTGGCCAGAGCTTCCTCACTCGTTTCACTGTAATATTTCTTCGATATTGTGTACTATGATTTATAATCACAATGCGCGGCGTGGGTTAAAACGTGTAGTGCTGGTGGTTTCTTTACCAAGCATCGACGTACGTGCGGTGAGTAAATCCATACTGTTCGTTAATGACGACCAGTATTTTACTGTACAGCGAAAAATATGTGAAAAATTTTGCATGGTGGAAGGGCATTTTGCGTGGCTAGCGACCACCCTCAAGTAGAAAATCTATAATAGCTGTGATGTTATAAGCTGTAAATGTATATAAAAATTTATTCTTATTCATTCACATTTTAAATGATCCCTTATCAAAATTATTCATGCTTCGCTTAATGTAAATTGTGAATTTAAAGATTAAAAGCTTTAGCAATTATCCTTCATTAGTATATTTCTAATGGATACAAAGTAACGCAAAGTTATCAATTAGAGTAGACAGATTATACCAATAAACCCGGTTATTGGTAATATGCTAACAATATCTTAGGGTTGACATCTGAATATTTAAAGTAAACAATGCAAAATACGTTCGTGAATTTTCATGATTTTGTTAAATATAAATTTGGCAATTTGATCCAATTGCATATTATGCAGTTGAAGTACCATTTTAAACGCTTAATTTAGTCGGTGCGACGCGTGATTAAAATGCTGGCACCCATTTGGCTCGATGAATTAGAAATGCAATTCAACGAGGCAATGTTGCCAGCATGCTGGGCACGCTGCCAGTCTGCATTTAGACTGCCTATGAGTTAGCTATGACTTATAGGTTGTCTAAATGCTTTTATTGTAGTAGCTGTAGTGTTGTATATAGTTAGTATTTTTTTCAAGAAACTCACTCAGATTAATACCCAGCAATATCGCCTACCACAAATGTATGGTATATAAAATCTGCAATAAACTCACGTCAAAACATTCATAAACCATACTTAACTGTTTAACTTAACTGTTTGACACGGAATCAACATTAGTTTGCTCAACAATAATGAACTGATAGACCATTTGTATATAAGTCCGTTTTATTTGCAATTTATAATTTTCAGGCAAGGGTAAGTTTAAAGTACCTACTTAAAATTTAGTCAGGTCTTCGGGAAGTTTGCGGTAGGAAGCTTACCAAGTGAAGAATTAGTGACTCCTACTCACAATCTCTTCGCGGAGTTCACGCAAACTGTAATCGGTTAACAAGGCGATGACTTTGGAGAATGCGATGAAATTGGAATTTGTAATAATGTAAGAAACAAATTCGGGTTCTAAAGTAAAGCAATCTTGCAAAGTTTTAAAAGTGCTTGTTAACTGTGTTGGTAGATTTTAGTCAAGAACTTTTTTCTTTGCTCTATTTAAAACCAGCAGCAAAACTAAAAAAAAACTTTAAATAATGAAACTGCCAATATACCACAGCAATCACAATTACTAAGTTGTTAAAAATTGGTCAACAATATACGAGGTACCATTGATATATAGTTGCATTAATGATGCATGTCTGAATCCAGCCGTCCGCAATTCAATAATCCGGTTCCGAAACAGTTATGAATCACAAAAGACCGATAGACTGAATTTTGAAGATTGAACACACTGTGATATCTGTACCTATTATGCAGGATTATTAGGAGAAATGTCAAACCTATCACGTGACTTTCTGAGTCGATTAGTATAAGGAGTATTTTGGTGATTCGGAGCGCGTGCTGGCAGCTCAACATCCAACCATCCGATGAGAAGGGCCTTTGGCACCAGACAAGGGTCGATCGACAGCCGTGGCAACTTGTCCGGTCTACAGCGGACACAAAACTTACTGTCTCAGAAATACTGAATGAAATTGTAGCTGTACATAAGTTCAAACTCCAGATATTATAACAAGATGTGAAAATACTGCTCCTTGCTTCTGAACTTTATCAGGAATATTCAATATCTTTATTTCCTTATGATCCAATTTTGATTAATGTATTTTGTCACTCTCTTACGTTTTATGTGATTTAATTCCTATTTAAACGTTGAAAATTTTAAATTATAGTTCATTTCATGATTATTTTCTAAATGCCTAATTGATGTGCAAAAAGATAACATCATATTATTATTTAGTTATAAGTATTTTTTTTTATTTTAGTTGATTTTTTTTTTCATTTTAGGAGTTGAACTATCTATAAAATCTATCCACACTGAAGAGATTTAAAAGAGTAATCAATATTATTTTCCAGTTCCTGAAATTATTATATCTTTTAAAAACTCTCAATGTCAAATGTCCTAATGAAAGACTATTGAGTATCTGTAATATAATCACGAGGTTTTTTTACAATAAAACCAAATAACTTTATAAAGTAACAAAGTTTAAAGCGTACTAACGACACCCGCTGCCGACAATACGTGAGCAGCTCTATAAAATAGTCACGTTGAGCAGAAACTTTGATGGCGGCTTTTGTTTTTCGCAATTTGATCGTAATATAAATGGGTTTCTATCTAACTACACTATAGTGCAGAAGCTACGGCTTAGACACATGATATATTAACATTTTAGCTCAATATGTGTACCGCGGCGTAGCCATGCTACGCCGTAGGTATGTTACGGAGTCTGTAGACATGCTGTAGTCAACTGACGTAACAAGGTGTGTAGGTATAATATTGATTAATTACGATTCTGTGACCTTTTTGTTCGTGTCCATCAAATGCTTCCATGCAGTCGCATTATAATTAAAAAATAGATTCATTTATATAAATTAAGTTCTGATAAACATCTAGTTCCTATTAACGCCTTGTTAATGTCAGTTAAACATGTCGCCAGTCACTAACAACCTAATGAGCAACATCAGAACAATCGTATGTTAATTAGTAGCTTCCAAATTACATATTCTTTACAATTATAACTTTCGTTTAATGTTCGGTGGCTCGCAAGCATGAAAGGTTGGGACGTTAGGACACTTAACCTACTCGAAAATTCCTGTTGGAACGCTAATAAAATAAAAAAAAAAAACAAACGTCAGGCCTGTAGTTTTCAGCTCACAGAGTAATTCCATTACAAACCAGATCATAAGTGACCAGAGACAGTTTTAGTGCTAAGAACTGAAAATACTCTACCATTTATTATATACCTTATTTACCTAATAGCTACCATTTATACTACTGACTTAACAACTGTATCCATACTTACTTAATTAAATAATTTTATAAAACATTCAAAAGAATTTAATGAATAAATGAATATGATAAATAAAATGGTATAAAACAGAAATTAATTAACTTTTCCGAAGTCTTTCTCACTTTTGTAGCCAACAGTATCAGATAACACAAATGGAAGGTTAATAATAACTGCGATAAACACATGCCAAAACATTCATAAATTACACGTTAATGTACCAAATAGTGGGGCTTAAAACAATACAATTTCACAACAACTAATAGATAAATTGTCCCATCGTTTTGTAATTTATACCGTTCAGGTCTCGATAAGTTCGAAGTACTTAAAATTTAGTCAGGTGTTCGGGAAGTTCGCGATAGGAAGCTAACCAAGCAAGGAATTAGTGGCTCCTACTTACAATCTCTTCGCGGAGTTCGCGTGGCCTGTAATCGGTTAAGGACGGGGCGATGACTTTGAAGAATGCGATGAAATTGGAATTTTGTAGTAACGTAAACTTAAGTTTTCGTTACTACAAAATTCCAATTTCATTCTCTTTCGAAAGCTCAAAGCGGCAATACCAGTATAATAGCAATAATATAACATTTCTGAAGTAATTACGTTATAAGTCTTAAATACTGGCGAAAACGCAAGTATTTTATAGGCTCTTTCTACATCATTGCTTGTTTAATTTCACGCGATTAAAGCTTTTTATCTCTAAATTCGAAAAGTATACCTAACGTAAATGCTGCCACTTGACAGCTGATGAAAGATACGCAATGGGTATGTTCATTGGGGACGCCCTTTGATACGGTATTTCAGATGTGATTATTTTATTAAGTCATCAACTTACACTAACGATACACGATTTTAACGTTATAAACAACATACTTTATTGACCATCTATTAGTATGCTTTAAAAGGCTTATAAAAGGTAAAGTGTTGTGTCGATGGCGATCAATTGAGTTTGATGTAGTCACTAAAATCAACTTTAATCACATTTAAATTATTCTTCCTATAACTTATTTACTAACCGTATTTTATAACTGTTCAACTTAACGTTTCATTAATTAAAGTTGACAGTACTCTACACATGCTTATAAGCTGACTGATCGACAAGTGCACAGCCACAGATTACCTATCACGACAGCTCTGTGAGACTAATGTCTTTTATATTAAGCTAAATTCAAACTAAACTCATATTTCGAATTCGACTAGTAGTGTTTGCCGCGGCTTTCAGGCGGCTAATTGTAGTTGTGGAAATTGGTACCACCGCAGGCACATAAGAGTTACATACACATTCACTGCAGTGCACAAACTTGTGTTACAGTTTCAATATAACTTAATAAAGTTAGGTGAATTAGTCATTAATTCACCTTTCGTTATTTTATTTATATTATAACAATTAGCACTTATTTGAAGCGCTCGTAGCGAAGTTTGCTTAGCCATTATGAACCGATCAGCAAAGTTAAGCAACGTCTGCCGCGGTCATGACTGGGATGGGTGACCGCTGGTGACATTACTACTGAGCGCTTCCGTGCTTCGGAGGGTACGTTAAGCCGTCGGTCCCGGTTGTTGTCTTAGGATGGCAGTCGTCATAGCATGGTGGTAGGGCATTTAGCCTGAATAACATTTTCGACCACATCGTCACTTACCATCAGGTGAGATAGTGGTCAAAGGCTAACCTAACAGGCATAAAAAAGTAATAAAAAAAACTTGAGTTTTAAATTTTAGTAATGATTCTGGTAATTGATATTTTTTGTTTTTTGTAGTACATTTATAAATTATTTGCGAGTGAGTTACTTGAGTGTAGTCCAAAACCTCACTTATTATACAATATATGTAATAGAAAGTTGAGCAAAGCCACTTTTTGACAATTGCAGTTATATTCCTACTAAAACAATATTGTTTAATTTATTTACGTGTAGATAGGACAATAAAATTAAACAAAATGGGTACACATACAATAGTTCTGGCTCTGAAATTAGTCTTAAATTTCAAAACCATTACACAAACTAATGAATAATGCCCAAACTTGGGACGAATACAACAATGCAAACCGAGCCGAAAAGGCATTAACGCAGACCAACATTCAAAAACAATTACTAGGGTCTGCAACACACGCGCCGTCACGTCTTAATCATTGCAGACCCGCAGTAGGACGGAGGGGTTCAATTAGGGGCTCGTGGGACACCTGCTCAGTATATGGACCACGTGACTCGAAACGATTCACTCGACAGAACTAATGACGTCACGCTCCCGTGAATTTGACAGGTCCAATATGTTAAAATTTGAGATGAAAGAATAGTGATGTTGTATTTAATTTATATCTTCCAAAAACAAAATTTAAGCTTAGCTTTTGCTGTAATGTAACAAAACATCCTAGAACCGCCGCCAAATTTGAAGCTAAGTTAAAGATACGACCGACGCACTATTAGATAATCTTTTGATCCAACCTATTTTATTTTATTTTATTCGGAAAACATATGTACAACGTAGCATTTTTACTTTCGAGATAAAATATCTATACACCATTTAAAAACGTTTTTCTGTACATTCTGATTTGTAATGTTGTATTCAAGCTGTAATCTAAAGCAACAGAAATTTCTTTTACGGGCTGTTGCAAAATGCTTACTTGACATTCTTTGAGTTTATGTCTGCACTTAAGGTAAAAGTCACAGCAATGTTTCTTTGCGAACAAATTTCCTCTTGCTAAAGTTTTGCAGCAAAACTACACAACAATTTTAAGTAATGAAACTGCCACTGTTTACACATTAGAAACCCTTACAATTAAAGTCTTGTGACAGCAAATATCAAACAGGATTGCATAAGGTACTTACCATACTCCCACTACTGCCACCGGCAGCTATCAACTATTTTTTTCATTCAAAAACCGTGTATAAGATGTAGATCCCCTGCATGTTTATAAAAGAGATGCATATAAGAGTTAATCGCTGAATGTTCAAACTGCCGCCGACGATAAATCCCTCTCCACTAGTTTGTCGCAGCAACAAGAGCTATCAATAATAAAACCCACTCAACTAAGCTCACTTTTCAGTCAGAACACTCGTAGAGAGATTCTCCCACTCACTTGCCAATGGCCTTGCGACAAAACTACTGGAACTAAACACTCGCTTCTAGCTGCTCACTAACTCGTTTCTTCTTAGGTTTAGGTTTAAAGAAGTTTATTCTCAAATAAGACATAAAGTCACTTACACGAGAACATGGTTAGACTTAAAATATTCAATAGACATCTTCTTTCTAGCACTATATGCTTCTCGCTCATCGTATACGTACTGATTGTATGCAATATAATTGGACATGCTTGTGCTTAACCTAAACATTTAATAATAATAATAATAATAATAATCTTTATTGCCACAAAAGAAAATTACAATATTTACAATGCATAACCATAATTAATACAAACATTTTATAGGCCACTTATTGTATGATGAACCTAAGATGCCTAAGCTAGACTTAAGAAAGCCTGTAATATAGGCATCTGCGATTCCCCTAGTTACATATCATATTATTTGTTAAAATGTTTGCTTGTGTATGAATGAACGCGCATGAGGGTGCATGTGCGTGTGTGTTTGTGTGTGTGTGTGTGTGTGGTGTGTGTGTATATGCGGAATGAGGAGTGCAGTTAAGTGAGTGCTCTTATTGGAGTTATTATATATCTTATTGGAGTAAGGAATTTTATTTTAATAATGATTCTGTTTTCTCATAACTATAAGTGAATAATATATCTGTAACAGCTTTTTTAAGTTTATAATAATTAAGCTTTTGCAAATTAATGTCTTTAGCCAATTGATTATATATATGACCACCCAGAAAGCCAGAGAATCTCTTGGCAAAAACTGTGTTACATTTAGGAACGACAAAAACATTGCTGATTCTTCGTTTATTCTTCCACTTAAGCTCGTGTGGTTGGATCTTTTGCTGTCTTAGTATCAGTCTGAGGATAAATAATTGCCTTACTGTTAAGACTTTGGTCTGCTCATATAATGTATCAGTTGGAAACCTAAAAGGTAAGAAGTTCATCACCTTTAAAACTGCACGCTGAGCTCGCTCTAGTCTTATCAATGTCGTTTTCGCACATCCTCCCCAAGTATCTACGCAGTACATAAGCAGCGATTGACAAAGTGCGAAATATATAGATTTTAATATTTTCTTGTCTGCTACATGGCGTATATTCTTAAATATGGCTATGAGCTTCCGTACTTTGGCTGCCAGATTTTTTACATGTAACTGGAAGCGTACAGTGCAATCCAGTGTAACACCTAAATATTTAATTGAATGAACTCGCTCTAGTTTACTACATGAACATGTATTATTGGAACATAAGCTTGGAGCGTTATAACTTTGGTGAGCAATGATGTTATATTCGGTCAAGGGAGGTTGGGATATGTTTAAAATTGAGAATGTCATAACTTTAGTTTTCTGTGCATTCAGGCTTAAGAGATTTTGCGTTAACCAATCTGACACTTTATTGAATCCTTCCTGTGCATCTTGGAAAACTTGGTCCCAACTCTCTCCCCGGAACACCAGAGCTGTGTCATCAGCAAAGGTGAAAATGTGGCCGTTACATAATTTTAGGTTACATAATTCATTTATGTAGACCAAGAAGAGAGTTGGACCCAATACGCTACCCTGAGGTACACCATATTTTACTGGTAGTGGTTCACTCAAATGTCCTGCCAGTTTTACACATTGCGTTCTATTTTTTAGGTAACTCTAAAAAAAATTGTAACTGTAGACCTCGTACCCCCAAGTCTTCCAATTTCTGAAGTAGTAGTGGTATTGACACGGTGTCAAACGCCTTTGCAAGGTCTAGAAAGATTGCAAGGCACTTATCACCAGTATCGACAGCTTTTACGACATAGTTAGTTAAATGAGAAACCGCATCAGCTGTAGATCTATTTTTACGGAAACCGTATTGGTTTAATGAGATTGCGTTGGTTTTATCAAGAAAACTAGTCAATCTTATATTGACAAGACGCTCTAGTATTTTTGATAGGGATGGTAAAATTGATATCGGCCTATAATTGCTAATTATATCCTTCCTCCCGGCTTTGAATATTGGAACAATCACAGCCTTTTTGAAGATGGAAGGGAAACAACCCGTGGAAAACGCTAAATTAAAGATGTAAGCCAATAAACCAGCAATAGATGTTATATTGTCTTTTATGACTTTCATTGGAATATTGTCAATACCAAAAGAACAAGAAGTCTTGATTGAATCGACTATAGAGACAATCTCAGAAGTGTCTGTAGGAAGAGTTACGAGAGAGTCGGAGGATGAGGAGAAATTACGTATATAACTTATCATTATTGAGTTTCGAGACTGCATTATTTCATTTGCTAAAATTTCACCGATACCAGCAAAATAAGAATTAACCTCGTTTGCAGAATCCAATGTAGAGGAGCATAACGACACTAGATCGTGAGGTTGGTTTTTTTGGGGTTTTAAGTGTGTTATATCATTTATAACCCGCCATAAATCTTTAGGGTTTTTTGCATTTTGTAATTTTGAACGCTCATACTGGTGTTTTAATTTCCTTAGTAATCGAGTTAAGTAATTTCGATACCTAGAGTATGTTAATTTTAGAGTTTCATCATTGGGTGATTTTTTTAACTTTTTATGCATTGCATCTCTATTTCTCATGCACCTTATGAGACCAGGCGTTACCCACGGCTTAATTGGCTTTTTGCGACGTGGAAGATTAATGTTTTTTGTATGTAACTGTATAATGTCTGTTATTTTGTTAACTAAGTATTCGGCAGCTACATCACAATCATTTATACGAAGTATGTCTTGTAAGTTAATTGTTTTAAAATCATTCTTTATGGCTTTATAATTAATTTTTGTTATATTTGTTGGAACTGTACACCTTTTAATCGATTCAAGGGATAAAACTAGTGTGTAATGATCAGTCACACTACTATTTACCACTAGAGTAGTAGCGTCAAATCTTGTTTTTAGCATTAAATGATCTAAACAGCTATTTAACCTTGTTTTGAAAGTATGTGCTGGCAGAATTCCATGAGATGCAACAAGGTTCAAATATGTAGCTGCGTGTCGGTCCAGTGTATCGATCTTTATGTCTATATTAATATCACCAGTTATAATAATGGTAGAATATGATTTTAAATTGGTGAGAAGTTTATCTAAAGAGTCTATAAAATTGTCAATGTTTTTAAATTCACAGGGTCTATAAATTGAAATTATCGCTATGTTATTTTCTATAATAGTTACAAAACAGTTAGCTTCCTGAAAAGGTGGTTCAAATGTATTATGTTTGCATTGCATTTTAACAAACAGTACCAGTCCATCATTTTGATTGTAAAGTTTAGTTGATGGAAAAGATTCATAATTCGATAGTTGAGGTACAATCGGAGTACAGGATAACCAGCACTCCGAGAAAATAATTATATCAGGTTCAATATCCATTCTGGTCAAGAGTATACAAAAGTCATCAATGTTACGGGAAATACTTCTAATATTTTGTGATATAATAGTTAATTTTGACTTGTTAGCATTTTGTTTTGACAAATAATTAGAGCATTCTTCTGGAACACATGAAAATGTCTTGGACACGTTAATTTCGTCGAGTTCCGTTATTATTTCATTAATTAAACTATCCGTGATGATGCGAGTACATGATTAAAGTCACAGCGTTTTTGCTCAGACGATATAAAACTGTTGCGTTCAATTTGAGAAAAAGGGTGGATAACAAATAGTTATCAGACAGTATTCTGATATATAGCAAGTGAATATAAGAAATAATGAATGTGTGTGTGGTGAACGAATGAGATGAACATGTATTCATGATGACTCTTGAAAGCTTGTGTGAATGAAGGTATAGCAAAGTTGCCCAATTCCTACTTAATTTTAAAATTACAATTATGAAGTAAGTTTTATTTACTAGTCACAAGTTTTTTAAGTTAATTAAGTCTTCTTCCGCCGCGATTCGAAAGAAGGGTGTGTTATCTTTCTTACGCAAATAGATAACTCCGTTTGAGGTCCAACAATAAGCGAATCCATTTGTTTTAGCGAAGTCCCGTGCAAGATAAAAGAGTTTCTTTGACTTGAACGTAAGATTCTCCGATACATATATTGGCATTTGGGTTCCCTTTATCTTAAGATGACGGGTATTCAATTTATCGTCTCGTTTCTTTCCTTTATTGAACTTCCGGCATGAACTCAATACTTCTTCTTTCATAATAGCAGAATTGAATTCTACAACAATAGGTTTAGGAGTATTTTTCTTCGACGGACCTCTGTATATGCTCCTTATATCAGTTTTCTGTACAACTATATCAAGAGTGTCACCCAAGGCCACTACAAGGTCACAGAGATCTGATTTCGTTTCCATCGGAACTGAATGCACACTTCGTATTTCCATAGACGAGTTCCGAGATCCACGCTCAAGTGCTTCTATTCTATCCTCCAAGGTCTTTATATATGCTTTGTCCTCCGAGCGTTCCTTATTTATCCTATCAAATTTTTGTTCAAACTCTTCACTCATTTTTGACATAAAGTCCATGCTTTGTGTAAGGTCGGTCATCTTCAGCACCATAGCCTCGAAAGATTTATTCAAAGTATTGAACTTCTTTTCCTGGTCAGAAGTAAAATTATTAAACAAAATACGCATTTCAGAGATAACTGATTGTGCAGCACTGTCATCTTTGCCTTCAAATTTCCTCTTCAGACTCGAATTTACTTCACCTTTTTTACCCTTTAATTTGGGTTCAGACTCACACCGATGTAATAATGGGTTAGCTTCAACTAGTCCCGCTTCAGGTGTAGCAGGTGGGGTCCGTTTAAGAGGCATCCTGATGAAGTGATCTAGCAAGTTCGTATTTGAGATTGCTATTACAATTCTTCCAGGCGAGTTGAGTCTGACAATAATTGCTCAGTATAATGCGACAGATGACAAATAATATGTATACGGGGGTAGACTTACTGTATACAATTTTAGCGAAGTTTTCAAGTCCTTATTTAACTTTAGTATTACACTTATTCTTTGAAACAAATCACTGTTAACTTGAACAAAGGTACACTTGTTTGTTATATCACTAAATAAAACTGTGAACTTAGTTTTTGACACAAAAAATCAATAATTTTGTAGGAGCAACTTTCAATAGGTCTCACTTATTTGACAGCTGGGGGGAAAATTCGCTTCACATGGAACAAAAACTGCACCATAAAATGTTTGGTTTATGACATAACGTGTTAGGTGCAATTTATCTTTATTTGCATGAAGAGTGTTCATAACCGGTCATCCATTGTTCGGTAATAAATTCGCAACTAGGTACATATTTATGAACCACCTATACATATATATGAATTTTGGAGTGGAAAATTGCCTGATGTGCGTTTCGCAGTATGATTTTTAGTGTGGGAACGGATAGATAACACAGTGTGTGTTATCTATCCGTTCATAATGTGTGGGGTTAGTTGATTCGTAAAGGGACAATCCTATCGTGTGAAGTGAGGCGTAGTAGGGCTATAAGTATCAAGAGAGGTTGGGTGGTTCGGAACGCAGGATGACAGATAACCGCCCAACCATCCAGAGCCATCTGGGGACAGATGAGGGTCGATTGTCAGCCATCCGAGCTTGCCCGGAAAATAACGGACATGATTTTTATGTTTCAGTACCTTGTATATATAATAAACAAATGCTATATTTTTGTTGCGGTTCAGGCAACAGCAATTTTGAAATAACGGAAAATATTGTTTTATTATCGTAATCCCCTACGGGGATCCAAAGGGGAATGTTCCAATAGTAATCCCATTTTTCATATATCCAACTCCTCTTTGTAAAATAAAATACTAGGTAACATTATAAATAATTGTATTAGTAGTATACGGGTAGGTAGGTAAATAAGTATTTGGGTCTAGTCTAGTGATACAAGGATTACAGATCGGATGGCCTTCTATGAGAAATGTAATTAGCGTAATAATAAGATTTGACTCAGTAACAAATATGCGTTTTTATATATGTGAGTACAATACACATGATATATAGTTACCCAAAAGGAAAAACTGGTTTACAACACCATCAATTTCTCAACTATAACCAAGTTCTCAACAATCGCGTTCAAAGAACATTTTTCAAATCAGCGTGGGATGAACCCCAGAATAACAATCATCCGAACCGAGGCTTGTCACATAAATTAACATAAATTTATTCATAACGGAAAATATTTTTTGTTTAACTTTCGCTTGGAGGGCACTTTGTGATCACAATTTACTTTTTTTGACGACACACTTTTCTCCAACTTGGTTTTAGTATGTTACAATTTATTATGGTGACCCATTTCTGTAAATAAAGTATAGCCACATATTGAAACGAATATACCGGTAATGTCGAGTCCAACTTAAGGGATCAATACTGTTAATCGTACTGTGCATTACCTCCATTTTAGTTTTCTGGTATATTTGTATTGTCCTGTAAATGTTTAGGAATGATCGATTTTTGAATATTCTTGTTTTATTATCTATTTTATCTCACAAGCTCGAAAATGTGTAGAACCATTTGAAGTCTACGTGAAAAATAGCTTATAATTATCCGCTAGAGTGGAAAAAGTGTTAAAACGTCAAACCATAATGACAGTTCCATTTTTTTTTATGCTCGATAAGTTAGCCTTTGACCACTATCTCACCTGATGGTAAGTGATGATGTGGTCGAAGATGTTGTTCAACCTTTCAAGGACAGCTGCCGGAAACAAACCGTTAGATGATTGGCGACAGATTTTCTACTTGAGGGTGGTAGCTGGCCAGGCGGGCATTCGCACAATGCCCTACCACCATGCTATATCGACTGCCATCCTAACACAACAACCGGGACCGACGGCTTAACGTGCCCTCCGACGCACGGAAGTGCTCAGTAGTAATGTCACCAGTGGTCTTTTTTTTTCAACTTTGCTGATCGGTTCAAAACGGCTAAGCAAACTTCACTACGAGCGCTTCGAAATATGTTTCAATTTCAATGTTTTAGATTCTAGTAATATTTACACCAACAGATCTTCTTGGCGATACAACGGGGTAATGCGGCGAGTGTGCTGGGTACATTTGGACCAAGTGTTAATTGCGGGACTCAGATATAATATTGGACTCAGAGAAAACGATCGATACAAATATATAAAGGTCTCGTGGAATTTATAATCTGAATATTGAAATAATGACAGCTACAAGGCAGTCTCAGAAGTCTTAGACTTGAGCCTCACAGGATACTGGTTGGCAATGTACATATTAGCCCTCCACCGTGAAGAAAATAATTTGTTGCTGGCACCAAATCATATTCCGGCTGCCGTCCTTGAGCTTCTGATATCCTGATACTGCGTTAAAACATCATCATCCTACCATTATTCTACCCAGGTTGATACATTTTTTTTACCAACACAATGGGCAACACACGAAAAAACAAAAGAATAAAAATCACACAAAACAACACTCTAACATAATTGTAAAAAGTTTTGGCTTCGTATTCACGGCCGGCTGGCTGACGCTAACCGTCTTTGGAAATGCTATCCTTAATTTTGGTTAAAGTATATTCCTATGAAGAATATATCGTTTATAACCCTGATTCAATTTGTTTTTTATTAAATAAACCAATTTTATAACGATTCTACTTACCCTCAAATAGTTTATGTTTTCTTCAACAGCGTCAAGATTATACTTAAAGCCTGTGATATCCTTTCGGGAGAGTTTTCCAATAGATTTTTATTGTCACTCCAAAAATTTTTAAGGATTATGTTCTTTGATCTTATTTCTAAAAAAAAAACTTAGTTTGGTAGTTAAATAAACCGAATATCAAAGAAAATTAAGAAGAAATGTGATTTTTTGTACTATAGTTATGAGAAAGTATTATTGAAATATATTTAACATATTAAGCATAGGTACTTTAGGTTTCATTATTATCTTTTATCAAGAAAACAAACACGCGTTTACCGAATCTGGCATTCTGTTAAAAAGCGACGATGTGTTTGACGCTGGAACATGTCATCCAATATACATCGGTCAAGATATACGATCAACAGGGTTAAGTTACGTCCACTGCGGCATTGAAATGGATGGGTGACCGCTAGTCGCATGTAACACCGAGCGTCTCCGGGCTTCGGGTGGCTATGGGTCCTTTTATTGTCATGCAAATTTACGGCCACGTGAGGATTTGGTCTGCGTACAGGCTTTTCATAAGTTTTCCTTATCACTCAGGTCGCACCTACGCGGATTAGCTGCAGGCACATAGCCCGTGCTCATGGCTGCTGTCGTCGGCCCAGCTATTGTCTAAGGATGGCAGTGATAGTAGCATGATAGTAGGGTATACAGTCTCTTAAATACAATACAATACAAGACAAGACACCTTATTGTACACCAATAGAACAATACAAATAAAGCAGAGATATTAAGAACTAAAGTACAAAGGGCGGACTTATCGCTTAAAGGAATCTCTTCCAGTCAACCTGATATGTGTAATGTTGCTACTTAAGGGGATAGTTAAGGGCGGGTATTCACAGCCTACATCCATACTATAATAACTACCATGCTACAACAACTAGGATTGAAAGTTTAACGTTTCTTCGAAGCACGGAAGCGCTTGGTTGTAACGCTACTAATAATCACCCATCCAAGTCATAACCGCAGCAGACAATGCTTAACTTAGTTGATCTTTTACGTTACTCGTTACTAGCGCTTCAATATCCTACCAGATTTGAATAATACTATTGTCTTTTAAATAGGCGAATCCAATCGATGAAATTCTCGGTCTATATAGTAAATCCGCCCATCGAATTCATATTTCATCACCACTTGATCGATGGACATTCGTGCGCAAAGGTCTACCTTAAACGCGACCAATGGCCTTTGAACCCTTGAAAATCATTCACATTGAGCTTCCATTTAGGTTTAAAAGGTCAAGCTATACTGGGTGGGTTAGTGAAGGCTTAAAGTATCCCAGTCCGGACAGCAGCCAGTCCGCATGAAATTATATGAGGCTCTTTGGTTAGAAAATTATAGTAATTTCTCTAGTCAAACGGGAGGATTGTAGTTGGTAAACGTTGCGAGTGTTTCAAACAAATGGACTCAATTTATCAAAACATTCCTTGCATTATTGTATGTTTATCTAGTATTCAAACAGAACTGCGTTATTGGTCAATGAAGTTGCGTAAAAATATAAACTTCTACAGAACTTTATAGGTGAACACAGATGCTGATAAGAGTGGCAGTTCAAAGCAATACCTTCAACCTTCAATTTTATGACTTACATTATGTATACCTTCTAACTTGTCTACTGGTAGCTTAATCCTATTTTAGATTTACTGCAAATTATGTGCAAATGTTCTGTGAATAGCTGCCTTTACTAAACTAGTAACGTAAGTAGACTTGTACAATTGTGCGAGAAAATCTCAAGGAGGTAAAGTTGAACACTCATCCCTACGGAAAATTCAAGATTTTAACAGTTATTTCACTCATGTAATCAGTAATAAATCTGTCGCCAAGCACCTAACGGTTAAGCATTCGCAAAATGCCCTACCTCCAAACGTTGTAGTCTTACGTTGTTGTATAGAGTAACGACTGCCATCGTAAGACAACAACCGGTACCGACGGCTTAACGTGCCCTCCGAAGCACGGAAGCATTTCGTTCATCTTTTGTCTGAGGTACAACTACTAACAAAAAAAAAAAAAGAGTGTTTGGAGTTGAGGGGACTTGATGGCACAAGTGAAAAACCACGATACTGGTGGAGCTTCGTGGACGATGTCTTTGCGATTATTAACCAAGATTTCTTGCTAGTTTTACTACCCACCTAAATAACATACACCCAAAGATTAAGTTCACTGTGGAGAAAAAGTATGAGGGAGTATTACCATTTTTGGATGTTCAGGTTATTCGTGGACCAGATGGCAACTTATCTCACACGGCCACCGAAAACCACCACATACAGACCGGTATTCAAGAGCCGACTCCCATCACCATCCATCACACCTTGCGTCGGTACCAAGAGCATTAATTAATCGGGCTTTAAATTTGTGTGATCCACAATATCTCAAAACTGAGCTGGATCACATACCTAAAGCAACTATTAATTAAAAAAAGTAAATAAATAAAATAATAGGGTATAACTGGAGGCAATGTACACGCTGGGTAAACAACACAACTCACAGGAAGATGTCCAAAGCTGATCGGGTACCAGTTTATTTACCATTTTTATTGTCTAGCAGGGCTGAGCGGGCTGCCGCCGCCGCCCACGCAAGGCGCGCCGATAGCGCGGCCGCCGCCATCAGTCAGTACTCAGTGTTCGAGCGGACGTTGTCGAACCCGCCCGTATCGCTCGTTGATGAAGTGCGTCCGAATCCCACGAAACTAGTCGGGCGTCGTCGCGTTCTCAAATATAACAATTATCGTTAGTGCAAACCGTGTATAATAAACTAATAGGTATTAATAAGTAAATAAAATGCGACTAACCTTATAATACGTTGAAAGATACCTAAAATACCTGGTTAGAATATTGTGTTCAAAATTAGAATCGCAAACGTTCACTTCACAAAGTCTTACACAGGTACACTTGACCTCCTTACGACTGTCCAAAGGCGTGCAATCCCCGTTGCATTTGTTTGCACTCCACGGCTAAATCCGGCGTAGATTTAGGACCATGTAGGAGCCTAGGGGTACTTTTTAAATAAAATATGACTACTACGTATAATATCCATTTCACAGTATTTGCAAAGAGCAAAAAAATATAAGGTAGGACGGTAGACGTATATATTTAAAACTATGAACACTATAATATGTATTGAATGGGTGAAGCGAAAATTTGAATCCTTAACAGGGCCACTACAACAATTCTACGAAGTTTCGTTTTTCTTTTTACAAGCGACACTTTAGGCAACAAAAATAGAATTTGCGATACGAAGTTCGTTGTTTAATATAATCTATGGTCGGATCGCATCGTTCATCACCAATCGTGCCCTCTAGGGAATCTCCCATACTACTCTGAGAACGCTTATATGCCTAAGTTTTAACCAAGAGAAATTAAAGTACATTTTCACATGGTAACAGTGACAGACCTGTGTAGTTAGTCGCTACTGTTCTAGAAGTTAGATACTCGTATTTAAAATTTACGTTAATTTCTTTGTTCTCAATATTATATTAATTTATATGCTCATTAGTCTTTGTGTTCTTTCTGCATATTTAGAACTTGATTTTGATTACTAACCTATGAATAAATTATAATTTCATATTTTGAAAATGTACAAACCATACGAATCAATTTTAAAAAATATCTTATTCAGAATCTACACAGGCAAATGCTTGCTAGTCTATGCTACGAACAAATTTAAACAAAAGTGAGCCAATACGTGTTCTTGCGGATACTTTTCTATCGGACCCGAAGGTCGAAACTTCGGCGAATTAAAGTAACACATGTAAAACAAAGAGAAAATTAATTCAAGTATATGTTCTTGAATGTCATATCAATACATATTTTAGTTCGCTTATCACTAGTTAATATTCTAGTGCTTACACTAAGTGAACTTTGTTAATTGTCATGAGTAATCAGTATTTGCTTGCTTGGTTTGCTGACCGCAGCATACTTTTACATCTACATCAGAATACGTTGATAAATACTTTGTTCGTGGTCATTCTACTGGCCAGAGTATTTATTTACCTTTTATAAATATAGTTAAGAATATTATAACAAAGAAAATTAAAAAGTAGGTAGTTCATATTGATATCTACCTTACTTAAACCTAAAAAGAACACTGAGTATGGTGCGTAAATATTTTATTGAATATTTACTTATTCCACTACTACACAAGTAATTATACCTAACTAAACAGAAAACGAATTCAACATCATGTGCTTATATAGTACATGAATATTGATCGTCTAGAGAATCTAAAGAATGGGGTGAAGCTATTGAGATATGCTTCATAACAGTAAGACATTGCTTATCTTAAGTGCTATTCACACTTCATTAAATCTTATGTAGATTTTAGTAAATAATACAGGTTCATAGTTATATACCTATATAGGTACATCACTTGGCTGTGTGGTTTTTTAATATAGGAAAACCTTCCTTAAATAGTGCTAGATGTGCACTAAGCAAAAAAATTGTAATTTTTGTGAGTGGTAGATTACCTAGATCAACATTCTGCTATAACATAATACAACTCCTGCAATATCTTTCTAAGTATCGCCGTTATTCTTTCAAAAAAATTTCCCTACACAAGCTCAGAACGCTTGCTTTGTTCCCTACCTTGCCTAATTGGCATTAAAACTTGACCATCCTTGAATATACAAGGTTGTGTTATTTTTATTACAAGAAATCTTTTCTTAAATATTGCTAGATGAGCACTAACAAAAAAACTAGCAATTTTGTGGTTGGTGGACTACCTAGATTAACATTCTGCCATAACATAATACAACTCCTGCAATGTCTTTCTAAGTATCGCCGGTTCTTTCAAAAATTTTTCCTACACAAGCTCAGAACGCTTGCTTTGTTCCCTACCTTGCCTAATTGGCATTAAAATTTGACTTACCCCCCAACATAGAAAATTGTGGTTTATACAGTACTAAGTTATTCAATTTATTTTATATATAGTTCTATTAAGTTATTCCTAGCTGCTTCTTGGACGTGTATGTTCGGCAAAACGCATACAGTCGGGTCTTTGAAACTTCAAAATGATTTAGTATGGCAAGTTATTAAAAAAATGAGGTACCCTTATGAGAAATTATACTGATTAGTTTTGAATTATGCTAATTTTTTGATAAGATTGAATTGTTACAAAGTGAAATTTTAGAGCTTATTAAGTGTAAGAACAAGAATTTGTATTTAAAATTATGATGAAGTTTGTTGCAAAAAAAAACTTAATTTTCTTAATTATTCAAAAAGTAGAAGTCCTAAATCAAAAATTCAAACGGTTCAAGACTCGCCTAATGGTCTAGGTACTAAAAAGTTATGAAAATTTTAAAATGATGAAAAAACATGGTGGTGTTACACACCCAGACAGATTACTAATGAATCCTACCACCTTAGGTAACTATTTAACGACGTTTTCTCGTCGCAGCACAGTTTAACGACATGTTGGGGTCGGTTGATTTTATAACTGTTATTTATATTTGTATTCATTATAAAATTGGGTCGCTCAGGTTGAAGGCCATATTTACTTAGACAATATATTCATAAGCAGAAAAAATAACTAGAAATATCGATATTGACAATTATAAATAATTGTAGAAGACGTATATAACATTGTAAAAATCATTCATTTAAATCCTACACCTAAATGCCTTTCAAAAGAAATAAAAACCTAGCGCAACAATAACAACAATAAAATCTTCGCATAATAATAAAAATTTGAATTAAAAACATTTGATTTAAGGACATACATGAATAAAAATTAAATTAAAATTGCATTATAGGATTGGTACCCAAATCATATTTGTAGAATTGAATAAGTTATTGACTGAAATGTGCATTTTTCTCGGCTATCTAATACTTAAAGCTATTCCATCAGCAATACACCTAACGAAGCATTCGTAAAAAAAAATAATTTAGTGCCACCCTATCAAAAAATTTACTACTAAAAATTAACAAGAAAGTTCGGGGGCCATTGTCGTATCGTGTAGTTCGGGGAGTGAATTAAGCGATACTTACGACAAATATTTATTATACTAAGGTGTCCTGGATAGTCAGCGGGCAGCATGTGAAGACCTTGTGACTAGGCCGTCTTTGTGCTGATGGTGGCTAGTACCTATTCGAGAGGAATGCTTCGCTAGGGGGCATGGCTGATGGAAACAATCTTTACACTTTACAAAATATTATTTATTATACCAAAAATTACAATGTCTAACTCTATAGTCCTTTTAAGCCGAGCACTGCTGCTTACTACTACGCGCGGGGAAAATACGGAAGTTTGTCGCGCACATGGGGGTCTGAATTTGATTATTTTGGTACCTTAGGTTATGACGAAGGGAGGTCCCGTCCTTTATACATTAATTCCTCATGGATTCGTGTCGCCTCGTGGCGGCCATTTTGGTGAGCAGCGTCCGTTCCTCAAAGTTCAGCGAAGGAAGCTGTGTGGCGCCAACGACACACGTTTCCTCAACGCCTCTTAAATGGTCCTCGTATATTATTTGTATGAAAATCAATCTTCAATATGCCTTGACTTGGCACTTAATTTCTGGAACGCGAAACGTGTACGCACGTACTTTCAGTGCAAGAAGTAACGAGGTCTCTCTTTGTCATCGGCGGATGAGGGGTATATATACCAGCTTGCGGGAGGCAGGGTAACACCCGTTAGTTTGATCTTCCTTCTCGCTTGCTCGCATGTGCTACCTCTTTCCTTTTTTCATAACCTCACTTTATTATTGAGTATTCTTTGTAATATTAAGTTCTAAAACCTAATCTGAGTATACAATTCAAAAGAGGAAAATGCCAATACTAATCTATTTAATTTTCATATACAATAGCCCTTGCGATTATGACAATTATCATCATGTGGTCGACCCAGCTTTTCAAATGACTACAACTTTTAAACGAGGATTATTCTTAAATTAATTTATATTGTTACCTGACCAGGAACAGGTGTTAAATATAATTTCATAATGAGCCTGGACGGTAAAAAGGAAATATCTTGAAAACCAGAGACTGTTTCCAATTTCATTGACAAAACTTGTTATTGTTCTCAAATGGTCAATAATCTGTTAGACATGCAATAATTATATATTAGGAGTAATCATGGGTTATTGAGAGATCGCCTCGTGATCTTTTCCAGCTTCCAGAATGCCGGGAAAAGCAGGACTTTATTACTAAACATAATTTTTGATTTTATTATTTACTTTTCGCGAGCAATATATTTTCGAGGCGACAATTCCATCGCATTTTTATCAGGCGCTTGTGGGATCTCAGACCATTCTTCACATTCAAAACGTTAGAATTTCGTTGCCGTGACATTCTCTCAATATTTCTTACTAATTAAAACATACCAGGTTTGATCTTTCATACGTGGATTCCGCAAACAAAACATTTAGGAGGCTTCGGTTTATTTATATTTCAATACATCTCTCAGAATTACGTTTGAGGTGCTATCTAAATAGTATGCTTTGCCCGCCTGTTTATTTAGGAATTCTTACCACCGATTAGATAATTCTTATTGGAAATATAATGCAATGGGATAATAACACTACATATGCTAAGCCAAGTAGTAGCCCGTCTCAAAGCAGGAGTGGCGCCGTCTTGTGAGACACTGAGGCGTATGGTGCAATAAGTTCTTCAAGAACTCTTTGTTTTTAAATTGAAAAAGGCACTTATTTTGTTTCATTCACTCTAATGACATTATACATACCGTTGTTCTTGTCCTTTTCTTTTTATATCAGGATGCACAGATAAACAAGAACCGGTAAACGTTCCATAAGTGAAAAATGTGCCATAGATAATAGTGTGATCTAAACAAAGAGCAAGGTAAGTAGGACTCAGACTATATCTCTCATTATGGAATTTAAAAATTGGCTTATCCGACGCTTGGCTAAGACTGGTTTTTGACCGTCTTACACTGAATATATATAATATATAATACTTATCTCTGAATCTCAGCCTTAGAATAAAGAGAAGATCAGTTAGTAGAATTAAATATACATATTTACTTTATTAGACTATACCGTAATCCCGGCGACTGAATGGAATTCTGTATTTTTTTCGTAGCTGTAAATTGTATTTTAATTTACACCCTTTCTGTGACCCTGTCAATGCATTTGATAGGTACATTTTGTTTTTAATTCAGATTTTTGTTTTGTGATACTATTCAAATTTATTATAAGTATGTATTACGTATCAGTTTCTGTTGATTTTATGATGTGAGCGTGCATCATTTATAAAAAGACGTGAGCGGGCGTCATTTGTAAAAACGTGAGCGGGCGTTATTTATGAAAGGACGTGAGCGGGCGTCATTTGTAAAAAGACGTGAGCGGGCGTTATTTATGAAAGGACGTGAGCGGGCGTCATTTGTAAAAAGACGTGAGCGGGCGTTATTTATAAAAGGACGTAAGCGGGCGTCATTTGTAAAAAGACGTGAGCGGGCGTTATTTATGAAAGGACGTGAGCGGGCGTCATTTGTAAAAAAACGTGAGCGGGCGTTATTTATGAAAGGACGTGAGCGGGCGTCATTTGTGAAAAAACGTGAGCGGGCGTTATTTATGAAAGGACGTGAGCGGGCGCCATTTGTAAAAAGACGGGAGCGGGCGTTATTTATGAAAGGACGTGAGCGGGCGTCATTTGTAAAAAAACGTGAGCGGGCGTTATTTGTGAAAAGACGTGAGTGGGCGTCATTTGTAAAAAGACGTGAGCGAGCGTTATTTGTAAAAGGATGCGAGCGGGCGTCATTTGCAAGAAGATAACTGATGAAAAGAAGAAGTAAGTTTGCATTATTTATAGGAGGACGTGAGCATACCACTTAAGAAAACTGAGTATACATTGTGTTAAATGAACGTGAGGATAATCTTTGTTTATTAATAACTTTGTAAATGTCATTTTGAGGCAATGTGAGCGTGTGTTATTTCATGCGTTCATTTAGATAGAATTGCAAGACGACGAAAACGCGAGCATGCGTCTTGATAAAGAAAATTCATGCATGCATATTTCTTTAAAGAACGATTTGATCATACGCGGTGCAGGAAATTGAAATAGAAATATTTCATCGTTATAGAACTAAAATATTTCTACTTTGCTATGGATGCGAATGAAGTGGCTTTGAATAACTCATGCGAATTTTATTAGAGTGAGTAGACTCAGAGTAAGATATAAAGTAAAGAAGAAATTATAGAAATGACTACTACTCAAGAGGAATATTTCCGTATAAACTGATGGAATGTAATGTTTTTTTTATATATTTTAATGATTTGAAGCTTTTAAATCATTATTAGATCAGAAAATATGTCGGATATATACTATAAGAGATACTCAACAACACGCATTAATGATCATAATTTCTTTTAGTATCTTTAGATGATTCTGAGAATAGAGCAACAACAGATTCTTATTTCATATATATGTGCTTATTTTTAGGGTATTGTTTATCAAAAACTTATATTTTGTAGAAGTAATGGGCTAGTTATTATGTTTAGTGCGCAACCGCCTGATCAGTGATTCTAGTGAGCAGTCGTCGCGAGACATATGTAACGAAGGAAGCAAGTATCAAGTATGTTAAGTCTGTGTCGAATCATACTATTGATGTTACTGAATCAATAATAATAATGATGAGAATTTTAGTAATAAGTGTTAGACGTTAATTAGTTCTTATTAGAATGATTAACGCTTGGCCAAAATTTGACCCAGAGAACAAAAAACCACAACATTGAAATATGGTTGAAAAAATGAATAAGTATGAATGATGAAAATATAATTGAGAAGACCGAAAAACATTTCATTTTTCCATTCAGAAATAAGCTAGTACAGCGAAAAACTGTTTATATCCTTTGACCAACCTAAATTTCACTTGGACAGAATGGCAAACAAGTTTCATCGCGCTTTCCCTATAGAAGATGATAGCTGAAAAAAATGTTTATTAGATAATGGGAGTATGAGAAGGCATGTCTTGCCCTTGAGTTAGCCTGTGGCATCCAGAGACATAAGTCTACGTTAAAGCATAAACTAAAGATATACCTAGATATCACATATATCAAAGTGTGTATTTTTTCTCTATGATGATTGACTATTTGGATTATGAAGTATTAGCAGATGAGATTAAACCAATCCAACACAAACCTATAGCTGTTGAACAATTTCAATGACAGAGAATGTCCATGAATCTAGGCAGTTCTCGATTTGGCGAAGTTATTTTAGAAAGTTTGTCAAAATATTTAGATAATTTTCATGACCATCTCAAAGGTACTAAAGATAAAAGTTTGATGACGATGGGCAGATGATAAATCAAAAGCTTTTACAAGTTGTGAGTGTATTTATTTAGTAGTAGTTTTGGCACTTTCGAATCCAAAGTTGAAAACGGAATCTTACACAGATGTAAACTCACAATGAAGACTTTGAAAAAGTAGTGTTAATGTTACACATGTTAATTTATTATATCTAGAATTAAATTATAAGGGTTATGATTAAATTAGTACGACAACAGATAACTAAGTACAAAGTTAAACTATATATGTGTAAATCATGTTTACAGTTTAGTAACAGTGAAACAGAGTATCAAACTCATAACTGTTCTAAAGTTGTAACGACTTTACCACAAAAAAATAGTATACTTGGTTTTAAACATTATGAGAGAAAACAAAAGATCAATTTTATAATTTATGCTGATCTTGAATGTCTCTTGCTAAACTATGACCAAGATTGCTCTCATAACACTCATAATTAAAAAAAACAACCGTCTTGTTTT
Organism: Plagodis dolabraria; assembly: GCA_963854805.1. Lineage (NCBI taxonomy): Eukaryota > Metazoa > Arthropoda > Insecta > Lepidoptera > Geometridae > Plagodis > Plagodis dolabraria. Next base: position 28,407,113 of record OY978448.1, on the reverse strand, counting down.
GTTTATTATATTTGCTGTTCACATGACCCAAGTATGAATAAATACGTTTCTTATAGAGGACAAGATTGTGTTGAAGTATTTATTACTACACTGATTGAAGATATAAAGCAAATAAGCAAAATATTGAGAGATAAAAACCAATGTTACCTTTACCAAAGATGAGAAAGACAGTTTCGAAAATGCTTCTAATTGTCATATTTGTGGCCTCTTATTACTCGAAGATTTGAAGGTTCGTGATCACGGCCCCATTACCTCCAAATATAGGGGCCCGTCGCACGTGTATTGTAAGTTGATGTACAGGGTATGTCCATTCATACCCGTGGTATTTCATAACTTATCGAACTATGACTCTCATATATTCATTAGAGTTAGCTAAATATAACGGTAAACTTACAATTATACCTAAAACTAAAGAAAAATATATAAGCATAACTAAATATATCTGTAACAAGAAGGGTGACCACCCAATTCAAATAAAATTCATAGACTCCTTGCAGTTTCTCAGTTTAAGTTTAGATATCTTGAGTAAAAGCTTGACTGAAAAAGATTTTGTTCACGTAAAAGACGAGTTTAATGTCGAAAATGTACATTTGCTGAATAGCAAAGGAATTTGTCCGTATGATTTTATTAACTCATGGCAAAAATATGAGTATAAACAACTTCCTCATAAAGAAGATTTCTATAACACAATAAAATTGGAACATATAGCTGATGAAAAATATGATTTTGCTCAAACTGTTTGGAAAGAGTTTAACATCAACTCATTGGGCGAGTATACTGACTTGTACCTAAAATGCGATGTTTTGCTATTGTGTGACATATTTGAAAAGTTTCGAGATTTAGGTCTACAGTACTATAAATTAGATCCAGCATACTACATCACCGCACCTATTTTTAGTTGGGATGCTATGCTACTTTATACAGGTGTTAAATTAGATTGGATTCATGATCTGGAAATATACCAAATGATTGAAAAGGGTATTCGAGGTAGGCTAGCACAGTATTCACTACGTCATGAAAAAGCTAATAATATTTATTTACCAGAATTTGACGACTTCAAAGATTCTAGCTATTTGATATATCTCGATTGCAACAATTTATATGGTTATGCAATGACAAAAAAGTTACCTATTTCAGATTTTAAATTTCTAAATTTGACGACTTCAAAGATTCTAGCTATTTGATATATCTCGATTGCAACAATTTATATGGTTATGCAATGACAAAAAAAGTTACCTATTTCAGATTTTAAATTTCTAAATCAAAATGAAATTGATAAGTTGATGTAATGAATGTATTAGATGACAGCAATTGTGGGTTTATTCTAGAGGTTGATCTGGAATACCCAAAATATTTGCATGATCATCATAGTGCGCCAGAAAAGTTTGTACCCATAGGAAGAAAGACGGAAAAACTAATAACTTATTTGTATAATAAATTTAATTATATTATTCACTACACTCACCTCAAAGAATGCATAAAAAATGGACTAGTATTAAGAAAAATCCATAGAATACTGAGTTTCAGACAAGAAGAATACTTAAAGAAATATATTGATTTAAATACCCGTCTTCGGCAACGTCCACTACGATCTTTGAAAAAGTTTTTTTTTAAACTCCTAAATAATTCAATATTTGGCAAGACTATAGAAAATAAACGCAAACAGGTTGAGGTAAAGTTACTTACCAAATGGAATGATGAGACCAATATCACGAATAAACAGCTTGGTGCGAAAAAAATATAGTTTCTAAGCCTAATGTGAAATGTATTTATATATTTTCTGAAAATCTGGTAGCGGTTCAGTTAAAACCCGAGAAAGTTATTTTAGACAGACCAATATATATTATATATAGGTTTTATAGTTTTGGAATAGGCTAAGCAGCACTTGTATCAATACCATTACAATGTAATTAAAATGAAATACGCTAACAATGTAAAGCTTTGCTATACAGATACCGACAGCCTGCTCTATCTGGTTTATACGGATGATATATACAAAGACATAAAAAAAATAATTGAAATGAATTCCATACAAGTAATTTTGATGAAAACAATCCTTATTACATCCCGCTAGGAAATGGTAAAGTACCTGGAATGTTTAAAGATGAACTTGACGGCCAATAGAGTGATTGAGATTAATCTTGAAAATTGTGATTCAGAAAAACTACTTTTAGAATAGAATATTATTTCTTTGCTTCAAATGCGAGTACATTAGATGTTTTGAACAAATCGAACTAACATATTCAAATTCAAATTCAAATTCAAATTCAAATTCAAATTCAAATTCAAATTCAAATTCAAATTCAAATTCAAATTCAAATTCAAAATCATTTATTCAATTTAGGCGTCTACGACGCTCTTATGAAGGTCAATAATTATGTCGCCAAATTAATAGCATGTACCAATTATACTAAAATAGTCTAATTTTAAGAATAATTCTTAGTGTCCTTTGAGCACAGTGATTAATTAAACATAATTAGAACACATGAAAGTATTCTATTAATAAGTAAAATTTCAATCGAGAGAGTAGCAGCAACCAGACTTAATTTTTACACGACTGCCCAAAACATTGTTTGCACATTAGCGAAAATAAATTATTTGCAAACTTTAAGAGTTCACTTGTTTGTTAAACAAGTACAACACTTCTTAGAATTTATGATTGCAGTTTTTTAATTTTTAATTTGTTTCCGAAAAGGCCTAATGTTATGTTTATATGTTGATTGTTTTGCATAATATTAAGTATATTAAGATGGAAAAAACACCTAATCAATAGATATGAAATTTCAAAAGACAATGAAATAAAATTAAAATTAATGATAATAATAATTGTAATAATAAATAATGAATCCGTTTAGTGTCATTAGAGATAATTATACTATTTGGGTCATCAACAATTAGAAGAAGAATCTTTTAATAACCTAGCTTTACATATGTTTGTTTTCGTGCGCCGGAGTCTGCACGATGTCCGATGGCCGAATGTTATGTTTTCATTAGGTATTATGGTATTATTGGACAGCAATAAATATTTAATACTAGTCAGTTAGCGGATGTGGTCATGGCAACACCGATCCGACAAGAGTGGCACCACCATTTCGACGGTATTAAACATACGACACACTCTGTGATTGGCTGGGTGATTTCCCGCTAAAACGTGGCGACTGTTGACACGAAGTGAAGGGCGAGGCATTCTTGAGACGACCACCAGGCTGGAAACATATGAGTCGAAGGGCTGTTCTGTTTTTAACAGTATATATAACCATAACACTGAGATTCAAGAAAAGCCACGAAATCTGCGATGCTAATTTTATATCTCTATGCTAATCACAATGTTACGATATGACATGCCCGCGAACTCCTTTAGTCGCCTGTTAAGTACGTACCAAAATTTTCAGTAGTAGGTATATTTGCATAATAAGGCTTAACATTTAGGGGATCACCGTATACGATATGTACATAAATTAATTATTACATAATTTCGGCCAGGTTGCCTAATTAAACAAACATATTTTTGTTTTTAGTTTAGTGTGTTTTTAGTGTAATAGGTAAGCCTTATCGACCATTATTCTCACCTGGTGGTAAGTGATGCTGCAGTCAAATATTTTTATCAGGCATACTAAGGACACCATTAGGTACTTGTCGACAGATTTTCTACTTGAGGGTGATAGCTAGCCAGGCGGACATCTGTTTACTGTATCCAGCTATAATGTGACATTAAAGCAGAAAAAACTTGTAAATATATATTTTTATATCTAACTTTCCAACGCCGAATCCATATTATACTTTTTCAAGACACTTGCACCTTGCAAGTTAAGCTTTATTAAAAATACAGTGTGTTTATTTTCGTTTATATTTGCTAAATAGAAAGTATAGTTTATTGTTTAATTTTTTATTAACTGCCAAATACTTGACCCTAAGGAGATTGATAATGGTTACATTTGTTTTCCTTAGAATAACGAACTAAGGAGTGTATTTGCGTATGGAGTTAATATATTTGAGTCATTTGATAATCTTTTTATATTTGGCAGTAAGATACTGTAAGATATTGCGTTTTGTTTTTATATAAATCCTTAAATTTTTTGTATGTTTACACAATTATTAATACGTAACTTTAAAAATTGGCAATGTATTTGCATTTGATACGAATGTCTAAAATTTAATGGCCTCGTTGATACATCCCTCTATGGAAGAGCCGTTATCAAATCAGCGTGGGATAAACCCCAGAATAATAATCATCTGAACCGAGGCTTGTTACATAAATTAATATAAATTTATTCATAAGAGTTATAAGGTAGCACACACAAAAAATACATACTAATTGAAAACCTCCTATTTTTTTTATTTCGGTTAAAAATATTTAGTTTATGATCATCATCCTGTCATTGTTACACCCACCCAGGTGGAGTCGTGCAATATGACTTCCATAACAACACAATGGGAAAAAGAAGAGTATAATAAAAATATCACAGATAACACACAAAACAATACCATGACATATTTATTATTTTAAAATCGGCGTTGCAATGGCAGGTTGATATCAACCGTCTTTGGAAATACTATCCTAAGTAGTAGTTTAAAAGATTTCGGGTAGAGTATATTCTTATACAGGATATTTTTTACCCCCAATTCAATTTCTTTATCAATGTAAGTAGGTTTTTCAGATATTGTTGAAGGCCACGAATACAAGTACTAACTATAATATTTAATCACCATTACAATCTTATGATGATTCTACTTACCCTCGAATACTTTATTTCTTCCTCAACAAAGTCAAGATTATACTTAGAAGCCTTCGAGAGAGTTTTCCATTAGATTTTTATTTTTCACTCCAATGATTTTTAACGATTATGTTCTTTGATCTTATTTCTCAAAAACTTTTTTTGTTTGGTTGTTAAATTTAATGGAATATTAAATAAATTGTGAGGAAATGCTTGTTTTAGACTTCATACTACCGTTCTTAAAAGGGGTTTTTGTATCGTGGTAATGAGTAGATAATAATAAAATATAATATTTAACATTTTAAGCATAGCTTTAGCGCACTTTTGGTTTGGACATGTGAATTTTTGATTAGTTTTGGTGATTAATTACTACATATTATTATCATGATAATAACTCTATTGATCTGACTTTATAACCCATAATAGGATACATTATAATTTCCTATCATGTAATAATTCAATTACTCCCCGCAAATCGACAATTTCAGGGTTGCTGTCTGGCAGTTGGATAATCATGAATATCCTCATTTCCCTAATTTTTGAAGTGGTAGTGCCACGCTGTAGCTCCATGGGTTACAGCTGAATGGGCCGGCACGACCGGGGAAGTACCACTCTCCCACATGATATCGACGTGAAGTAGTGGCTTTGCCATTGCGTTTCGATCGATTTGTGGGAGATCCGGAGGCCCAATCCCCCCCCCTAAAGGAATATGGCAGCACAGTTTCTCGTGACATTACTCCAGGAGGGTACCAGCCGCGTAAGCGCTGGAGAATCCCTCTCCGAGCATCCACCTCCAGGACCTGAACCTGAAGGTGGATGCTCGGGCTGCCCTGCGTATTCTGGAGGGGGCAAAACCGTGCTCAACCCTATTTCTGTTGCTCGAGGTAAACGAAGCAGGAGGCTTAAGTCACCCCACACCACGCTAACCGTGGACTTTTGCAACATACGGGGTCTCCGTTCTAACCTGAACGATGTCCATTACCATCTGGAGACCGCTAAGCCGGCCTTGCTCTTTTTGACTGAAACACAGATATGCTCTCCGACAGACACCTCATTCCTCACATACCCTGGGTACAAACTGGAACATTCCTTTTTGCCGCGGGCGGGGGTGTGTCTTTACGTCAGAGAGGATATCTGTGCTCGTCGTCTCAGCAGCCTTGAAGGACGGGGCCTATCTGACATTTGGTTGCGCGTAGACTGCGATGACCATCCGCGAATCTACGCGTGCCTTTATAGGTCCCAAATGAACGGTAATGCCGAAATAGATCAATTCGTGGAGCACCTACAGATGGCTACAGATTCCGTGCTTGAGCAGATCCCCACCGCAGAGATCGTGATACTTGGCGATTTCAACGCCCATCATGCCGAATGGCTTGGTTCGCGCACCACCGATCATGCGGGGAGATCTGTTCACGACTTCGCTTTAGCGTATGATCTAACACAACTGGTCACCTCGCCTACGCGAATCCCAGATGTGGTTGATCATACACCTTCCCTGTTGGACCTTCTGCTGACCTCTCACCCGGAAAACTACACAGTATCCGTTAACGCTCCTCTCGGATCGTCGGACCACTGCCTGATCCGGAGTTCAGTGCCGGTTACACGCCCAACTCGACCCCGTTTTGTGGGTTGTCGTCGCGTGTGGCACTATAGGTCTGCAGATTGGGACGGGATGCGGTCCTTTTTTGCATCCTACCCATGGGGGCAAGTTTGCTTCTTGCCGGATGATCCAGATGTCACTGCTAACTATGTTGCTGATGTAGTGCTTCAGGGTATGGAACTCTTTATTCCATATTCTGCAGTGCCCATCGGTGGCAGGTCACAGCCCTGGTTTGGTCGCTCTTGTAAAATGGCCTCTGGCCACAAACGAGAGCGTCACCAAGCTTGGGCTGATTCAGTGGCATCTAAGGATTCAAATACCAGCAATCTCAAAAAGAAATATAACTTTGCCTCCAGGTCCTTCAAAAGAGTAATCGCAAGAGCGAAGTCGGAGCATATCGGCAGAATTGGCGAGAGATTAGCCCGCCTTCCTTCGGGAACACGTGCGTTCTGGTCTCTTGCTAGGGCTGTCCAGGGAAATTTTTGCCAGTCATCCCTACCGCCCCTGCACAGAGAGAATGACACACTGGCCCACACCGCAAAGGAGAAGGCCGATCTTCTGGGCTCTCTCTTTGCGTCTAACTCGACTTTGGATGACCAAGGGAACTCACCACCGACTATACAACGGTGTGATACCTCGATGCCGGATATAATTTTCCGGCAATGTGCAGTACGTAAAGCACTGTTCTCCTTGGACATTCATAAGTCGAGTGGGCCTGATGGCATCCCTCCGATAGTGCTGCGGACTTGTGCTCCAGAGTTGACACCGGTTCTAACGCGTCTTTTCCGGCTCTGCTACTCATCAGGCGTTGTCCCAAAAACATGGAAGACGGCTTTGGTGCACCCGATCCCTAAAAAAGGTGACCGCTCAGATCCGTCCAATTACCGCCCTATAGCCATAACGTCTCTGTTCTCCAAGATAATGGAATCCATTATCAACAACCAGCTCCTGCAATATCTAGAGGAGCACCAGCTGATTAGCGATCGCCAGTACGGTTTTCGTCGCGGTCGCTCAGCTGGTGATCTTTTAGTATATCTTACGCATCGATGGGCGGAGGTGGTGGATTCCAAGGGTGAGGCGTTGGCGGCTAGTTTGGACATAGCGAAGGCCTTTGATCGGGTGTGGCATAAAGCGCTTCTTTCGAAGCTTCCTTCCTATGGGCTTCCCGAGAAATTGTGCGAATGGATCTCCAGTTTTTTGGCAGATCGGAGCATCAAGGTCGTTGTCGACGGTGCATGCTCCGACTTAAAGCCGATTAATGCTGGCGTTCCGCAAGGCTGTGTGCTATCTCCGAGTCTATTTCTCTTGCACATCAATGACATGCTGCAACTCAGCGATATTCATTGTTATGCAGATGACAGCACCGGAGATGCCTCATACACCGGCCGCGCTAATATTTCTCGGGAAAGCGTTGTCGAGAGTCGGAACAAACTTGTGACTTCAGTCGAGACCATGCTGTCAAATGTTTCGAAGTGGGGCCAAATGAACTTAGTCCAATTTAACCCCAAGAAGACACAATTTTGTGCGTTTACCGCTAAGATATCCCCCTTTGTCGTATCCCTCCGTTTTGAAGACACTCCCCTTGCCACCTCTACTAGCATCGGAGTACTTGGCGTCGACATATCGAACGTCGTCCAATTTCGCTGTCACTTGGAAGATAAGGCTAAGTTAGCCTCTAAGAAGCTCGGTGTGCTCGGAAAGGCGAGGCGGTACTTCACGTCGGCCCATCGCCTGCAACTTTATAAGGCTCAGGTTCGACCTCACATGGAGTACTGCTCTCACCTCTGGGCGGGAGCTCCCCAGTACCAGCTTCTTCCATTTGACCGCGTTCAACGCAGAGCGATTCGAATCGTTGACGATCAAGTTCTCTCCGGTCGGCTCGACCCTTTGGCTTTGCGTAGAGATGTTGGATCACTCTGCATCTTTTACCGTATATATCACGGGGAGTGTTCTGAGGAACTGTTCGATTTACTACCTGCAGCTCAATTTCGCCACCGGACTTCCATTTCATGTCGACGTCTGGAAGTCCACAACCTTGCGATTTTCACGGCATTTTCTACCTCGCACTGCCACATTATGGAACCAGCTGCCAGGTGAAGTATTTCCGAACAGTTACGACTTAGGAACCTTCAAGAAAAGAGCATATTCCCTCCTTAAAGGCCGGCAACGCATCCTCGAGACCTCTGGTGTTGCGGATGTTTGTGGGCGACGGTGATCACTTACCATCAGGTGAGCCGCCTGCTCGTTTGCCCTCCTATCTCATAAAAAAAAAAAAAAAAAAAAAAAATCCTATTACAATTTACTATCTATTATCAAGAAACCAGACACGCGTTTCACTGAATCTGGTATCCAGGTTAAAAGGGACGATGCGACGCTGGAACATGTCAGCCACTATACCTATGTCAAGCAATACGATCAACTTAGTTAAGCAACGTCCACTACGGTGACTTGGATGGGTGACCGCTTGTTAAATCTACTACTGAGCATTACCGGATTTTGGAGGGCTAAGCTGTCTCCTCCAGTTTTTGTGTTAGGATGGCAGTTGTTGTAGCGTGATAGAAAGGTACGAGTTTAGTTTTTTATTATTATGTATGATAGTAGTTGTAACTTGAGGGTGGTAGTCAGGCGGGCATTCGCAAAATGCCCTACTACCATACCATAACGAGTGCCATGCTACAACAACCAGAACCGACATGCGCACTCTGAAGCACAGAAGGGCTGAGTGCCACTAGCGGACACTCATCTAAGCCAAGACCGCAGCGGATGTATACTCGGACTAACGCTACGAGTGCTTCAATATTCTACTACGCGACTTAATTTGAACGATACTATTGTCTTCTCAATAGGCGAATTCAATTGGTAAAATCCTCGGTCTCTTCAGCAAAACCACCTATCCAATTCATATTTCTTAACCACTTGATCGATGGACATTCGTGCGCAAATGTCCACCTTGAATGCGACCAATGGCCTTCAAACCCTTGAAAATCAGTCACAATGAGCTTCTATTCAGGTTAAAAAGGTCAAGCTGTATTGGGTTGGTCACTGTAGGCTTAAAGTACCTCAGTCAGGACAGCGGCCAGTCCGTATGAAATTATATGAGGCTCTTTGGTTAGGAAATTGTAGTCATTTCTCTAGTTAAACGTTGCGAGTATTTCAAATAAATGTCCTCAATTTATCAAATGTTGTATGTGTATATAGTATACAAACATGACTGCGTCATAATGGCTATGTAAGAGTTTGTGTATATTTCGTGACTCAGTTATAACAGCAAACTCTTGTAGTTATATGAATACAACATATTATGTAGTATTTGGAGTGGTTACGACTAATGAATGCACTGTGAATTTTTGGTAAGTACTATCGCTTTCGAAGGAGTACTCTTTAACTTGAAAAAGGAACTTAAACGAAGAACATACCCTAAGGTAAATAAATGGTTAAAATATATTGCAAGCCGATCATTATCTAATAACAAAGGAATTAGCGTTATGGTTACTACCAAAATTATACCTATACTGAATAAAATAAGTTTGAAAAAAGTTGATAAAATGCAAATTATTATATGCCTTTTGCATATATTAATGTGCATAAAGCAGCACGCATTAATGTTTATTGCTTGGATGGGTCAGTACTTAAGTAATGGGATATTATGCAAAATTGTAACATAAGAATAACTGACCTAATTCTAGTACATTTGTAAGTTAGGCTACATGAAACTGTTGCAAACGTGCAAGCGATAAACCGCTTACAAATTATAACCCGCTTTATTATGAAGTTTCATTACAGTTTTTAAGGGATACAGACCTTAAAGTGAGAAGATAAATGTGAGAAGTGATTCCAATACATGCAGGATCAAACACACCGTGATACAACTAAATTAAAAGTCGCGTAGGTAAGGTTACACATTAGGTATTCTAAATTGACCCGAATGTATTCTTATCTAAATAGAATATTCTCAACACTGTGTATAATACCAAATTACCTTATTTGTTTTATTAATCATAGAGAAAGTAGGTATCATAGAAAGACTGGCGTAAGATGATGGATGCCAACGCCTACCCTACTTTGTTTTACCTCTGCAGGAAGACTGCGCACAGGGAGGTCCATTGCTGTAGAGGAAGGGCAGAGTGAAGGTATTTCCCCTATCAAAAAAGAACATCATAGATTTTTTTTTTATCTTATTTTATACCGTATGACTAAGGGCTGAATAGGTAGTCTTTAACATATATTTGTTATTCAGGAATATAAAGAATACCTGTACGTTTGTTAAGCTGGTGTTAAAACAAAAAGAAGCAATATCAGTATAAACAATGCTTACATTTTATCGCTGCTCTTTAGGGTTCTGTGCTAAAGAACGGGAATACTAGCGCCCGTCCGTCTGTCCGACTTATAAAGGATTGAATATTTTGATCGGTAAGAGTTAGCCAGTTAAAATTGCCATAAAATATGCGGTAGTATAGCGGATTGCCTACCAACGAACAAAAAGTTAAGAAATAAAAAAGCATTCCCAAAGGAATCAAAATCCCCAAATGAAAGTTTTCATAGAACATAATATGTATTAATTATTTGTTAGTATGGATTATTCGGTTTAGCTAATCTAGTTTTATTATTGTATACATAAGTATGAAAACTAATTGTAAATGTTGTAAATTTGACCGAAAACACATTCTAACTACATATGATTTGTATGAACATCAGATCAAGCGTTCGAGAGTTGCCGTTGGACAAACATACAACATAAAAATGCTTAAGCCTTTAACATTATTTTAATGGGATATGAGTGCATACGAGCTGGTAGCTCACCTAGTGGTAATTGATCACCGTCGCCCACGAACATCTGCAACACCAGGGGTCTCCAGGATGCGTTGCCGGCCACAGCACTTACTCGACACAGAGATTTCGCTTCGTCACACCAATTATTTCTTTGGATTCTATGTCGCGTTTTTTCAACCTAAAACTTAACCATCTATGAAATCGATGGATTAAAGGATCAAAAGTAGCTGTCAACCATGATTGGATGTCAGTAAACTGGTATGATGTATTCGTCGCACTCTCAGGGGAATGAGCCTCTCAGTGAAACGAACTGTTTAATTATAGACACAAAAGCAGGTAACCGCTTTCTGAGCATATTAGCCATTATATTTAACCTAAGTGTGTTCACTTGCATACAAGTTTTTTCACCTTGGATCATTCTCGAATGAATGGGTGGCTCATTCAGAGCAATCGGCTTCATACAAGCCTTAAGTAGGCAAATGTATTTCTTATCATTTTTATTTGTGACAATTGCAAGGAAAACGGTGAGTAAATGTCAATTTTATTGTCCGTAGAAAGTGAGTCATACCGTCGATAACAGAATAGGAATCGCTTATTAACTGTGTAAGTGTTTAAGGTTCCGTAGTCGCAGTACTCATTTTATTATAATTATCATAATTGTATAGTAAATTATTTTGTTTAAGAGCAGATAAGTTTTATGGGTAACCTTACACAATATTGAGAGAGCTTATTTTAGATACAATTTTAGTGTCACTTATGTATTTTTTTTTATTAGTAAAGCAAGGGTTTAATCAATAATGCGCTTTACTATCGAATCAGCTTGCCTAGGAAGATACCAACAAAACATCACTTAATACTTCAATATCTATTCTATAATTATATCTATCGTGAAACATATACTTGAAAGAAACAGAGAATAATATCAATAGGTACTAATTATTCAACATGATGAAAATATACCTATTTTCTTTACTTAAATGGTATGTTGAATGTATAGTAATCAGTACTAATATTATAAATGTGAAAGTAACTCTGTCTGTATGTCTGTCTGTTACACTTTCACGCCAAAACTACTGGACTGATTTGAATGAAATTTGGTATGGAAATAGTTTGAGACCCGGGAAAAAACGTAGGATAGTTTTTATCATGCTGCGCAAAATGAGGTTAATGTTTTTGCGCGATAACCGACATAAGCGCGGGCGGTGCCGCGCCCGGAAAGCTAGTAATAACATTGTAAACATGTATAGTAATAACATTTAATAATTCCAGTTGCCACCTACGCCAAAATGTATATAAATATAAGACACTGGCCTGCTACCATTTATTTAGAAAATTTATTATTTACTTAAAAAGAAGGTAGCTTTCAGTTTAAAAATGTCCTCCACATTATTAAGAGCTAAATTTAATTATTGCATCTCATTGAAAAATATATCTGTATAATAGTAATGAAAGGATTCACCTCTTATTGCATATTAGATTGGAATGCGTTTATGAGATTTTATACTACCACTTTAGATCGAGAAGACAGTTTCGCGCTACGGGCGCATCAACTAACCGACATTCAGGAGCAAGCCCTCATGAATAGTGCCGAGACGTGAATACTAAATTTAGGGTAGGCACGATTCTTCTCCAAACTTTTCAGAAATTGAGCGCTTATTGACATTTTAGCTATTTTAAAAGAAGCACCATTAAAAGCTGTTTTAAAATCAAATCAAGCGCAAGTAAACTACTAATTAATATTCAATACACTTGCTGAGATATTTAGACCGTTAATTTTTTTCTTATACCGTACACTGGCCACACAGACAAGATATTGGCAGTATATCGTCAAAGCAACGATAAGAGCCATTTATGAAGAAAAAGAAGAAGAAGAAGACCTATATTCGCAACAGTAACAGTTACAGTTAAGTAATACAAATTAGCCCAAAATATATCTTCCTCTTTTATTGCTTGATCGAACTAGAGAAAGTGTTTTGTACATTATTAATTTAGATGCATGGAAAGTCATTGACAGAAGTTTATAAAAAAATATTTTTACATACAACTTTATATTACATCGGAACACTTTCTGCGTACCCCGTCTGGCAGTATATAAATGTGATCAAACTTTATTTATTCGACGAGTAAACTACAGAGCCCTGAACGTACCTCTCCGCGGTGTATTAATTTTCACATCATGAATACTAAAATAATATTAACAATCTTTGTTATTGCGATAATGATTGAGGTACTTACCTAAGTTTAGAAATGTTTTTAACTAGTTACCTATTATTGATCCAATATTGTGTTTTTTTCTCACGTATTAATTTTTTTATTTTAGTATGTTGCATGCGGTCTAGAAATTTTTGTTGCTGATGGATGTGAGTACTTTAACAATCCTATTAATCGTATATTATAACACTTATTTCTTTTTTTCTAAATATCATTTCAAGCACGTTCACTGCACTAATTTACTTTAATAATAGCAAATATTACCATCTTTTGAAGCAATGATGTCCGAGCGGTAATAGCTATGGTCTGCCGTGCCGCAGGTCCCTGGTTCGATCCCCACCGCCGGCTTGAGTTTCACCGCGTGGTGGAAGGACATTTTGCGAATGATCGCCTGGCTAGCCTCGAGTAGAAAATCTGTCGCCAAGCAGCTAACGGTATCGGTCAGCTGTCCTTGAGAGCCAGAAAAATTACAGGCATATGAGACTTAACAACTGTATGTCTCAATGCAATGTGACGACGGAAGTGCAATTCGTCATATGATACATATATACATATTATACATCTGTTACAGGCAGAGAATAATCCACCTAACATCAGGTGGGCCTCGTGCTTGTTTCGTCACAACCACATAAAAAAGTGCTTAATCGTGATTGGTATCCGCGTTTTTTCACCCTCAGTTTAACGCACCGTGTGCCTTAACCGAGACTGAACAAAAATAAAAAAAAACAAATCGCAGGTATGATTACAGCAAGAGTTGTTTTTTTTATCCTATTTTTTTTTAATAATGTTATTTCAAACCTATTACCATAATTTCATCTGTTGATAAGTAATTATATCGTGGTATATGGCTTTTAACAAGATTAACATATACAGGCTGCTGCCGAAAAACGCCGTTAGGTGCTTCGCGACAGACGTGTGTGTTAGTTTGTTATCACTCAACTCCAGAACTGCTCAGCGGATTTTGTTGAAATTTGCTACACATTTATTTTACTATCTACCCAGATTTACTGAAAAGTTTGTGAAGGGGCGTCATAGATTGAAATTCAACGCGAGCGATGCCATATACGGTGAACATATTACATAAGTTTTTACAGGTGAAAAATATATAATAAATCTAGGATCATCAAATCAAATGTACATTTATTATTTATCAACTGATACAGTCGATGATGTGACGATGCTGCAAGCTTGATTTAAAGTCGCCCAGAATATATGAGTCAAGAACTAATAGATACGAGAAAATCAGCAGATCTCTACATTACGCGTAGGTAGTTTTTATATTATAGTGGCAAAATGAGCTTTTGATCTGCCTGATGTTAATCTGCCGCTGCCCATGTTGCGTATGTATAATGTTATGTATATATAACGTAAATAAGTACATTATATATACTGCTCGCGGTTCAATTTTCATTTCGTTGTATATTGTAGCTTAATTTGCTTCGCAGACTTTATGGACACAATCCGTTAACAACTTATGATTTTTTGGCATAGCTCTGTATTTCATTTGTTGGAGATTTTTATATCTTAGAAAGTTCTCATGGCTCATGAGCCAGTTGTTACAATTTTAATTACTAAATAAAAATGAAATTGTTATAACTGTTTTATACCTCAATGATATAAAATTTAAATATAAGTGAAACTACTTCTAAGTAATTGTGTGATTGGTTTTATTTGCAGATGATCCTGATGAACCGGGCTAATTTCAAGCTTCCAGCAAGAAGTTAATATTTTGAATGGTCATTAAATGAGATAAATTTATATAATTTAAATAAAAAAAATGTTATATATAACGAAACTCTCTCTATCAAATCTTAAAAATGAATCGATCATCCTTATTTTATAACTTAATATTTTGCATTAACCATGCTCTGCGGATTACATTACAAAATTAAAAACGAGATGAAAAAATGTTTTTCATCCTATATCCAAAAAAGTCCTGTGTCGTAATACCAATACGATGATTAAAAAAAACGGTCAAATGCGTGTCGAGCCACGCACAATGTAGGGTTCCGTAGAAGTCCGTTATCATCATATTATTATTATTTATTCTGTAGTTCTTTATTCTCCTCCACTCCCTTCCTGGTAAATCTAAGAAAAATCAGAGTATGATTGCCGCCAAGTTATTATTTCAATTGTAATTCGAAAATTAAACAAAATTCGTTTGTGAATTCTTTAGGTAGATACTCGAATGAAAACGTAACGATAGTGCGATTCAGAATCCTTTGGTACATTGTAAGAATTTGAATGTCATTTAATTTATTTGCTGCTGAATAAATAATTATTCTACTATAAAATAGTTGAAATTACATATGAAAGAAAAATAAAAAGTATACCCCGATATATGCAAGTAAGCTTATAAATGGGCTATTATACTACATAACTAGTCTGGCCATAAATACTGTAACATAAAACCTTTTCAGCTTTAGAATTATTTAGAATTTGGAACGCGTTTATAACTTTAAAATTTTCTTTCGATTTTGCGCCATTTCTTATATTATTTCGTGTTCATTATCAAATAACAATATGAAATGAGGTGTTAAAGAAAACAGAATAACAGTATACGCCTTGTGCAAAATAGGTATTGAGCCGTCGCGTCGGTCTTATTCCAGAAACTTCAAAAGCTTGGTATCAGCCGTAGGTATGTTCGTATATCGTAATATCAACAGATACAACAACACTTCCTCTGTCAAAGACCATAAAAGATCAGGGCAGCCACGTGTCCTAAAACTATAAATGAATGCTGTTAAAGCCAGAATTGATTGAAATCCTATTAGGAAGCGTTGTTCTAAAAATATTATGATAACTCAACAATGATCTTATTACGAGAAATGAAGATTCCCGCTAGGAAAATGTCGCGTATTATATAACAAGACCTCGATCGTCGATATACTTTACATGCCCTAAATCAATCTTTAAAACTCAATAGAGTGCCTTCCGTTGAGATACGCAAGTGAAGGCCACAGAAATATTCTCTTTACCGATGAAAAAAAATACACTATTGAAGAGCACTACAATCAGCGAATTGATGATGTGTGAAATGAAGTGATCGATGACCATGGTACGACAGGTATAGACAGCAAACACTTTTAGTGTACGGCGAAGATCAGGCCCAGAAAGTACTTTATACCTAAATAAGTCGAATCTTTGTACTGTCATATCTATATCTATACTAATGGAAATAGTTTGAGACCCGGGCAAGGACATAGGATAGTTTTTATCCAACTGCGCAAAAAGAGGTTAATGGTTTTGCGCGATAACTGCAATACGCGCGGGTGGAGCCGCGGCTAGAAAGCTTGTCTATTATGTATGACATAGGGTATAGTTATAGTTTTAAGATTTTTTATTTTAGATTAAGTTTTCAATGCCAGTTTGTACCCCTTATAAACAACCAACTACTTTATAGGATTTATTCTATAGATTTTATATTTGGTACAAAATTATCCAACACCCAAGTTCAACGACTATTACTGCTAAACTAGTAAAGTTATCCCAACCGCTATACTTTTCCTTTAAAGTTTATAAAACACACTATAAGCTTGAATTTTTTCAGATTTTTAAGCCAGCAGTTTAGCTTTTAGAGGGGGGGGGACCTGCTGGGACAAAAGTTTGCACTCTAAAGTTTAATATTTCGTTAATGGAGCATTAAATCGAAAAACAGTATTAGCAACCCCTAAGTCATTTTAGAAGACCTATTCAACCATATCACACACAAAGAGATAGACGACGAAAAAAAAATTCATCCCCACATCACATATTTTTTTAAATTTTATCTTACGACTTTATTGGCGTAATTGATTTACATATCCATACGAAATTACAGCTTCCTTGTACTAACGGTCTATTAGCAAAACCTCGGACAGACGGACAGACAGACGGACATGACGAAACTATAAGGTTTCCATGTCAGGACTACGGAACCCTAAAAACGATAGGAAAAGAGTTATGACTCATTGCCATGTTAGCTCAGTCAGTCAGAGCAAACCCCGGCTAAAGGTATAGATGACCCCGCACATGAAATAAGTTTTTCCTCTCGTAAATTTTTAATTTTGTAACCTATTTTATAAGTTACACATAACAAAAAATGTACTCGTAGTTAAGTTGAACTCATTTTAACAATTATATTCTCATTCAACCACGCATATAGTATAAGTACATATTCTTGCATTCTTTCATTCTTCTCCATGCCCATCACCACTACATTATTTGTAGATCGATTCCCATTCCTAAGCGTAAATATCAAAATGGGCCCGTTAAATGTTAGACCATACGAAAATTCAAATTCAATATGTCGTCTAAAATTTTTATATAGTTTTTTAGTTCTATCTATCATATGGTAGAGTTTTATTATAAAACGAGACCATAGGTTTCTGTACGTACCTACATAAAGTATGTTACTGCTAATATTCCCAAGACCTTATTATCTAACCAAAATAATATTGGAGATGAACTTCTTTTCTCATTTTCTTTCTAAGTTACTCTTTTTGTTGATACAGAAATTATAAAATGCTCACTTTAACAACGTAGGTCATTAAAATATTCTAACCAGAAGAACATCTGTTGTAGCAACATTCGCGGGATGAGGATCCAGCACATCTGTTGTAGCAACATTCGCGGGATGAGGATCAGCACATCTGTTGTAGCAACATTTGCGGGATGAGGATCAGCACATCTGTTGTAGCAACATTCGCGGGATGAGGATCAGCACATCTGTTGTAGCAACATTCGCGGGATGAGGATCAGCAGCATGGTGATTCTGTTGTAGCAACATTCGCGTCATGAGGATCAGCGGCATGGTGATTGTGGTAGCTGGTTAGAATATTTTAATGACCTACGTTGTTAAAGTGAGCATTTTATTATTTAAATATTAAATCATATAAAATTTTAATAATAAACGTCAGCAATTGTAATAGAAAAAACTTGTTTACATGTGTATTATCTATAAAAAAAAAACGGAGGAAACATAAAGATATTCATCATCATCGTCAACAGTTGAAAGAAGTCAACCGTTGAACAAATACCCCACCCAATAGCAATAATGCCCGCTATTGGCAGGCACCTTGGGGATCGCAGTGAAAGATGGCAGTTGGTCAGACGGCGATGCTGCCAACCTTCCGGTATTTATCCCTACGTCACGTCTTACAACTCTTACAGAATTTGCGATCCTAACCCGACACCCCAAGGGCATGAACATATTATCACTGTATAATTTCCCCCAGAGCCAAACGGGCCCTAAGTGTCCAATTCAGAATGTCCTAATAAAGTTTTGGGTTGCTAACCAACATATAAAATAACTGAATGATAAAAATGACAGTTAATATGCAACGCGTTTCAAGCTTTAACCGATGGATACTCTAAATCGATGACTGTGAAACGCAAAGTTAGTGTTTAGTTTATTAATTATGTTCTGGGTAGTCAAACCGGCACTTACTCGAACATTCTGAAATAGGCCCTAAATATTACAAAATGTGATAAAAACAGGTAAACTTGAACTCACGGTAACTTTCCAATGGCGTGCAATCTCCGTTGCATTTGTTTGCACTCCAGAGCTAAATCCAGCGTAGATTTAAGACCATGTAGGAGGTACTTTTTAAATAAAATATGACTACTTTGTGTAATATCCATTCCACAGTATTTGCAACGAGCAAAAAAATATAAGGAAGACGGTAGACGGTAGATATTTAAAACTATGAACACAATATGTATTAAACAGATGGCGCGGAGAATTGAATCCTGAACGGTAAGTATTTCTGAAAAATGTCGAATGTATTTTTGACACTATAGGTACACAACTGTATGAAGTTCACAAAATATTTGTGAAAAATGGCGCGCGAAAATAGAATTTGGCGCGTCATTTTTAAATTTATATTGTCTGTGGTTGAGTTAGCTTAGCGCGTATACAGATGGCGCTGACGAAAGCAAAGAAGTGGCTTTATTTTAGTTAACTGAATATTTTTTCCATAATCAAATTGTTGTTTAATAATAGTTGATAAAATATACAAAGAATCGCATTATACTTTATTAGTCTTTGAAAGCTACAGTTATCGCTGAAATTAGGAAGTTAATAATCAGTACTAATATTATAAATGCGAAATTAACTCTGTCTGTCTGTCTGTAACAGACAGACATGTCTGTTACGCTTTCACGCTAAAACTACTGGACCGATTTGAATGAAATTTGGTATGGAAATAGTTTGAGACCCGGGAAAATACATAGGATAGTTTTTATCCAACTGCGCAAAAAGAGGTTAATGTTTTTGCGCGATAACCGACATACGCGCGGGCGGAGCCGTGCCCGGAAAGCTAGTACTATATAATTCATCTTAAGTTACCTGAGTAGGTAAAAAACTCTTTAGTTTTTTTATAAGGAAAACGAATGATATCAAAAATAATCTCTTTGGTGAGTATTGCTGGGAAGTGTTTTTTTTTTCTTTATAATACAGGAGTGCGGTAATGTAGGAACAAAATCTCGCGTGAGTAATAAATAGACTACATTATGACACTAAAAATGATGCGAATACCTACAGGCCCGTTACAAGTCATTGTGTTGCAAAGAATTTCAGTCACAACTACCATTTAGGTATAATTCTAAGCACTGTTAACAGCATCTCTGTATTAAGCTCGTAAGTTTTCTTAATTTCCCAAGCGTTAAGAAAACCATTTCAGATACTCAGCGTAGCGTGAGTTTATCAGGCCATTAATATGCCGTAATGCGATCTAATGAAAAAACTTCGCACATAATGCAGCAGAGTCCGCCTTTTGTAGCTACTTAAATATTGTTTCTTGTTTGCTATTAAATTACGGGAATGTACATCTGCCGCGAGCTATAACTTCCTGAAGTGTATAATGGATAAGTTTTCGTTTTACGAATAGATGCGGCTATACCATCTTAATGATAAAAGTGCCAAAAAATATAGTACGACTGTTCAATATCTTCTTGTTAGCTGTCGTAATAAGCCACAAATGAAAATTTCATTAGTGGCTTATTACGACAGCTAAATGGGTATTATGCCACTTACGTCAATGTAAGTGGATATTGCTGCACATGAGTACAATTACGATATCCATATTAAGGGCCTGATAATCCGAAAGGCAGGAAGTGCACTAGTAACGAGAGCATTCTCAAATTTTTGAATCAGCAAAGCGTCTTGCTATGAAATCTGAAGCCAAAACTTTTTACCATTAGGTAAGACCTTGTGTTTTCTTGTTTTTGAATTATTTATATTATTAGAGAAGATTAAGATTTACCTATTTTACCTACCCCACTTAGGGAGGATA
This sequence comes from Plagodis dolabraria, assembly GCA_963854805.1. NCBI lineage: Eukaryota > Metazoa > Arthropoda > Insecta > Lepidoptera > Geometridae > Plagodis > Plagodis dolabraria. The sequence goes on along the minus strand of OY978448.1, from coordinate 28,386,543 downwards.
ACGCTAACAATTGTTTTTTGTATATGTCTCATTAAGTTCTATTTACCCCTCATTTCAGTCCGCGACCACTCTCACTTTACATTTAGTTACATCGTGCTCCTTCGGAACAAGTGGGTAAAAAGGTATATTTGTTTATAATAAATGTGTGCTTGTGTGTCTGCATGTGAGAGAGTGGATCTTATGGGGTTGCGAGGTTGGCTGTCAGGAATATCAGGGTAGCGGCCGATCAAAAAACTGCTGAAAATCAAAAAACAGAGAGACTACTGGTTGCACCTAATGTAAACGTGTTGAATCGCACTTAGCCGCTCTTCACGGATCACCTAAGTTAAGCAACGTCCAAAAATGTGGAACAGTTTTAGAATTGTATTGTCATTGTACATCATAATGATTTCTTCTATGAAACTAGATTGGAAGAGCGAATTTTACGAAAGGTATATGACACCACACCAAGATTTCCCGCTGTTGATTCGGAAACAAATCACGCTAAACCGTCTACCAACTCAGAGACATCTTACATTCAGTTTTTCCTTGCACCATAACCCCCTATATACGTCAAGTTTGTCAATTCAAGATACCTAATGTAGATTCAAATTGAATTTAGTTGTACTTTAAAGGGACCCATTACAGCCATGCACATTCATATCAAGTTGATTACGGCTCGTTAACAATAACTACGTGATTCTACGTGTAATTACGCGATGACTACAGCTAACGTATTGTACGTGATTCACGTGACTATTTACTAATGACAATATAAATGGGGAGAAGAAATTAATCACCGAGATGAAATTAGTATTAAACTCAAGAAAATAAGAGTAAGTACAACGTGTTGAATGTAATTTTTGTGTGTATTAGGAGTAACGTATGATGAACAAATAATTCTTAGTATTTTAATCCTAATGTTTTATGTGACGAATATGTTTCCGTGTACATGAGGTACCGCTTACGTAATACGGTAATCAATGAAGGAAAAACTAAATCCTTACACATTATACCTGACTCTGCACGACACATATTTTTCTCCTTGTACATTACTCGAAATGTAACTTGGTACGAGAACTAATCAGATTTAATAAATAGTTAGCAATACATATAAAATAAAGGATTTTTAGAGTGTTTGTTACTCTCATTAAAACTTAATTATAATATCTAATATCTCACAAAACAGTATTTTAAATATTGACACGTCACTTAATCACTAATGATATGTGCTAAAAATGCTATAAAACATAAATTGGATTACAGACATTTTCATAAAACCAAACGCATATTTAATTAAACTTGTATATTATACATCTTGGGAGTTAGGACAATATCAATTATTTGTACTGAAATTGATGGTAAGAAGTTACTTCAGACGGCTGAAGAATATACGATTATCACTATTTAAACTAACGTAAGTATTCGACATTCAAATAATGTTATGTTTATCGGGCATCGTCGCGTTCTCGATCGAGTAATTTTTTACCATCACGTAACTATGGATATAGGCCATTCTATTGGCAAAAGCACGCTTTTCTATATTTTTAAGTATAATTACAATTAATACTGTCTACTCAAGCGATCGTATTTTACATTTTGTAGTTGTGCTGTACATACCATCCGCATTTACACCCACACCATATACGTAGTGTACAAACAAGGCGTATCAGTATGCATCAATAATAAACTGTGAAGGGGCACCCCTTCACAGTTAATCAGCCTTCATGAGTGAACAGGTCTAGGTAAAAGTCTTCAAGTACACATACAGTATAATATCATGATAAAATTAAGTTAGAATGTTCCAGTGTTGATCGTATCGTAGTTTTTCAAACAAGGCGTATCAGTATGCATCAATAATAAACTGTGAAGGGGCACCCCTTCACAGTTAATCAGCCTTCATGAGTGAACAGGTCTAGGTAAAAGTCTTCAAGTACACATACAGTATAATATCATGATAAAATTAAGTTAGAATGTTCCAGCGTTGATCGTATCGTAGTTTTTCACCATATCATACAGTAGGAAAAAATTCTATATCTTCTATAATTATAAAGAAGTTTGCTTGATTAAGTGAGTAATAAAGACTTCCTGTCATGTTCATACGACATGCTTTTTATTCTAATATACTTATTTTTCAGTTCGAGAGTAAAATTTTAAGTAATCAGGGACTATTTATTACGATAATAAAAGAGAAAAGTTGGGTTGATTTGTTTAAAAGTTTAGACTAACTTGGGACTTGGCAGTCGGTGGGACATTCGTCTAGCTCAAGTTTGTTTAGGATTCCTTCAATGTCAATTTCAAGGTATTATTTTATCCAAGGGCTGTGATGACAACATGTATGTGGTCAATTTTCAAACCTATTTTAAATTATGAAAAAAATTAAGGTAGATTAAAAAGCTAATATTTATACCACGTTTTAAACGCCTTGCAAAACTAATCTGGAAGTGCATTGTCATTGAGTTTTGAGCTACTCTGAATTTTGAATTGCTATATTCCATTCCTAGAACGACAGATAAACAAGAAATTAACAAAATAAAAAAGGTGTCATCAAATAAGTACAGCAAAGTTTCTATCATATATCGCTGGTTAACGTCAGGTTCACAATCAAACACTAACTGAAAAAAAAAACCGGCAAATCAAGTGGATGAAAATATCAAATACTTTTAATTTGTTATTTTTTATTATCAGTATTTGACCAAATTTTTATGAATAATCAACCCTATAATTTGTAGCTTCGTGATCCATAAACATCCAAATACGCTGATGTAACAAAAAAAATCCACAAACAGCTCCAATGTTAACTTCGTAGCAAAACAACGTTGACTAAAGACTCTCTTAACACTACCCATAATTATGTTCCTAGAAAAATGTTACATCAAATATTACAAAATATGTTTAAAAGCCGAGAACACCGCCATTGAAAACACTCCTCCACGTTCTGAAGAGAATTCCACTCTTATTTACAACATCAAAAGGTTTTATTTGGTAAACGTGTCGCGTCCGAACCCATATGGACAACAGTCACAGCCTTCTGAAAAATTTATGCTTGGAGCGTGCGTCATGACCCGCGGAAAATTCATTCGACCCGAAAGCTTGTTTACGTTTATTCTAAAATCACGACAGGGCCTGAGCCCCACATGTTTTTGTATTGGCTTAAGTAAGTCAGTTATGCTAGTGGGATTGTGGTTACTTTGATCTTGAAGCATTCGTTAGAATAAGCTTAAGATATCAATAATTAATAAGTATACTTTTAAGCCTATTTTCTTTATATACATTTAATATCTAGTCAGTGTAGAATGTACTTCTATAATAAACAGATTTGGACCTACTTACTTTGCATTTATTATTTAGCACATATTTTATGAGGTTACTAAGTACTGGCCAAAGTAACCAAATAAGGTTTTTGTAAGCATGAAGTTCGTATAGTTATTCATCTAATGTTGAACAAATACCTCCCCTACAGAACGCCATAAAGGACGGCTTTTAGCCGCTTGTAGCTATTGGCTACCCGCTTCTTTAACGATGCCGTCAGTCCACCTGGTGGGGGGCTTACCAACTCTACGTCTTCCGGTGTAGTGTGGTAACCACTCGAGAACCTTTCTTTCCCATCGGTTATCAGTTTGTCGAGCAATGTGGCCCGCCCATTGCCAACGTCAACTTGCAAATTCTGACAGCTATGTCGGTGACTTTAGTTCTTTGGCGAATATCCACATTCCGGATTTTATCACGCAAAGAAACTGCGAGCATAGCTCGTTGAGTGACTCTGAGCTTGTCCATAAGGGTCACAGTTAAGGACCACGTTTCAGTGCCATATGTCAGCACTGGCAACACACACTGGTTGAAGACTTTGCTATGTTATGTGTTGCCAGGGCCTAGGGTCGTCGTGTTTGAGTGCAGTAGCCGGGCATCTTCGGGAGATTCTTCGCACCCACTGCTCCACCGTTACCTGGCCTGCTAACGGGGCCAGGAATAATAGAGCTGCCGCAGACTGGGGGCCGATTTATTGTTGTGCTTGTCATTGGGGGGCTTTGCCATAATTCCCACGCTTAGCAGGCGTCTTGGGGATCGCAGTTATGGTTGTATGGTTTCTCAGAAGGCGCTGCTGCCCACCTTCCGGTATTTTTCTCTTAGTCGCCTCTTACGACACCCTCGGGATGATATGGGGTGGTGCAATTCTAACCGGAAATGTATATTGTTACGTAAAGCCAATTTTACAGCCTCCAGTTTGTACTTCGATTTATAAACGAATACTAATATTCATTCTCCAAACTATGTATTCCACTACCATTCAAATATAAACCATTATATAGTGATAATAAGGTTAAATTTAGATTGTGACTTCAAAGTTCTTGATTTCATGGTCGAATGCGCGGATAAACCAAGAATGGACAATAGCCATGTTATAACGGGTAACTTTGTTCCAATATTCATAAATTTTGTGTCTTTTCTGACGATTTCATTTAATTTTATAGGACCGTAAATAAAGATCAGCAGAAAACTTTGTTGACGTTTGGGTGACTATTGGAAATAGAAAAATTAAAATAAGACCAGAAGAGTATAAATGACAAGAAAGTGTGTATAAATGAAAGTTTAAGTATAAAAAGTATCAGTATAAATGAACCGTAGCAGTATATATGATACTGATATAGTTTTTTGGGCGTTTTTCTCTTATAAAGTAATCGTGAAAATTCTAGTGATATTTTTTATTATGCTCAATTTCACTTCATAATTAATATAAACAACTGCTGGATCTCTAGGTCTTTATTTTAGTATTTTTCTACTATACCTCCTGTAAAGTGAACGTTAAATATTTAATAAAAACGTAAGTATTTTTCAACGGTACCCAAATATAGTTTTTCCTTATCAGTGTTCGCCTGAGGTAACACTCGTAATTGTATCTGGCGGCATAATGATTTATTACGTGGTTGGCGATATTTACTTCTGATTATAACATTTGATTCATACCGCCCTTATCCAACACTGATGACTTTAATCAACAATGTTTTGACGGTATTGAAAAATGTAACTGACTATGTAATTAACAAACATGCTTTAGCAAGAACACAAACATTGATATAAAGGAAACACTATGAGATCTGTGGTCAATAATATAATTATGCTGCTTGGGCACAGAGTGCATGTTGGCAAGCTTCCATGTTTTTGGCACTTTTCCAGTTTCCATAGAAAGGTGAAAGAGGCTACTAATTAAAATCTTCGCACCTGTCTTTCAGCTTCAGGTTTTCTTATGCAATTATATCTTCTATTAATACATTTTAGGGCTGTAACGTTTATGTAATGTTTATGTAAAATTATGTTCAAAGAAGTCGTACCAATCTACATTTGAATTTCGTCCTAATTCCTTCGTATTCAGCGGAAACTGGGCGAAAATACCTCGTTACTTTAGCCACTGAAAGGCTGCAAAGTTTAAGTATTTTTATGTAAATGACGCTTTTTTATACCACACGTAGACCCAAGATTTTGTAAACATTATTAACCAGGGAGTAAAACAGGGCTTACAAAGCGATTGTAAACTCTTTTTTCATATAGTTTTCAAGATTAATGCAGGTTTAACTGTATTATCTTTTTTTTATTTTTTTTTTAATTTATTTATCAATCAAAAGAAGTTTACAAATAATGGTTATTGTTGTCTTAAAAACCAATGTTAGGTTTATCTAGACAAACATCAGTTCTCAAGGTTAATTATACATTAAACAAAAATAATAAAATTACTGAAAACTATAAATAACTTAAATAAAACGATGCTATAAACAAGAATGTCTGCAAAATCACATCTATGTTTACCGCAATCACATCTATGTCCGCCGCTGTCTAGAAGGGTCAAGTATCTACGAGTATGTAGGTAAAGATTAAAAAAATATATGATAGTGGCAGCCTTGTGCCCATTGTCTCACCTGTCCTTATTGCACTAATCAGCACGCCACCATAAACAAGTATTGGCGTCTCTATTGGTTAAGATTCCATTTATTCATTTTAGAGCAGCAAATTTGGATACATTTTTTCATATTCTGGTTAATTTCATGACAAACAATTATGTATTTTGTAAAGAACACAAAACATATTGAGCCTACCCAACATAAATATGATGATGAACTTCCAAACGTCCGCTCATTTGAACAAGCACGTTGTGTGTTGAATCGTTCGTAGCGAAGTTTGCTTAACAGTACATAACCGATCAGCAAAGTTAAGCAGCGTCCGCCGCTGTCATGAGTTGGATGTGTGACCGCTAGTAACATTACTACTCGCCAAGTGATATTACTAGTCGCCAAGCGCCTAACGGCGTGTTCCAACAGCTGTCCTTGAGAGCCAGTAATTCTAGGTTAGCCTGAACAACATCATTGACCATATCATCACTTATCATCAGGTGAGATAGTGATCAAAGGCTAACAAAACAACGGAAAAAGAAGCATTTTTTCTGATTGTAAGTTAATGACAATTAAGATGTGAATATTTTCTTAAAATTGAATTTTTTCCACTAAAGCCTTCTAAGCAAAGAAGCCTACAAAATTACAACGGAGACGAAATACAAAAATAACTTTTGTTCGTAGTACAATTCAGTGTCGCTGCAGATTTGGCTCCGTCCCCTTGCGACGGTTGATCAATATGAACTTAACGATAAATTTGAGCGGTGACCCACTCACCACGACAGTACATGTGCAGGGCAGATGATTGCGGGTTTAAAACCTACTCGTGGGTAATAAATTTATTTTCGTTGTATATTTTATATGTTTTGTTATACATTTTTCTATACCAATATAGAAAAATATTGGTTTCCAAACTGCTTGAACGCCATCTAGTAAGCGATTACGAACGCAAAGACTAAATTTATTTGATAACCTCATCAGAAAGTTGTAGAACCCATGTCATACGTTTATTGACAGTTATTGGATGAACATGAACTCAATTTATGAAGCCTCGAGTGAGGCTGATTCTCATTCTCTTCAGACTCCACGACTACGCCGTAATAACTAGGCTATTAAGGCCCACCTACCAAGTTATTAAGTAATATCGGTTACCTGCCGCCGCATTCAGCCGAGTTTGAGACTCCAGGGATTGCTGAAATAAATATAGCTATTTTTGACAGGGCTTTCCCTGTCAATGAATTAGTTTTTTAGTTTTCTGCTTAAAATATTTCATAGTTTTTGTAGTAACGCAAGTTAATACAAGCCCGTTAACACAGTTCCTCCGAAAACTAACCTAGTTTTGAATTTTAAATATCATCTTTATTACCATTCTAGCTAAAGGCAAATGAGGCTGCAGGTCTGTTTACTAACCCGTAACTAATTACTAATTCGTGGCTAGATGACAATCACACAAGCTTCGCCCAAACTAATTATGTTGCTGAGTGTACGCCAACATTAATTGTGTAATCATTTATTACTGCCACTGTATCAGACGTTATCGAGCATTATGTGGTCATGATTATACCTCATACTGAACGCAGATTGATACATTTTGTTCCTAGTACTGTAGGAAAAAATTTATCAATCGGCATCTTAAAGTATAAATCCTGGCAATTGACAATATAAAGATAAACGCTACAGAGAAGAACGTTTCATATAATTTTTTGGCAAAATTAGTTTCTTAGAGAATGAATGAACACGGCATTTTCTATGAATGTCTTAATTTCAAAAAACAAATACATAATATACACGTCCAGACATTTAAATGAACGTGACAGTGACCAATGAACTGACGCTAATATCAGCCCATGAATAAGTTTGTCCATTCAAGGAGGGCAACGAAGGTTTGTTTGCTTTCTGAAGACAATCGTTCATATACAGAATGAAGACACCTCGGTGCATAAAACTGCATTTCAAGCACATCTTTGCCCTCAGTTGCTATCCAACCATCATACGATACGGGAAAATGCAAGTCGCTGGCAATTTAAATCTAATTTAATTTATACAATGATCCTTATCAAATGAACTCTGTAATCATATAATATGAAATTGAAATTGTTTTTGGTAGAACCGTCATACCTAGTAATTATAAATCCGAAAGGGCGAGTTGGTATTGAGTTACTAAAACACCCATATTGAAAAATGCAATCCCGTAAGTTACAAGCTCGTAACACTTATTCTGGCAGGTATAAAAATAGCAATACTGATTTAACGTGTATTTTATTTTAGTTTTTGTAAACGGGTTCATCTTCATTACACTTCTTCTTTTAATTACTAGTAGCTTCTGCCGGGCGGGCTATCATAATTTCGCCAATTTCACATGGATAGAGAGGAAAAAGAACGACGTATTTATTGCTACTATGGGATTACATATTGATTACATATGGGTAGCTGTTAATGTGACAAAAAATATTCATGTGTGTGACAAATTAAATTGGTTCCAAATAAAATATAGCTGTTCTATAATCCTTTCAAGACCAACTTTATAAAAGTACAACATAGTAATATCTTATCACCAAAAATAACGTCCATTACAAAGACTTACCACAAGCGGAGCTGCCACAATCTTGTTGCAGTCGTGTATATGACCATTAGAACTTTAGACTATGACTTTAATAATACTCAGTGACCCCATTTAGCCTGATAACTGACAGACATTAGGTAAGCACGTGTATTTTTCTTGTACTATTTTAATATTGTTATCAAATAATAAAAAGCTTTTATAAAACTTAAACCTTTTAATTATAGTAGGTTAGATAGTCGATAGTATAATATCAAACTTACCAAAAAAAACCGATCAATTAAAAACAATCGCAGCACAATGAGCAAAGCAATTATGGGTCTGTGTAAATTATTACATGTTACGAATAAGGAATTTTGATAAATAATTCTCGGAAATTCCATTAAAATAAAACCCGGATTAAACGCTGACCAGAGTCTAAGCTTGCCACGAACATCGTATTCCTACACTTAAGGTGAATGCCAATATTACAACCACTTTTATCGAAGGACGCCGTGATCGCCGACTAAGTGCAAAGCATGCACCACCTAACTTTCCACACACCTTGTGTACGCGAGCCTCCTAGCTTCAATCTATTTATACCCTTGGCTTCCAACCTTGGCTTCAATCTATTTATATTATTTATCTCAAAGCCCAAAAAGGTAGTACTGTTTTTATTTCACTCGTTTTCATATATATATAAGGCGCTGTGGAGCAACAGTGCACGAAGGCGAGGCAAAGAGTTTTTTTCGTCACACGATCGTCTCTTATGATTAATGAAGACTTTAATCGCAAATTCAAACTAATATGGAAGAATTATTAAATATTAAACTACAATTGATATTATAGCATGTCTCAAAAAAAAATCTCAGATCTCAAAATAAAATTTCACTGTGTGAATTGTGTTATTAGAAGTTTTGCATTAAATTTTATTATTTGTATATTCTGATATTCATTTAGATGTCCACTAAGAACCGTATGAGTTCTAATTTAATTATAAGTCTAGACGATCAGTAATAGTAGATGGCCATTTTTTTCCTTTATAAATCGGCTGTGAATATAATCTGAAATTTGTCTGATCGCTATTTTGAAGGTAATCGAAAAAAAATATATCCGGAACATTCATATGTATCTATCTAATTAGGACATCCTCATCCATTGCCCTCACCGTGATTTAACATCAACCAATATATTTATTTCGTTAAGTTACTGCATTTTATTGATTTGTTAGTGTTTTTACTACAATAAGACTTAGCAGATTAACCTATAGTGATGTGTTTGGGGTAAATAAATCCGAAAATGCGGCACTGAAACCGACAAGCGCACGATGGCCGTAGGTGCTAGTTTCGCTTGGCAATGGCCGTTTTTGCCTTCAATTCTTTTTCATTCAGGTATCTACATGTTATTGATATTACTTTACATACTGTGTTATCATTATAGGTACAGTAGTAGTAAAATATATCGTAAGTTCTGTTTTGTGCATTGTTTTTGCATAATTTTACTTTTGATAAGCTTTTGTGATAAGTAATTCTTTATAAATATGTCTCCTTCCAATTGTTGCCTAGATGAAATCGCATTCAGCGATAAAACCCTCAACTGTTACATTATTTTGGATTTTATTTCTGTTTAAACTATTTTTAAGGTGTTTAAATAAGGTGTATATCTATATATCTAATCAAAGACTTGTAAATAACACATATTTGTTCAGAACTCCATTAGATCTAGACAAAATAATAACAATCAAAACTCTTAATCGTGCTGCGAGATCTCCTCTTAACTAATTAAATATAATTTGAATATATTTCAATTATTAACTATGGATCTCCGCAAGGTAAGTATCTCTAGACTAAACAATGACATTCTGTATGCTAGAAAAGTGAAAAGCATGTTTTTCTACAATTTTCTCATGTGTGAGCCCCGGAAAAAATATTTATATAACATGTTCTTAGGTCAACGTTCAGCACAAAATATCTGAACTTTGTAAGTCTTTCCATTTACGAGCTAGACACACAGATTAGCTAATATTTACTGCCTAGAGGCTCATGACTAACAGACAAGTCGTATTAAGAGGGCTCCATTTTGCCATTTGGGTAAGAACCCTTAAAACTATTGCGTCACTTTAATTTCTCGCCCTCTTTTTAAAAAATCTATTCTGCATTCTAAGAAACTAAAGTTTCGCATTCTGACGGCATTCAGTAAATGCTTGTAAGTAGAAGTACTAACTCCTGTACAGTAGCGGAATGAGGTGTCAAGTTTTGAATCAGAAAGGACGATATCGTACGATGCGTCGCTCGTTTCACAGGAATGGGCTCACTCGTGACCGCTTTACCAAATGCCACCCTTTACTTCATAAGTACATCTAGCACAAACATTGACATCAACAAACTTTCCACTGCTCGGTTTGAATGCAATGCGCTATGGTTTTTATCTGTGCAGCGAGTGGTGGATTGTAAACCCACAAAGTTTTAGTGAGTTTTCAGTTCATTGTAAGGAGGAATTTTCACTTAAACTGAATGTCATGTCGTCTGACAACATTGTTACGTCAACTTGACGCTGTACAACTGTATTTCACAAGAACAACCTAATAAATAAAACCTGTACCGGCTTCTGTTTGAATGATGTTACTGAAGTTTGGTTTTATCTGAGTTTCGTCTTGAAGCTCGGAGTTGGGAAAAGTAATGAAAGTAATGTAAGTTACCATTATTATGTTTGTAGCGATCGTACCAGAAGAATCTTATCCTGTCTCTCCACCCTTGGAAGGGGTTGTAATTTTTGAAACGTTATTTGATGAAATTTTCACAGAACAGTGGTGCAGCACACTGATCCACCGACACCTTATTGACATCTTTAGCTTATGATTTAAGCTTTAACCATTAGTAAATAATATAATGCATTAAACAGCGACTTAAGAAAAACTGCTATCACTTTTTCATACACAGCTGTTCTATATGACTAGATGACTTTGGGTCGTTTTGTGATCGAATTTATACTAACGGGTGGTAGCCAAACGGGCATTCGCAAAATGCCTAGCAAGTTAAGTATTTGTTAGAATTAAAAAAAAACAAGGTTGGCTGGCAGTGCAGCATAGACTACTTACGTGTACGGATGCTCTGCTATTTTTATGGACAGCTGTCATAAACCCACACTAGGTTAAGCATGTTAACCATCATCGACCACATAATCACTACCGTTAGGTGATATTGTGCCAATGTATAATAATGTGTCATTATAGAATAAGTATTAACTTTAATGTTTAAAGGCGATTTTCTACAATAGAAAACTAACAAAGCGCTAACTTATTTAACTCAAGTAGATTAAATGCAAGATGCGATGATGTGCACTGAGCAAGTAATATTTTAATGATGTGCGAGAACTAAGAAATTGTGGGGAAAGACACATTACAGCAGACGTTAAGGATGAACTCAATTCTTAATATCAAAATAGTCTATTAAGTATATTAAGTATACGTCATTCGTATATTAGTTATTAAGCCTATTAAGCTGTAACTCACTCATTATATTAGATAAATTGGCGGAGCATGTCTAAGCTATAGAAACGTCATGAGATTGAATTCGGCTCGTAGTACAATTTTTTCTTTGGTTTAATTTTGTAAGCACATTCGTTGAGCCAGCGTGATGTGAAAATACAACGTTAGAAGTATCGGGTTGCGTCATCGTAAATAAGTTTAAACCTAATTGAACTAATTGAAAAATTAGTCTTGTTTGTAGTTCAATTCAGTTTGGCTACAGATATTTCTCCGTCCTCTGCGGTCAGTTAAACGATAGGAATGAAAGAATAAATCTGAGCTGTGATTCACTTACTGTGATAGATCAATTGACGGCGCATGTCCTAGATATAAGGATGGTTTTTAATGTCACGTGTTCAAATCCTATAAAAAATCCTTTCTTTGTAATTTTGTGTGGTTCTTTTTTGGTTCCTATGTGTATTTTGACATACACATACGCATGCCTTGTTTTTTCTACTACCCGCAATGAGCCGCGATAGTAGCTTAGCTTCGCCGCGGCAAACCAGTCTTATTGAGAGTCGCCTTGGACCGCGCCGGGCGCCATACACTACGACAGATTCGCAATGTAAAAGTAAGTACAAATATATTCTCACCGCATCGTGTTCTCTATAATACGTTAAGAAGTACATCATTATATTTTCCTTTAATTGTGGAATATCAGAATAGACTACTGTTTTTACTAGGTACGTGAGATTTTGTGACGTGCATGAAAAGTGACCGCACCGCACCGACCTCTGCAAGGGTGACACTCTGACTACGGGAGTTGTTGGAGAAAGCTATGGTATGTACACATAAATTTTAGTAGCCTCAATTTTTTGTAACCTCCTTTGTTTTTGGGAAACTCTTTTTAAAGGATCCCTCAAGGCGTCAATTAACTACTATAAACGACTATCTGACCAGCACCTAACCCGCACGGTGGGACTTTCTTTCTTTTGAGGGAAATTCTTTGCACTAAGAAAACCCAGCAGTATGATTAAAAAGCCTTCTTTAGCGCCTTTTGAGGAGCTGCTTTATTACATCGCGGTCCCTAAGACGCCTATCAAGTGTGAGCAAACCTCCCTTAATGGGTGGGGCTGTGTTCAGCAGCAGACAATCCGGCTGATACAATATAGTACAGTAAAAACCCTACGTAAAATTTTTCCTTTCTCTCTAAAAAGAGCTAATGGTTTAACGTACTAGATTGGTATATATTATAATATGAACACAGCAAGTAGCTTTGTACAAACTTGTAAAAGTATGTAGAAATAATATTTTATTTAATGTTTCTAAATATGATTACAAGCACTATTGCGTAATAGGCAATAATCAAACTTACCTATCAAGTTTTGAAGCACAAAGTTTTACATCTCGAGCAGTACCAGAATTTTGAAGTACCAAAGCAGTTAACCTTACTCCTAAAACGGGGAACGCGGGTTCTATTCCCGCAAGATAAGAAAAATTTTATGTTCTTAAAATTTGTACATATAATATTTTATAACTTGAAACGAATTAAAGCCAAACTTGTTCAGTATGTAAGTACTTCTATACATTTTTGTTATAAAAAAATATATTAAACCGACCCTACGTGATTATACGAGTAATAAAAACATATAGATGATATTGATGTCATCAAATGCGAAGGATTTTATTGGTTGGATTTCAGCAAAGCATTGCAAAACAAAACATCTTAGAGAGAAAAACATGTCCACTTAAACTAAAAAGAATTACAGAAACTTGTTACAAAATTGCAAGCTTTGGATAAACCTAAATACAATTTGAACCGAGTCATTGATCATCGTAAGTAAATATCCAAATGTTAATTAGAATTGTTGCTAAGAATGACACAAGTTGGTATATTTATGACTACAGTTACGATTAGTTGTTGTTTTGCTTGTTCACGCAAAACTTAGCGTTTCTCGTCGCTTTGACTCTGAATCTAAATTCTTGGGATCCTCAATTAATATCACACACGGAATCACAAGCTGAAGAACAATTGGTAAGTACCACTAGAGAATAAAACTGTGGTAAGGCCAACAAGCCAAAAGGCCAGAGCATCTCCAATACCGCGGTTTAGCTTGATAGCTCTTCGTGCATGCTTGAAATCATATAAAATTGCGGAACCACTCTTGGATCAGCCGAGCTTGCAAGGCACCAGATGTTGTACATATCAGTACTGAGTGCAAGCGTACCACATGGCTAAAAACTGTATGTTGTCTTTTTTTTAAGAGACTCCAAAAAGAAACTCCAAAACACTCCAAATACACTTTCTTGGCTATCTTCATATAATTTAGATGTAGGTTCACAAATAAGATCTGCCAGTTTTTGACTCAGACGTTTTGGTGTGTTGTCGTTTTCCTTGTTCTAGTTATAACAAAGTAAATATTTGGGAACACTTTTTGATTCGCAGGCGATTGACAGATGACTGGTACGCTAAAGTGAGTCGAGTACTAACAGTTCTCTCTTAAACCCTTACTCGCTGGCTCTTCAACAGATATGCTTTATGATACGAGTATATTTTGTGTTAAGCAATATACAAATTCGTAATAAGTACTAAATTTAAATTGTGCAACTTTTTTTATTGAGGACTATAATTCACGCTAAGTTGTTACGGATACCTACATAAATTAAAAAAAAAATTTGGTCATTCATTATCCATGTGTCCCAAAAAATTAATAGTAGATTGCATCACGGAGCGCGTTTAATAAAGATGGCGTGATGGCCGGCCGTGACGATGACCATCGACCGTCCGCTGCAGTAAGCACAAACTAGGGATTTAATTAAACAACGCTGCCGCGGATACCACCAGGGTTAGTATGAGGGTACTCCTTACGTGGGCGAATAGAGATTTTACACATTTAGGTAGGGATTTATATCTGAATTCCCATTTCACCTCAAACGAAATTGCGACTTGGGTGTGACGAGGCTGGAACTGTGCTTGCGGTAGTAATTGCATCCCCTTTCACATGGGACTTATACAATCGGAGGGGATGTAGGTGTATAAACAATTTTATCTGCTCCATTAAGTTTATAAAATGATCTGGTGAATTAAAAATAAATTAATACTATATTAATTTTTCTCCATTTATCTACATTTACGTCAAATTGGTACTGAATGGAATTGACACTTTAAATAAACATTGTTTTTTTAACTAGTACCACCGTATCGGAATCCGGACGCAGTTTCAGCGCAATTATTATTTCCAAATACAAATCTAGGCACTGGCCTAGATTGGTATTTGGAAATGACGACATTTATGTATGTGTTTGTATATACAATTTTAAGTACAGAAAGCTGTATCTGACCCCTCAGCGCATTTGCCTGCTAGGGCCCGCCTCGTGATTTTCACTTTCTCATATTTCCTTCAAATAGGTTCCAGTCTTATTCAAAACCTTTCTACTCGGGGCTTATTCAATCTACTGGAGACATCTTGATCTTACTTTCGAGAACCCTCATCCCGTAGACATGCGATGGGCATACGCCAGTCGCCTGCGACTTACTCTGCAAGTAGAGAATCTGTCGCCAAACACCTAAGGGTTCGCTCCAACAGTGGTCTTTGAGAGCCAATAGTTCTAGGTTATCCTGAAAAATATCTTTGACATCTCTTATTTATATGAAATTTAGTGGTGAAAAGCAAGCTTATCAGCTATAAATAAAATTTAAAAAAACAGTTTCTCAATTACATATAAATCAAACATAGGTTTATTTCATATTATCAAGAACGAAATAGGAGTCTGAAACTGAAGACGACGATAATTACTAGAAAATCTGTCACCAAGCACCTACTGGTGTGTTCCGGTAGCTGTTCTTATGAGCCATTAATACGGGGTTAGCTAGAACAACATTTTCGTTCACATCGTCGCTTACCATCAGGTAGATAGTAGTCAAAGGATAACCTATCATACATAAAAGAAAAATCCACTGATTTGTTCTACATCATCTCTATTTCCTAATAAATACAATCAGGAGTCTCATATGCAGAGTAAATTATCATTTTCCGGGCAGGTATATTCAATATAACATTGGCTTTCTCCACCAGATGAGACAAGGGACAAACCTTTACCTTTCTGGTATAAAAATCATTACGAATATAATTACAATGTGAGACAACACAATGATAAATCTCAGGTTTATTTCAGTTTTGGCGTTTCATGGAGGACTACTTCGTAAATAACGGTTAATGAATCCAGATTTTGGTAATTAAAAGTGACTTGATCCAGAGTTATAGTGAGCTCATAATTTTCGTACCATTTATGGACTAAAAATAAAACGTAATTATGAATGAGTAGGGTATTTCCTGCACCCTGTACCCCTCGAAACGACTATCGTTTTTCAATAGTCTTCAGTTCATTTCAGTTTCGAAGAGAAAAGTGCTTGCCGACTTATTAAAACTTTGGTATGTGATGTCAATCGTAAGTTTAAGGTTTTTTGTACGATATTTTTTTTTCTTCATTTATTTATACTTCAGGTTTAATACAAATATTTAAGGGTTTTCATCTAAAACTCCTTTTCATTATTTATATTCCATTTCAGTATTCCATTATTCTGGCTGGCAGAATTCTGATCGTTAACCGAATACGGATGATGGCTAGCGGAATATTGAATTAATAAGTACGAAATTTATTTCTTTTATTATAAAAGGGTTTTAAAATATACTTTCAAATCTATAATTTCTAAGTTAAACTACTTTCCAGATAGAAACTTAGATTACATAGCAGTTGTTGATGTTTTTCAGCATTGACTTATAAAAGAGTCTATAATCTATATCAATATAATCTATATCTTTGTCTAAAAGAGTTTTTTCGGGCGCCACTTGTACCAACATGCAACAGCACCTCCTGAGGAACTGCTATCTTATACTGCGATCCCCAGAACGCCTGCCAAGCGTGGAAATTACGGCATAATCTCACCCCATACAAGGGGAGGCTGTGTCCCGCACAGTGAACAATCCGGTTCATACAGTCATAGAGAAAAGTACTAGTACTTTTCTCTATGATACAGTACAGTAGTGTGTAATCTCTAAGTAGAAGTTGGTAGGATTCATCTGTATATTTATCAATGTTTTAAATGTTTTCAAATATTTCCGTTATTTGGTCAATCAGCTGGACTTATTTGTTCACAATAAAACAAACTACAGGCGTACTTTATGTGTGACAAAAGCACCCTTCGCTTTTGAAAATATTAAACAAAGTTAAAGTTAATATTTAATGTTTTTAAATGAGGAAGTGTTGGTAATAAGCCTAATGGATTACATAATAAAAAACTTTCTACACAATAAATACCATTACGTCAATTAGGACATACTGTTTTACTATTGTAATCGGAAATAATGATGACTGTCAAATATTCTGCCTTTTAATGTGTCCTTATCTACGACTAGCTTTCCGGGCGCGGCTCCGCCCGCGCGTATGTCGGTTATCGCGCGAAAACATTAACCTCTTTTTGCGCAGTCGGATAAAAACTATCCTATGTTTTTTCCCGGGTCTCAAACTATCTCCATACCAAATTTCATTCAAATCGGTCCAGTAGTTTTGGCGTGAAAGCGTAACAGACAGACAGACAGACAGACAGACAGACAGAGTTACTTTCGCATTTATAATATTAGTACTGATGTTACAAGGGAGTTATATGGCCCAATTTGTAGTAAATGATTATGGCCCTCTAGACGGGATTACTGAGGACTTGTCTGGAAAGATACAGCCTTTAATATTTTTTATATATTTAATATTTTTAGGTAATAAAGCAGCATTTTAATTTTATTCACAATCTTACGAACCTTATCTCATGAGGTGGGACGGAAACATACGTCATTCGAAGGCACATTTTGCAAAGGTCTTTTATTTAATAGTAATAGTACGTCTGCCAGACTCCAAGCCTCCTTGACGGATAAGTTTTTCAACAGAGTTGGTTGACATTCCAATGTAGTCGAAATAATTAGTTTCTCATTTCACGCGAAACTCAACTATTTGTAGCCGATTTTTGTAAAAATTCTTTTTTATGTTGATGTGACGGAACAAGCTCCAAGCCCACCTAATGTTAAGCGGGCTAACCTCTGCCTTTAACAGATGCATTTCGTCACAAGTCACGAATCGCACTGCACCCGCCACTTTAATACACAGTTGTAAGTCTCATGTTGCCTGTAATTTCACTGGCTCTCAAGGACTGATGCCGGAACACACCGTTAGATGCTTGCGACAGATTATCTACTTGAGGGTGATCGCTAGCCAGGCGGGCATTCGCAAAATGCCCTTCCACTATGCGGTGAAGCTCAAGCCCGCGGCGGGATTCTAACCATGCGCGGCAGTCCATAGCCAATGCCACTGAGCCATCACTGATTCCAAACTACAACTATTTGACATTAATAAGCGAAAAACTGTTTTTTATATAATTATACGAGTATATAAATTGGTATATAACAATGTAAAAATTGATCTTAATAAATTTATAACAATAATAATAAGTATGTCGATAATTTGATAAGGTAATTATCATAATTTAATATAAGTGGATTATACAGAAAAGCTACAAATAATAATATGATTTATTCATAGCAGGAAGGGGATAAAGCAGTGTTTCACGTCACTGATGGATTATTGAATGCCGTTTGTATGTGGAGAGGAACAAAGACTTCGAGGTCTTATTTTCAGACATATTTTTTTTATTTTGCTTCATTTATCAAAGATTTGTTGCTGATCGTTTCGTACCAAGGCTTTCTATGAAATTTAATTTATAAATATTGGAAGAAACTTACCCAACACAACATGGCTATTGTCCATTTTTGGTTTGTTGGAGCACTGGACCGCGAAATCATGCTCTGAAATCACAATCAAACGTCAACCTTACACTTACTCATTCAGGGTTTATATTTAAACGGTAGAAAAAAAGATAGTTTGGAGAATGAATAGCTCGTTTATAAATTGAAGTACAAACCAGAGACTGTAAAATCGGCCTTGTGTAACAAAGTAGATCTTTAGAGGTTTTCAGACGGCGGCATCTCCTTAAATATGGTGCTTAAGGCGGCATATGGCGCGAAGCTTGAAAGACTTTGACCTTCTGGATTGACTGTCACTTTGTGTTGTTATCTTGATTGATATTGCTGTAAGATGTTTTAGATTAAAAAGTTCATCGATTTTAGGACAACTTTGCTTATTATGCGGATCTCAATCATTTTACATGTTTGATTTATAATGATCTAGTGACACTATTTTATATTACTAGAGAAATTGTATCATATATATATATATATATATATATGTGGGGTTGGTGCCTCATATATATAACAAATAAAATAAATAATATATATAATCCAAAACGTGATGAAACATTTCTACATTACTCATGCCGGCCCCGATACCCTACGATTCCTAAAACAATGGCAACATTGACATTACCTGTTACAGTGGGGCAACAGTTAAAGTGGCGCTAGCATAGATTGAAACATTTACTATAGGAGTTTTGTCAATATGACAATTTATGTTGTCAATAAACTTCTTTTCTTTGTTTCTTTCTTTCAAAATGTACAACACCGAAACCAAAGTCAATCGCTCCTTGACTATTACGGGATGATATTTTGAAATATGTAGGAAATACATGAAACTACGTCCCAACCCTTGTTCAAGATCCAGTTTTCCCTAATTACGTAGCTGGCAAATGTAGTAAACAGAAAATCGGCTTAAATAAATTTGGTAATTTAGAAAAAAATGTTGCTAAATACCTAAACCTTCCTATCCCGGTTTTATATACTGAACACTGTTTCGAAAGAACATCGGCCACATTACTAGTGGATGGTGGTGAAGATATTACAGCGTTCAAAAGACACGGTGGAAGGAAGTCTACGGCAGTGGCAGAATCATGAATAGATGAGTCCGTAAATAGTGATACTCAAACACAATCATTAATACTGTAGAAAACAAGGCAAAAGAAGTAAACATAAATATTCCAGCCTCAACTCTGAGTAACAAATGCTCCTCGGCCAGCTCCATAATTAATATTCAATTTCACTATTCCAACTTTCATAATTTGACCAATTATTATAGTAAATAAATCATCCACTTTTGTTTTATTTCAACTGTATGAGTGAAAATAAAATAGTGTTTGCAAAGGCATTCAATTAGGTATTAAAAAACCTCGCGTAATACTATCTATATCGCATTCGGTTTCGCCTCACGCGATGAACCTAAATTCGTGTTTTAATAACCCCTATTATATGACCGTTGCTTACACTACTATTAATGATTAATTGTATTATTGTTTTTTATTTTTTCTATGATAGTTTGTTTAAACTCCTTCAAGCTGAATCGAGTGGACCTATTTGGATGAAACATGTTATTTAGAACCTACTTACTCATCAAAATTAGCCAATATTTCTGATATAGGTTTCAGGCATCTCCAAATTCTTTGATCTAGCATTATAAAATCTTAGTGAAAATAATGTAAATTTCTTACATTGAAATCATACTTAATGTTACAATTACTATTACCTAAGATTGTTTAACATTAAAACAATAGACATACTATGTAACAAATCATCTGGTAACCAAAAGAAAATATATATCTACGATTTTCGCCTAAACATTATTACAGCTCCACAACACCCACTTCTATATTGTTTTATACGTATATAAGGTTGTAGGTTTTAAAGTGAAAAGAAAATAAATGCGTCTTCGAATATACGCATGATCTGATTTTAAATAAGATACACTCGAGAGCAATGAATCCGGGTCACTTAAAGAATGTTAAAATTCTCGGAAACTAAAAATGATAGGTTAATGCAATAAATTGTATTTAATAGACAATGTAATACTCGATACACTCTGTGTCTTCCGTCGTGCTTGTAGAGCATAAATTTTGATTCGTCGGAGAACATAACTTTTGACCAATCTTCAATACTCCAATTTACGTGGCTCTGGGCATATCTTAGTCTCGAAATACGATGCCCACGCTCCAGTTTAGGGCCGTTTGCAGGTCTAAGGGGTTTTAAGTTAGATTCAGCAAGCCGACGTCTTACTGTCCATGCACTTGGGTTACTTCCTCCGAGGCGTCGAAACTGATTGGTGAGTTCAGTTCCTGTGAGAAAGCGATTTCGAAGCATGGTGTTCACCAAGTATCGGTCTTCTCGTGCTGTGGTACACCTGGTTCTGCCCGTTCCTGGTCTGCGTAGGTTAGAACCAGTTTCTTCGTAACGTCGGAGAACTCTTTGTACTGTTGACAGCGACACACCGACAGTCCTGGCTGTATCGCGCTGACTCCGGCCGGTTTCCAGCATTGTAAGTATTCTGGTGCATTCTTCAGGCGTAAGCGACATAATTTCAGCTTGAATAATGAATATAGAGCACTATCAACATGGTTTATGTACCCACATAAATGACAGATTACAAACAAAAGCAAAACCAAATGCTGTAATTTCGTAGTTCCATCTTCGAAAGTGGCCCTTTTTCAAATTTGATTTTTTTATGATATAACTTTACAATAACTAAGAAGTTTTAATACCTTCATTTAAGGAGTATTACATTGTCTATTAAATACAATTTATTGCATTAACCTAGCATTTTTAGTTTCCGAGATTTTTAGGATTCTTTAAGTGACCCGGATTCATTGCTCTCGAGTGTAGTTTAAGGCTTGGAAAATGTACTGTAAAATCGATACCATTTTGATACTAAAGACATATAGGTACCTATTTATATGACATATCTCGTTGTAGATTTGCAAAAAACCTTGTTAAAATAGGTGAAATGTTCATGATATCCCACATTTTTCCATAGTCAACAGACAGATGTACGAGTATGTAGTTTGTATACCATTAGACGCATATGTTGACTATTGTTTCAATTTCCCAGTTTCCAAATCCCTCAAAATTATTATTCATGTTCCTCCTTTCACGTCCCTACTTCCATCCACGTCCTCTGAACAATGATCATAGACAGCAAGGATGTGAACACAAGAGATTAGTTTTCAAACTTTAAGTTTGTACTGACGCGAAACAGTCTTGTGTATTATATAGATACATAATATCGTATTTATATTTTTTTCACAACAATGGAATCAATAATGTATTAAGGTTAATAATATTAAAATTTCAAAAGTATGTGGGCGTGTTTGCTGTCTTCCAAAAAGGCCAGAAAGGATTTTTCTTCTACTAGCTATAATTGTTCATCTAAAACAGTAGTACAAAACTGTCGTTTATTGCTGCTTTGAAAAATCTACATATATAATATGAAAATCTATTTCCGTTCTATGCTGTTTATAGTGCTGAAGTAATATATTAGTACTAATATTATAAATGCGAAAGTAACTCTGTCTGTCTGTCTGTTACGCTTTCACGCCAAAACTACCGGACCGATTTGAATGAAATTTGCTATGGAAATAGTTTGAGACCCGGGAAAAAACATAGGATAGTTTTTATCCAACAGCGCAAAAAGAGATGTTTTTGCGCGATAACCGACATACGTGCGGGCGGAGCCGCGCCCGGAAAGCTAGCTAATCTGACAAACCAATCTGACATGGCTTTTTTACAAAGTTTACAGTTTAGGTTTTTAGGTCATTATATTGGTGTTATTGGAGTACAATTGGTATATTGTTTACGAACTATTCTCGCTATAGCTAAAAGAATTATACATTTTACTACAAGTACTGAAAGAAGGTTATTGAAAACGCTAGGACAACACTTTGCAAAAACAAAACAAAATTTGACAAATGATTGCCGAAGGCAAGTCCAAAGTATAGTCCCGAGTTTAGTCCTTTACGTATGTTTGTGAGAAATTTGAGAGTGAAATATAAGGCAAAGAAATCAGTAACTTAAAAAATGGAGGAGGCTCTCACTCCGACTGTTTTTTTATGTTTGTTACCACAGAACTTTCGACTGGGGTAACCGTATCTATGATTATTTTTTTATTTGAAAGCTGGTGCTTTCTGTGTAGTCTTAATAAAATTTCATTAAAATCAGTCAAGCCGTTTTTCAGTTACACTCTTATAACTGAAAAGTGTTTTCCTATTTTGATGAAATAGCTATTGAGAATGAAAGACAATCGATCCTACTCAAGGGTCACTAGACAGAGTGAAAAAACTTTTACTACCTAAAATTGGAACCGACTTTAGCTTTCAACAGTGTGAAATATCTTGTCGAAGTCGGGATCAATATTATGATAATAGGTACTTTTGAACTAGCTTGGTACCTCTCGAAGTAGTAGGTGGTACGATTCAGATGTGTATTTAACAGTATTGTAAATGTTTTCAAATATTTACGTTATTTGTAAGTCAATCGGTTCGACTTTTTTGTTTCCAATAAAACAAACTACATGCGTACTTTATGTGTGACAAAAGCACCCTTCGCTTTTGAAAATATTTAACAAAGTTTAAGTTAATATTTAATATTTTTAACCGACTTCCAAAAGACTTTCTTTTTTTTATGTTTGTTACCTCAAATCTCTTGACTGGGTGAACCGATTTTGAAAATTCTATTTTTGTTTGAAAGCTGATGCTTGTCGTTTGGTCCCATTTTAAATTTTATGAAAATCGGTCAAGCCATTTTTGAGTTACACTAAAAAGATAGAAAAAAAATTTTTAACAAAAAATGGAACCGACTTCTACACCCAAAAGTGTGAAATAACTTGTCGAAGTCGGTACCATGCGCACAATATTGTGATAATAGGTACTTTTGTACCATCATGGTACCGACTTCAACAAGTTATTTCACACTTTTGGGTGTAGAAGTCGGTTCCATTTTTTGTTAAATTTTTTTTTAAAAGTGTTGCTTATAAGCCTAATGGATTACATAATAAAAAACTTTCTACACAATAAATACCATTACGTCAATTACTATCGTAATCGGAAATAATGATGACTGCAGTATATTCTGCCTTTTAATGTGTCCTTATCTACAATGCTACAAGGGAGTTATATGGCCCAATTTGTAGTAAATGATTATGGCCCTCTAGACGGGATTACTGAGGACTTTTCTGGAAAGATACAGCCTTTAATATCCCTACATTACTTCGCAAATGCAACGATCTAAGTAATAAAGCAGCATTTAAATTTTATTCACAATCTTACTAACCTTATCTCATGAGGTGGGACGGAAACATATGTCATTCGCAGGCACATATTTCAAAGGTCTTTTATTTATTAGTAGTATGTCTGCCAGACGCCAAGTCTCCTTGACGGAACTTCTTCAACATAGTTGGTTGACGTTCAAATGTAGTCAAAATAATGAGTTTCTCATTTCACACGAAACTCACCTATTTGAAGCCGAGTTTTGTAGACTATTTGTCACTAAGCGAAAAAGAGTTTTTTAATATAATCATATATAAATTGGTATATAAGACTGAAAAAAAAATCATCTTATATACATATAACAATAATAATAAGTATGTCGATAATTTTAAAGGGAATTATCATAATTTAATATAAGAGGATTATACAGAAAAGCTACAAATAATGATTTATTCATAGCAGCAAGGGGATAAAGCAGTGTTTCAGGTCACTGATGGATTCTTCAATCCCGTTAGTATGTGGAAATGAACAAAGACTTACAGACCATCTAGTCACATTAAAAAAATCACGAGGTCTTATTTTCAGTCACAAACTTTTAATTTTGATTCATTGATCAAAGATTTGCTGCTGATCGTTTTGTACCAAGGGTTTCTATGAAATATAATGACATCGAGAGAAAACGCACACATTTATGAATATTGGAAGAAACTTACCTAACACAACATGGCTATTGTCCGTTTTTGGTTTGTTAGAGCACTGGACCGCGAAATCAAGTACTCTGAAATCACAATCTAACTTTAACCTTAGGCTTACTCATTCAGGGTATATATTTAAACGGTAGAACAAAAGATAGTTTGGAGAATAAATAGCTCGTTTATAAATCGAAGTACAAACCAGAGACTGTAAAATCAGCCTTGTGTAACAAAGTAGATCTGTAGGGGTTTTCAGATGGCATCTCCTTAAATTTGGTGCTCAAGGCGGCATAATTTGACCATCTGATGTGACCGCTTGTCGACAAGCCGAAGTCGTTACAGCTTCGAGAGCTGTCGTAGACCATTGACCTATATATACTAGACGCGACATCTCAAACTAGGATAGTCGACCAGTGCAAGTATGCTGGCCGGCATATTCTCCCCAGTTGGCACTCGTAGAGATTACACGTGCTTTACGGTCGAAAATTGTGTATTCAAAATGCACAATTGATAGTACACAATATTCGAACGTAAAGCGCGCGTAATTTTTACGAGTGCCCAGCTACGTGTAGGGAGAGTATGCCGGCCAGCATATTTGCACCGGTCGACTATTCTTGTTTAAGATGTCGCGACTGGTATATATAGGTCAATGTCGTAGACACATAAATTTAATGACATTACATAAAGTACACCTAACAATAATATATAACAAAACAACAAGGCGTGTCGACGTGTCGTCATATTAATTAGGTAATGGACATAAACTGCCAACCAAA
Source organism: Plagodis dolabraria (assembly GCA_963854805.1). NCBI lineage: Eukaryota > Metazoa > Arthropoda > Insecta > Lepidoptera > Geometridae > Plagodis > Plagodis dolabraria. The sequence goes on along the minus strand of OY978448.1, from coordinate 28,361,184 downwards.
TTACAGACGTAACTCATCCTGACAAGCTCAATTATCATCGCAGGTTGAGTAATTCTACATGTTTGATACACAAGGCATTATTTGGTTAGTTTTTATACGAAACAAATCTTATGAAAAAGATTGAACTTTTATAAAAATGAAGACCAAAATCATCAGCGTCCGTGTTTTCCATCAAAACATTTCAGGTGGCGAGTGTGAACGTGGGTTAGAATATTCTGTTTGTTGGCTTTGGTTGTGGCTCGTCACAAACTACTGTATAAGGAGGTGCCTTCAACGGCTCTGCCTAGTTCCGGCACGAAGTCCAATGAAGCTAATTTGAGATTGATTGATGGGTTACATGTAGTGTATACATACGGCCAAAAACTTTCTGTCAAGTTAGTCTGTGATTCCTGTTGTTTGTAATATGAGGATGAGAGTATTACCGTCGACCGGATCGTCATTTAATCAGGTAAAACAATGTTCACAATCCTAAAGGTACAATGTGTTAATGTTTTTTTATACATTAAGTCTATTTTTCTTTGTAATTTAGTTTGTATGTAATTAATAGCGCCTGTAAGTGGCGTGTACTGATACATAACTTACAGAGGCCAAAACTATCATTATGCTGTTTGATATTTTATCAAAACGGCATACAAAAAACTTGCTGATTAAAGTAATATCAGTAAAAAAGCCTAAAGTAGTTACTGTGCCTGCCTATTGCATGAAATAAGTAAATACAAATTAGAAGGCGTCAAATGGCAATTACTGCTGTTGTTTGCACATATTATATTTACCATTGCAATATTTTAAAGTGTAACAAAGACAATATCTCTAATCACATCTCGATGTAAGATATTATATCCGTGCATGACAATATCATGTGTATCTAGACACGTGCGAAGTTTATGAGACTGTAAGGTTTATAAGCCAATGGATTCGGTGAGATACCGTAATGGTAAGCTGAAACTAGGTTTATTCCTGTTGTTACGTATTAACGCTTCAGTGGAACTGAACGGAGATTGAGGTTGATGTAATTATTGAATAGTATAATTATTAATAGAAAATAAAACTTTAAACTATAATGCGGCCGTACTGTGTGGATATTGTGAGAATAAACACTTATTTTTTCATGTTTTTATTAATAAGAAGTTTACGTCATTGTTATTATGAAATCTTAGTGATAATAATGTAAATTTCTTACATTGCAATCACAGCTCAAATCACACTAAATATTACTATTGCAGGTAATAACCTACTATTGTATAACATTAAAACAATAGAGATATACCATGAGAGCCAGTAAAATTACTAAATTACATGAGACTTAACAACTATGTCTCAAGGTGACGGGCGCAGTGCAATTCGTCACTTGAACGATGAACTGCATCTGTTATAGGCAGAGGTAACCGCTTAACATCAGGTGGGCCTCGAGCTTGTTCCGTCACAATAACATAAAAAAAACCTACTAACAAATCTGGTAACAAAAGAAAATATATATCTACGATTTTCGCCTAAATATTATTACAGCTCAACAACACCCACTTCTATATGGTTTTATATGTCTATAAGGTTGTAGGTTCTAAAGTAAAAAGAAAAGAAATGCGTGTTCGAATATTCGAATGAACTTATTTAAACTAAGACAGTTTTAGGCTTGGAAAATGTACTGTAGAATCGATATCATTATGACACTTAAGACAGATAGGTACCTATTTATATGACATATCTCGTTGTAGATTTGCAAAAAAATCTTGTTAAAATAGGTGAAATGTTCCTTGACATCCCTCATTTTTGCATAGTAAACAGACAGATGTACGAGTATGTAGTTTGTATACCATTAGACGCATATGTTGACTATTGTTTCAATTTCCCGGTTTCCAAATCCCTCAAAATTATTATTCATGTTCCTCCTTTCACGTCTCTACTTCCATCCACGTCCTCTGAACAATGATCATAGACAGCAGGGATGTGAACACAAGAGATTAGTTTTCGAACTTTAAGTTTGTACTGACGAGAAACAGTCTTGTGTATTTTTTTTATGCCTTTATTAAACAAAATACTATGAACTATATACAACACTACAGCTACTACAATAAAAGCATTTAGACACCTATAAGTCATAGCAGACTCATAGGCAGTCCAAATGCTCCAGCCCACTCCCAGTTGGCAGCGTGCCCAGCATGCTGGCAGCATTGCCCCGTTGAATTGCAATGCTTATTCGTTGAGCCAAATATGTGCCAGCATTTTGATCACGCGTCGCATCGACCAAGCGCTCAGATAGGTTTTGGAAAATACGATGAGCTCCCGGTCCCCACGGACCCAACGTCTCTACACCAAACGGCTCAAATATGTAACCCATACCGAGGTTAGCATATTTGCGCCGCTTGAGTTGCTCCGCCGAAGTAGCCGCAGCGCCAGCCCTCACGTTGGTTTCAGAAAGATGTGACGGCGCTAAAGTGTCCACGCACGTAGCGTCCCACACTAAGGGCCGTCCTAACTTCCACGGAACCAGAGTCATGTGTATTATATAGATACATAATATCGTATTTATATTTTTTATGTTTGTTTGTTGTAATAATGTGCCCGACTTCAATAAGTTATTCCACACTTTTGAGTGGTGTAGTCGGTCATTATAATGTAAAACAAAAAAAAAATACAATAGCTTGTGGAGTCTATTTTCATTTCTGAGCTTAAACTCATTTTAAGTCACTAACACTGAACAAATAATCACGAATTACGCTAAGATTAGAACTGCTTCATTATGTGCAAGATTGTTCCATTAAATCGCATTTCAGCATATAAATATCGCGATAAACTTACGCCGCGCCGTATATATTAATCTTTTTTCTAAGCGCTAAAGAAATAAAAAAAAATACGGCCTTGGTTCTTTAGGGAATGGATATTCGTTCTGAATTTTACCGCGCAATCTCCGGATTTTTCAACTCTCGTCTGCAGTTTATCCACCAGGCGTTTTGATCACCAAAATGACAGAATGAGGTATAAAATTGTTGCTTCAGTTTATTTATTCTAACTCATTAGCTTGGTATGATATGAGCATTTTAGCTAATTTTGTAGTTCACTCAATGAGTGAACTACAAAATTAGTGTCTATACCGTATTGCTACAACAAAAATGTTTTGTTAGAAAATCTTTGGAAATTTCATCCGGCGACTGAACCCAAGAATACAAAGCTACGCTTGCAAAAAGCAGTCGTTCAATAGAACTTCTTATATAAATGTAATTTCACAAGAAGGTAATGTTGTTTCTGTAGTTACACACCGAAAAGATTGAAACTAAAAGTGATTAGCTCACTTTTTACATCGTTGTCGTATATTCGTACTTCAATCAGACGCACTGCCTATCTATTAGGTATATCGACTAAACTCCGACATCAGGCAGTCTATTGGAAAACTAGTTTCAGGTTCCCCAAATGGGGCAATTTACTGCAGTCTTCGCCACTATTTGGCTATTTGCCGCCATTTTCGTGGTTTCGATGCAGCGCTCGGACCGAGATCCAAAGCCAATTAGGAAAGTCAAATTGATCTATGTCCATAGCCATTTGATTGTGATCAGATTAGGAATTTATAATCGATAGGAATGTGAGACGACAGTTTTAGTATTATAGGGTGCGTTCGGAACTCACTGCGTGAATGTAAAGGTTGTCCGAGTGCGACTGGTTCTTCAGTTAATCTCCACATACACTCTAGGCCGTTTAAAAACAAGAAAAGTTCACCTGACAGTAGAATGTTGGTTAGTTGTAATTTGATTGTATATACCTAGATAGCAAAATTAGGTATTTAAGAAAAAAAATGTTGAAATTAAGAACATGAACCTTTTCTGCTTAAACAAAATGTTTCTGAAGATTGATTTACGCCATTGCGGGCTTGAGCTTTACCGGCATGGTAGAAGGGCATTTTGCAAATGCCTGCCTAGCTAGCGACCACCCTCAAGTAGAAAATTTGTCCCCAAGCAATTAACGGTTTGTTCCGGCAGCAGTTCTTGAGAGCCAGTGAAATTACAGGCACATGAGATTTAACAACCATATCGCAAGATGACGCGTACAGTGCAATTCGTGACTTGTGACGAATTGCATCTGTTATAGGCAGAGGTTTGTCCGCTTAACATCAAGTGGACCTTGAGCTTGTTCGGTCACAAAAACATAAAAAAACATGATGTTTTACCTTCAGTAACTAGGACGTGATACACTGATGAGAAATCACTTGTTTCAGAACGGAGACTTCATATATTATTATTCCAATACTAGTTATATATTGCTTGCAGGGTAGACGTCAGGTGAAGAGCCAACCTTAAAATTGTTGTAACGAAAGACGGCCCGTATTATTATTGTGCATTACCACGCTGTATCTATGGACGGGATCATTCAATCTTGTTAAAAAGACGTAGTAAGTCTATTTAGTGAAAGTCCGTCTTGGTGGAAACCACCGCAGTGTCATATACTTATTCCTCCTCGAAACAATTAGTGTACAAGCACTACTGCGTTAAGGCTTTTAGGGCACTGCAGCGAATGAGATCACTGGGCAAACGAGATATAAAAATTTACACCATAGAGTGACGAGCGCAGTGCAGTGTTAATTTATTAAACTTTCAAGAAAAAAAGGAAGGTGGACACGTTTCATGTTTTTAATGCTCTGTGGGGTATATTCATAAGCCAAATAATAAGTACTTCAAACAAAAGAATTTGAACATTATGCTTGGCTCAGCGCGGCGGAAAGTTGCATTGATTGTAGTCACAGAGCTGTGCAGACACGATTTCTCAAAATTAAGTGGAGTGCACAGTTACTCTAAGATTTTTCTGAAATTGCTTACAAAAATATATAATATATAATAACAAGCCCTATGTTTACAATGTTTACTTATTTATTCCTCGGACCTTGACACGACACGCGAGGAGGTTAGACCGATAGCTAGCATGTGTGACCGTTCGTAATAAACATAAAGAAAATATCCGGAAAGTATAAACCCAATCGTAAGTACCACCATAACATCCACGTTTTTATTGTATTCTATTCGATAGCGTATAAAATATTCGTAAAAGTTGTTTATTTATTGACATAATAACTAAGAACTCCGAGGCCTTGATCGAATTAGGAATCAATGGCATTATTTTCAAATTCTTTTCCAAAGTTACATTTTAGTTCTATTTTTTGCCCTTAATCAAGTTTAAATCCATTATTAAACCAATAAGATGTGGTAATGACTATATTTAAGTGGTTCATACAATTTCACAAGTTGCAACTCATACCTAGTTCTAGTAGCTATCGATGATGGCTCAGTAAAGCCATCTTCGATAGCCAAATGCTATCGAAGGCACCCGATGCATAAAACCAGGGTATACAGGTTCGATTTCCGCTTGAGGCGAAAGATTTCGAGTTCTAAAAATGTAGTAAGTTGTAAATGTAATACACTGCAGTTCGGAGTCAGTAACTGAGATCAATAGATGGCAATAGGCTCACCCATCATGTTCGTATGTGTAGGTATGTAGGTGTTAAAACTTTTGTCGAACCCTTCGGAGAATAAAGACGCGAAGATTTCAAAATTACATCCTTGTTTGTAGTACAACGTTAAGTTGAACTATAGATGTCTCTGCACCCCAATACAATGGTTAAAGAACGATAGGAAAAAATTGAGTTATGCTTTATTGTTTGTAATTTTATAATGTGATCAGCACAGCATGCGTTATGGCAAGCATTAAAATAGTAAAACGCAATTTGTTTTTAAGATTCTAGACTCCTTATACTCGTACTAGCGTTATTTAAGAAAACATTTTTTATAATCTGCCATTAACTTAACACCTCCCGGTCCTTCTACTCGTAGTCCACCCTTAAATGATGGTATGATGATGTCAATAAGAATAAACGTGACTACAAGATAAGTCACATTTCCTTCGGGGCGGAGACCGTAATTGCTTCATTAGCTCTTAGAATTGCCGCGTATTAATAACGGAGATTCCAGCTCAGCTGTCTCGTAGGTAGTCGTATTAATCAAGCCGGTAGATTAACTCGTAAGTATGCGCTAAGATATTTTAACATTTTTTGTGACTTTACGATTCTTGTTATCTTGCCAGGGTTTCATGCCTTTCTTTCATTGCTTTTACTACTGACTGATGGCCTTTATTGGCAAGTGATAATCTGAACGTTTTCGAATGGAAGAAGATAACGTCCAGTGGGACTTGAATGTCCACCCCAGGATACCACCCTGTCGCATTACTATTATCCTGTTGAAGCGGGTACTGGACTGTTGAATTATCTCCATTTGTTTTGAATACACGTCTGTTTGACGGTGGCGACATCAACGCAAGTAAATTAAAACTACTTATGCTTGTAGGTGTATTATTGACCAACACCCCACAGGTCCAGCGTTCGATCCCCACCGCCAGCTTGAGCTTCGCCGCATGGTGGTGGGCGGGAAATTAGCGAAAACTTGCCTGGCTATCAAGCAACAGTATATTCTGGCAGCAGTCCTTGAGAGCCAGTAAAACTACAGGCACACGAGATTAAAAACTTTGTCTCAAAGTGAAACTTAAGCCACAATAACAATAAAAAAAAGTTAAGAGTGTTTGGGGGGAAGTAATTGTAGCTTGGCCCCATCTCTGCAAAATGTTAAAAATCTATGGGCAAAGTCAAGAAGAAAGGTCTGTATGACTAGTTTTCATTCAAAATAAAAGTTGTACATGATCTGATTTCAGTGATTAATATGAAGGGCGCAAGCGAGAACGTCGCCGTGACACCTCAGATAAGCTGAAAACTTCTACAAATTTGAGTATACACAAGTGAAACTTAAGGTAAATATCGCTAGTTTATTACAAAATTTGTGGATTACACAACTATATATACTAGCTTAAATTCAATCAGCATACATAGTAAATCTTCACTTAGGTTAAGTTTAGTAAAATTTAGTTTATTTATTCGAATGAGGACCCCGCCATCATTAAAGATAGTGTTTTTGTACTGATTATCCTTGTTTGTGTTAGTAATTTACACATTATACAATGCCCTTGTAAAGGTGTTGTTTCAACAGCATGCATTATAATTTTTTTAAGCACTTGTAGCGAAGTTTGTTTAGAGTTTTTTAACCGTGTGAGTTACCACATTCGCCGCGGTCTTAAAACGTATCATATACGACGGAAACGTGAATAAATATGCTTGTGTTAAATTTTCTCCGCATTATTTTATTGTTATATTAGAGCGTATCCTATCTTCGTATTTTTTATTAAAATAGATACTTGTAACGGAAATAAAACTTGTGGTAAAATAAAACAAAAATTATTGTGCTATATCAATGCACGCTGCTAAAAAGAATACAGAAAGGTTCACAACCTGCCGCGTTTTATATTAATTTTATAATACATATTAATATACGTTTAACTTTAAAATAGATCAACCTATCTGAATGATTACTTTTTGAAGGGTAATGTACACTTTCAAATTAAAGTACAGTAATAGAAAACGGTAATTATATATTACCGTTTGGAAAATATAATGGAAACCGATTACTCAGATTGAAAATTATGAGATAACAGGTGAAAAATGGACAATGAAAATAGGACTTAAGAGTGTTTTGAATCAACATAATTAAATTAATTTTTCATAATGTTCAGTGTAAAAGATCAATTAAATTTATAAAAAATATACTTTTTGTCTAGTAATTTCAACTGTTACAGTTCCATTCAATACTCAATTCATCCAAGTCAAATATGCTGCCCCAGTATTTGGGGCAGAATATTAGACTTGTTTGTGATGACACTACGTTGGTCATCACTAAGGCAAACTATTGTTTATGAAGCTACTTGGCAAACGATTTATTTAGAAATATTGAGAGAATGGCATACCTACATAAAAGTACGTCTTAAATTAAAGACATTTTCCTTGTTAGGAAGTGTTAAAAAGCGATATTTTTACTGCGTTACTCAACTTGATGATTATAGTGCGAGATCTTATGAGGCGTTCACAAATAACCTTAAAATTCTTCTGTCTGAGGCTTCGACAGACGAGATACTTATTGCCTCTTTTGAACCAACTTCTAAAACAAGATCTTCATCTTTTCCAAAACAGTCATCCTAAGACAACATCCGGGATTGACGGCTTAACATGCCCTCCGAAGCACGGAAAAGCTCTGTAGTAATTTCACTGGTGGTCACCCATACAACTTACGACCAAGGCGGATATTGCCTAACTTTGCTGATCGGTTAAGAACAGCTTAGCAAACTGTTCACTACGAGCGCTTCATTATATACATACAAAAGAAAATTATGATTCATATACACATATACAAAAGTTTTCTTTTGTATATGTGTTTATGATCTACTGTCAAGAGAAAAATACACCCACTTTTTGCCTATATGTTTATAAACATGTTGCATGCTATCATGGATATATCACTCTAAATAGTATCCCGTCTGCCTTCCCCCTCAGAGTCACTCTTAAAAAACTCAAGCCCACTTGTCACCAGCTGGTGGAGTGCTCAGCATTAATCAATGTAATTATGCTCCAGCTCATTTACAATACTGCCGCGCTCTGAAATATGGGAAAATTTACAACGAAGAGTTTTGGTAACGACGCAAAAAGAAGATGTAGACAACGTGTGCATGAAAAAATACACTTATAACATACCCAAAACTGTCTCGTTGGTATGAGAGTAAAAACATCACTTGAAATCGAGGTTTGGGGTTCTCTTAATGGGTTCGGTCCACGGGTCCCACAAGATATTGTTTTTCTGACTGATCCAAATGGATGGACAAGGAGGTTTCATACACAACATTGTTATGGATTACTCAAACCACCCTTCTTTTTATCAAGATAGACAAAAATAATCCAATGCTGCGAGGTGACAAAGTGATCTCTCTCTAGGCAATGTGAAATCTACCTGCCTAACTAGAAGACTAACGAATACACAACATTGTTTATTTTCAACATATATTATAATATTAATAAATATATAATAATAGTACATATTATGTATTCATTCTAATAAAAATATCAAGTAATTAAATTGACGCCTTAGACATTGCTTTTGACATTAACATAGTAGGTAATTAAACGGGAACGTACCTAAAAGTCTCCGAAGAATTCCAGTAATTAAAAACTACAATAGGTATGAAATATGTGCCTAAATTAGTGTTTCTTGTATTCGTCACAAAGCTAAACCTGTTTCTGTTTATTATTCAAATCACGATATAATATAAGTAACGATTAGATAAACCTACTATAAAAATGTATAATAAGATAAACAAAAGTTCATTAGGTTGTAGTTTTAATTCCCTCACATTGCTTTAATCTATTAAAGCCATATAGCGTTCGCTGTAGATTTTTCTTACACTCGGACAATCTGTGTTTCGCACATGACCTAAGACACTGCTGTAACTCATTTGTACTTTAATAGTTACTATTAGAATATACGTTAATATTTTTTTTTTATATTAAACACCGGTATGAAACCACTCCTAATAATATTGACAGTACCATTTTAACAGCTAATTATGAATGTTTTTTGTAATTTTATACTAATGCTAAACAACAGTAGAAAACTTTTAAGCCCTCCAACTAGTATTCCGGGTGAAAATCGAGAGAATAATAATGCGTTTGCTTAATAAATGAATTGAACATCCCAGAAAAGGAAAGTCCCAATTTCAAAGTCCTTTCAAACAGTTGGCACAGCATTCGTTGAGTATTGCAAAAGTTGCAAGTCTCAAAAATGCAGTTTTATAAAGTTAAGAAGTCCAACTTTTGAACATTTATATGAAACCATGATGTACTTATATTGCATATTAAAACATTGTATGATATTTCATACTATAGGCGTTAAGTCTCACGCAATAAATATGTGGTTCAACTAATACTTACCTAATGCTCGTTTTAATTATAGCCATTGCAGTACTCAATTACTCAGCCAAGTAAACTTATCTATTAACTACTCTATTATAAAACAATTGTTATAGCTTTCCAAATCATATATTTTTTTAATTTATTGCAAATCATAACTTTCTACTAGACAATACCAATGATTCGTTTTTGTTCAGTAGGATGCTGGACGTTAATTGCAACCCTGCATATCCTAGGAAGCTCCTCAATACGATGACACTCGCTTCTTCGGTCTATTCGTGACCACGGTGCACAATGAAATGCAACTTGATCGAAACGTCGAGGTAAGTCAAAATATTTTTATTTTGGTTTTAACTCATGCGTGAAAAGACCCGTTAACGGTTAAGAGATATGAGTTTAGTTCACGAAAGTTTAAAGGAAAATATCCTAGTAAGTCGTAAGAGATGATGCAAGGACAATTAGAGGAGAAGGTTTTAAAGCATATATAGCCGAGCGGTTATAGATAAGGTCTGCATCGCCGCAGATTCATGGTTCTATCTTCAGCACTGGTTTGAACTTCTCCGCACGGTACAAATACAAATACAAATAAATTGATTGTATCCATATTGTGCTACATTTATGTGAGAGTCTCTGGCTCTTAAACTAGGCTGGTGGCCTGTATTTCAAGAGCCAGGTCCTTCCTGGCTTTAGTGAATCTATACACAATTTATAATTTCTTATATACTATTTAGTAACAACTCAAAAGTTTAACCAATGCATTAAAAACAAATATACACAAGAAAAATATTGTAACAATTTTTTTTTTACACAAAAACAAAGTTTACATTTTTAAAACAATTAAAACCTACGGCGTATTATTGTGTGTATGAGTGGAAGTGAATGTTTGTGAGGGATATGAAGGGTGTATGTGTCGGTGTGTGTTTCTGTATGTTTGAGTATACGGTAGAAGAGAATTTTGCAAATGGTCGTCTAGCTAAAAACTATGTTAAGTAAAAAAAAAAATATCATCAAGCACCTAACAGTGTGTTCCGGAAGCAGTTCTTTGAGAGCCAATAATTAATGAACTCACCACGATAGTTCAAGTGGGTGGGTTTGAATCCCACTCGTGGTTAAAATATTCCTTTCATTGTAATTTGGTGTACTTGTTAATATGTGTGAGTGTCGGGTGGTAGATTCTTAATAACGGATGGGAAAAAGGCACCCCGCTTATTGAAAGCCACTCTCATTCGTTGGGTAGAATGTGATAGATAAATAATTTTAAAACCATAGAAGGTATTAATTCTCATATCATCGGGCGTTACATTCCCAGAGGTCCAAGCATTTTGCCACATGTACACCTCTTTATAAACTGCGACAAACTAGTATTTAACCAGATGGTGAAAGATGATTTTGCCAATAATGGACACATGCTAAAACAGAAACTCTCAATGGCTGCATACAGAACATATTATTAATCTCCAAGAGTGATATTGATTTTACCTTATTGTAAATTTCTTGCGATCCTATGGCATCATTTCACAAAACAGGTTGGTGTCGCTTCTATTGATGAATTTGCCATTAAAAGCGTCTAAAAATTTCCATTCTATACAAAAATAACAGGAACTTCAAAGATTTGAGTTAAGAAATAACAATGAATTTACTTATTCCTTAACATGGCGACGTAAGCCAATACACGTTTAATACATTTTTGTGTAACATTTTGCGTAGGTTGTTTCGTAACTTTTATCAGTACTCAGTACTAATATTATAAATGCGAAAGTAACTCTGTCTGTCTGTCTGTCTGTCTGTTACGCTTTCACGCCAAAACTACTGGACCGATTTGAATGAAATTTAGTATGGAGATAGTTTGAGACCCGGGAAAAAACATAGGATAGTTTTTATCCGACTGCGCAAAAAGAGGTTAATGTTTTCGCGCGATAACCGACATACGCGCGGGCGGAGCCGCGCCCGGAAAGCTAGTTTTCTATATACTAGAGATGTTTTATAATGTCTTATTTTTTTTCCGGAAGCTTTGATATTTTGCTAGTAGCATATATTCTTGGGCACTTTTGTGCTTCGGTGGTCATGTTTAGCTATCGCATCGCCCCGGTTTGTTTTTTTATTAAACCTATTATTTTGGTGTTATAGCATTTAGCGCATGCCCGCTTGGCTAGCTACCTATATCAAAGAGAATCTGTCGCCAAGGACCTCTCAATGTAGATACATAGATGGTTTTCAAAGACAGCAGCTGAAATACCTATTTCAGCTAGGTCAAAGTCGCACAATCTCACCTGATAGGCTATCAGCAGTAACTTAAATAATTAAATTAACCGTCTTCTTGTTTGCTACTACATTACATACAAAAAAAAAAGTATTGACCCATTTTTACCCCACTTGGTAAGGAATGTTTATATAAATGCTACGATAGTGTAACGAGAGTATTTATTTCTCAGCTAGTCGTGTTCCCAAAAAATAAGCACCTAAAACATACCGCACTAACGATTAGAAGAATCTTTGAGGAATTGCGTCGATAAAACTCAGTTTACAAATTAATAACGTCTATTATTCTTTTACTTATATATTTATATTTATAAAATTAAAACTGAAAAAAGATAATGTTGTTAAGCGTGACGTAAACGCAGGCTTTCAGAGCTTCCTTGAAAAATGCCACCGAAATATGGTCGAAACTATAGTTGGAGCTACTTGTTTCCAATTTATTAAATTGAGATATCCCATATTATTTACGAATATAAGTAAAAAACTCATTATGTTGAAACCTATTTAAAACGTCAGACATGAAATTGGTGAAGTGCGGTTTGTTCAATTGCACTACAAATGAATAAAGAAATATGTAATTACATATGTCAGGCAGCGTGCGAGCGCACAAAATGTTAATTTATAACTCTAATTATTATAAAATATTAAGAGCCTTTAAATTCAAATTGTTTGATAATTGTTCGACGCGGGAACATAACGTGATTCACTTCAAAATTTGTTATAACTATTTCTTGGATTGAGAGTAAATAACACCTCCATCCCCGAGCTCGGTGATTATTGGCAAGCAAGGCTCAAAAATATCGCCGACAATCCAAATTGGTCTAGTTCATCGCCGTTGCCTTTTCCTTCAGCAATAACATGTCTCCTTCGCTTTCCGTGGAGATGACGTACAGCAAACAAAATAATCGTTGCTATCAGCACGCACAATGGGATGATGGTGTAATAGATGTTTTTGTAGTCCCTCCCTGAATGTTTCCTATTTTATAAACCCAATATATATATTCAAATACAAGGTTAAAAAAAACATGGCCATTCTTGTCTGTGGAATGAAGATTGTGAAGAAAAAAAAGAAGTTTTTATTTTCACTCCCGGAGGTGGTAAGGTAATTGTTATTTCATTGCAATAGGCCCTGGAAGTGCCAATCTATCCATGCTTTGCTCTGCCAAGTATTTGAAAAACTCTGTTTCGGATGTGTCGGCCCAATTTTGATATGATTATTCGTGTCTTATCTATTTTCGTGTATTTGTATCATAAAATCAAAGGCAACGAAGCTAAAAATGAGATCTTTGTCTGAGCTATTGCCACCAGTTACCCACAAATATAAAATGTTCAAATGAGCTCCAAGAACTTTACCAATATAATAAAAAAAACTTTTCAATTAATTAAAAGGTACCAAGAGTCACCACGAATAGTAATGAATATAAAAAGTGATTTATTTATTTAAAAGGTCACTCACAGAGTATACACCAATACGTTGAAATCATAACAAATATTGTACAATTTAAACAAATGTCACAGTAATTATAAGAGAAGACATGCAGTGTATGAAACTATAAACAAATCAATGGGTCTTTTCGACCCATGCTCGACTACCCACGGGTTAATTTCTGGGTTATTCCTCTTAAAAATAATGGGTCGTATGTTAAGCTTGTAATGGCATTGCTGTTTTACGAATTCATATAAATAAGAGACGACTTATATAATATGTTCCGTCCGTTGTCAGAGTACATAACTGAAACTGAACCACGGCGAGCTAGAAATCTTTTGAAAGCTGATAGAAATGAGCTTGTACTGAGATCAGTAGTAAGTTCAACGTGCACTGCGTGTACTACCATGCAAACAAATATGCATAGATAAGCTTTGATCGAGCGTACGCCACGTTTTCTAAAAGGAATTATAGGTATTGGCCCAGCGTAGTCCGTAGCCGTAAATTTAAACGCAGCGGCTTCGTTTACGCGACATACAGGTAAATCTCCCATCAGTGGGAACGTTGGTTTCGGTTTTGCTTTAAAACAAAAGTTACATTTGTGTATTACGGAACGGACAATGTTTCGACAGGAAAGGATCCAGTATCTTTGTCTTAAAATACACATTAAAGCGTGCGGCCCTGTGTGACAATTTTGATGGTGATAATAAGATATGATCAACTCTACGATGCGGTCTTTGCGCGGTAACAAAATAGGATGCTGCTGTTCATAGGACAGATTAGAATTTCTGAGTCTCCCACCAACTTTAATAAGACCGTCGGAATCTAGAAACGGCACGAGTCGTTGTATCGCACATGAACAGCGAGCATTAGAATGTAGGCTTTTGAGGATGTCAGGGAAATGCAATTTTTGCAAAGCTTTTAGAAGTTGTAGTTCAGCAAAATTAAGATCGTCAGCGGTAAAACAATTCGAACGCGGTAGTTTCTTGATGAAACGATAAATTAACACGACTATGCGTAAGAGCAGTAGCCAGGAAGATACGCGGGTTGATAAGTCTAACAAAGGGTTAGAAATATCTTCGTTTGTCTGAATCGCGGGCAACGAGACAATTTTTTTTGATTCGGGTAATTCCGAATTATCTTTAGCGGGAACTATAGTAGTAACTGGTCAGTAGGGTCTTGATGTAGCCAAGCGGGACCAGTGAACCACAGCGGGTGGTTCAATAGTTGAGCGGGTGACAGTCCGCGGGATAAGCAGTCGCTGGGGTTTTGTGAACTAATCACATGACGAAAACTGTCAGCGGGTACCGTGGAAACAATTTTGGTTATGCGGGTAGCTACAAAAGTTTTTAATCTATGCGGTGAACCGATAATCCACTGTAAAGCAACCATGGAGTCGGTGAAATAATAAATTTTATCGATGGGATGTCTTTTCCCGTAAGTATCGATTACGCGGCGGACTAATTTTGCCATAAGCATACATGCACACAGTTCCAATCTGGCAATTGAAATAGTTTTCAGCGGAGCTACTTTGGATTTTGCACAAATTAAACGTGTCACTGGAGCTGAATCTGGATTTGGTTGGCTTCGAATATATATCACAGAACCAAACCCACTTTCACTTGCATCTGCAAAGGATACGATGGAATTTTTTGAATTTTCCTCAACGCCTAAATGACGTTGGAAGCGTATTTGTTCGACACATGGAAGTTTGTGGGTATATTTTTGCCAAATACTAATGATGTCTGACGGCGGTTGTTCGTCCCAATCAAGCTTAAGACTGTGAAGTTTTTGTAGAATTAATTTTGCGTACATGATGACTGGTGCTATGAGCCCCAAAACATCATACTGTCTTGCAATTAAAGATAATATGTTGCGTTTAGTAACTGGGCGGATCTCCATATTCACGGTGAACATGAATGCATCGCAGGCAGGCGACCATTGGAGACCTAAAACCTTTAGATTAGTATCAGGCTCTCCGAAATTCATTTTACTAATATGGCGATCAGTGATCGGAAGAGACTCAATGAGCTCTGGTGTGGCCCATTTGACAAGTTCAAAGCCCCCGGCCTTGAGCAACTCGCGGAGATCATCTCTAAGCTGTAGACATTGAGACAACGATGACATGGAATAGCAGACGTCGTCCATATATGTGTTGTTCTCAATAACGGCTGCAGCGAGTGGGAAGCGGGTGCGTTCGTCAGCGCATAGCTGACGTAGTACTCTCATTGCAAGGTACGGGCTACTTCGTAAACCAAAACACACGCGATTTATATGGTAAGTGTCGAGCGGTAAAGCAGGATCGAAACGATACATAAATTTTTGGTATTTGCGGTCGTCTTCATTGACAAAAATTTGTAAGTACATCAGATGTAAACGCGTTTGGGTATAAGCGGAAATCCAAGAGGATAGTAAAGAGGTCATTTTGCAAATTATCACCGGCGTATAAAATTTCATTAAGTGATACTTTGTTATCGGTGGCAGCACTTGCATCCATAACCATGCGCCATCTGGTGATCGTTTTATCCAACCTGGCAATTGCGTGGTGTGGAATGTAATAGCCTGATAAATGATCAACGTTATCTAAAAGCGAAATATATCCCTTTTCTATATATTCCCTTATAATAGCATCGTACTCCAATCGCAGAGAATGTGAAGCTACGAGTTTGCGCTCAAGGTACATGAAGCGTTTTTTAGCGGTGTTAAAAGAATTACCTAAGGCGGTTGCGGGATCGCGTGAAAATGGTAATGCTACAGAATAGCGTCCGGTAGAATCGCGGGAGAAATTATTTATGAAAATATTTTCATTTTCAATAGCGGCTGGACTCGAAGTTGGTGTGCATTGCACCTCTTCTAGCTGCCAGAATTTTTGAACAAGATTTTCTAGACGCGGCCCTTCTGTGAAACTACAAAGGGAAATTTGAGAGCAGGAGTAATCGTCAATAATTACAGAACTATCGGAAGCGCTGGTGGAAATAGTCGCGGGTGTAATGGGAGTGGTTCCGATTATAATATAACCGAAAATAGTTTCGAAAGCGGTAGGTGTGCCAGGTGACCCAGCGACGCGGCCTGATAGCAGTACTTCTGCAAAGAGCGGTGCCCCAATGAGAATATCTATCTCAGAAGGCTCGTAAAAATTATCATCTGCCAGTGGTAGGCAATTTAGGTATGACAGACAAGATACATCAACTTTAACCGATGGTAAGTTGTCCGTGATGCGGTCGATAACGTAGGCGTCAATCGAAATAAAATTATCATTAATTCGCGAAGATAAAGTAATAGTTGCAGCCCCCTTAATCGGGTTGGATGCAGAACCTATGCCCTTCACCACGGTGTTCAGTACTTTGTTGCATTTTAAATTTAATTTTTGACAACATTTTGACGTTAGAAAATTACTTTGACTAGCAGAATCAATCAGCCCTTTAATAACGTGTCTATGACCATGTAAATCTGTAGCATAAACCAGCACTGTTCCCAATAAACATGTGGTATCAGCAGTTTTATCTGTAGATTGTGAAACAGGGCGTATGTTACAGAGCGAAACGTTTTGCTGTGGTGACTGATAAGCGGTAGGAATATCAGGCGTCTGACCGACGGCAGCAGCTGAGCGCGAAACAGGTTGCGAAGGCGCCGTAGCACGGGCGGTGACGTTGCCGACTAGGGCGCGGGAAGGCTGCGCCGGAGCGCGTGACGCAGCACTATATGTAGCACGGTAGGTGCGAGCATCTTCGCGAGGGGAAGACTCTTTGCGGCATAGCATGGAGTGATGTTTACATCCACAATGACGACAGTTATATTTAGAGTTACATGCGGTATTTATATGTGTTACACTCAAACAGTTAGTGCAACCTTTGTTTTGTTTTATAAAAGTAAACCTATCATCAATTGAAAGTTTATTAAATGCACGGCATCTATACAAATTATAATGTTCAGTTTGTTTACATAGCGGGCACTGAGTAGCGCATGACGCGGCTAATGAATGCGTAGACTTTGTAGGAACCTGTTTGTTATCAAAACCACGTATGTGCGAAGACTGCGTGGTCCTTTCTAATATTTTACTTTGCTCGCGGATGAATCTTATTAGTTCATCATAAGTAGGCATAGATTTACCACGTATGTGCATTTCAAAAGAGCGTGCGGTACCTGGATCAATCTTCTTTAAAGCAAGTTGTAATAAGATGAAATCAGACAAGTTATCGAGTTTGAGTGAATGCAAACTGGACACTGCCGTACAGAATTTATCTAAAAATAACTCAAAATTCTTAGTAGTTGCGGTATTTAAAGATTTAAAATCAAGCATATGATCCAAATACGCGGAGGCTTAACTACGCTTATCGTCATATTTGTCGATGAGGGTCTGCCAAATAAGTGAATAATTGTCTGCGTTAGGTACAATGCCGGAACAAACCGAAAGCGCTCGGCCCGTCAACTTGTTTATCAAGTATTGAACGCGGTCGTGGTCAGTGAAATCAGGGTTTTCATGAATCGTCCTTTTAAATGATTCGTAAAATATTCTCCAGGTCATTGGATCGCCATTGAAGACCATCAACTCGAGCTCCGGAATTCGGATAGATTTACGTTGCGGTGCAACATGAGAATTAGTACTTTCTGCATGTGTCAATGGTGGATTAAGTTTATTATAAACAAATTGACAGCGGCAATACATATCCTCGAACGTATTTATACATTGATAATTTACCGTATACGTGGGATTAATAGACAACTCGGTGACATTTACAATTTCCTTAAATTCGGAACGTAAGCGATCTAGTGAGATCATTCCACATAAAAATAAATCCTTATCAGTCTCATTTGTGAAAGCATTTAAGGAGCGGTTATAAATATCTTGTAATCGGGCAAAAATGGCTTCACGCTTACCAATTATTGTTATTCTTTCTATTTGAAAAGCATCCAGAGGTTTTGGATTCTCAGATACGTCCCGTTCTTTAGTACGAGAAGTCATTTTTGATGTAAAATATAAATCTATAAAAGTATAGTTTTAACTAAAGAAATTTACGTAGTGCCTGCGACATGCACTGGCACGCGGTAGATATAGTTAAGTATAAGTATAGTTAACAATAACTGGGCGGTTACGAGCACGTAGATAAGAAACGCGAGATTACCTTCACTTGCGAATAAAGTAACTAATTGAAGAAAATTTGATCTTGTAGCTAATTAGGTATGCGGAATACAGAAAATATATCGCTAGTAGCGTGGTAGGAAACACAGAGATACTCAATGAGCAGAGTAATTTTGCGGGAACACGATATTTGTAGCAAAATATCGTAGACAAAATGTGGTGCGATTTGGTTGCAATAAGGAATTCTTTCGCAAAGAAAAGCAGGAATATAAAATATCCGTGGTCGAAGAACCAGAAAATGTTAACGCGGCAGCTAAGTATATAACATACAGCTGAGCACGTCTCCAAAAATCGCGGGGGGAAGGATAGCTGGTAAGATGGTGACGACTAACCTGGTCTCCCAACTGGCACTGCACTTAGCGCAACGAACCTCGGTCGTGTTTATCCGTTAATTCGTCGTGTTGTCTTGTCCAGAGAGGAGGTCCAGCCTTGCAGCGCTTTTTCACGGCTTCTTCAGGTAGTTTCACCACCGCGGTTGTAGACTGTAAGTTCTATTCGCGGGCGGTTGGAGGCTACCTGTACGAAGGCAGCTCCCAGTGTCCTCGGTATTTCGGATAATTCCAAAGGACGGCAATCGAGAACATTCGATTCGAGCGCGGTGCGGTAGCTACGTTGGGCAAGGGCCGTTCGCAGCGTCTACTTGCGGCGGCGGTGGCAAGCGGATTGCTTGCAGGCGCGGTGGGGTGACAAATAGTCGTCGAAATATAAAATAGGAATAGAGGGTAGAAATAAATAAATGTGCCAACGTAAGTGGCGCGAACATAATATATATATATATTATTTAGATATATATTAGACCTAGTAAAACATTCAATACTGATTCAATAAAAAATACTTCACACGAGTAAATATTTACTCAAGAGCGTAGTTGAATTAACAAAACCGAGCTCAGAATTCCACAACTTACTTGTAAAGTTACGAAGCAATTTTGTTCCGTGTCTTAGGTTGCAGTTACATAGAATTACTAGTGGACGTGCAAGTTAATTTTAACTTTAAGTTAATAGTGTTGGCAGTGCTAGGTGCAAAACTGTTTCTAAAGAAGCTGAGGTATGAGAAACTATGTAGTTTGTAGAGAACTACGTGTACGAAGATGGACTATACAAATGGTATAATTGTATCCGCCTCACGTTATATTTTGTCTAAAGAAGAACGTTTCACCTTTTTGTACAAGTATGTACGTGATTTTGAAGCAATGATAAATTATCGGTAATAGATATAGACTGCCGTGTCGCATGTCCATGGTTCGATACCCACAACCAGTTTGAGCTTCATTGCATGAAGGCTGCATTTAGCGAAAGTATGGATTCTGCATATACACCAACGAGGCAGCAAAATTAACAAAGGCTCTAATAGAAACATTACCAATCGTTATTTTTATAACTATTTAACGTCATTGAAATTTGGGATTTTGAGTATATATTTTGAAGCCGTGATAGCTTAGTGGCTTTGGCTATGGACTGCCGCGCAGCAGGTCCATGGTTTGAATCCCGCCGCGGGCTTGAGCTTTACCGCATGGTGGAAGGGCATTTTTGCGAATGCCCGCCTGGCTAGCGACCACCCTCAAGTGGAAAATCTGTCACCAAGCACCTAATGGTTTGTTCCGGCAGCTGTCCTTAAGATCCAGTAATTCTAGGTTAAGCCTGTTAACACCTTCGACCACATCATCACTTACCATCAGGTGAGATTGTGGTCAAAGGCTAACCTATAGTAAGAAGCATTTTTTTAAATTAAATTTTTAATTTTTTTTCAATTCAGACTGAGCTGAGACTAGATCTATTCTCTAATGAGCGGGGAGGTTAAACATAATTAATAAAATAACAGTATGGGAATCAGGGAATCAGGTCAACGTTTTCATCTATTGAATTTAAAATATTTTAAGCATTTTTATAGTCCTAATGAATATTGGGAATGCCATTTTTTTCGTTAGAAGAATACAATAGTAATTTCACAATAACTTCATCTTTTAATAGTAGGAAGTTAATAGTATTTTTATTTTATATTATATGAAATAATGGACGGATTTGCTTTGTTTGCTTACGAAATGCATATAATTTATAGTTATTTTAGTGGAGATTATGATATGACCTGCTAAAATGTTTCAAAGTTTTATCTTTTGAATTTATTTCCTCAATTAATCACCGAGATAAGCGCTGAATGACCCAACGGCTTAATTTTTCGATTCAGTGGAAAAGTAATTTGTGCGTGCAGCGTTTTAAAAATTAACGTTTGTTGTTTTCTTTATTGCTTTATTCTGTTTTTATGTATCAAATTATATGATGGCATTTACAATTCCATGAAACTTTCAGTAATATATTAGAGATTCGTTAATCAATTCGGCAATGAATGTTTCCACGGATTATGTTGTCATTGATTGTATAACAATGCCATACTAGAACAGAGAATAGAGAAAAGATTGGAACTTGTCCTTGAGAGCCAGTAATTCTGGGTTAGCCTGAACAACATCTTCGACCACATCTTCGCTTACCATCAGGTGAGATAGTGGTCAAAGGCTAACCTACCAGGCATAAAAAAATAAGTACCTTTCCGCTTATTCAGACCTCTATACTTATAATACCCATCGTTACCCATACAAAGACAACAGATAAAATCAAAATTTTCTTTTTTGGCACATTTTTTCATTAGACAAATATAACCTATATATATAATATAAGTTATATTTGTGATAAGCCTTCTTCGAGACAAGTATTTTTATTTAGCGATTATAACACAAATCATTATAAAATATCCAATTTGCCACCTTAATTTATTTATATACCACTAATCACAGAAAAGAGAAAATAGTATTTTATATCTCTTTGCCGCTAATCCACTAACCTTTACATATTTTTATTAGGAGTACAATCATCTAAGGGCTTTTCTACAAAGTGGCTGAAGGACGCTGGATCATCACATTAAAAACTCTTAAAAACTCTTAAGTGGATCGAATATAGATGCTTTCCTATTTTTTATAAATTTTCACGTTGATTGGAGTAGATAAAGAACCAGTCTTCCGACGACGTTTGATGACGCCATGTGTTTAAAAAAGGTACGGCATTTGTCACTCAGCTGCTAACTTTTTTTTTATACTGAACTGGGTAGCACTTGACCACTATCTCACCTGATGTTAAGTGATGATGCGAACGATGATGGAGCGCGCTTACTCAGAAGGCATTTATTCACTCACCCCCCATATTGTGTGTTAACTTTTGTTGTTTAAGCGACTAAACTTTTTTAGCATTGGACCGATTGCCGAAGTTTTTTTTTTTTTTTTATGCCTGATATGTTAGCCTTTGACCACAAAGTGATTTATAACTATACATGTTTCCATTTCGTGTTACTGTTAGGTGAAATAAATGTTATAACAAAATATATCAAATGCGTTCTCAGACATGTAAACAATCAAAATATTATTTAAAAAATAATCTCATTCCAAGAACTATAATAGCACAGTTCATATACATACAATATGTATTTATTTAGTTAGTTCTACGCATTGTGAATATATAAAGAAGAATCCGAATACTTACCATCTCCTTTCAATTTCCATCTTACTATTCGACCGCCATGCTTAACTAACCGTAACTTTCCCATATACAAGATTATAAATGATATTAATATCCCGAACTACGTTTCATTAATGCTCCAGTTCCATTGCGGCAACAGTATCTGGTTATTGCTCCCAGAAACAATGTGAGGGAAGTAATACGACCGAACATAAGTCACCTATTACCGTGGTATTACAACACGGTAGGTAATATTATCACATAATATTATCATTCCTTGTCATTCTCGACACGGTTTTAATATATCTTCTTTTTATTCTCTAAACAGAAAACAAACGATTGTGATCATAAAATACTACCTACTTTCAGGCATTTATGGAAATGTGGGAGTAAACATTGTGTAAACATCTACTAATGTGTCACAAAGTTATGATCCATATTCAAATCGTTTCAAAATATGTGACGAATTAAAGATACAAGCTGTAAAGTCTTAGTAAAAAATTGTGAAATTTACTCTTCTGGATCTAGTTTCTTTTATAAGTTTTATTTAGCTACAATTCTTCTGTAAATCATAAACGATACGAAAATAATAACTAATAATAATAACTGATGTATAATTTATTTTTAATTAATAATGTTTTGTGTTTGCAATTTATGTTTGAATCATGTTGGCGTTTTGGACATCATAGTCTGTAAGCCACATTGTTTTTTTGAATAAATAAATAATTAAGAAAATGTTAGGCTAAGTATTTAGGCAAGCATATATTATCATAGTTTAAGAAAAAAGTGGAATACTCAAATTTCTAAATATTATGTTTACAAATTTGAATATATATCAGATATTTGTAGTAATCATAATAATCCCTATAAGTATGATACGCGATACGGCAGTAGTTGGGAAACTTAACTCCGTATATGTAACAAATGATATTGAAATTATAAAGTTTGTCAGTAAAGCTTTTTGATCGCTCGATCCACAAGCTTCACAAAAAATGTACTTCATTAGTAACAGGAAAAGTTAACACTAAATTATAACCGTTCAAGTGTCGAAAAGCAGGGTTGTAGCATCTACGTTTGTTTCGGGTTCTCCATTCTCGCGCTTTTCTGTGTAGGCTGGTTGCAAAAATTAATATAAAGTAAAGTTAACTTAGCGCTTAATGTTTTTAAAATACCCTTATTCAATTACCGGATGATTAAAAAATATTTTGAATTCACCATATTGCTTGAGTTTCATTTCGTGTAATTTAACTAGGTTCAATTTAAATTCATAGCACAAAGTAAAGTAAAAGAACGTATTTTCGCTGCCAAAAAAATTAACACTTTCCATCGCGCCACTAATTGAAGTTTTTTCATTCGCTATTACTTATTAATTCTACGGCATACTGCCGGAATGGCTGGTTCCGCTTAGTCACCTACAGACGTGTTCTGCCAAGAAACAAGTTCGTTTCATTTCTTTAGATACGTTGCTGTCGCATGCTCATTTATCTATTAAAATTGTTTTAAAGGAATGATTAAGATTAAGCACTATAAAAATTTGTTGATTCATGCTAGTTATTTTAACAAACATCGGTTTGATAGCGTGTGCTCCAAGCAGTTAACACCCCTTTTATTTGGTATTCTCTAGTATGTTTAATTATGTCTTGCATATTTTGGGAATTTTTATTGTATTTCCGTTAGGTAAGCCTTTAATAAATTTGTTAGTGATGATGTAGTCAAAGATGTTAAAAAGGAAAGAACACTTAGTATCAGTAGAAATCTTTGTGAACAAGTTTGTCCGGGGAAGTACTGCTACACTATATTTATACTGCCAATCAGTAATGTTTGCATTACTGTGTTCCGGTTTGAAGGGCATGGTGTTAAGAGCAGGTGAAATTACCGGCACTTGAGACTTTTTGTCAGTTCGTAAGATAGCAATTTCGTATTTTGTAATTACAGCACTGTGGGTATACTGCACGGTTGTCACTTGTGATGAAATACATCTGTTACTGGCACTGATTACCGCTTAACACCAAGTGGGTTTTGTGCTTGTTCCGTAACAAAATCACATAAAAAATATTTTATTGAAGAACTCAGGTCTGAATCACATTAATTTTTTTTTGTATTTTATAAATGTAGGCTAATATCCCTACTGTACATTAACAATTCGAGCCAATCAGACTGAGTTATAACCAAAAAAATAAACTGTAAAGTCTTCACAAGTGTAATTTATTCTTAGTGAAATGTTGAGAAACTGACTACGTTGTTATAAACAATTGCAAGTCGTTATC
Source organism: Plagodis dolabraria (assembly GCA_963854805.1). Classification (NCBI taxonomy): domain Eukaryota; kingdom Metazoa; phylum Arthropoda; class Insecta; order Lepidoptera; family Geometridae; genus Plagodis; species Plagodis dolabraria. Next base: position 28,336,778 of record OY978448.1, on the reverse strand, counting down.
TTGCAATCTGCACAACAACAATTTATAGTAGGAGAAATTTGAGAACCTCATTAATTTAAAAATTTCTTTGAAAACTTTTCCTCAACCATTTTGGCCTACACTTAATTAAATTTACTTTCAGAGTTTCCCGACGATACTCCGCGGTAGTCGTCAGAACTGAATAAAATATATGAGCAACAGCAACGATGAAACACTCAAACAGAGGCGTAATAAATTAGGTGTTTAGGCACCACAGTTATAGTTTTTTTGTAAATAAGTAGGGATGATTATCTTCAGATATTTGCCGGTTCTTTTTTTCCGACACTAGTCAATACTTAATTTGAATATGGCACGACAGTTGTAATCGTAATATGACGAAATTAAAATTTCTAGTAAATAATTGACTCTGGCATTATTCTTATATTATTACTAACATGCCAAGTGACCAGTTGAACTACGAACTATACGCAAGACTACAGGTACTACGATGAATGCATTAAGAAAAACTGCAGACTTACATGTAATCCCACTACCGGTCAGCAGCGTGTCCAGCATGCCCCGTCGGATTGCATTGCTTATTCGTTGAGTTGCCAGCATTTTGATCACGCGTCACATCGTCCAAGTGCTCTGATAAGTTTTGGAAAATACAATGAGGCCCCCACCGCACCAATGTCTCCAAACGGCTCAAATATGTAAACACTTCTGAGATTAGCATACTTGCGCCGATTGAGTTGTTCTGCCGAAGTAGCCGAGATACCTACGCTCTTAATCTAACAAGGAGTGGAGCTTGCACCCAAACCAACATGTTTACTAGCATATGTTTTACTAAGTTGTCTAATTTTTTTTCTGATACGGTACACAAATATCTCCTCTACCAGGCTGTTCCTCTTGAAAGTAATGCGTACGTGTCTCAACTCGGAAAACTCAAGATACTCACTATGAAATGTCTGGTATTATTTTCCAGCACGAGTTTTTAGGTAGTTCGCCTTTCTTACTGAGTTGGTGCTGCAGTTAGATTGTGGGGCCTTGGGGAATATAATACTTATACAGCTTATAGAAAAATTTACATCTGTATGTAAATTTTGACAAAACTGTTCAAGTAAGTAAATATTTTTAATGGAAATATAATTTAATGACCTATCATATTGAGACTAGGGGAATAAGCACTTGTTGAATACTGTATTGACACAATGATTGTACGTGTAATACCTATGTAAAATTATAATAATCCCTAACATTTTTTGACTAGATCTTGCGTTGGCGTTGCTGTAAGTAAAATAAATAAATAAGATTCAAAATATTTTATATTATTTGCATGTAAAATTATTTTTGGCATGTAACTTGAATAAGATCACCACTCTTAATGAGAGTGAGAATATTTAATTTCGGAACAATGAAACGTAATGCGTTTTGATCATGTTCTAGCGGATTTAATTTTGTGTAATATGGTTAACAACCAGGGTAGGGATACATCTCTGAAATTGTACACTTTTGAAATTAATTATACCGACAGGTTCTATAATTTTACGTAAGTTCTGATTTCGAAATGTAAAACATGTCTATATAATGATTCGTATAATATTGACAGAGAGAAAATTGTAATAAAATATAATTATTAAAAACAACTGTTGTCCATCGCCGAAAGTATGAAACGCGCAATTTCATTATTTGGATAACAGGATTTTTATTTATAATAAACCTAACTACGAAACCTGGAATGACATTTTTATGGGATGAATCAAAAAGAAAAAAAAAATCTTAAATTATTTTTTTGAAAAAACAAATAGGATTATGAAGGACGGAGTTTTGAGGCATACATAATTTATCATATATACGAGTATGAAGTTGCTTTTAAAATATTTTTAATACTTCTTAATGGTTGATGTCTAAATAATTGAAGTGACATTTGATTGAACAATTTTATCCATGGTGACTAGCAGTAGTGCAAACATCATCTCAATAATATGTTGATTTTATTTTATCAGATTTTAATTCGACCATATATTTGAACTGTATCTCATCAGTCTCCGTTCATATATATGATTATTTATGAACATATAATACATTATACATAAAATTTGTGACCCAAGCGAGAATCGAACTCACCGATTTCGCGCCGTAAATCTCTCGTTCACTGGTACATACCCGTTTGTGGTGTAATAATTTGTATATGTGATTTCTTCCTAGAACGAGATAGCACATATAATTATATTTAGAAATATATACGGTATAATTAATAATTCTGATAGTTGCTTCTACCTAAATTTACTCGTTTCGATTATTATTGCATAGTGAAGAGGTATTCTGAGAAAGTGCGCCTGGTTACCATTCTAAACTTGAACATGTGAATAACTCTATTCAAATCTACTCAGATATTATCACATCGGCAAAAACAAAGCTTTATAAAATCGATAACATTAATGTCGCAACCCTAAACAGCGGCTGATCGTTGTTCCACCCATCGTTTATTTTTGTTCTTCATATTAATTTGCATTAAATTTCATATGCGTTGATGATCCAGATCCCATTTATTTTGTTTGAGGTGAACTCAATTTCACGGTAGCGAGGTGAAAGTGGCAGTGCCGCTGATATTGCCGCTTCATGCCCAGGTATTGCCTACGGGAAATAACTCAACTTCATAACGAGATGATTTGGTTTTCCATGCGTTGAAAGCCTTATAGATTTACGTACATGACCACTTAAAAAAAGTCAATCCTTACTTTTCTTTTTGTTACTTGAGTGACATTGAATTTTTCTGTTACTTAGACTAAAGTGACTGTAGAGTTGCGTACGAGAAAATGGGTCGTAGTCCATACCGTTTAATCATTCATTCCGTGTGTCCTTAGAGCAATATCTTTTGAACAAAGATAGCTATTATAAAATTGGAATACTATTATATAGTTGGTTAAAATTAGAGGTGATATTTGTATGACGATGGACTATATGGTTGTTATACTGGTATATATCTTAACAAATAAAAGCGAAAATAAAAATATTTTAGGTACGAGTAGATCGTCGTACAAACGACAAATTTTATTAAGTTTGTTTTTGTTTCATCAAAACGTTAATATTTATGTATATGTGTTAATTTAGGTGTGATTAAAATATATAAACATTAAAATAAACATATTTAATAAAAAAAAAAACTGACCGACCTATTGGAAAAAAGACTCAAACTAACTTTTCCGATTTTAATATAAAATAACAATTATACGTATAATACATATTTGTTTATTTAACAAATATTTTGTGCATTGGTACTAAACCATTGTTGTGCGAGACTCAGTCGTTTGGTTTTTTTCTTCATAGCAACAAAATACAATCTTGTCCTCTAAGCGTCTTCTGGAGAAAATATTCGAATATATTGTCATGTGTCGGATTCATATACGTTAGTAGTGTCACAATATTTGAATGAAACCCTTACCCGACACACCGGAACAGAGTCATGCAAATATTACTGCTTGGCGGTATAGAGTTGCAGTACTTCCCTGAACAAACTCGCACTAGGAGTTCTACTGCTATTAGAAATAAACTTACATAGTGAAACTGTTCATAACGATGGAAATTTCGTACATATTGATTTTGCGTATTTTGACATAAGAACTATTTATAATTATTATAAATATTATGATCACAAGCAATACCACGAGCTAAGCAAGAATCACATACACTAAATTTTAGAGTTTAAAATTTCTCACTTCGAGTAGGAATTGGACCCACATCACCCAATTTTACTGCTTCCTTAACCACTAAGCCATCGAGGATCGCACGGCTGAACCGAAATTATATATTCTAATGGTAATACTTTCGTACTAATAACCTTCATGGGAGGTGGTGCGCGGTCATTAACCAGAAAAATAGACTTTTTCAAACACTTATATCATATAATAATGTCGCTACATTAAATATGATTACAGGCACTAGGATAAAATCACATTTTTGTAAACGTGATTTTCTATTAGCACATCATTAGCTTAGCACAGCTTAGTCATCAACCCGGGATCGATGGCCGAGTGTTTAAGGCACCCGGTAGCACCGGTGGGTGAAATCGGAGTTCGGGGTTTGGATTCCCACTCGAACCATATATTAGATGGGTCCTATGGAATCTCTTAGGGACCTTTTTAAAGACATTGATATATTAACTTTACCGAGTCTGTATATATTTGAAAATATTATGTATGTTCGGAAAAAATTGAGTAAATTTAAATTAAATAGTGACAACCAAGATTACAACACTAGGAATAAATATAAAATAGCAGTACCAGGTTTTAGACTAGCAAAGACAAGTATAAGGTCCTTTCTAGGTAATTGTGTGTGGTTTTATAATACAATTCCCAAACATATTACAATCCTCACAGAAGGAAAATTCAAGTTGCATGTGAAAAATATTTTGATTAAGAAATCATACTAATTGTAGTATGATTTCTTAATCAATCATTTTGTTTGTGATTACTTAAACAACAAAGATGCTTAGAAGGTTCCGCCTCTGCCAAGCTGTCACCTACGTAATATAAACCAATATTGTAATAATAGTATTATATTGTATATAACACATTGTTAAAAGATGTTTAAAAGAATGGCCCCGAGTTTCTTGCCCGTTCTTCTCGCAGTGGCTCTATATATTTTTTTTTTGCTGAACGTGGCAGTACAATGTAGGATATTTCAATCTAAAATTTGTAATTGACCTTCATAAGAGCGTCGTAGACGCCTAAATTGAATAAATGATTTTGAATTTGAATTTGAAGCGCGAAGATTTATACTCTTAAAATATGTAAATGTGTATTATTTATTATTAAAATTAAAATTGAAGAAATTATAGATATGAATGAATGATAAATGTTCAAAGATAATCCGATAATGAGTTTTATTTTTGGTTGGATAGTTTATAGTTAGATAATTATAGAATATACTTATACGTGTTTAAGTTACAGCCAATTTAAATTAAAATCTCTTGATGAGTCTGAAACTTAAGCCTAAAACGTTGTGACAGTCGAATTATAAAGTATAGGGAGCATTGATATTTTTCTCCTGTGCGTGGAAACTGGTGTTGTCTTAGTTCTTTTGTTTGTTACAATCGCACCTCATAAGATATACACCGATTTTCGTCAATCAGTTGCCTGACAGTAGCTAAATATTCCTCAGTGATCGCAGTTGAGGGCTGACCTTCACTAATTTCATCAGATATAGAAACAATGGCACGATTAAATTCTGCATACCAAATTTGGGCCATGAATGAGGTGCTTCCCTGCCTAAAGCATATTGAGGATGAGCAAAACTGCAGAGCAAGCTTCCAATTTAGGTACAGCCCATTTATAGTCTTCTACCACGTCTTCGTCAGATCAGGAAAATTGGTGGTCAAAGGCTAAAACTATCAATTGCATAAAAATATAGCAGGCACTCTGTCATTTTAACCACGTTACGAGACCTAAATTGTATTTTGCCCCAACGAGAACTAGATACTCGTAGTTTTATCTCTCCATAGCAACAAAATACACTCGCCCCTTTAAGCATAATATATCACCGAAGGTAAATATTCGCATTTGTCGTGTATCGGAGTCACAAGTCGTGTCATATTATCCGATTGAATTTATAATGCGACAAAGAATGATATATTTATATTCCTACGGTTTTTGTGAAGAGCGTTTTAGTAATACGGTGGAAAACGATAAGAAAATAACGATTTAACGATAAAATATATGTCAATAGTCATTATTATGCTACACGAAGGCCTGAATTGTTTTAGTGTACTGTTACCTAAATGCTTTGTGTGTGTGTTGTTAAAAAAAGGCATACAATCGTTATAAACGTCTATTATTTACTCTCGGTATGACCCCATTACTTTTGTATAAAGCTTCAATTTATAACAATGATTGAGGAAGATCACAGTAACCTCTTTAACGCGACAGAAATATAATTTATAGAGCGCTGTCCAAATACCAAACAAACAATAAAAGAATAAAATTAGACGTCTAGCGATACTGTCCTTCATTTAATGTCAAAATGGGATAAGTTACGACGCGCGACGGTATAACAATGATGTTTTGAATATGTGATAGCCCAGGGTTAGTGTCATAACTCTAACGCTGAGTCCTAGGTTCTATTCCTGACATATACTTGAACTTTAGCCCACAAAGGGCATGTGTGAATACTTGCCAAATTAGTTCAATTAACTCAAAACGTACCGGTTCCAAGTAGAAAATTGGTCACCACAACGGTTGTTCCATTGCTTAACGGTTTGTTAAAATTACTAACAGTTGATATAATTGCTGAAGCCTAGCCTATTGATTATTAAAAACTTAACATTAAAAAGTTTCAATATTTTACTGTATGATATCCGAAATCTAAAAGAACCCGTTTTTACCGGTATATACACGGATATTTATAGCAACATATATACTAAACAGACCTTACCTAGCGATATTTACATGTAATTTACTGCTCCTCCACACTTTGCTCGTCATCGTTCTTAAAGATGATTTTGCCCTAGACAAGTAATTTCCCTAACACTAATACAGTTTATCAGAATTATATCAAAAGTTATCATATATACCAAAAACAGTTATAGTTTTGATTTACATATGTTTTTTAAAATATAATACATCACATATATACGTTCATTGTAACGTTAGTATAGAACGAAGGATACAGTCGTGTGGCCAGTCTGATGGATTTTCTGTGTATCATGTGTTTGAACATGCTCAAACGCTATTTCTGCTTCGTTAAAGCGGAATTAATGGAGCAGAGTGGTCGGTTGAACTCGATGTTTGAAGCCACGTATTGTGAGATTAATTTGTTTACTATTGATTTATTACAACGGAAGGTACGAAACATATTGAACACAGGTTTTAGCTCTTCGAACGCAATCTCCTGATGCCACACAAATTAAAAATAGTTACGTATCTTTTAGCTGCTGCTCTAAAACGATATTAGCACACCTGCGAGTGCTGACTGTAACGTGGCAATTTCATCGTTATTTTATTTTCTATCCTTTTTACATGCGTACTGCTTTCAAGATTGATCGATCAGTCGCTCACATAACTGGTTATCATCAACAAAGAGTTGTAATTATTATTAAAGCCAAGTATATATTGACAAATACGTGTGTGACTTAAAAGTCCCTGACCGATGTCTATGAAATTAAAATAGGACTTAAACATATTATTAACGAAAAAAAATATATCATCAAGATAACGGTCTGGTAAAGATAGGTGTGGTTATACATAAAAAATAAGACATACGCGTTAATTTGGAAACCTTCCTCATTTATTTTTACTAAAACCAAAAAAATATAATTGTAGACGACTTCGCGTTCTGCAGGGGTTCACCGTGGCTGTGCACACAGATGTGGCAATGCATGCACACACACACGGTCTCAGTGGACTGTATATTTTCTTGCGTCTACTACGTGAATGCCGGTCGCAGGGTTCAATTTAGGTGCAGGAAAATTCCGGGGTTTCAGTTTCTAAGGCGGATTTATTTCTTCTTATTTTCTAGTTGTTATTTTACTTGTTGTATCACTGGACCACATAAATTCAACGAAAATAGTTCTTTCTTATATTACAATTATCAACTATGCACATAACTTACACACTGCTTTGCTAATTACATCATTTGACCCAATTAGAACACCGTACTACCCGTCCCTATCTCAAGTTCAAGGTCAATTGCACTCGCACCATTTGATTAATTGGCTATAATTAATTGGCCGCCTGACCTAAAGCGGCGCTGTGATTGGACGCCCTATTTTACAAAGTGAACTTTGACATGATTCATTTTCTCTATCAATATCATACATATTGCCCCCTAATTACCAAAGTTCTGGCCGGTAATCGAATATACATAGATGTGGCGATTGCACTATAGCCTTCTTTAAGTTTATGTCATAGTCAAACTTCTTAGTATAGTTTTTAGAATAAAAAGATGATGGATGTAATGTCATAAAATAACAATGTGAAAATTATTACAAGGATTTTTCTGAAACGCAATCGTCGTTTAATTTCCTGCTGATGAAAGAGCTAAATTATACCTAAACGGATCAATTGGTGACCCCGACGTGATTATGATAATGATGACCATCTTCTAATATGGATCAAAAAGCTCTTGTTAACCGGCAAGCTGGTTGCGTGCGTCTATGAGACGAGCTATGAAGTTCAAGTAATGTAAATTAATTATTTTATTATATGAACGCTGCCGCCGCCGCCGTCCATCCATAGGGGGCAATTTGAATTTATGTATCGTCTGTCTTCAATTTCGGAAAATCTTCGAAGTAAAGCTGGGTACGCACTGCGAGTTTTTTCGTCCTACGAACTTTTGCCCGAAAGTGATTATTTTTTTTGTCGGTGTATTTTATGTTGGTGAATTAATGTCTTATATGTATATATTATTTTAATTGATTTGGGCCAAATAAGTTTTACATTTTATGTGCGGTATTTAAATAAGCATTCGAATGTATTTTATAATTTTATTTTGTACATTCTTTTAAAATTCTTATTATGTTAAAGGCTGTATTGTATTGTCACAGTTTCCCACGTTCAGTATGAGTGAAAGCGAAGCGGAATTTTCTGAGGCCGTGAGTGGTAAGGCTGTTGTAAACCGTGTTACAATCCGAACTCCTCCTTTCTGCAAGGATCGCCCTGCTCTATGGTTTGCGAGTTTGGAATCACAGTTTTGCATAAATAACGTAACACATCAATCTACCAAGTTTCACTATGCTGTCGCGCACCTTGACACCAACTGCACTCGTGAAGTCGAGGACATTATACTGTCGCCACCAGACCATGAACCGTACACCACACTTAGGGATGCTATAATAAAGAGATTTTCTGTATCCCATGATGCAAAGATAAGGTGTCTACTCAAGAAGGAGCAAATAGGTGACAGAAAACCATCGTCGTTTTATAGGTACTTGAGATCATTGGCAGGCAAAACAAACAGGCAAAATACGGTTTGCGCAGTAGCATCATCATCTTTTTCTGCGCCAACTAGCAACGATATTCAAATATTAGAATTAAATAAAAAGATTGAAGAATTAACTCGTATTATAGCTTCGTTAACCATCGAACAAAATTATATTCAACGAGGTCGCTCACGAGAACGTAGCAATGGACAAAATCGTAACCGATCACGATCACGTAACCCGCATTTGTGTTTATATCATGACCGTTTTGCTGCTAAAGCATTAAAATGCGTTCAACCATGTAGTTGGTCTGGATCGGCTCCTGGTAGTAGTAACAAAAACCAAGCTTCGGAAAACTAGTAGAGCGTTCGCTAACGGCGACTATCGAACGTTCTGCTTCTAACACTTTGTAAGTAGCGAGGTAAACGTCCAAATTGTCTTTAAAATGTCATCCGGAAATGTGAAGCGCTCGTAGCGAAGTTTGCTTAGCCATTCTGAATCGATCAGCAAAGTTAAGCAACGTCCGCCGCGGTCAGGAGTTGGATGGGTGACCGCTGGTGACATTACTACTGAGCGCTTCCGTGCTTCGGAGGGCACGTTAAGCCGTCGGTCCCGGTTGTTGTCTTAGGATGGCAGTCGTTACAGCATGGTGGTAGGGTACTTTGCGAATGCCCGCCTGGCTAGCTACCACCCTCAAGTTGAAAATCTGTCGCCAAGCACCTAACGGTGTGTTCCGGCAGCTGTCCTTGAGAGCCAGTAATTCTAGGTTAGCCTGTACAACATCTTCGACCACATCATCACTTACCATCAGGTGAGATAGTGGTCAAAGGCTAACCTATCAGGAATAAAAAAAAAAAAAAAAAACTTGTAGTTGCGGATGTTGAGAGTGGTATCATAGGCTCTGATTTTCTGGCCTATTTTAATTTACTTCCTGAATGCGCAAAAGGGAAACTTTGCGATAACTTGACTGGAATGTCATCCATCGCGTTAATTTCAATTCCCGATTCACCGTACTCCACGCTTTTACAAAAGTATCCCAGCATTACACGACCTCCTGGCGCAATTAAAGAGCCGAAGCATACAACCGTGCATTTCATTACGACCTCTGATGGCCCTCCAGTTACAGCTCGGCCGCGTCGTCTTGCACCATTGAAGCTTCGGGCTGCCCAGAAGGAATTTGAAGACATGGTGAAGGCTGGAACAGCTCGACCTTCCAGTAGTCCATGGTCTTCTGCCCTGCACCTTGTTGAAAAAAAGGACTCGTCCTGGCGACCTTGCGGTGATTACCGTGCATTAAATTCTCGCACTATTCCAGATCGGTATCCAGTTCGTCACATTGGGGATTTTAGTCAGAACCAGAGGGATCAACGATATTCAGTACTATTGATTTAGTTAAAGCGTACCAACAAATACCTGTCAATCCTAGTGACGTATGCAAAACGGCAATCATTACACCGTTCGGTTTGTATTAGTTTCCCTACATGAGTTTTGGTTTGAAAAACGCAGGGCAAACTTTTCAACGTTTTATTGACGAGGTAGTGCGTGGACTTGATTTTTGTTTTCCCTATGTTGATGACATTCTCGTCCACTCCGAGGATGCGTACTGCCACGCAGAACACCTGAAAATACTTTTTGAAAGGTTACAGAAGTATGGGGTAGTGATCAACACTACTAAGAGTATTTTCGGGGCTGAAAAGGTAACTTTCCTTGGTTATGAGATTAGTGCAGCAGGAACAAAACCACCTGAGGATAGAATCCAAGCTTTAGTGGATTTTCCACCTCCCAAAACAGTCCAAGGCATGCGTCGTTTCCTTGGTATGGTAAATTTTTACCGTCGGTTCATACCTGATGCTGCTAAATACCAAGCACCTTTAATTGACGCCATTGTTGACATCCAGGGCAAAGGTACAAAACCTTTTGTTTGGACGCCAGCATTAGAAAAATGCTTTGATGAATGCAAAAGAAGCCTGACATCAGCTACAATTCTAGCACATCCAGATTGTAGTGCATCGTTAGGGCTTTTCACCGATGCATCAAGCACTCACGTTGGTTCTTGCCTGCAACAGCGTACAAGTGAGAATGTAGAATGGCAACCGATTGCGTATTTCAGCAAGAAGTTGAACTCGAAGCAAGTACAGTGGCCAACTTATTATAGAGAACTCCTCGGTATATACGAGAGTGTACAGCACTTTAGGCACATACTCGAAGCTCATCATGCAACAATTTATACCGACCATAAGCCGTTGATTTATGCTTTTGCACAGCGTCGAGAAAAGTTGCCTCCTCCTCAATTGAATCAGCTGTATTTTATTAGCCAATTCACTACGGACATAGTCCACGTCAAAGGCGTTTATAATGTGGTTGCAGATGCACTATCACGCATAGAGACAATTTCTCTCGAGGAGGATTTTGCTGCACTCGCTTTATCTCAAAGTAAGGATGAGGAGATGGCACAAGCTCGTAATAACTCTTCATTGAAGCTAGAGAGTGTCATAATACCTGGTACAAATGTGACCATCACTTGTGATACGTCCACTGGAAAATCACGTCCGTATCTAACTCCACCTTTTAGGAGAGCAGCTTTCGACAAATGTCACAATCTAAGCCACCCTGGTGCGCGGATAACCGCTCGCATGGTGACTGACAGATATGTGTGGCCTAATGTAAATGCCGATTGTCTTAAATGGGCGCGTTCCTGTCCTGAATGTCAACGTTCAAAAGTAACTAGGCATGTCACGTCTCCACTAGGTAAATTTAACGATCCATCTGGCAGATTCAGGCACGTACATTTAGATATAATTGGACCACTTCCATCTTCTAACAGTTTTAATTACTGTCTAACTGCAGTTGATAGGTTCACGCGGTGGCCAGAAGCATGGCCAATGAAATCGATCACTGCTGAAGAGGTAGCAGACACTTTCATCAATGGCTGGGTTTCTCGTTTTGGCGTACCTAGTGTATTGACTACCGATCAGGGTAGGCAGTTTGAGTCATCTCTTTTCCATCGTCTTATGTGTGTTTGCGCGACGAAGCGGATTCGCACTAGTAGCTACCATCCATGCGCTAATGGCATGGTTGAGCGTATGCATCGGCAGTTGAAAGCGTCGCTAATGTGCCATGCAGTGACCTGGGCGAAAGCACTTCAACTAGTTCTATTGGGCATGAGATCAGCTTTTAAAGAAGATTTACAAACTTCTTCCGCCGAGCTCGTATACGGAGAGGCATTACGTTTGCCTGGTGAATTCATTGCCACTCCTGACCTACCAAGGAACCCTGACGCCATGACTGACTTTGTCACCGATCTAAGGAGCTGCATGGAAGCATTGCGTCCAGTTTCTGCATCACGTCACGCGCAACCATCAGTTTTCGTTTTTAAAGACTTAGCAACGGCAACGCACGTGTGGTTGTGACGGTACAGGCCCTTCTCTGTCCCGCCACGTTCATAAATAAACCTATTTACAAATATCAGTTTGCTGCATTTTGAATGTTTTAGAACGAAATCGTATTAACCCTTTTACTCGTGCTATCTTTCCATAAGAAAGAAAGAGAGCGGAGAAGTGTGCTGTTCTGGATGCTTTTTATGTTGCCAAACGCATGAACGGCACATAAATCGGGGACTTTTGACAATAGGAATCGGTTGAAGTATGATTATTGAAGAATTAAATGAAATATATTGGGCAGTTTTAGTATGGGAAAAGAAAAAAAAAGAAATGGCAAGACAGGGGTGGGGATAGAGGTGCAGTTTAGGCGGGATAAAGTGAGGAAATAAAAAAGATGGTGGGATTGAGGCATTAAGCCTCCGAGGTCGCTCTCAGGAGGTACTCCGAAGACGGTCTTCGGTGAGATTCTTAAAATCCGTGAAGTGAATTATTGGTAAAAATTTAAAAGTGAATTGTGTATTGAGAAGTGTTACACCGGTTAGGGGTTAGGGAGTCTCGAGTTGGCTAAATGCTGACAAAGGACATGGGACTTAGTAATTGGCATGGCCGATGAAAAGTCTGTACGATTCCCAACACGTGGCAACACGTGGGGATTTCGGTCGATTTTTAGGTAGGGAGTAGGCACGCCCAGTGTTAAACTGGCAGGGTTAGTACCTATAAAAAGGGAAACCCGGAGCAAAGTAGTTAGCATGGCTGACAAAATGCTTATTTATTAGTAATCCGAGTATTCAGCATACGCAGAAGAAAGGTTACGACGTAGCGTTTTCCTCCAAGCGTTCCCGTATCCTACCCTACATTATGATTCCTCATTTTCTTAGGTATTATAGTCTTCACGTGTAGCCGTGGTCTGGGAGTGCAAGCTCCCAGATTTAGACAACGTCCCTCGGGATGTGCCCGCGCTTGGAACGAGCCGGCGGCTGTATCCTTCGGGAAACAGTTACAGTTCCCTTCAGTGTCGTATATCCTAGTGTGGCTTAGGTGCTCCTAGCAAGTGGGGTTCCCTAATAACCATAATGGGTGTTATTGCAATGAAGTCTATATTATATATATTTTACACCATAGGTATCAAATCCTCGTTCAATACAATCCCAAGCTTCGGCCTCATATGTATGTGAACGTATTACACCGGCATTTAGTATACATTGGAATTTGCCATTCCACTTTCAGCTAGCTTCTGTTAGCAGGAGTTTCCTCTTTACACCGAGGGGAAGCTGTCCTACCTACCATTGCTATGGAAAGGGGGCTACATTACACACCACATGATTAAAGTAAATGTGAGACATGGATCTCTAGGCTGAATACTACATCTAGAAGAATAGGAATTAGGTAACTAGGTACATTTGAGTAGGAATAGGGAACATAGGAAATTGTTTGGGAAATAGCACTTAGTAATAATTCGGGGGTAGACTCACGATATGATGCAATACATTTTTCTATCTAACTCATAAGATAGGTGTACTGGCAACTTCCCGGATTACAGGAGGTAGACTAGTATCCTTGGGTTCGCTGAATTATTAAAACATTTAATATTCTATCAAGTGTCCAGGAAATACTTTAATAGCCATGTAGGTTACAAACTAGAATTATTTTGTTACAATAAATAAAATAAAAATCAGTTTTAGGTTCATATTTATAATTATCAACCACTCAAATTAGTTTCAAATTAAGACGGTAGTAAATGTAAGGTATCGTTTTTGATGCTAATGGACAAGCTGTGCAGTTCCATTGTGGGAGACCATCTAATGAGAGACGTAGAATGGTTGACTACTCTTCGACAGCATGAGGAAGGATATATTACAATTTATTATGTCGCTATTAGTATCTGTTAAAATCAAAGTAATAGGATATATCAAATAAATAAAACAAGGAATTAGAATATCCTAAAATAAAAAAAAATAACTATGCAATATCTTGAAATTTTCATGTAATTAATGGACAAGCAAAGCTGTTTCATTATGATTAACCTTTTCTATCAGACATATAGTCTAGGTGCATTATTCCTCAAACAACATGGAAAGAATATAAATTGTTCCATTTTGAAGTCAAAAGTTTGCAGAAACAAAGAAAGAATATCAAACAACAAATACTCAAGAATACCTTGAAAATATACTAAACTTATTTGTTCACTATTAAAATTACTAGATATAATAAAATCAAGTAAAGCTGTATAATTACTCTCCACTCTCAAAATAATATATATTGGACCAATGATATCATCTAACAGGATATGACATCTAAACAAAGTGGTGGAATAGGTTCAAAGATATTATTTAACTAGATATGTCTACTCAAACAGAGATATGATAGGCTGTAGATTGTATAGGGTTACTTGTAGTCCCAATCCAATCAGGTTTTAGGACATATTTAGTACATACCAGCGTAATATTAGGAACTCCCTTTTACCATAATAAGTAAAAGGAAGTCCCGCTAAGAACCGAGATATGATTGGATGCATGCCCTTACTGAGGCTAGGCAGCTCCAGAGATGGCCAGCGTCTCGGTGTTATGGTAGATACTCGTTTGGGTAGAATGAATGGTTTGTTTTGTATAGCTATGAATAATGATGTCTCTCATTTTCATAGAAGTAAATTAAAAAGGTCCTTGAATGTGCAGACAAGATACAAACTTACATACTTACAGTGTCGATGACAATATCATACGACATTCCCTTTTGCCAAAAGAATATGTCCTCATGCCCATGTAGTATATATGAATACTGAATCAATTGCAATACACATACTTACTGACTTTTAGTACATTTGTAAATAATAGAAAACAAAAAAAAAAAGAAAGAATAATAACTTTATAAAGTCCTCTTACAATGGGTGATTATATGGTTACTAATTATGTTGGGTAATTAGTAAGGAATATAACAGACCTATGCGGTGGAAGATGACCAGTTTGGACAAGTCGAAATCTACAGATGGCAGCGGGGAGGGGCTGTTATCCTTAGCCGCAATCAATTAAATATCATTCTTAATTTTATTTGCATACTTACCTACTTTAAAGGTTCTTATGTAAATCTTACTTATTTCATACCTACTTAGAACATCTTAGCAACATAATCTTCTTTTCACTCTACCATATTAATATAAAGCAGATAGTTACATATCTACGCAGTAATTCTTATTCAACTATATTAGAACATCACATTAGTCACTATAGATAGAATCTATCACTGCATAATACTTATGGCAATATGCTGAGGTTTTAATAGACTCACAACATTTAGTCATGAAATAGGTAGTTTGGTTTTGATAGTAAGAAAGTGGTAATAGTAAATTTTGTTGTTGCAACTTAACACTTTTACTGTATTATGTTAGAGAGCCAGTTCTAAATTACACCACTTGGAGAGTACATAGGTAGAGTAGGTCACGTCTCAAGCCCTTTGGAAAAGAAACTGAGTTGCTACTTATGGGCACAATATAGGATCCTGACCACTATACTAGACGATCACATGGCCTTATAATGATCTCAGTCAAGACACACTCAATATTAGGTTTTGTGTTATGTTTGGATACGGTATCTCAGAATGGTAGAAGTTATCACACAAATAGGATATCACAATTAAATTTCATTTTATTAAACATTTTCATATAAGGTAGCGTAGAGTACATGAGATTTATATACCAGATAGAGGGGGGGACGTTACAATTGAGTTCCGTGACCAGGATTATCTTGTTATAATGTGGTGCTTTGTGTTCAGGTTTCCCTAATTATTAGCATAATCAATCATTGATAGGAAATTTTCTTCATTGTAGTTTAACTATAGTTTTCTTGTGATATCGAGGTGCCTTGACTGGGACAATTTGTTACCGTGAATGGACAGAAGGATTGAGATGTGTAAATGGTTACATATAGGTTGTGTTTATAGGTTAGGTACTTACCATCTTACCAGAAACATATACTGATAGGTAGGTAGTGTTTATTCGATTAATATTAATAGTCACTGTGCCTACTAACATGTTCTACCTTATACCTTTATAAACAGTATTTAAGTGCACTGAGATAAAGCATTTTACAGTCAAGATCAGGATAGGAACGACGGAATATTTCTTGGTAATAGATTGGCATCTGAGGTCTTGTTTACCACATCACAGTTCTGCCAAATTAACTCTTAAATTCAATAATATAGTCTCCTTGATGTGTTTTCCTGCTCTTAGTGTATTATAGTCTAAAACCTAAAACCAACAATTTGTTTTGATTTTTCCGTTTTCATTCGATGCAAATAGGGCGGCGTTACCTAGTGTTTATAAAGTACGAGTACGTTATTACTTAGTATTGGTACCGAAACGGTTATAAACTAGTATTATTGTATTGGTACCCAAATGGTATTTATTTCTATCTCAAATCAAAGAACGCTCTCTATTACTACGAAAAGTGGCAACGCTTCTGCCCTTCCGTCACCATGTTGTGGGGTGCAGAGCAGCAATATGATGCGTACACACTAAACATGTGCAAATGAGCTAGTATATCGATATTAGGTAGTTAATATTTGAATGAAATAAATGCTTTGTTATTTTTATGTACAGATAAGTTATTTTCTATTAACATATTATGTAGGTACATAAAGTTGGTATATCATATATACTAGGTTCCATAAAAAAAAAAAAAAAAATGTTCAAGCTGCATCCATTACCTACATATGAATTAACATAGTAAGAAAATTCAATTCCTTAAATTTGGGCATAACACTGTAATTTCTTTATTACATTACAGTATTGGTGGCGCAATAAAATATTTTCGGTTGTTAAATACTAGGTTTTAAAAGCTTAAGAAATCCCTTGTGCAGCATTGTAATAGAAACAGTTTCGTTCAAAAACGAAATGACAATTAATTTTTATCTCGCCTTTTTAACTTTTTTTTGGATCTGTACATATTGGACATTAACAAATTTTTGAGATTAATAATTTATAGCGCTAGAAAATTAAGAATATAGGCGCCGTCAGCTTAGCATGTTAGATACTTGAAGAATTTTATCAAGAAATAGAAACCTTAACTAATACTATTAAATATTCCATGTTAAACAGTAGTCGACAGTATAGAGGTTGATTAGAACCAAGTATTAATTATTGAAGTGAGATCGATTAAGATGTTATGGTTTTTATTTGATGCGTAATTACTTTAGGGGCAGTTCTATATAAAAATCATGTTATGATATCTATACACGATTTTGGGTACGTTATATACTGGTAGGAATTAGTTCTGAAAGTTATTATTTTAATGACAGTTTGTAAACTTCGGTAGACAAAGTTTAGATGTTTGAGGAATAGATTGACCTGTTTAAGCAAAATAGTAACAATATTATTTTTTTTTGCTTCTTGTTGGCAATGGCCATTGTACAAAAATATAGATTTATGTTGTATGAAATAAAGGGCATCTTTTCGAGTATGAATATCATTAAATAGTAGACAATCTTGCCGCCCTATGATAGAAGGCACTAAGGATATAGTCAAGTTTACGATTTATTACATTTATGATTCATATATTTCTTTTAACCAAAAATTAATAGAGCGGGATCTCTTGTGTTAAAGAGGTTTAGGTACGCGGATTAATTACCTATTTATTAAACGAAATATATATCTGAGATGCGTGAACCATTTTGACCCCATTCGTAGGGTGGGGTAAATTTGGTTCGAAATTGGTCAGTGGTGGCTAGAGGTTGTACAACTTGTACGGCTTTGAGCATGCCAAGATCTGACTCTTGAATTGGTATTAAAATGTTGGTTTTAGTGCTCTTAAGTGAAAATAAAAAATAAAAAAATTTAAAGGATTAAACACGGCATAATAGAAGAATGGAGAGGCCTAAGTCGAGTCGGAAACGTAGACAGCCCAATAGGTATTTGGAGGGAGAAAATAATGCATTACCGGTGGAAACAGGAGAAAGTACGGCTGATATGGTTACTAATCGGAAGTGTAGGCAATCCAATATAGATACAAATGGAGATAATCGTACAAAGTCGGGAAAAGAAGGTGAAGCTGTGAATATTACGGTAGAAACGAGCGAAAATGAGGATATAGAACCAGCAACCAAGCGGTCTAAAAGGACAAACGTTCCTAAGAATATAATAGACAGAAGCAAAACAAAGAACAGTACGGCTGTTATGTACCACATGTTAAGAAGGACTATAGGTACTTTAACTGCTAAACTTGATGTATTAAGTGAAGAAGTAAAAAACACGAAAGCTGCAGTGATAGACGTAGGAAGTTCTTCCTCATCAGTTGAAAGAATGCGAGTAATTATGCCTGATAGTCAGCAGCCACTATCACCGCCAGCGGAAAATGGCTTAATGGATTTTGAACTAGCTGACACTACGGCTAGTGACAAAGCAATAAAAGAACAAAATAAAAGCATTGAGAAGCAACTGCCTGCAAATAGTGAAGGGGTCAGTAGCATTGTCTATAATATTAGAAACATTACTACGGAAAAGCCCAAATTTGGTGGGAAGACGACGAATAAAATAAGTATACATCCGGTAACCTTTCTAGAAGACCTAGATGTTTATTTAAATAAAGCATCAAAAGAAGGCACAGGGTTAGAACTGATACAGGAGTGTTTAGTAGAAGACGCTAGAGATTGGGCCAGAATATATAAAGGGAGATGGAACTGCGTTGAAGATTTTAAAGTAGACTTCTTAGCTACGTTTTGGGGTGAAAGTGAGCAGAGCGAATTACGTCGGAATATTGTACAAGGAAGTTGGGATCGACAAGAAAATCCATCAATGGTAAACTATTTCCTAAGGATCGTTGGCAGGGCTCAGATGCTAAGTTACAAAATACCAGAAAAACAACTAGTTGCGGACTTGATTAGACATTACCCAAAGTTCGTACAGCAAGTGTGGGTAACATCTAGAGCAGGAACTATAGTAGAAACTGCGGAATTTCTTAGAAATATGGAAAACATCAATAAGCAGGAGGCGCATACTTATTCTGCAGCTTCAGGACAGATTAAGGATAGTGCGAGAAAGAAAATCGACTACCAGCAAGGTTATCGGAATTGGCGAAGACCAGAAGCGGTTCAGAAGACCATTGCTAAAACACCGGTGGTTAGTTTAATTGATAGAGAACAACCAGCTGTTGTTAATAGTCAGGAAGTAGAGTCAAACTAGAGGAGGCTGATGATGTTGTCCCCGAATCAGCTTCAACCATAGGGGATAGGGGCTTGCTTATTATGAGGAAAATGGGGTGGAAGCCAGGTCAGATATTAGGAAAAAATGGAAGAGGTTTAAAGATACCTGTATTAGGGAAGATCTTAGATAGAGGGGAAAAAGAGGGAATAGGATATAGCACATTAACCGATCCAAGGATAAATTGCATTCGTAGTCAGATAATAGATGTCCTTAAATTAAAAATAGAACAGGAGCAATTAGATAATGACGAATTTACTTCGGTTACATCAGTTTTTGACGAAAGGAATACAGAACCAAAAATTAATGGGACAGATTTTAAGTCGGAAATAGGTGTGCAAGTGTTTGACTTTGAAGTAGTAGGGCTACTTGATTCAGGAAGTGACATAACCTGTATCTCGGAAGAATTTTGGGGCGTATTAAAACAACGAATTCCTCATATACCGTTAATTCCTATCAAACCTGTTCAAATAAGAACAGCTGTAGGGCAGAAAAGTGTCGATATTCGTAGCATGGCTTTATTACCTTTGAAAATAGGAACGACAATGAAGGATACGGGGGTGTTGATTGTACCAGGACTGCTTAGACCTTTAATATTAGGTTTTGACTGGATGAAGTCAAACAAGATTAAGGTTGTCTTAAGCGGAGCAGATAGAGGGGTGGTTTTGGAATATGAGGGGCATAAAGAGATCATTAGGTTCATAGAACTCGGAAGTAGCCCATACATTGAGAATGATTGTGAGGGTCTATGTAACGAAGTGAATGAAGATGAGGTAATAGATTTACGACAGGTTAAGATAGGTATGTCACTTAAGGTAGAGGATTTGGAGAGGCTCCAAGTATTATTGAAGAAATATGAAGGTTTATTTTCTGACACGCTATGAACATGAGATTAGGATGGAACCGCATGTCCCGATTGTAAAAAGGGCTTATCCTATTCCGTATGCTTATCGGGAAAAGGTAGAGGAAAAGTTACGGGAAATGGAAAAACTGGGGATTATAAGTAGATCTGCTACACCTTATAGCAGCCCGCTAACCTTCACTCTAAAAAAGGATGGTTCGATCAGAGTCCTTTTAGACGCGAGGGAAATAAACAAACATATGATATCTGAAACAGAAAAACCGCCACTACAGTTAGACGTAATAAATTCATTCCATGGAACAAATTTTATAAGCATAGTTGACATGAACAATGCTTATTTTCAGATACCGATTTCTGAATCAAGTAAGATGTATACAGGATTTACGTTTAACGGAAAATCCTACGTCTATAATGTTTTGCCTCAAGGCTTAAAAACTTCTGTGGGTAGTTTTAGTAGGGCGATAGATACTATATTAGGTTTTGAAGTACGAGAATTCTGTGTTAATTACCTAGATGACTTGGCTATAATTACTACAGGTAACTTAGAAGAACATTTAGAGCACATTGACATAGTACTAGGAAAACTACAGGCAGCGGGGTTAACTTGTAATTTAAAGAAAAGTAATTTTCTGTGTAAAGAAGTTAAGATGTTAGGATACATCATATCCACGGATGGGCTTAAGACAGATCCAGACAAATTGAACGCGATACAAGAATTCCCGACACCTAAAAAAATAAAACATGTCAGGGCCTTTTTGGGGCTATGTAACTTTTATAGGCGGTTTATACCTGCGTATAGTAGTCACATTATGCCGCTATGCGAACTTTTAAAGAAAGAAGCTGGATGGCATTGGGGGGACATAGAACAACAAGCATTCAATAAAATCAAAACTCTGTTCATAAAAACAATATCGCTTCACCACCCTGACTTCAAGAGATCATACTATTTGCAAACAGATAGCTCAGGGATAGGAATAGGAGGAGTTTTGTATCAATTGGGGGAAGATGGTGAAATGAAGATATTAGGATTCCATAGTAAGGTGCTCAAAGGGCCGCAATTAAATTGGACCGTCACAGAACAAGAGTTTTATTCGGTAATATGTTGCTTGCAGAAGTTCGAAACCTATTTAAGGGGGGCTAATGTAATAATTCTAACGGATCATAAAGCACTATCTTTTATTAAAACTTGGAGATTATATAACGCTCGAGTAACTAGATGGGTTAATTATTTAGAGCAGTTTCAGTTTGAGGTTCAACATATTAAGGGCAAGGATAACATTGTAGCTGACATTTTATCTCGTTACCCAATAGGTGGGGACATATTACAAGAAGAGAAAACCAAATTGCCGGAAATATTATACATGGAAATTAAAACGAATAGGGAATTGATCACGAAATTAAAGGAAATATCGAAGTTCCAAAAGGAAGATGTTGAAACAAGAAAAATAATAGAGGAATTAGGTAAAGCTCATAGCTGTATAGAAAAACAAAGCAGGATAATTAAAAGATGCTATGTAAACAATGATATATTATATTTTAAACCGGAAGGTACAAATATTGATGTTATATATTTACCGGAAATTTTGCGAAAAGATATTATAGTGCAAATACACCTAGAAATGGGTCACCAAGGGGCATATAAAGTAATAAAATATATAAGAGATAGATTTTATTGGAGAGGGATTACCAGATTAGTGAAACAAGTAATAAAAAATTGTCACGATTGTCAGATTACTAAAAGCAATACGGTTAAATTTGTCGGTCCCTGTCGGTCAATAATAGCAAAGGAAATAGGTGAGATGGTAATGGTCGATTTGTATGGACCGTTGCCAACAGGAAAGTTTGGGATGAATTACATACTAGTTATCCAAGATGCCTTCAGCAAATTTGTGAAATTTTATGACTTGAGAAAAGCCACGTCTAGATCAGTTATATGTAAAGTAAGACAATTTTTCGATATAATTAAACCAAAAACCATAATGTCTGATAATGGCTCGCAGTTTTCGAGCAAAGCATGGAAGGAATTCATGGGGCAAGAAGGAGTGAAGGTTATATACACTACTGTGAGAAATCCGCGACCAAACACTACGGAAAGAGTTAATAAGGAATTAGGGCGTTTGTTTAGGACATATTGTAGGAGTAATCATAGAGGTTGGGTCGCCCTATTGCCGAAATTAGAAATATTATATAATAATACCTTTCATGAAAGCACAGGATTTACACCATGTGAAATAATGTATGGTGAATCAAACAGATTGTCAATAGACCCGGGGTTGATGAGAATAAATATTAACTTAGAGTTAGGAAGGATAAGAGAACTAGCTCAACTTAATTTACAAAAGATGGGAGAGAAACGACAGTTGAAGTTTAATAAAAAATTTAGACTCATTCAATATCAAATAGGCGATTTGGTGAAAATAAAACGGTTAAATAGATCTGATGCGAGACAAAAAATAACAAAAAAATTTGAGGCATTATATGAGGGACCATACGTTATAGCAGCAAATCCCTATCAAAACGTCTACATTCTAACAAATCCGGAAACAAATGTAGTGAGAGGAAAATTTAATGCGATACATTTGTCAAGGTATTACAAAGAGGCGGAACCTAGGTTGGGGCTGATTGGGGGAACAAAATGACAGCTGGAACTATTTTGAATAAAGATTATTAAAAAAAAATGCTTTAGGCAAAGTTTGAATTTCGTAATTGAGATGTATAAGATTAAAATTAAAGTTTACTGATTACTTAACGTTTTGTATGAATTTAAGAGAAAAGAATTGAGGTTGTAGGTTAATAAGGCTTGTTTTTAGTACATAAAGGAAAATGTAAATGTACTAAATATTTGAATCATATAATCCTAAAGAAAAAAAAAAGAAAATATATTGTAATTTAGATTAACAAAAACGCCCTAAGGGGTTCTCAAATAAAGAAAGTTTTGGACTGAATTGATTAGTTAACCTTTTATATGAAGTTAAGAGAAAAGAATTGAGGTTGTAGGTTAATAAGAAGGCTTGTTTTTAGTACATAAAGGAAAATGTAAATGTACTAAATATTTGAATTATATAGTCCTAAAGAAAAAAAAAAAGAAAATATATTGTAATTTAGATTAACAAAAACGCCCTAAGGGGTCCTCAATAAAGGAAGTTTTGAACTGAATTTTAAGATTTTTATTTCGCTGGGTTAGGGAAAGGCCCATGTATGTTTATGGGGGATTTGCTACCACTTTGTTAAGTAAAGTAAGTCTGGTGAATTATAAGGAAAGATTTATAATAACAGTCAATATTGAAAAATAAAAGGAAATTTAATTTAAATAAATACCTATAAAGGTTGGCTCTAATATACACATGTATGAATATAAAAGAAAAATAACAAAGTGGAAGTATTTTCTACTAAGCATAGATGGAGGGGAGGATGGTGGCCTTTTCAATTGTTCAGTTTTAAGATTGTTGATAAGTAAATTGAAGTCGTCTAAAAATAAATTGTCTTAAATCAAGTTTGTATTGTTGAAAATTTAATATTATATTGTGTATACGGGTTGCTTAAAGAAATACGTAAGTAGTAATGAGTTGAAACCAGCGACTTATTATTCAAACTAAATTAAATTTCAACAAAATTGACAAACAATTATAATTGACAAAGCCTGTCTGTGCATTTGCGTCACAAGAACGAATAAATCATTAACGATTCTAATTAAAGATTCTAGGATTTGCTAGGAATATGCAGACGGGGGGTTGAGCGTAAAAATAATTCATTTAATAACTGAAAATTATAGCAAAACGTAACTTAAAAAAAAAAGATACATATAGATTCATAATTAAATAATACGCTATAGGAAATTACAAACGGGGGTTTGAGCGAATATAGTAATTCAGTCAATAACTGAAAGTTATTTCAAAATTCAAATCGAACAATTGAATTCTTAATTTAGCAATTTGCTAGGAATATGCAGACGGGGGGTTGGGCGTAAATGTAATTCATTTAATAACTGAATATGCAGAATATGCAGACGGGGGGTTGAGCGTAAAAGTTTTTTATTTAGTAACTGAAAATTATAGCAAAATGCAATTTAAAAAAAAAAATAAACATAGATTCATAATTAAATAATACGCTAGGAATTTACAAACAGGGGTTAGGTGTAAATAGTAATTAATTCAATAACTAAAAGTTATTATTCATACAATGAGTTGCTAAGAGCATATTAAAGGGGGGGTTGAGATGTAAAGAGTGGTCAATTTATATCACATCACATAGTTTATCTAATGCATGCCATCTATGGTTGACAGATAAATCTCATTAAATTTAATTCGTTTTATCATGGACTAAAGAGTATTTTTACTGTTATTATATTATACCTGCTTTGTAGTTGTCGTGCTGTTGATTTGTAAGGGCAGGCGAGAATGTGAGCTTGGGGAAGGTATATTAGGCAAGTGGAAGTAGTGAATTTGATTGATAATAAGGTATGGATGAATGAATAATTAGGATTTGAATTTGACCTTGAGATGGGAGGCTGAGAGATTTATGACAGTGGTTTTAAACAGTATGCAGGGCCCAGCAAACCAACAGGACTCATGGGGTTAGGGCTTCTGATTTATTGATGCTAACCTTGGAGACACAACTTAACCCAGAAGGGGCTTTCTATGAGAAATTGGTGTTAGGTTAGGTCCGATTGACAATTTCAGTGCTAAAACTGGTATCATAGAAAGTCCATACTTCACAAGAAGCTAAGAAAGCTAAATGAAAAATTCGGCAACTTTTACAAACTCCAACTAAGTTCCAGACGTTATTCCGAGTTGAAATTTTGAGGAGGTTTCTTATCATTGGGAAATAAATGCTTTGTAACTATTAAAGTCAATGGGGCTACGGAAGGGACTTATTGGTGGAAATTTATCTTTAATCTGAATGAAGAATGGTTTGAATTAAGTTTACGCTGATTTGTTACTATTAGGGTAGATCGGCCTCACAACCCGGTTCTCTTGCATAGCCTTTTTGGTCCTTGTGAGAAGTCTTTGTTGTTCAATGGTTTGTTTATGCCAATTCTTAAAATGTAGATAAGGTGATGTGCTGTGATTTGGTTGGTTTAAAAACACACTACTACACTCTTTCATTTCGAGGAAGCAATAATAAATCTGTGTTATCGTTATTAATATTGTTGGTAATAACATTTCTGGGGTTTTTATTATCTTTTATTGTCTGGTTTGCTTGTGAACTATAGATGGTTTTTTTAAAATTTTCCTTCGGTATAAATTCACACCTGCAGAAAATTTGGGGGTTGGCTGTGACGGTACAGGCCCTTCTCTGTCCCGCCACGTTCATAAATAAACCTATTTACAAATATCAGTTTGCTGCATTTTGAATGTTTTAGAACGAAATCGTATTAACCCTTTTACTCGTGCTATCTTTCCATAAGAAAGAAAGAGAGCGGAGAAGTGTGCTGTTCTGGATGCTTTTTATGTTGCCAAACGCATGAACGGCACATAAATCGGGGACTTTTGACAATAGGAATCGGTTGAAGTATGATTATTGAAGAATTAAATGAAATATATTGGGCAGTTTTAGTATGGGAAAAGAAAAAAAAAGAAATGGCAAGACAGGGGTGGGGATAGAGGTGCAGTTTAGGCGGGATAAAGTGAGGAAATAAAAAAGATGGTGGGATTGAGGCATTAAGCCTCCGAGGTCGCTCTCAGGAGGTACTCCGAAGACGGTCTTCGGTGAGATTCTTAAAATCCGTGAAGTGAATTATTGGTAAAAATTTAAAAGTGAATTGTGTATTGAGAAGTGTTACACCGGTTAGGGGTTAGGGAGTCTCGAGTTGGCTAAATGCTGACAAAGGACATGGGACTTAGTAATTGGCATGGCCGATGAAAAGTCTGTACGATTCCCAACACGTGGCAACACGTGGGGATTTCGGTCGATTTTTAGGTAGGGAGTAGGCACGCCCAGTGTTAAACTGGCAGGGTTAGTACCTATAAAAAGGGAAACCCGGAGCAAAGTAGTTAGCATGGCTGACAAAATGCTTATTTATTAGTAATCCGAGTATTCAGCATACGCAGAAGAAAGGTTACGACGTAGCGTTTTCCTCCAAGCGTTCCCGTATCCTACCCTACATTATGATTCCTCATTTTCTTAGGTATTATAGTCTTCACGTGTAGCCGTGGTCTGGGAGTGCAAGCTCCCAGATTTAGACAACGTCCCTCGGGATGTGCCCGCGCTTGGAACGAGCCGGCGGCTGTATCCTTCGGGAAACAGTTACAGTTCCCTTCAGTGTCGTATATCCTAGTGTGGCTTAGGTGCTCCTAGCAAGTGGGGTTCCCTAATAACCATAATGGGTGTTATTGCAATGAAGTCTATATTATATATATTTTACACCATAGGTATCAAATCCTCGTTCAATACAATCCCAAGCTTCGGCCTCATATGTATGTGAACGTATTACACCGGCATTTAGTATACATTGGAATTTGCCATTCCACTTTCAGCTAGCTTCTGTTAGCAGGAGTTTCCTCTTTACACCGAGGGGAAGCTGTCCTACCTACCATTGCTATGGAAAGGGGGCTACATTACACACCACATGATTAAAGTAAATGTGAGACATGGATCTCTAGGCTGAATACTACATCTAGAAGAATAGGAATTAGGTAACTAGGTACATTTGAGTAGGAA
Organism: Plagodis dolabraria; assembly: GCA_963854805.1. Lineage (NCBI taxonomy): Eukaryota > Metazoa > Arthropoda > Insecta > Lepidoptera > Geometridae > Plagodis > Plagodis dolabraria. The sequence goes on along the minus strand of OY978448.1, from coordinate 28,309,815 downwards.
TAGGGAACATAGGAAATTGTTTGGGAAATAGCACTTAGTAATAATTCGGGGGTAGACTCACGATATGATGCAATACATTTTTCTATCTAACTCATAAGATAGGTGTACTGGCAACTTCCCGGATTACAGGAGGTAGACTAGTATCCTTGGGTTCGCTGAATTATTAAAACATTTAATATTCTATCAAGTGTCCAGGAAATACTTTAATAGCCATGTAGGTTACAAACTAGAATTATTTTGTTACAATAAATAAAATAAAAATCAGTTTTAGGTTCATATTTATAATTATCAACCACTCAAATTAGTTTCAAATTAAGACGGTAGTAAATGTAAGGTATCGTTTTTGATGCTAATGGACAAGCTGTGCAGTTCCATTGTGGGAGACCATCTAATGAGAGACGTAGAATGGTTGACTACTCTTCGACAGCATGAGGAAGGATATATTACAATTTATTATGTCGCTATTAGTATCTGTTAAAATCAAAGTAATAGGATATATCAAATAAATAAAACAAGGAATTAGAATATCCTAAAATAAAAAAAAATAACTATGCAATATCTTGAAATTTTCATGTAATTAATGGACAAGCAAAGCTGTTTCATTATGATTAACCTTTTCTATCAGACATATAGTCTAGGTGCATTATTCCTCAAACAACATGGAAAGAATATAAATTGTTCCATTTTGAAGTCAAAAGTTTGCAGAAACAAAGAAAGAATATCAAACAACAAATACTCAAGAATACCTTGAAAATATACTAAACTTATTTGTTCACTATTAAAATTACTAGATATAATAAAATCAAGTAAAGCTGTATAATTACTCTCCACTCTCAAAATAATATATATTGGACCAATGATATCATCTAACAGGATATGACATCTAAACAAAGTGGTGGAATAGGTTCAAAGATATTATTTAACTAGATATGTCTACTCAAACAGAGATATGATAGGCTGTAGATTGTATAGGGTTACTTGTAGTCCCAATCCAATCAGGTTTTAGGACATATTTAGTACATACCAGCGTAATATTAGGAACTCCCTTTTACCATAATAAGTAAAAGGAAGTCCCGCTAAGAACCGAGATATGATTGGATGCATGCCCTTACTGAGGCTAGGCAGCTCCAGAGATGGCCAGCGTCTCGGTGTTATGGTAGATACTCGTTTGGGTAGAATGAATGGTTTGTTTTGTATAGCTATGAATAATGATGTCTCTCATTTTCATAGAAGTAAATTAAAAAGGTCCTTGAATGTGCAGACAAGATACAAACTTACATACTTACAGTGTCGATGACAATATCATACGACATTCCCTTTTGCCAAAAGAATATGTCCTCATGCCCATGTAGTATATATGAATACTGAATCAATTGCAATACACATACTTACTGACTTTTAGTACATTTGTAAATAATAGAAAACAAAAAAAAAAAGAAAGAATAATAACTTTATAAAGTCCTCTTACAATGGGTGATTATATGGTTACTAATTATGTTGGGTAATTAGTAAGGAATATAACAGACCTATGCGGTGGAAGATGACCAGTTTGGACAAGTCGAAATCTACAGATGGCAGCGGGGAGGGGCTGTTATCCTTAGCCGCAATCAATTAAATATCATTCTTAATTTTATTTGCATACTTACCTACTTTAAAGGTTCTTATGTAAATCTTACTTATTTCATACCTACTTAGAACATCTTAGCAACATAATCTTCTTTTCACTCTACCATATTAATATAAAGCAGATAGTTACATATCTACGCAGTAATTCTTATTCAACTATATTAGAACATCACATTAGTCACTATAGATAGAATCTATCACTGCATAATACTTATGGCAATATGCTGAGGTTTTAATAGACTCACAACATTTAGTCATGAAATAGGTAGTTTGGTTTTGATAGTAAGAAAGTGGTAATAGTAAATTTTGTTGTTGCAACTTAACACTTTTACTGTATTATGTTAGAGAGCCAGTTCTAAATTACACCACTTGGAGAGTACATAGGTAGAGTAGGTCACGTCTCAAGCCCTTTGGAAAAGAAACTGAGTTGCTACTTATGGGCACAATATAGGATCCTGACCACTATACTAGACGATCACATGGCCTTATAATGATCTCAGTCAAGACACACTCAATATTAGGTTTTGTGTTATGTTTGGATACGGTATCTCAGAATGGTAGAAGTTATCACACAAATAGGATATCACAATTAAATTTCATTTTATTAAACATTTTCATATAAGGTAGCGTAGAGTACATGAGATTTATATACCAGATAGAGGGGGGGACGTTACATGGTTACGTGATAATACAGTGCGACGTCCATTGCAACCTCCATACCTTGGACCATTTAGAGTGATTAAAAGGAATAATAAAACTCTGACAGTAGACATCAAGGGTCGTGAGTCAACGGTCAGCATCGATCGAGTAAAACCGGCACACGTTGAAGTGGATATGGGGCATGATGTTTTTCCAGCCTCGCAAAGTGCAGCGCCGGGCGATCAAGCAGTTTCAATATCTAGTAAAAGTCCAAGTGAGTTGATTGCAGAACACCCTCACCTTTCCCCAACACCTTTACCACAGCCTGCTCCTGTAGTCACGCGATACGGAAGACGAGTGAAGTTTAGAGATCTTTTAGATTTGTAAAATATTTAAATTTTCTTGTTATTTTCCATTTTTAGTGGGAGGTTTTTCGTCTGCGTAGGGGGGTGATGTGGCGATTGCACTATAGCCTTCTTTAAGTTTATGTCATAGTCAAACTTCTTAGTATAGTTTTTAGAATAAAAAGATGATGGATCTAATGTCATAAAATAACAATGTGAAAATTATTACAAGGATTTTTCTGAAACGCAATCGTCGTTTAATTTCCTGCTGATGAAAGAGCTAAATTATACCTAAACGGATCATACTGTTCCAGGGGTTAACCTTTAAATTATAGATAATAAAAATTAAAAGAAACAAAACACATCATCACGCAATTCACACGGTGCGCCGGACAGTAGAACGAACTTTATGCAATATAGAGCTATAGTTAAACTTAATTTAAAGGAAGATTATCAGATATTTAAACATCAAATGGAAAAAGATTTCACACAAGATCCTTCTACGTTTTGGTCCTATATAGCATCGAAAAGGCCAAAAGGTAGAATGGTGAAAAAAATATTTAGTGACGGTAAAATAGTCCCTGATGAAAATGCTGCCACATGTTTTGCTGAGTTCTTTCATTCGATATACAAATTAGACCCCCCGTGCTTAGATGTGGATAAAGTTTCAAAAACTGTTGACAGTAAAAGTGCTCATATTCACATTGATACAATTTTAGAAGGTGATGTAAGACTTGCTATCAGATTACTCAAACCAAAACAATCTGTTGGGCCTGATGGTATTCCACCTTATTTAGTGAAAGATTGTGGTGAAATCATGAGGCAGCCACTTTGTCATTTGTACAATCTGTGTCTCAAAAATGCATATTATCCAGATTGTTGGAAGCTTTCACGAGTGGTGCCGGTGCCAAAAGGTTCCGGGTCCGATGTGTCTGATTACAGACCAGTAGCAATATTATCGGTCTTCGGTAAGTTGTTTGAATCAATATTACAGCGTCGAATAAGCAGGCAATTTGAGAGTCAATTATCCGACGCACAGCATGGATTTAGGACTGGGAGATCCACTACATCAAATCTTTTATCTTTCTGGACCTATATAGTCGACGCTGTTGATTCTGGATTACAAGTTGATGCCATATATTTTGATTTCCGCAAAGCGTTTGACACAGTAGATAATGACATTTTAATTCAAAAATTTTACAAAGCAGGCTTTTCTGTCTCTTTGTTGCGATTTTTTTGTTCTTACTTAAGCAGTCGACAGCAGTATGTTCAATTCAGAGGTCAAATGTCTAAACCATATTATACATATTCAGGAGTCCTCTTGAATTTCTCATTATGATAAACGACTTACCGGAGGCCGTTACTGCAGCTCGTTGTCTTTTATTTGCGGACGACCTTAAAGTTTTCTTGAAAATTGTAAAAAAGGATGATTGTTCTCAGTTACAAAATGATATTAACAATATAATAAGGTGGTGCATAGATAATAAACTTTCTTTAAATGAAAAAAAATGTTCCGTGGTTACTTATGGTCGTTTAGAGAATCCTATTATGTCATACTATAAAATGGAAAATACAATTATCCCAAGGCTACAACAGGTTAGAGACTTGGGTGTAGTAATGAATTCAAACATGACATTCCGATCGCATATCGATACCATATGTGCACAGGCGTTCCGAACCCTTGGATTCATTTTGAGACAGGCCAGGCATCTGGACAGCATACCTGCTTTAAAGGCACTATACAATGCATTCGTAAGAAGTAGGTTGGAAAGCAATGCAATAGTTTGGTGTCCCATTGAAGAAAAATATATATTAAAGGTAGAAAAAATACAGAGAAAATTCATACGATGGCTCTATAACAAACAATATGGATATTACGTGGGCTATCCGCTTTTGTATCCCAGTAATTTTTTGCTTGGAATGACGGGTTATAAAACTTTGGAAGCCAGGAGGATCGTTTTTCTGGTGGAATATATTTTAAAGGTTTTAGTGGGAAGCAGGAGCAACCCAATTCTGTTAGAAGGAATATCCATTTCAGTTCCAGAAAACTATCTAAGAGCTCGGCGGCACAACTTATTTGAAGTACCGAGATGTAATACTGAGCTTGGACGTCAGTCACCTCTCCAGCGCGCTTTGCGCATACTTAACGGGATAACTCACCAATACCAGCACTTGGATTTGTTCCACTGCACGTTAATAGAGTTTCACAGAACGACAGTAGAGTATGTGGAGTTATACTCTTTGGGTCATTTGTAAATATATATATATGTATCTATTTTGCTTTGTGTGTATTTAGTTTATATTATAGTGTAATTTATAGGTAATTATTTTTAGGTTAAGCATTAGGTCGGCGAATTGGGAAACTGTAATGCCCACCAAATGTAATGTACTGAAATAAATAAAATAATAAAAAATAAAAATAATTCATATCATCTTGGAGGTACTTCGTCATAATTATACTTATTTTCTTTGCTGATAGGTTAACCTTTAACTACAATCTCACTTGTCGATAAGTGAGGGTGTGTTTGAAGGTGTAAACAGGTTCAAACTAGAATTACTGGCTCTCAAAGACACCTGCCAAAACGCAGCGTAAGGTCCTTGACGACTTGATGGAGGTAGCAAGCCATGTGGGTCTAAGCATAAATACCTCCACCATGTGGTTAAACTGAAGGCAGCGGCGGGATAGGAGACTTAAAAAAAATGTATGCTACGCGGCAGTCCATAGCCATTGCTACTAGGCCATCACTATAGTTAAACTTAAATATGATAAGCTAAAATTTGATATGTTTGTAAACGATGATTTCGTCAATGATGCATGCTAAATTTTGACAGAGACTGGATTTTGAAACACCGTTCACTGAACACACTATATGCACTATATATATGTGCTTGTTAACAGAATTTTATACTTGTGTTTGCTTTGAACTTAAGATTCATTTTTATTTAATCTTTTTGCAAGTTTGAGTTTTTAAACTGTCACGGTCATAAAAATTATAATTATTATTACCAACGGGATATTTACCGTGTTTTTGGTTAATTTTGAGCTCCCGATATTTCGGCACTGTTGCAAGCGCCATGATCACGAGTAAACTGAAGTCTATGCGAGTGGATGGTAGGCACTAAGAGCAGACGAACCGGTCTACCATCTTTCTAGTACGTGTTTTCGGCAAGGCGATACTATTATTGTCATTGTCACTCACAACACTATTATATTTCGACATAAAAAACTAACGGTATCAGGTCGTGAACTATTTGAAACATTTCTTCGGCTCTTGCATAGGTTAACCACTGGATTCCATGCTCTCGACAGTTGAAACCCATCGTCCCTATTGAAATTTCGATACTTCGTTATTTCAATCGCTTCTCTTACCATTCTCGGTATATCCGTTGGAAAAGCCTGGTGTGTACAAAGTCAATTGTAGCTGTGGTGAGTCCTACATCGGTCAGACAAAGAGAACAATATCATGTCGTATTAAGGAGCATATAAGGGCAGTCAAAAATAATGATATCGGAAAATCAGCCATAGCTCAACACCTTCTGGAGTCTGGTTCTAACTACTGGATTGAGTTACACAACCCACAGGTACTCTCGACAGAACGCCACTACATACCGAGAATGGTAAGAGAAGCGATTGAAATAACGAAGTATCGAAATTTCAATAGGGAAGATGCACGGAAATGCTTGCCTTTTTTCCGGAACAATTAATATATAATTTGGGATATCTCTTTGTATAGAAGAGACACGATTAATTTACCTTATTTCAAAATATGTTTACAAAATAAGCCAATTTTCCTTTGGATGATGGCTTACTTTGAATACCTACTCAAAATATCCGCAACATAGTACACTCTATCAATTAACTCTCGTCTTAAAAAATATCTAAGCTATACCAAACATTTAAGTGCTTTTACCTCCTAAAGTGTTACCTTTGTGAAAACAGCCATGTCTGAAACACACACAATAAACAATGTAAATAAGCTGCAGTAAATCGTCCGCTTAACTTCCCTGAACGTTATTCAGGGCCTTTTCAAAGGGGAGATCCCACGCACTTTCCTTACAATCCATGAGGCACATATGGTGGTAAGGTTAGTGATCCCATTTTTAACCTCGCTTCCATAATTTTATAAATATAATAATAAATAATTTATACGTAGCGCGCTATACCATCACCTAAAAATACAAATTAAAAATGTGGGAATATCTTTTATGTTGGTGACCACAATATCAGGAATGTTCTTGTTGGAAAGGCAAGGAACCCAGACTCCGAGACCCTGTATTTTAGTATGTGGGCTGCCTACGCAAAATTTATGAGTTACTTCCATAAATTGTTTTTATAACGGATATCACACAAACAAGATATTCTGTTGTGATCCATCATCACGTTACTTCAAATTGTAGTTCAACTAATTAATATTCCGAAAACAAGTCAAAAGTTAAACAGATATATTTGTGTAGCTTACAGAATTTCTTGATTCACTTGTATAATTTACATGTATCTAATGTTGCCATTACACTCGACAAAATAAATAGGGTGAGTTTTACCTAATAGCACCGTTGTCAGCAAAATATGACGTCATTTTATATAATACGGAGGCGTCGATTCTATTGATGGATCTGGTACCAGTGGCGCCAGGAAAAACTTTTCCATCTTACTATACGAGAGATTTAAGGGTTTTTGTTTAGATATACCAAATAATGTATTTGTATCTTTATAATTCTATCGATACAATCCAAATCAGGATTGATACATTAATATTACATTTAACTAGTATTATTTTTAATTATGTAATTGAGGAATTGAACCCATTTGACGTTGTTGCGACATTGAGGAGAAAATCAAACTACCATGGTTAGGAGAGCACTGACTTATGGAATTTGGTTATAAAATTACCTATTTATAAATAAAAGGACAAGAGTTATATGTCAGGTAACATTACAAAGAAAGATTGTTTTTCAATAATTTTTACTACTTTCCCAATTTTTTTATTAAATTCTTTACATAATACATCTACATCTGCGATATAAAAAAAAAATCGTCAATTGTGTATGGTATGATTAATATACACTAATATTATAAAGGAGAAAGATTTTAATTTTTGTATGTAACGAAAATACATTTGGTATGCAAATAGTTTGAGACATAGGATAGTGTTTAATCATTTTCAAAGTTTTGCGCGATAACCTAAACATGCCTGGGCGCAACCACGACCGGAAAACGAGTGTCATATATTTGTATTTCTTGAACATTAGTACTTAAAATTTTGATTAGTATTTTCCTAACAACTGGCCTAGCAATAAATATTTTCCTTTGTCTATTTATTTGGCGCAAATTGCATAAACTTCTGTTAAGCATGTTTTATATATATTAGTGATTTTGTTCAAAAGTAACTGCATGCAATATTTGCACATCTGCTTGCAGACAGAGTAATAAACTTAACATCAGGTGGTCTTAGTGCTTATTCCGTGCGTATTTTTTTAAGTTCTGTGTCTTGTAGTATAAGACAATGCCTGCTCCGAGCCAAAAACGCTCGCCACGGTAACACTGGACCGCGCCGCGGTCCCTTTGGATATTGTTAAGAATATTTCAAGATTTCATTTTCATCGAGAAAAGTAATATAAATTAAAAAAATAATTATAAAATAATAAATTATAGGCACAAGAGACTTAACATCAGGTGGTCCTCGTGCTTATTCCGTCACAGACAAGTAAAACTTTCATCTAAAAATTTTGTTAGGACTAATAGAAGTCAAATCTATGAGTTTGTTAGCAATTTTCTAATCAGCCTGTATAAGGAGCTATTAGGTAAGGAAATACTAGGTACTCATAATTTACAAATTATTGGAATACAATTTTTTATGCCCAAGGCGGGAATCGAAACCGCGTCCTCCGATATCGCGTTGGTTGCCTAAACCTCCTCGGCAAATATTAGGTACTTTGGGCAGAGCCCTGTCTATGGTGATCTCTTATTATCTTCTTTTCAAACCACTGTACCTGATTGTGATCTAAATGACTTCAAGCTTGTACAACCTATGCTGGTATTTTTTTTACAAAACAATTACGTAGATGTTGGTTTGATGACTGATTCTATAGATAATAACATTGCCCAAAGGTGGATACTGCTATCGAAAATCTTTCTGAGACGGGATTATGTATTATGACTGAGTTGAATAATGTGCATGAGTTAGGTACAGATACTACAACCCACGACGAATGCGTCTGACACTGTTTGTTACACCGTTACCAACGTTGCAAGACCACCTTACTTGTTGTACTTGACTACTTAAGATCCGAAAGTAGACATGAAAACTGAAAAAAAAACATCCAGGACTCACATCAAATATCTGTCTCACATTTTCGTATTCACACGAAAACCAGCTCATTAATTACTTAGGTAATTTAAAGTTGCCGACATCATCAATTAAATTGAGAATAAAACGATTTGGCCAGCTGTCGAGAAATAAGAAAAATGTGAATGTAAATGTAAAAATGTGTTTTGCTATGCATCAAAGGATGCGTCAAAGAAATTCATCCAGCTGGTAACACAGAACAACGTTTATCATTATTACACCTTTGTGTCGGTATTATCATAAAAGATTTATTAGCAAGTTCAACAATGTTAATATACTTTCCACTTTGTTATTGCTACACGTACCTAACCGTAATCAAACAAATAATTACTTGCTACCACATAAAAATCGGCCACGCGCGAGTCGGACTCTCGCACGAACGGTTCCGTACCATTAGCTATACAACATTTTAGATTCATATTTTACTTGGCCAACTTTTTGTATTTGTTGTTATAGCAGCAAAAGAAATACATCATCTGTGAAAATTTCAACTGTCTATCTATCACCGTTCTTGAGATACAGCCTGGTGACAGACGGACGGACGGACAGGCAGCGAAATCTCAGTAATAGGGTTCCGTTGTTACCCTTTGGGTACAAAACCCTAAAAATGGACTAACCCTCTATGTAATAAAACAAAATTTAGACCTTTTTATGGAATATTTTTAGCGGATTAATTACTTTTTAAGTGGTAGAACGAGCAAGTGCCCAGTTTCCCTATCAAAATCGTTGAAAGAGAAAATAATTATGAGAAACATTCTATAATTCTCACTTAATTTTGTTGTAAAAAAATACACTCACAGTAATATTCAAAATTATGACTGCGTTACTTTGCGTACCAGTTGTCCTACTTATTTTTTTGTAAAATATTTTAGTCACTTCATTATACAGAGAAAGATATTTTAATAGCTTCATTCTTAAACCATGCAGCACACATATTTTATATTCAGCTACACAAAGCGGCAACGCTATTGTAACAGCGTGGCAGTATTATGTTAATATTTGATATTGAAATAGCAGCTGCAAACATGCCGTGGAATAAATACGACGATATTAAATTGTTATGTATAACATTTTTGTTATGAATGGCAGATTTTATATTTTTGCATATATGTATGTAAAATATAACAATTACTGTAACATTCATTTCATATAATATTTTGTATTATTAACAAATATCTTGTATGTTTTAATTACACTACCAATGTAGAAAGACGTAAAAGAGTAGTAAATTAGATTAAGGTTACGCTATGATCAATTCTCTGCGGGTTACCGAGATGGAGTAGCACTAAGCCATATCAAACTGCCTACAATATAGTCGTAAGAAACGACTAAAAGAAAAGTACTAGTAGGTAAACAGCAGCATATTCTGAAGGGCTGCGGTCATACTGCGATCCTCAAGCTACTCATCAAGCATGGAGAGTATACCTTCGCTTTTCCACGCCTCAATGTGGAAGACATTTATTCGACGGTGATCGTTTGATGTTATGATGATGGTGATCAATTGGTCCGCCTGATTGCGCTTTCACACAAAAGACACTACTTCATAGAGCATCATTATCTGGAAAGCGCTCTTTACCTTAAGACCTATATTACCATCAAAGACAGACTGTCACTTACGTGTTAACACGATTTAAGTATTTCATATTATGTGTTCGTCATCATAAAAATGTGAATATCATAAAATAAAGTAAAATAAAATAACAGCGCTTATTTAGATTTATAAGCTGCATTATGACCCCTTTCATGCATTTCATTTGCTTAATAACATTATTCATTACAAAAAAATTGTTGATAAAGTAGTTGTTTAAATGCGTGAAATAAGTTTATTGAAGGCTTACATTCATGTAAAACTCTTTACGAATATTAGAAAAACAAAATTGTTCCGCTACTCTACCGGCTTAAGGAAACCATTACTGTACCACTAAACCCAGGCCTGTTCATTAAGCCCCCCTCTCAAGTGTCAATGTAAACCATCTGAACTCGACTAAGGAATACGAACAGTTTTCATCAAACAAACCTTGAGTTATTAAATTAGGCAATATTGGGGTCACCAAATTTATCACGTTCAACAAATTCTGCTGAGCGGTGACCCTTTTTTGCTGACTTTACTTGGATACAAGTAACGTGAGTGAAAATGTACCTTCGACAAAATTGGCACCTCGATCCGTTGCCGTTAGCTGCAATGGTGAATGAAATCAATTTCCCGGCTAGCCCCGCTTTCTACTTAAATACCATTATGTTAAATGCCTGAAAGTTGGGCTTACTGGACTGTTTGTGGTGGGTGCATATGCACCGACTGACATGGGTTCGAGAAAGTCCCCAAAAGCCCAAAAAGAAAGAGAGGAGTTTTGGGACAGTATGCAAGATATTATAAAAATGTGTAGAGATAATGAGAGGATTGTGTTGTTAGGAGATTTTAATGGATGGGTAGGAATAAAGCGAGATGGATATGAAAGGGTTCTTGGAGCTTTTGGGGATGAAAGAGTGAACGAGAATGGACAAAGTTTGCTAGATTTGTGCCTGGAATGGAGTCTCTGCGTTACAAACACAATGTTTGACCACAAAAAGATCCATTTGTATACAAGGGAGGAAGGTGATTCAAGAAGCATGATTGATTTTGTGATTGTGGATGAAAGGCTGAGGACGAAAGTATTAGACACTCGGGCGTACCGTGGAGTCGGCATCGATACAGACCACTACCTGGTGGTAACACGTGTAAGTGGCCTTTTTAATCGATGGCGACACCGAGTGCGGGCACCTACAAGTATGAATTGTTTGGATCGAGTGAAAGTTGAAAATTTGCAAGACAAGGATGTTAAAAATGAATATGTTAATAAGCTGCAAGAAAGGCTTGATGGTTTGGAAGAGATAAGTGAAATTGAAGAGTTGTGGATGAAATTTAAGGAAGGGGTGGTAAGCGTTGCCATCAATGTGTGTGGAATTTCTAAAAGGCGAAAAGGAAAAATGTAAAAGAATGTGTGGATGGATCAAGAAGTACAAAAGGCTGTGGATGAAAAGAAAAAAGCATGTTTGGATTGGTTAGCCACAAAAGCTAACCAAAAAGTACAAATGGCGACGCATGATGATATACATGAAGGAAGAAAGGATTATAAGAGATTGAAAAAGATAGTTAAGGAAGTTGTAAGCAGAAAGAAAGATGAACGAAAGGATATGTTTGACAGAAGGCTCTCTGAAGATTTCCAGTCAAATATAAAGTTTTTCTGGAAATCCATAAGAATAGCTCAAGGCAAAACCACGACCTCAGAGCTGTATCAAATCAGAGGTCATGATGGAAGTATTATAAAAGGAGAAGAATATGTGTTGAAAAGATGGAAAGAGTATTTTGAGAGTTTATTTGAAAGAGAGGGAACACTGGACCAGGTTCCAGGAACCTACATGAATACAAGTGATGACGGAAATGAGATAAGCATGGATGAGATTATGAAAGCGTTAAAAGGTATGAAATTAGGTAAAGCTGCGGGATGTGATAGAGTGTCAGTCGAGATGCTGAGAGCAGGGCAAGGCATAGTCGGTAGTCTGTTGCACCGCCTTTTTAAGTTGTGCTGGAGAAGCGGCCGAGTACCAGGTGACTGGTGCAAGGCAGTGATTGTGCCGCTATATAAAGGAAAAGGGTCGCAACAAGACTGCAAGAATTACCGCGGAATCAGCCTCCTCAGCGTCGTCGGTAAAGTATATGCGAAAGTACTGATTGAACGGGTGATAAAAGAGACAGATGAGAAAGTATGGGATGCATAAGCAGGGTTGAGAAAGGGAATGGGATGTACGGATCAGGTCTTTTCTTTACGATGCATAGCCGAAAAATTTTTGGCGAAAAGCCAAAAGGTCTATTGCGCTTTCGTAGATTTAGAAAAGGCCTATGATAGGGTGAGTAGGCATGAACTGTGGTCAGCGTTGTCTATGCATGTGCTGAATGGTAACCTGATCCAAGCGCTGAAATCCCTATATGAGGATTCCAGTGCTTGTGTTAGGATAAACGGGACATACACTGATTGGTTTAACATCGAAAAAGGTGTTAGACAAGGATGTGTAGCGTCACCGTGGCTGTTCAACTTATTCATGGATAATTACTTGACAAACCTGAAAGACTGTGAATGTGGATTAAGAATGAACGAGTTACTCATCAAATGTCTTCTCTACGCTGATGACCAAGTGATACTTGCGTCGTCAGTAAAAGAGTTGCAGGAGATGGTAAATGTTATGCATGAGGCTTTAGAAAGAAAGGGAATGAAAGTAAACGTAAATAAGACGAAAGTTATGGTGTTTGAACGAGATGATAGAGTGACCGATTGCAATATTGTGATTGGAGGTGAAAAAGTGAAACAAGTGAAAGAGTTTGTATACTTGGGATCCATGTTTACAAAAGATGGAGAGTGTGAAAGTGATATAGAAAGGAGAGTGAATGCTGGAAACATGGTTAATGGAGCATTGCACGCGTTTATGAACAGTCAGAAGGTGTCTAAGAAGGCTCGTCTGGCTGTTCATGGAGGAGTGTTGGTTCCGACACTAATGTATGGGAGTGAAAGTTGGGTATGGCAGAAAAAGCATGAAAGTAGAATAAATGCAGTGGAGATGAGAGCATTGAGAAGCATGATTGGAGTCAAACGTAGTGACAGGATAAGGAATAGTGTGATAAGGGAACGATGTGGTGTGAATGAGGATGTAGTGACCAAAATCGAGAAAGGTATGTTAAGATGGTTTGGACATGTAGAGAGAATGAATGAAATGAGATTGACTAAACAGGTATACGTGGGACAAGTGAACGGAAGTGTTGGAAGGGGAAGACCTAGGCGAACGTTCCGAAATCAGATTGAAGATGTTCTGAAAAAAGGCCAGGTCAGGAGTACCCTAAACCGACGCTTATGTATGAAAGGATTGATGAGTGTAGATGAAGCGAAAGAGATATGTAAGGATCGTAGCAAGTGGAAATCTGTGGTCTCTGCCTACCCCTATGGGAAAGAGGCGTGATTTTATGTATGTATGTATGTTAAATGCCATCATAATATATTTATACGAAATTTTCCAAGAATTTGCGTTAGTAAAACTCAGGACAGAAATATTTCTTGTCAATCAGTTATTTCTTTAAATACACTCCATGTCTCGATCATGCGCTCGGTGAGTCAAGGCCCCCTGAAGATGCTTCGTTTAGAAGCGAAACCAGTCGGATATTCTTCCGGTTAGGCTGCGTGATTTTTGTAACGTCACGTAGATAACAAGAAAATTAGGCGGAATTGTCACTAGATTTATTTGTTATACTTTTTTAGGTGTTTTATTTAAATATTATTTAATGTTGTTTAGGATATTTTCAAAAATATTTGTTACTATTAAATACTCTCCATTTTAATTTAATAATTTTATATTTGGTCGTGAGCCAGGCGTGTATTCGCAAAATTTCCTACCACCGTGCGATAAAGCTTGAGCTTTGTCCCATCGCGAGCTCAAGCCCTTCGAACCACGGACCTGCTGCACGGCAGTCCATAGTCAATGCACTGAGCCGTCACTGCTTCACGAACATAAAACAAATGAGTACAGGAAAAAGCAGTTCCAAGTTTCCTTTCTTTTATATATCATGATAAAATATAAACGAACTTTTAGAGATAGTGCAGACTGGGACACTATAAAACTTCTTTACTACTCCCTCTGCCAATCAATAATAACTTACTGTATTACATCATGGGGTGGCACTTATAAGACTACACTTTTACCACTGGAACGTGCTCAAAGAGGACTACTTAAATGTGGCACTAATCGTCCCTATAGATATCCCACAGCAATCCTATATAGAGATTGCCAACTTCTCACGGTTAGACAGTTGTATATTCAACAGATTGTACTTTTGCAACACACATATACCACTTATGATCCTAATGTAACAAAAAAAATAGCATCACATAATATTTGTACCGTGCCTAGTGTAAATACTAAACATGCCAAAAAATTCTATCATTTTCTTGGACCATATACCTACAATAAACTAAATAGGATTAAGGACATACATGGTTTAACAGTTTTTGAGGTTAAAAAAATACTATTCAATTGGTTAATCGATTTGAATTATGCTGACACAGAAAATATACTCCTTACCCTAGGATGACCATGAAAAATATATAATTATGTGAAAAGATTAACCTTTACCTAAATACATTGATTTCTAAAATCCAATCCAGTTACCCAAACATAAAAAATCCAATAAATTTGTACTACATAAATTGAATATATGATTTTATTTTATTAATGAAAATATTGTTGTTATAAATTATATTGTTAATTATTATATATTATATTCTAATTTAAAATTAAAATAATGCATATAAATATATTGTTAAATAATGTAGAAACAACTAAACACAGATTCATATTGCCTTACTATAGTAATTGTAAGACTGTACTTACTAAATATTGTCTAGTTCATGGTATAAATGTGTACCTACATGTTAGAAATTGTGTAACTTTTATTTTATTAATGGAAATATTATTATTGTAAATTATATTGTTAATTATTATTCTAATTGAAATTAAAATATTGCATGTTAATATATAGAAATAATGTTAAATAATGTAGAAACAGCTAAATAATACAGATTTATTTTTTACAGTGATATTTAAGCCTTACAATAGTACCATTATTATGGTACTATTGTACTTACTAAATATTGTTTAGTAAGTACAATAGTACCATACACATGTTATACACATGTTATAGATTGTGTGACTTTTTGGCAATATCTAGATACCTTTATACACCGACGAAGGAGGCCTGGAACCTATCGCACGGGTCTGTATGGACCTAGTTTAGGAACCAGGAGCTCACTTAACTTGTAATTGTGTAAAATTGCCTGTACCGAAATAAAATTTTATTTATTTATTTATTATTATTATATCTTTTAGACTAACTTTCCGAAATTTCGTGAGATTTGCTTCATTTTGTCATGATTTTTTGTAGCCTTTATCATTCTACTTCGGTATGTATTATCCCACCGGAAAGCAAATGACTGGTATTGCCTAACGCAAATCCATGTTCAGTGTGAATTATTTTATAAGGTCTGTATTTTTTCAATCCTTTCTCACTTCCAGTCAAATCTCCCAGTGGTCGGATGCAGTAGCCTGGAAAGGCAGATAATGTATAAAATAAAAAACGCTTAAGCTTTACAATCATAAATTATATAGTTAGTATGAATAAGCCCCGTGGGTTGCCAGACTAGCACAGCACCCTCTCATATCATCCTGTGGGAGTCGTTAGAAGTGACGAAGGCAAAAATACCAGAAGGTGGGCAACAGCGTCTTCTGAAGTACCTACTTCCGTCCTATTATATTTATATGATTACCTACTTCCATCCTATAGTGCGATCTTAAAGACGCCTACCAAGCTTGGGGATTATTGTCGATTAAGTTATGACTGTTTAAGCTAATGAATAAAATTACCCGACTCGTGTTAATCTGCTGCATTGATACAAGTAAAACTCTGAAAAAGCTTTACTATTATTATATTTGTAAATGGTCTGCACTACGTGGAATAATTCTTATATTTTATATATATACCCGTAATTTCATTGCTAACGTTGACTTACACTACTATTTCCTATCTCTTGCTACCTTATTTCATTCAACTGTAAGGCGCACTGTGCACACTTCCTGTCCAACCCTCAAGCGACCGAAATCAGTCACTCGGAATGAAGAGATAATACCTAATGTGGTGACAGGATGAAAATCTGCTTACAAGTGGAGCAGTTATTTATATGATTACCTTCCCTAAGGATTTTGATACTGTAAATTTAATGTATTTTTGTAGCAATGTGAATTACGATTCATTCAATACTCATAGATATTTAATAAGCATTTTATGAGGAATATTTTAGGAGGCCTACTAATTAACACAGAATTCTTTATTGACTTTATAAGGTTCTTAGAACAATTTAAGAATAAATTTTACCTCACCGAAAATAAATGCCAAGCTAGTCTGATGAAAAAAGTATTTTTCAAAAATTGGTGTTCAATATACTGTCATGGGTGGTTACATAGTAATAATACATTAAATGAAAATTTAGGCAATGTTGATGACAACTTAAAAAAAAACTGAGAACTACTATGAAAATTTACAATTTATACTTAAATAATAATAATGTTCCTAAATGTCCACGCAAATAAATATTCATTCCAAGTCCATAAGCAAACTGCTCTTATTAATTCGGTCAAGCATTTCACGGAAGTAAATCAACAAAAGAAGTAAAATACACATCTAATAAAATGCTATTATAATCATTAACTTTCTGTTAGTATTAAATAAAAGACAACAGCGCCTACCATTAAGGCAAATTCTTCGTCTTCTCACTTTATACCATAAAAAAACCTCAGCTGTAGCAGATTTATTTTACTAACAGACATTTTGTATTTTTATTCAGAAATCGTAAATAAGGATTACTATTTATCACTTTTATCCTGGAGACCAACATAGCAAGATAACTGAAATAAAAAATTACTAGGATATAAGATAAAACAGGACAAGCACTAGCGTCCGGTATTTACTGATTAACCAACAAAGAGTATGTAATTAATTTACCCGCCTGTTCCTTTAGTTTTCTTATTTGTCTTAGTAATTAGATATTAGGTCGATTCACTTACGGAATACAAAGAAGATGGATTTCACTGGTCCGAAAGGACTCATCTCAAGTAAGTGAATACTGTTTTTACATAGTCATTTACATAATGCAACACAATATATAATATAACGCAATATACCAATAATTCGCCTCTATTACATTTTTATTAATTATTTTACAAATTATCTAAAATCTAAAACTTACGCAAAATCTGTTTTATAACATTCTTTCGTTCTCCTTTGAAGTTTTGTTTAACTACTTATAGGCTCTAGTGTTGGACTACTAAGTATCATTTAAGTTGGTAAGCGAGGATGTGTTGAAATGTTTCATGCATGCTATAAATTTAAAAGGAACATGTACTCAACAGATGCTGTTTTTTTTATGTTATTGTGATGGAACAAGCTCGAGACTCACCTGATTTTAAGCGGTATCCTCTGCCTATAACAGATGTCACATCATCACAAGTTTCGAATAGCACTGCGCCCGTCACCTTGAGACGTAGTTGTTGTCTCATGTACCTGTAATGTCACTGGCTCTCAAGGACTGCTGCCGGAACACACCGTTTGGTGCTTGGCGACAGATTTTCAACTTGAGGGTGGTCGCTAGCCAGGCGGATATTCGCAAAATGCACTACCACTTGGTGGAAGGGCATTTTGCGAATGCCTTCCACCAAGACCTTCAAGTAGAAAATCTATCGCCAAGCACGTAACGGTGTAATCCGGCTCCTGTTCTTGAGAGCCAGTATTTCTAGGTTAAGTCTGTTAATACCTTTGACCAGATTATCTCTTACTAACAGGTGTAATAGTTGTCATATACAAGACAATTCGAATGTCAAAATTTCCTACCTCTAAATATCAGGGCACGTAAAAATCGGAATCCTTCAATGTCAGATCTCACGCAATCACTGTGAGGTGAAGCGATTGGGCCTGTGATTGATGTGCACGTGATTTATGTGATTATGAGTATTAACTTAGGAAATGTTTACCTATATTAGAAGCATTTTTTTGAACCATGTGATTCTCAAAATATATTCGTCCTGGTTTAGAAAACAAATTCTAATTTATTTAGAGTAATTTCATTATGTTTATCTCGAAAAGAAAATGATTCTATAAATCAATGTGAATTATCGTTACGGTTAGATTTAACATTATCACTCTAAACTTACGCGTTTATAATATTTATAAAATGTGAAAGATTGTGAGTAAAAAGTTAGGTTTGTCACTTTCCTTACACTGCGGCTGAAAACTCGATTTGGATAAAACAATAATTTTCATCACCATCATTTCACACGGAGTGCAACTAGTATTGACTTTACTACTCAACCAATTCTGATGACATTTTAGACCCCGATAGCCAGTAGCCCTCTGATTGTGATACTTGATGGGTGATTTGTGATACTTTTATCTTTTATTTATTCCAGAGAGTCAATTTTATAACCAAATTCCACGCAGATGACGACGTGGGTGGAGCAATATAAATTATAGAAATTATAAAAAAAAATACTCACTAGCAAACAAAAACAACATTTTTTTTTAACTCATAAGTAAAAATTAAAGTAGACGAATATGTAGGCAGCATTTGAATATTGCAGTATTACCAGTTGTTGCGCTGGAAGCGTTCACTGCAAATTTTAGAGCTCGTTGCGCCATTTTCAGTATGAATATATAAGCAAGTGAATAAAAGCATACTCCATATACATACTACCGAAAGTTGCCATTGCAATTATGTTACGAGATTAAAATATGTGGAGCCAGGGACGTCAAGCTATATCTGAATTAGATTTACTCTTATTACAAACCTTCGATATGTTAAATCGGGTTGTACACGATAACGGTGATCTATAAGAGGATACCGTATTGCTGTTGTCAATATAAATACAGTGAATTTTATACTTTTCGGCATGCCAGTACATTGAAATTCATTTACGAATTTGATTTTCTAGTTCTCATCATTTATTGCTTCTTAAACGTATTTTGCGATTATGCTATGAAAGATATTTCAAACATTGATAGTTGTACATGTGGGATGTATTATAATTAAAATTAATCACAATTATGCAGAAATAACCGGCTTGTTTTATATGATAGACACCATAAAAAGTATTGCAAATGTAGCAAAGTTAAAACATGTTGGATTGCAATTCTTGTTTGTTGAGCTACTAAGGTGCTAGCATTTTGATGACGTGTCGCATCGACAAAGTGCCTTGACAAGTTTTGAAAAATACGATGAGCTCATATCGCATCACATAGAAACTTTAAGTGGCCACGCTGTTACAGGCAGCGTCGTATGAATATTTGATATAACTAATGAAAGAAAAATAGTCAAAAAACTTTTGGTATATTACATTCTGCTTTTTTTATCTAATGAAATTACTGAGTAACAAAATTCACAGCTTGAAAAATAAATAATTAGTTTATTCTACCTGGATGAGGTCACGAATAAGTAGATTTTTTATACGCCCACAAATAATGTTATCCAACATGCAACTGCCAGCCTTCTTAATCGAGTCGAAAGCTGGCAGATTAACTTACAATCGAACAGAAACGTTTCAACGTTGACGCTACAATAATTAGAACGGCCAACTGTTATACTGCCCCAAACAACTTCTACTGTTTAGTCTCTATAAGATCTTATTCATTTTATATAAAAGCTTCAGTTCAAATCAATCACCGAGATAGATCACCGCAACCTCTTTAACACTTCAGAAACGTAATTGATGAGGTGCGGCTTCTTCAAATACAGAATAAAGGAATTCAGAAAAAAGTTAAAGCAAGTCTAATAAGAGAACTAAAATTAAGCTCTTTACACAGCCACGTTGTGGAAAGTAACGTGCATAATGCATATATACATTCATAATATTGTTTGTTATAGTTTCGTTATTATTAGCGGTTCCTTAGAAGTGTTTTATTAAAAGATCCTGATTAGATACCTATCTAGGAAACTAAACAAAGATTTTTAACAATAGTAAGAGCGATAATTGTGTGTGACTACGATCTCTACTCTCACAATGCCAGCTTTGGAAACCTTGATCATGATTGATGTTGAAAGTTTAGCTCAAACTCCAGCACACCGAGTCTGTCGGCAGTTCCGTGTGCCATTGTTTAAAGTTTAATTTATGTTTATATAAGTCCGCTGATGAAAAGGGGGATAATTTAATGCCGAAGTATGTAAGATCAAGTTTGTTGAAGATAAATTCTCCTTATCTGGTTACTTTTACATTGTGAACTATATACGTGATTTCTTTTTAAATTTATATGTACTATTGTTTTTCACTCGTGTCATTATTATTTGCATCAGATATTTTTTTCAAAATGGATAAGTATTTGACTATTTTTACACCTGATGAAAAGCTATTAAATTTAGGAGCAGCCTCGCATCTACTCCTATTAATACTTAGTGAAAATTATAAATTATAAAGTAACTTATGTATATTGAGTCCAGGGCATGTGTGCAGCTGCCATTTATATATCAAATATTAACACATAAACTGCCTATAACAGCGCGGCCGCTTAATGGTTCTATGACTCATAATATTATGAACATTAAATGTATATTTACTAAGTCATACTAGCGTAATAATTACGTTGTAATGAAGTAGTGCATATACAATTATTTTTCATTTTACTGTGTGGAGACTGAGATAAATAATATTTCTTACGTCTTACTTATTAGAAACTTACTTAAGTTGGTGGTAAAAGATGAGAAAAGTAAACTGGCAATCTGGATTCACGAAGTGTTGGAACTCTCTTCCCCCTCCCATTCGTAATACACAGAGTCAATACAAATTTAAACTACAAAAAGTATTTGTTCAATAAACAATAAGCTGATGCTTTGCAGAGACATTTTATAGCAATTTTAAACCTAAACAATTTTATTATCCTAATTATTTTATTTTTTATTTTTTTGTTTATGCCTGATAGGTTAGTCTTTGACCACTATCTCACATGATGGTAAGTGATGATGTGGTCGAGGATGTTGTTCAGACTAACCTAGAGTTACTGGCTCTCAAGGACAGCTGCCGGAATACACCGTTAGGTGCTTGGCGACAGATTTTCAACTTGAGGGTGGTAGCTAGCCAGGCGGGCATTTGCAAAGTGCCCTACCACCATGCTGTAATGACTGCTATCCTAAGACAACAACCGGGACCGACGGCTTAACGTGCCCTCAGAAGCATGGAAGCGCTCAGTAGTATGTCACCAGCGGTCACCCATCCAAGTCATGACCGTGGCGGACGTTGCTTAACTTTGCTGATCGATTCAGAATGGCTAAGCAAACTTCGCTTCGAGCGCTTCAAATAATTTAGCATATCTATGATTTATTTGTTTTTAATTCACTTCATGCATTGTGGTGATGTTATAAAATTTTTCGGCCTCGTCATAAGTTCTTTACTACTACCATACTGTAAATATGTTGGCATATACTATAAACTCCTTACTCTCTACTTCACCTCTACTTTATTTTTATTCCTGTTTTATTATAATGTGTTATATGTTTTTAATATTAAGTTATTGGTTGTAATAAATATTATCACAATTAAAGTATATTTAAGCATCTAATTGTTGAGCTACATATGTATTTTCATATAAGCTTTTGTATACATGTTTTATTTTGTATGTCTGTGCGTCACCAAAGGCTTAGAGCTGAAAATCAGTGCTGGGGATTCGTCCACAGCATTATGCTGAGCCCTGACCTTTTCTGGCAGCACTGCATATAACAACACCGGTGCTGTTAATGCATAATGATATGTAAACATATTTTAATTTATCTCTGTTTATATTGCTGTTGTATGCAGTTCTGTCTGGAATAAATATTTTTCTTTCTTTCTTTCTTGCTATCATTTATTGGCTTTGATATCCGCTATCATCGTAACCATCCGGAAGACTACCAATGTTGAATATGTGCTTCCCCTGCTGAGGTCACCTATTGGCATTACTGATGTAATCTCGTTGGTTCAGGTGGCTCGCTATGGATTTCCATGCCAAGGTCATTAAGGTCGCCAACTTGACAAAGTTGTTCGTGCCGAGTCAACGCTTCACCGTGTCTGTCTACAGCTTCTCCTCAGTATTGTGTAACAAACGCTATAAGCCCTTTGGCCATTTCATCGTAAAGCCATATTGATAGTCGTCAATGGAGCTTTCTTTTAGGTATTGATAGTAGCTGGGTATTAATGATCCGATGAAACAAAATACTGAGGTGACAGCTATAGGTCGTTATAATTGGCATGGTTGGACTGATCACTTGGGAATTAGTTGGACAACTCTCGGCGAATACAACATGGTATAGTAGTGTAAACATAGGGGTCAACTCCAATGCACATCTTATATAGTCCCAACCCAACGCAGGAATACCGCTAGGATCACTTATTTTCCTTACATCGGGCAATATCAGCTCTCGGCGCATGTCACATTGCCGGATGGAGATATCAGGTACTGCAGCCTATCCTAGTATTGTCACGAGCTGTTAATTCAGGTCTTATACGATTTAGCCTGCTTCTCACCAGATTTCTGAGCTAACTCTGAGAAATTTAAAGCGCTCGTAGCGTAGTTCACTTAGTTGTTCTTATCCGATAAACAAGTTAAGCACTAAGTTAAAAAAAACAGCATTTTCATCATTTAACGATAAATAGAGGATTATGTTTTAACAAGATTATATACCAAAATTTCATTTTCTATTTAGTTTAAAGTATATAGACTAAACTGTTTAACTTTGACGACACCTATATATAATTTTTTTGAAAAAGTACAATGGGTTACAGGAAGAGATGGGGGGTGTAAATCGAGCCCGGTACCCTAGCAGCTCACGTGCTAGGGTGCAAATTTTTTAAGGCCCCCACTTAATAGTATATTATAACAAAGGCCGTGAAATAGGCAATTGCAGGTTGAGTATGAGTTTGGAGGCTGAGCCGTAGGCGAGGACATCACTAATACGAGACAGGCAGCTGCCATTTCCGGCACCCCGTGACCACGATCACTGCAAAGCGTTTGAAACGTTGGGACAAAAATAATGATAAATATACGTGATTTGAACTGTTTTAAGTTGTTTAATTGCTAGCTGTTATTTCTTCCGAGGCATATATAGTGCTTTTTTCAAATAGAATGCAGGAAAATATAATATACTTTTATTAAATAAGTAAATAATAAATCAAGAAAAATTATAAGCTTTGCCACCAAATAATTTCTTAATTACTCATGTGACAAATAAATCAATTAGTCACCTCGTGACCACGATCACTGCAAAGTGTTTGAAACGTCGGGATAAAATAATGACAAATATACGCGATTTAAACCGTTTAAAGTTGTTTAATTACTACTTACCACCAATTTTCCATTTATCAGTTGTGCCGAAATGCAAACGCATTTATGGCTGTACAGCCACATAAACGCAATTTGGACTAAGAAATGAGACTTACTTTGGTATGCCAAGAATGATAAAAGAGATATAATCAAAGAGTTGAATGTACCAAATTTATAAATCCCTCCTACAATGGATTTGTTTTTTTTTGTCCGTAAATTCTTAATTCTTCTAATACTACGAGTGTTTTAATATAATGACAATATTTCAATGCATTTTTGAGAAAAGTAATCTAATTGAATTTTTAATTTGATACAAATATTCATATGAGTCAAATTTATACATACATTTTTTGAATTTTAGGTATCTTACTCATTTAGTTTACGAGCTAGAGACACGTGAAATACTATTCAGACAGACAGCAAAGTCTCATCAATATGGTTAGTTTTTGCCGTTTGGGTTTGGGACCATAAAATGACCAGAAAACTTACGGCATGACTGCAAAAACACTTTCATCTTTTGGCGGTGGCGTAGCTACTGAATGACGTCATATATTCTCATCTGACGCCGATGAGAATATATATGACTAGGAACAAATACAGAGTCAAATTTACATCATTTTTCTAAACACTTTCTATCGTCTTTAAAGCACCGTTCCTCGTTTCATTCGACCAAATCTTCGTATTTTACATGGACGCAACTAAACTCAATGCAAGAAGTTGCATCACATACGAAGTTCCAAAGAACTCGCTGCAGAAGAAGTGAGCGAGGCATGTTTGCTCAACAATTGAACTGTGGAACGTATGAAAGGCACACGGTATATTTGCACTGTCGAGAGTTTCTCGGGGTTCACAAAGTCACTGGAACTCTTTTTATATATCAATATAAAACTAAAAATGTTTAACACATTTATTATCATCAAATTGCACATGCAAATACGAATGAACCCAAGTTTAAAATAAGTTCTTTTGTGGCATACGCAACAAGCCAATATCATTGTAATCTGGTTAGTTTTTATGTAAATATATTTTGGTTTCTATAGTACCCTTGTATATTTTTTATAAGGCCAATGACACATGAACCAAAGACACAGCGCACGGTTTTTTACCCCGACTGCCACTATGGGCTGCCACTGCTTCCAAACACCATAGTTTTTGTGATATCCTATTTCAACACAATTAGATTTACCTAGCTAGGTGCGTATTTTGTTTATTTTTTCTTGTGA
Source organism: Plagodis dolabraria (assembly GCA_963854805.1). Taxonomy (NCBI): domain Eukaryota; kingdom Metazoa; phylum Arthropoda; class Insecta; order Lepidoptera; family Geometridae; genus Plagodis; species Plagodis dolabraria. The sequence continues at coordinate 28,284,728 of OY978448.1, read as the reverse complement.
TCTGTATGTGTATCAGGAGCGCATCATCAATAACGTGTCTGATATATTGAACAGGATGCCATGATCTATCTCCACGATTGCTTTTATTTGAAGCTTGTCTTAAAATAGAATAAGGTCAGATCGAAGAGCAAATAATAGATGTTATTTATCATTATGTAAGCTTTGATTACTGAGTTTTATCGACATTATTACTCGGTGATTCTTATAAAGATAATATTTTTGTGCGGCATGTGTCAAGTGGTATCATCGTTAGGAGCGCGGCCAAATGAGAAATCAGGGACTTTCATTACGCCAACGCAGCAACGGGCCGAGGTGTCGACTTTATTGTAGGGTAAATTGTTCCACTATTTATACCCACGTAGTCAGCCTAAAAAGGATCGCAAATACATAATAAATATATCTACTGACCCGATTTCTGTATTATGTTATAACAGGGTGCTAGTTTATGGAAAATATACATTTTTAAAGCTGATTTTTAGGATGATAAAAAAACTACTACACACTATCAAAAGCTCATACTAAAGAGCTTTTGATAGTGTGTAGTAGTTTTTTTATGATCTTTCATCACCATATCACCTGGTGGTAAGTAATGATGCAATCAAAGCTCTTGTTCAGCCTAACCATCACATTATTATATGTTCTATGCCATAACTCTAATTAAGGATGAACAATACCTTGGCTCTCAATGAATTATTCATTATTTAGAATTAGGTTTTACTCTGCGACTTTTCTTACATTATTTAAGAAAATAAATACAGACACACACACATCATAGATCAGGATTTCAGAACCGTATCATGAGTCAATAATTTATTGTCATTCAAGTTCTTATATTCTGGAGTTCAATTGCTACTATGTTCCCGTGTAGTAATCCCAAAAAACTTTATATCCAGTTTTAAAATCTCGCGATTTCTTACATTGCTATTATTGTAACTTGTTTAAATTATTACCATTCTAAGACTGTTTTACTGGCTTATTCGAGCTGTCCTCGATAGTCTAGCGCAGCGGTTAAAGCACCCGGTGCATAATTATAGGGAACGTCAAATTGAAAAATGTTGTCAGAGCTAGAAGTTAGTCAAAAGCTAGGCCAGCATAAATACAAAAAAATGCTTATTGAAGTATAATATTGGATTCCAACTAACCATATCTTATTTTGTTACAATATCAGGTCAGTGAAGTAACTTTTATAACATACTATGTGTCACTGCGAGAAAATTGAAAATATTATAATTAAAATGATGCGCAACAACCGACAGTAGTTCCAGATTAAAAAACTTCAGCTGCTCTCTGAAGTTACTCTAGCGGGTGCAGTACCAATACAGACAGCCTTGTAGCGAAATGTTTGTGCCCAGCTCAGTGACTGGTAATACTAGTGAGTGTTTTTACAAAACGCCAAACAGTACATACTTAACAGTAAATACTTAGTGAGTACGGACTGCCGGGGGTCGGGAAACATTTTTTTACCTGATGGTAAGTGATGATGCGGTCGAAGATGTTGTTCAGGCTAACCTAGAATTATTGGCTCTTAAGAACAGCTGTCGGAAGACACTATTAGGTGCTTGGTGACAGATTTTCTACTTGAGGGTGGTAGCTAGCCAGGCAGGCATTCGCAAAATGCCCTACCACCATGCTATAACGACTGCCATCCCAAGACAACAACCGGGACTGACGGCTCAACCTGCCCTCCGAAGCACGGAAGCGCTCAGTAATAATGTCACCAACGGTCACACATCCAACTCCTGACCGAGGCGGACGTTGCTTAACTTTGCTGATCGTTTCAGAATGGCTAAGCAAACATCGCTACGAGCGCTTCAAAACATCAAGCGGGTACCTGGAGTGATTTTGTTACGAGACTGGCAACACATTGATTTATCAACGTCGTTGTTCGCTGCAGTCTCTATTCATTTTAGAGACTATGACTGTGAGTTGAAAGCTTACGTCACAAGACAATGCTGTTGACGGCAGTTTTGTACCAGCCGCTGAAATGGCAACACTTCTTAATTGTGAGTGAAACTTGTAACAGTTAGTATTGACAATGAAGACGGTAATAAGTGTATATACATTAATCTTTGTATCTGTCATATTTGGATAAATGTTCAGACATAATTTCATTTTGGAAAATTTTACTACTTGTTCCTTCATAAGGATGCTTTACTTTATCATATCTAAATATAAAGTCTAGATAACCCACTAAAAGAAGTCCACCCACCAAGAAATTGAACCGGTCCATTTAACAACCATCTAATACGATATGAACCGCAAAGCAGTAACTCAATTTCTCCGCATGAATCACCATTATCACGCTTGAATTGAAATGAGGGTCTTTATGTAAAAACAAGAAACTGATAAGATCTTCGCCAACGCCACTTCATCGCTTGGAAAATAGGCGAAAGGTAAGGCTACAGCATAATTTGCATTCGCACACTTGCTGCTTTTATAATCTAGAGCTGTTTCTTGGAAACCGTAAATGTTATAGTATGCCGGATTCCCTAGCAAATTATAAAAATAACCAAAGGGAATTTTGTGAATACTTGCCTGTCTAGCTTCCACTCTCAAGTAAAAAATATGTAACCAAGCACCTAACAGTTTGTTCCGGAAACAGTCCCTGAGAGCCAGTAAAATTACATCAGGCACATTATACTTAAGAACTGTATGTCTCAGCGTGACGTGCGCAGTTCAATTCGTCACTTGTGACGTAATGTATCTATTAAAGGCAGAAGTCAGTCCGCTTAACATCTCATAGGTGGGCCTTAGCTCGTGACGTCACAATCACTCAAAAAAACCTCAAACTTAGAGTGATTTTAGTACAAAATTAAACCTTTAACGACAATAAGTAAATACCAGCAAAGTGGGAATCAAATTCCTGGTAGGAAACGAAGTCGGGAGAGGTACACGCTATTCTTGTGGTGTAAGTTCTAGGATTACTTCCACCGCAAGCGAAAAACAAGTGAATGAGTGGCGCGGAGTAAAGTGGGCTTAGTTTTTAGCAATGAGAATACTTTCTTTCAGTTTATTTTGTGCTGTGAATATAAATTGAGCCCACTTGTATTATTTTCTTTTATTCCAAGTACGTACAATTGTAATCAAGCATCGCAGATAATCCCAAGTGCTAAGCATTCAAAAATTAAATCAGGGTATTTTTATAATGTTGAGCTAAATATCACACGGTAGAAATAATTATATATTTGATATTGGAATAATATATCACTAATCATAAAATCTATTGAAACTATAATACACGCTGAGGATAATAATGTTATTTCACTTTGCAGCATATTATCTCAAGTTATGCTATAAGTAAATTCAAGTTCAAGATACACGATGTTGATAAATGTAAGATCCCAAATACAAATAATCAGCATTTACCTGTATAAAACGCAATAATGTGAGTAAAATTAGTAAAAGCTAACACAGGCTAACGAAGAATTACTGAACATAATGAAATCAGCTTAGTAATCAAATTAATAGATGCATAATATACCTTACTGAATGTAAATATTTACACATTAGAATTATTTTTAGAAGCGCTTTTCGCGAAGTTTGCCTAGCCGTTTTTAATTGATCGAAAGATAAGGAACGTACGCCGCGGTTATAACTTGGATAGGTGACCGGTAGTGACTACCGATCCAGAAGGCACGTTAAGCCGTCGGTTCCGGTTGTTGTCTTATGATGGCAGTTGTTATAGCATAGTGGTAGGGCATTATGCAAACGGCTCCCTGGCTAGCTACCACCCTCAAGTAGATTACTGTCGCCAAGCAAATAACGGTGCATTCAGGCTGCTGTCCTTGTGAGCCAGTAACTCTAGGTTAACCTGAACAACATTTTTGATCACATCATCAATTACCATCAGGTGAGATAGCGGTCAAACGCCAGCATAATATCAATTATTATAAAAAAATATATGTCACCCATGAGTAACAGACCAATATGTAATTAGATTACAGACATTATTTAGGGCCAATTTACTTCACTACTTTTTTAATGACAGAAACGATGTGGCTTTCTTTATTTCAACTGCTACAGAGTTCTATAAACGATCAGATTTATTTTAATATTAAAGTGTAAAAGTGCCAAGTCTCAATCGGTGCAGAAAATTGGCTGCAAAATAAAATACTTAAAAAACAAGAAAGTTTTCACAACAAGAAAGAGAAAATGCCATTTTCACGGTTGCTACAAACAGCTGGTATGGAAATCGGCGCGCCTTGCAAGAGGTGCCAACCTGGGAAATACAGAGTAAATTTTTAGTATGTATATAATATATATAATATATAATATATATAAGATAAGGCAGGCGAATCGTAGACATCCCTGTTTTACATAATGTATGTTTATATTTATTTGAATTTCGTGTGTTGCATTGTGACAGGGCGAGGATGTACATTGTACACCAATATGAGTTGGAATGTTCAACGTGGCTTTGCTCTATCACTGTCGCAGAAACCTTATTTTACTGATCGCAGCAGTGTTATATTTCAGTATCAATTTAGTGTCATTGACCTTATAAAAGTTATACAAGGGTGCTATAGAAGCCGAAATATGTTTATATAAAAACTAGCCAGATTACAATGATATTGGCTTATTGCGTATGCCACAAAAGAATTTATTTTAAACTTGGATTAATTCGTATTTGAATTAGCAATTTGATGATAATAAATGTGTTAAACATTTTTAGTTTCACATTGATATATATAAAGAGTGTGACTTTGTGAATTCCGAGAAACTTTCGACTGTGCAAATAAAGCGTGTGCCTTTCGTTATACGTTGCACAGTTCAATTGTTGGACAAACATGCCTCGTTTACTTTTGTAGCGTGTTCTTTGGAACTTCGTATTTGATGAAACTTCTTGCATTGAGTTTAGTTGCGTCGATTTATACTACAAAGTTTTGATCAAATTAAACGTGGAACGGTGCTTTAAGACGATAGGAAATGTTTAGAAATGTAAAGTAAATTTGACCTTGTATGTGTTCCTAGTTATAGACTGTCATCTGACGTTGCGCCGGCCGTAAGTAACTACGCTACCTCCAAAAGATGAAAGTGTTTTTGGCGTCGAGCCTTAAGTTTCCGGGTCATTTTAGAGTTCCACACCTAAACATCAAAAAAAAATCATATAAATAAGTCCTTGCTGTCTGTCTGTTAGAGTATTTTACGTATCTCTAGCTAGTAAACATAATGAGGTAGATACCTGAAATTCTGATATTTTGTATAGAACGTTGACCCATAGATGAATATTCGACCAGAAATTAAATTAAATTATTTTTAGGCCTTGGAGTAAAGTATAGCCAAAAAAATATTTTCAGGCCCGCACTTGGGGCCTCATAGGGCCAGGCTCAAATTGCACCCTCAACTTTTCCTGTAGGAGCCGTTAAAGGTGACGAAAGGATAAGTATACTTATCCTTTCGTCACCTTTAATGGCATCTTTTAAGGTATTGCTGCATTCAGGTATACCTGAATGTGGGCAGCAATACCTTATGAAGAACTACCAACTTAACTGCGAACCCAAGCTGCCTACCCAGCTTGGGGATTATGGAATGCTCCTTCTTTAATGGAAACTGGGTTCAGCAGTAAACGATCCGGCTGATGCAGTATGTGGGGTGTCGTTGTGTAGAACTTCTTAGGTACAGTTGAAATGGACCCGCCCGTGCTAAGTGACCTATTTAATTTTATTACTAATACTTCCTTTGACAAAGCTCCTAAAGTCTCTGCTGCCAAGGGCTCGTCCGCTGAAAGTAATCGTGTTCTATCCTTTGCTTACCATTTGCCAAAGATACCTTGCGTATTGCTGCTCATTCGTTAGTGATTTTAATTTATTACATTGGCCGAAAGATAATGTACAGGCCGATCGGTTGAAGGTAAGAGTTTAACATTTTATAGTTATTTATGGATTTGTAGAGATTGACCTTTCAGTTAGTACGATTATTCGATGTCTGCCAGAAGTTGACTCCGGATATCGACTAGAGGCTGACGTAACCAACTCTGCTTGCGGGTCAAGACCTACCTGTCAGTATTCTAAAGCGTATGTGTCCTCTCTGAGCCGGGACTTAGTTAGCCAGTCTTTATGCAAAATGTCAGAACTTCGTTTACTAATCTTTAATACTACCAATTCAATTATAATTATATTGTCAGGAATATCATCTACTGACCTTTAATATCATATTTGTATAGTCAGGAGTACACCAACTGACTTTCATATATTGTTAAGCCTTGGTAGTTAACAATGCTTACCCACAAAATCAGAGATCGCACCTTCGTCATCTAGTGACGGAAATCGACTTTTTAATACGGTTAGATCTGACAGTTACAAATCTCATAATTTAATAAAAGTAAATAGATTTCATCTCAGTAGTCCATGAGCTTTTAATCGTTTGATTAAAAGCACTTCAACCTCTTGGTTCTAACTGAGGTCGTATGAATTTATGATTAAATCACAGTAAGTTTATAATCTTAGTTATAATTAATGATGAGCTTATTGTCTGTTAGATAGGAAATGCAAACATGTGACCATAATCTACTCTTTCTGAAAGGAAATCATCATCTATATTCAAATATATATAATAAATTCAGATTCTCTACGAGCACATGATCAATAACAGTGATAAATTATACTTAAAGACTTCTAAACCTTGTAAATATTATAAAACTGTACTACATTAATTACAGGATACGTTACTCTGGATCCAAGATATTTCCTAACTGTCTTTGCCTTAATGAAGGGGTTAAGGGTAGTGATTATATAAAAACAAGATAAGTTTCAGGAATTTACTTTCAGGTTAAAATCTATATTAATTCAGAAGTTTGATTCTACAGTTACTCACACGTTTCACAAGCAAGTTTGTCGGATATCAAGGAAAAACGTGGAAAAAACCTTGACCACTCTTTTCATATGATTTCGATTATTACAACGTACAGACATACACATAAAACAAAGTAACATATATATATATTTAAGTGCTGAAAAGAACACACACACGAATAGTAATATTACGGCGAATTTAGATCGTAATTGTGACTAAAACCAAAATTATTATAAAACGTAAAAATTATTCGATTGATGAAAATGGAACCTGCACGGTCTTAATTCTCCGTCTGGATTTTAAATTAACTTAACTTATACAAGGTGCCTCTGGACACGGACAGGATGATGTACAATCTACTACGCGTCACTCTACTTTATCTAATCATCACTTTACTAATTGGAGACTGGTGTCTCCTTCGAACGCACAAGTTGTAATGTCCCGGCATCCCACGCTGTTTTTCTCTCCCGCCGTCCCCAACCGCCGTTAAGTCATATTACGCGCGAAAAGCCCTGATTGGCTACACACAACCGACGCGATATTCTTCCATGTGATTGGTCAACGGCCAGCGTCCCATCATATACACATGGTCAGATAATGGCGGGTTTAGCCATGCCACCTTTCTCAACTCTGTAACACAACATTTACAAGTGTATATAGCATATACTTGATGATTACATACGCCCTTAGCTTGGCCTTTACAATAATCTCAGATCCAGGTATTTAAAGTGACAATCTTTCCATATATTGCTATTGTGACAAACCGCATCCTTTCTACATGAGAACAGTTTATTGATAAGCTAACTCGCAGATAAAGCGTTCCCTATGTTACAGCTTAACAACGCTATCATTGATCTATGCTCAATAAAGATCATACACCCACAATTATAAATTATTATAGTCCCGTATCATTCCTTAGAAAAATAACATGCAAACAAATGGTGTACATTCGTAAACTCGCACGGCTTGCATCATAGACACGTCTCAAATATCTCTTCTTTGGAAACTTCCCAACGAACCACCATTGTTCTGTTCACTAAAGGGTTTCTCTATTGTAGATAATTCTTTTTAGACAGCTTATTGCATTTTATAACTGACCAGATGCTAGTTCTTTGAACCACCAGATTTCTTTCTTGCTTAAGTTATCTTTAGCAAGAATAAAAAAAAAATTGTTGCCTACATGTACACAGTACACAGTGGACAAAAACGAATACTGATTACACTTTTTCGAAAAAAAAAAATTATACATGCCATCAAGGTTGAAAATTTATGTGCATTTAAGTAAAAATTATTAGAATTTAAATATTAATTTAATTAGTTAAAATAATAGAATACTAAATATTGGTACATGGTATTGATAAACCATAATTCTCTATTTATCCTTATTACACTGAAAATGCTGGTTTTTTATTTTTGTGCTTAACTTAGTCGATCGGATAAGGAGCACTAAGTAAACTTTGCTACGAGTGTTTCCAATTTCTCAGAATTAGCTCAGAAATCTGGTGGAAAGCAGGCCAAATCGTATAACACCTGTAATAACAGCTCGTGACAATACTAGGATGCAGTACTACTATACCTGATATCATCATCCGGCAATGTGATATGCGCCTAGAGCTGATATTGCCCGATGTAAGCAAACAAGTGGTCCTGAAAGTATTCCAGCGTTGGAGACTTAATAAGATGCGCATCGGAGTTGTCCCCTATGTTTACACTACTATACCATGTTGTATTTGCCGAGAATTGTCCATCTTATTCCCAAGTGATCGGTCCAACTATGCCAATTATTGACCTATAGGTCACCTCAGTATTATGTAAGGTGTTCCATCGGATCATCAATACCCAGCTATTATCAATATCTAAAAGTAAGCTCCAGTAACGACCAGCAAAATGGCTTTAGGGTGAAACAGTCAACAATTGTTCTTCTAGCTTATGTCATGAAATATCGAGGAGAAGTTGTAAACAGGCATGGTGAAGCGATGACTCGGCACAAACAACTTTGTTGAATTCAATGCCAGGAAAACACAATTGTGCGCGATTTTTGAACCAGCAAGATAATATCGAGAGTGTAAATAAATGGCCTCAGTGTAGTGGGTGTATGTTTTACATTAGTCGTCTTCTGGCTGATTACGATTATGACGCATACTATATCAAAGCTAAAAAAAATATAGTTAGCAACTCATCTTTTACCACTATCTTTTTAATTGCGTAAGAAATATTATTTATCTCAGTCTCCTCACAGTAAAATACAATGAAAACGTATGTACTTCATTACAACGTAATTGTTACTTTGGTATGGTATGATTTAGTAATTAATATTTAATATTCATAATATTATGCAGCCATAGAACCACTAAGCAACCACGCTGTAAAGGGAGTGTTGTATTACTATTTGATATATAAATAGCAGCTGCACATATGCCCAGGACTCAATATACATAAGTTACTTTGTGTTTATAATTTTTGTTAGGTAAACTATGCAATCGGGTTGAACCCTAGCTCTAGGCGTATAGTGTTCATATTCGCGAGGACGCGAATCCTGTTGTTAATATGGGCGGCGCGGTCACCGGTGCATCGGTGAGTGTAACCGAAGTCGTAGAACCGGTATTAGCTGATAGGATTACGACAAAACAAAGGGGTGCTACTACGAAAGTACCCAAAACAGACAATCACAATATTATTACTCAAAAGGATGACGTTTTAGTCACCTCAGCGCCTAATAAAGCAGATGAATGGCGGACTGTGACTAAAAGACGTACTTTTAATCGCAAAGTTTTAGCAGGAGCCGGTATGGAGGATGCAGAACTTCAAACCGTTGAGCGGACCAAGTACATTCAAGCATGGTCATTTACACCAGAGACAACAACGCAAAATGTACTTAATTACCTTAACAAGACAGTAAAAAGCGAACATTACACAGTCGAAAAACGTGAAATAAAATCAACCAGACATGCCGCGTTTGTCATAGGCTGTCCTGAAAGTTTATATGATCAGTTGAACACACCGACGTTTTGGCCACCAAGAGTTATGATTTCGGAGTGGTTTCGCAGTAGGCCCCGCATCGAACGGGGCTCCCCAGAACGAAGCATTGCACACGGATCGCATCCAGCAGCTGTCTCAGTCTGACGCCGTCCGGCAGATGCAGCTCTCGCACGCGCATATGAAAACGCTAGTAGTATGTCATCAAAATATTAATTCCCTTCAGAATAAAGTACAAAGACTAGAAGTAGCATTAAGTGATAATTTGAAATGTGATGTGCTTGCCCTAACTGAACACTGGTTGGTAGAAGCAAACCTAAAAAGTGTCTGTATAAACGGATACAAGTTAGCGTCGAATTCGTGTCGAAAGGATATAATTCATGGCGGGTCTTGTTTATATACAAAAGACGAGCTTAAAGTAGTTGAAAACTCTGATTTGGTAAAACTTTCAGTTGAATTGTATTGCGAAATATCGGCTATTGATATTATAGATTATGACTACACCATTGTTTGTGTATATAGAACGAACGGCGTGTCAGCAAATGAGTTTTTTCCCTATTTCGAGGCGTTGGTTGATAAGATTGGAATGCTTGAAATACAGTGTATTATTGTAGGTGATTTTAACATTGACTGTCTCGTTGAAGTTAGTGCTGATAAGAAAAGATTGTGTGATATTCTGTCGGCTCATGATTTGATCAACCTTGTAGACTTTCCCACTAGGATAACGTCACACAGTGCTACCTCTCTGGACCACTTGTATACGAATATACCATCAGAGTTAATATTAGTCTCACCAGTTTCAGCTAAACTTAGTGATCACTTAGCTGTTCGAGGGGAAGTAACGCTCCCTATTCGCGAACATGCTTCACATACTAAGCTAAGTAGAAGCTATTCCCATATAAATAAGTGCAACTTTATCAGCTCCCTCGACAGTGTAGATTGGAATGAGATTGTTAAATGTAATCCGTCAACGAAGGAGTTGACAATGGCTGTGATAAATATAATACACAATAAACACGAAATTAGTTTCCCACAACGACGAGGTCCAGTAAGAAAAAAGTCTTCCTGGATAACTGCGGACATAAAAAATATAAAATCTTTATTATTTGACATAATTGAATTACATAATAAAACTGGTAATGACATTATAACTGAATTGATTGACAATTTAAATATTAAATATGACGAATTGCTGCGCAACGAAAAATCTTATTTTTATTCCACTCAGATGTGTCAAAGTACTAATCCCACAAAAACGATGTGGAGTATCGTTAATGAACAAAGGGGGAAATTTAATTCTTGTTATCTCGACTTCACAGACATTGTAAAAAACTCCGTTGGTGAGTCATTCCGGAATAAACATGAGGCTGTAAACGCGATGAATGCTGGGTTTGTAGGAGCTGCGGTGGCGTGCGGCGCGCCGCCTGCCGACCCCGTGCGCGTGCGCCGTGTGCTCGCAAACACCTGTCTGCCCGCCGATCGCTCGCTGCGGTTGATTTCATTCACTACAAACGAAGTGCATCGCATAATAACCTCACAAATTCCGCCAAAAACGTCGAAAGATGCATACGGGATATCCATGCAGTTATTAAATATAGCAGCCAGTTCTCTCGCACCCATTCTAGCTTTGTTGTTCAACAGATGCCTTAAAAATGGTATTTTTCCTGAGCCGCTTAAGATAAGCAAAGTTACTCCTATATTCAAGGGAAAAGGGAAACGCTCAAATATTGATGGTTACCGTCCAGTGTCAATTATACCAGCCATAGCAAAAGTGTTTGAAAATGGATTAAGTTCTCGTTTGTTATCGTATCTGTCTTCGATAGACGCGCTGTCTGATCGACAATATGCATATCGCAAAGGTCGTTCGACAACCGATCTGACCCGAGAGCTAATCCGTCGTGTTATAGACGCCCGCGAACGGAAGCTGCAAGTAGCAGTACTATGCTGTGATCTTTCAAAGGCGTTTGACGTGGCGGATCATAACATCCTTGCAGTAAAGATGCAACACTACGGCATTAACCACAAACCACTTGAAATGCTAAAAAGTCTTCTAAAAGATCGGTCTCAAGTGGTAGTGGGAGATGGCGGACAAGTGAGGTCGGACCCTCTAACATCAAATATGGGAGTCGCTCAGGGTTCTTCAGTGTCCAATATACTTTTTACATTGCTGCTCAATGACCTGCCAAATGCTATATTGAATGCTGACATACTTATGTACGCAGACGATGTAGCTGCAATCGTGACGGCGACATCGGTGGACTCCTTAGAAGCAAGGTTGAATGACACTGCTACTCAACTTACAGTATGGTTTCGTAATAACGGTTTAATACTCAACGCAGCAAAAACACATTTCGTTCATATAAATTTATCAGGACACTTTGTGCGTCGTTTAAATGTTATAGCAGACAATACAAAAATTGAGCAAACATATAGCACCACTTTTTTAGGTTTTGAGATGGACAGTGGCCTGACCTGGGAGCTGCATATGCACAAAGTTTGTGGCAAGTTGGGAGGGGCGAGCTTTGCACTCGGTCGACTCTCTCGTTTGCTACCCATAGACGTAGTAAGGTCCTGCTACTTCGCAACTATACACTCAGTACTGCAATACGGTGCAGAGTTGTGGGCCAGAGGCGCAGACCGAGAAAGAGTCTTTCGATATCAAAAACGTGCCATAAGAGCTATCGTGCGAATCACCAGCGACACGCCAGCTAGACCGTATTTTAAGTCTCTTAAGATCTTAACTCTACCCTCTGTAGTAATATATCAAGTAGCAGTATTTGCTCGGGTAAACATTGACAACTATCCAAAAGTAGGTGATTCACACACATATCCAACACGCACCAGAGGTCAGCTGGCCGCTGTGAGCCGTTCCCTCACCAAATCTACAAGGTTGACTCACGTTATGGGACCGACAGTCTATAACAAACTACCTAAACACATTATAGAATCAAGAAATCTTGCTGTATTTAAATCAAGATTAAAGCGCTGGCTTATTGACCAAACTTTCTACTCAATTGAAGAATTTTTTGACATGAAATGATTATAAAATTGATTTTAATTTTTATTATTATTATTATTATTTACCATTTTTGACATTATTTATCGTAATTTAATTAATTATTTCTTTAATTTTTAAATATACCTAGGTATATTTTAATAATCTACTTTGTTAATGAAACCTGAAACTTTTTATATCACGTAACTTTTATTTAATTAGTATGTATCCATGTAGTAAGTACCTATAACTTACAACTTCAACAACAGATCTTTATGTATAATTGAAATTATTATTAAGTGGACCTGTATATAATTATACCAATAAATACTATGAACTATGAACTATGAACCGCAGGTAGGCAGTCTGTTTTTAATTCTCTCCCCACTTCGTTTTGAAAGCCCTTCCGGACTGCACACGCGGCTGTGTGCACGGGTGATTTTGGATACCATTTTGCCCTTGTCCTAGTTAACAATTCATTTACCCGCGTGCATATACTACCTCATAGATCAGCTGGTGTCTTCCTGTGACTTCCAGGAACCCAGTCAAATACGCCACGACGTACGTGGTAAAGTGTGGGGCTACGGGGATTGAGAACCTCCCCTTCCCATACAATTTTCACTCAGTATTAATAGGAATAGATGCGAGGCTGCTCTTAAATTCAATAGATTTTCATCAGGTGTGAAAATAGTCAAATACTTATCCATTTTGAAATAAAATATCTGATGCAAATAATAATGACACTAGTGAAAAACAATAGTACAGTAAAAGCTCCTTAGTCGCGGATCTCTTATTCGCGATTTCGCTATTGCCAGCAAAAAAAAAGCGGCCGAAAAATAGTATCCTTTATTCGTGGATAAATATATTTGCTACTCACGGATCCAGTCGGTACATTAAATCGAAATCGGTCTTTTATTAACGCATCGGCAACTCTAGTACAGTACTTGAGTACTACTGGCACGTTCCGGTGCGGCTATTACAAAGTCTTTGCGATTGCGCCGAATGAAGATATATGAAAAGAAAAATAAGTCTTGTTGCTACTATGCCTAAACTTCGTTGTCAAATGCGGCGATATTTTAATATTGAGAATAAAGTTGAAACAGACCTTTACACAAGCACTGAAAAGGCGTTCATAAACCTTTAGTGAAGGTTAAAAAATGAACTGTGATTTTGTCATGAAAATTGGAGAGTCAGACAATCTATGGAGAGCAGTCTTATTTTCAAAAGGAAAATCATTAACGCCACTGCCGTATATCAATCCAAATTGAATGATCTTTTAAAAGCGGCAAATAATGAGAAAAATATAAAGTTTTTTAAACCTTTGAAGCGCTTGTAGCGAAGTTTGCTTAGCCATTCTGAAACGATCAGCAAAGTTAAGCAACATCTGCCTCGGTCATGACTTGGATGGGTGACCGCTGGTAACATTACTACTGAGCGCTTCGGTGCTTCAAATGGCACGTTAAGCCATCGGTCCCGGTTGTTGTCTTAGGATAGCAGTCGTTATAGAATTTGAATGAAACACTATTAAGGAACCGCTAATAATAACGAAAACGCCGTGGGGTGCCGGGTTAGAATTCCATCTCCCCATATCATCCCGTGGGTGTCGTAAGAGGCGACTAAGGAAAATACTGGAAGATGGGCAGCAGCGCCTTCTAAAGTACTGCCAACTTACACTGCGATCCCCAAAACTCGTGCCAAGCGTGGGGATTATGGCAAATAACCCTTTAATAGGGGGGCTCTATACGGCAGTGGACGATGCGGCTGTCACAGTAACAATAACGAAACTATAACAAAAATGTTTACAGTATAATTTCGCTCCTATTCTGTCGACCATTAAACCGATTAAAAAAAATTAAAGAAAGACGCATTTGAAGTAAGGTAACTTTTATCTTGACTTAAAATTGCCTTCCTTCTAAAGTGTTGTATATTATATTTGCCTGGTTAGGAGGTATATTTTTTAAATAATAGCTTAAGTTTAATAAAAGATGATTTAATTTAATAAGTGATAAATTTTATATTACTCATACTTCAGATTACTATCTGACGTAAATATGCACAAACACTTCTGATTCCACTTTCTTATGAAACAATATTATGAATGTATATGCATTATGCACGTTACCTACCACAATGTGACTGTGCAAAGAGCTTAATTTTAACTCTCTTATTAGACATTCTTTAACTTTTGTTCTGTATTTGAAGAAGCCGCGCCTCATCAATTACTTTTCTGAAGTGTAAAAGAGGTTGCGGTGATCTATCTCGGTGATTGATTTGAACTGAAGCTGTTATATAAAATGAATAAGATTTTATCGAGACTAAACAATAGAAGTTGTTTGGGGCAGTATAACAGTTGGCTGTTCTAATTATTGTAGCGTCAATGTTGAAACGTTTCTGTTCGATTGTAAGTTAATCTGCCAACTTCGACTTGATTAAGAAGGCTGCCAGTTGCATGTTGGATAACATTATTTATGGGCGTATAAAAAATCTACTTATTCGTGACCTCATCCAGGTAGAATAAACCAATAATTTATTTTTCAAACTGTGAATTTTGTTACTCAATAATTTCATTAGATAAAAAAGCTGAATGTAATATACCAAAAGTTGTTGTTGACTATTTTTTCTTTCTCTAGTCATATCAAATATTAATACGATACTGCTTGTATATAACTGCGTGGCCGCTTAAAGTTTCTATGCGATGTGATATGAGCTCATCGTATTTTCCAATACATGTGAAGGCACTTGAAGGATGCGACACGTCATTAAATGCTAGCGCCTATGTAGCTCAACGAACAAGAATTGCAATCCAAAATGTTTTAACTTTGCTACATTTGCAATACTTTTTGTGGTGTCTCACAAACTTTCACATTTATAAAACAAGTCGGTTATTTCTGCATAATTGTGATTAATTTTAATTATGACACATCCCACATGTACAACTATCAATGTTTGAAATATATTTCATAGCATAATCGCAAAATACATTTAAGAAGCAATAAATGATGAGAACTAGAAAATCAAATTCGTAAATAAATTTCAATGTACTGGCATGCTGAAAAGTATAAAATGCACTGTATTTATATTGACAACAGCAATAGAGAATCATACATTTAACATATCGAAAGTTTGTAATAAGAGTAAATCTAATTCAGATATAGCTTGACGTCCCTGGCTCCACATATTTTAATCTCGTAACATAATTGCAATTGCAACTTTCGGTAGTATGTATATGGAGTATGCTTTTATTCACTTGCTTATATATTCAAACTGAAAATGGCGCAACGAGCTCTAAAATTTGCAGTGAACGCTTTCAGCGCAACAACTGGTAATACTGCAATATTCAAATGCTGCCTACATATTCGTCTACTTTAAT
Organism: Plagodis dolabraria; assembly: GCA_963854805.1. Classification (NCBI taxonomy): domain Eukaryota; kingdom Metazoa; phylum Arthropoda; class Insecta; order Lepidoptera; family Geometridae; genus Plagodis; species Plagodis dolabraria. The sequence goes on along the minus strand of OY978448.1, from coordinate 28,268,595 downwards.
TTTTACATTTAAGTGTTAATAATAAATGTTGTTTTTGTTTGGAGTTGAGTATTTTTTTTATAATTTCTATAATTTATATTGTTCCGCCCACGACGTCAACTTTGTGGACTTTTGTTATAAAATTGAATCTCTGGAAGTACGTGTTTAGTTAAGATAAAAGTATCACAAATCACCCATCAAGTATCAAGTATCACAATCAGAGGGCTACTGGCTGTCGGGGTCTAAAATGTGATTAGAATCGGTTGAGTAGTAAAGGCAATACTAGTCGAACTCCGTGTGAAATGATGGTGATGAAAATAATTATTCTGTCAGTTAATTGTTTTAAATTATAAGTTTTATCCAAATCAGGCTTTCAGCCGCAGTGTAAGGAAAGTGACAAACCTAATTTTTCAGTCACAAACTTTCATATTTATAAATATTATAAACGCGAGTTTAGAGTTTAGAGAACAGAGTTTAGAGTGATAATGTAAATTTAACCGTAACGATAATACACATTGGTAATTATATAAAATATTTTTTCTTTTCGAAATTAACATAATTAAACTACTCTAAATAAATTAGAATTTGTCTTCTAAATCTTTTGAGAATCATATGGTTAAAAAAATGGTATTACCTTCTAATATAGGTTAACTATTCCTAAGTTAATACTAATAATCACATAAATCACGTGCACATCAACCACAGGTCCAATCGCTTCACCTCACAGTGATTGCGTGAGATCTGACATTGAAGGATTCCGATTTTTACGTGCCCTGATATTTAGAGGTAGGAAATTTTGGCCTTCAAATTGTCTTCTATGTGACAACTATCTCCCGTCTAAGTAAGAAATGATGTGGTCGAAGGTGTTTACAGGCTTAACCTAGAAATACGGGCTCTCAAGGACAGCTGCCGGATTACACCGTTAGGTGCTTGGCGACAGATTTTCTACTTGAAGGTGGTCGCTAGCCAGGCGGGCATTCGCAAAATGCCTATCCACCATACAGTGAAGCTCAAGCCCGCGGCGGGATTCGAACCATGGACCTGCTGCGTGGCAGTCCGTAGACAATGCCACTGAGCCATCACTTCTACAAAAAAAAATAGACAAAACTTATACGAACATATTAAAATCACGCCTGTATTCCGCGAAGGTGTATGCAGAGGTATATGATTCAAGTTTTAAAATTAATAATTTAATTATAAAGAATATTAATCGTAAAAAATAAGGTATATAATTGACCACGTTTTACTAATTTATTAGAGTTCCGTACCCAAAGGGTAAAAACGGGACCCTATTACTGAAACTTCGCTGTCCGTCCGTCCGTACGTCCGTCTGTCACCAGGCTTTATCTCAAGTACGGTGATAGCTAGTCAGTTGAAATTTTCACAGATGATGTATTTATGTTGCTGCTATAACAACAAATACAAAAAGTTGTCCAAGTGCAAGTCAGACTCGCGCACGTTAAAACAAAAAAAGGTTAAAATAATGAAGTCTTATATTGTATTGCTAATGGTACGGAACCCTTCGTGCGCGAGACTGACTCGCACTTGGCCGAATTTTTATTACTGAATCGAGTAAATCAGTTAATGTGCGCTATCAAAAAAACATTTGTGATCAATTCCTCAAAAACAGCTCTAATGATAGACAGATATTCTCTAGGATACCGAGCGAAGCACGGCTAGCCAAATTTGAAATAGTTTAAAAACAACGTGTTTCACAATTCTAGTGTGAAGCGTGACGCAACCGCGAGGGACGTACCACACTCAAAATCCTGAAGAAGGCTTCCGGTAGAAGCCGAAACATTGTCGATAGTGATATCGACTCATAGTAAGTTCACGCTCAAACACCCGTGTCTTCATATAAAATATATAAAAAGGAGCGTAAGTTTTTATAATGTGTTTCACAATATTCACATTATATACGCTTTGGTACCCCCTTAGATGTCTTCCTATCATCAAACCCCGACATTTAATAGATTAACATATAATCATGTCCCTGCAATAGTGGGTAAAATCATTTTCATCTACGGAGCAGTCTTTCATAAACCATGCCAAAAAAGTACCAAGCTACCCTCATCCCTAAAGTAATTCAAATAATGGCATTCGGGTGTCCATTTATAAAAAAAGACATTTTCCGCTTACGTGAATCAAATACTTTAAATTGCTTCCTATTGTTAATCTTTGAGTTTTATATACCGCGCCTTTCAGAGTTTTGATTGGGAAAGGTGAGTTAATTGTTCAATTGAGGATGCAACCTAATAATTTGAATTAAATTACTCACTGCGCTAGTTTATGTAAAATTTGGTACTATAAAGGTCTTATAGGGCAAATATAAATACGAATCATTACAAAAACTTCTTGCATTTTTGAATTTGAATTGATTTGAAGCAATGTTGGCTCAGTGGCATTGACTATGGACTGCCGCAGCAGGTCCATGGTTCGAATCCCGCTACGGGCTTGAGCTTCATCGGATGGTGGTAGGGCATTTTTGCGAATACCCGCCTTGCTAGCGACCACCCTCAAGTTGAAAATCTGTCGCCAAGCACCTAACGGTGTGTTCCGGAAGCTGTCCTTGAGAGCCAGTAATTTTAAGTTAAGCCTGTTAACACCTTCGACCACATCATCAGTTTCCATCAGGTGAGTATGTGCTCAAAGGCTTGCCTATCAGAAAAAAACACTAATTTTAAAGCAATGGTGGCCCAGTAGCTTTGACTGGACACTGAAAAGACTGCCAATTGGGCGTTTCATGTTTTAAATCCCATCACGTGGTTGAGCCTCATGGTATTTAAGGATTTATGCGCATACTTACCTGGCTAACTTCGTCACACAGCATTAGGTTCTAAAGGTACGTTCAAGCAGCATCTGTTGAGTACATGTTCGTTTTAAATATATAACCTGCATGAAACATTTCAACACATCCTCGCTTACCAACTAAAGTGATAGTAGTCCAACACTATTGCCTATAAGTAGTTAAACAAAACTTCAACGGAGAACTAAAAAATGTTAGAAAACAGATTTTGCCTAAGTTTAAAGCTTTAGATAGTTTGTAAAATAATTAATAAAAAATTTATAGAGGTGAATTATTGATATTATATATTGTGTTGCATTATGTAAATGACTATGTAAAAACAGTATTAACTGTCTTGAGATGAGTCCTTCCGGACCAGTGAAATCCATCTTCTATGTATTCCGTAAGTGAATCGACCTAATATCTAATTACTAAGACAAATAAGAAAACTAAAGGAACAGGGTAAATTAATTACATACTCTTTGTTGGTTAATCAGTAAATATCGGACGCTAGTGCTTGTCCTGTTTTTTCTTATATCCTAGTAATTTCTTATTTCAGTTATCTTGCTAGGTTGGTCTCCAGGATAAAAGGGATATCTAGTAATCCTTATATACGATTTCTGAATAAAAATATCAAATGTCTGTGGTTTTCTTTATGGCATAAAGTGAGAAGACGAACAATTTGCCTTGATGGTAGGCATCGCTGTTCTCTTTTATTTAATACTGACGGAAATATTATGATAATAATAACATTTTATTAGATGTGTATTTTACTTCTTTTGTTGATTTACATGCGTCAAACTCTTGACCGAATTAATAAGAGCAGTTTGTTTTTGGACTTGGAATGAATATTTATTTGCCTGGACATTTAGAAACATTATTATTATTTATGTATAAATTGTAAATTTTCATAGGAGTTCTCAGTTTTTTTAAAGTTGTCATCAATTTTCTGAACGATCACATTACCTAAATTTTAATTTAATGTATTATTACTATGTAACCACCCATGACAGTATATTAAACACCAATTTTTGAAAAATATATTTTTCATCAGACTAGCTTGGCATTTTTTTTCGGTAAGGTAAAATTAACTTTTAAATTGTACTAAGAACCTTATAAAGTCAATAAAGATTTCTGTGTTAATTAGTAGGCCTTCTAAGATCTTCCTCATGAAATGCTTATTAAATATCTATGAGTACTGAATGAATCATAATTCACATTGCTACAAAAATACGTTAAATTTACAGTATCAAAATCCTTAGAGTAGGTAATCATATAAATAACTGCTCCACTTGTAAGCAGATTTTCATCCTGTCACCACATTGGGAATCTATTCATCTATTCATTCCGAGTGACTGGAAGTGTGCACAGTGCACCTTACAATTGAATGGTACAAGGTAGCAAGAGATAGGAAGCAGTTGTGTAAATCAACGTAAGGAATGAAATTACAGGTATATATAAAATATAAGAATTATTTATCGTAGTGCAGACCATTTACAAATTCTGAACGAGAACTGAGACGTGTCATTTTATTCATTCGATTAAACAGCCATAACTTAATCAACAATAATCCCCAAGCTTGGTAGGCGTTTTTATGATCGCAGTATAGAATGGAAGTACTTCAGAAGACGCTGTTGCCCACCTTCTGGTATTTTCCGTTCGTCACTTCTAACGACTCCCACAGGATGATATGAGAGGGTGCTGTGATAGTCTAACACCCCACGGGGCTTATTCATTCTAACTATATAATTTATGATTGTAAAGCTTAAACATTTTTCACTTTATACATTATCTGCCTTTCCAGGCCACTGCATCCGACCACTGGGAGATTTGACCGGAAGTGAAAAACGGTTGAAAAAATACAGATCTTATAAAATAATTCAGACTGAACATGAATTTGCGTTTGGAAATACCAATCATTTGCTTTCCGGTGGGATAATACATACCGGAGCAGAATGATAAAGGCTAGAAAAAATCATGACAAAATGAATCAAATTTCACGAAATTTCGGAAAGTTATCTTTAAAAGTTCGGCGTTTATATTTTATCATGATATATTAAAGAAAGGAGACTTTGAACTGCTTTTTCCTGTACTCTTTTGTTCTATGTTTGTGAAGCAGTGACGGCTCAGTGCATTGGCTATGGACTATCGCGCAGTCCATAGCCATGGTTTAAAGGGCTTGAGCTCGCGATGGGACAAAGCCCAAGCTTTGCCGCACGGTGGTAGGGCATTTTGCGAATACACGCCTGGCTCGCGACCATCCTCAAGTAGAAAATCTATCACTAAGCACCTTACGGTGTGTTCTGGCAGTTATCCTTAAGAGCCAGTAATTCTAGGTTAATAAGCCTGTTAACACCTTCAACTATATTATCACTTACCATATTATCACTTACCACTAGGTGAGATTGTGGACAAAGGCTTACTTATTACTATCAGTAATCAAAAAAATAAGCCACGCCATATTAATAACGTTTATGACGTGATAAAAAGGTTGCGGTGATCGATTTGACTTTAAGTTTTTATATGTATAAGATTATTAAAATATAATGGAGAGTATTTTAAAGAAATAATTTATTGCTGTGAAATATTTCTGTCCTGAGTTTTACTGACGCAAGTTCTTGGAAAATTTCGAATACATATAATATGATGGCATTTAACATAATGGTATTTAAGTAGAAAGCGGGGCTAGCCGCGAAATCGAGACTTCATACACCATTGCAGCTAATGGCAACGGATCGAGGTGCCAATTTGGTCGAGGGTACATTTTCTCTCACGTTACTTGTATCCAAGTAAAGTCAGCAAAAAAGGGGTCACGATCAGCAGGATTTGTTGAACGTGATAAATTTAGTGACCCCAATATTGTCTCATTTAATAACTCAAAGCCTGTTTAATGAAAACAGTCCATATTCCTTAGTCGAGTTTAGAGGGTTTACATTGACACTTGAGAGGGTGTATTAAATATGTGTGCTGAATTGCTTAATGACTAGGCCTTGGTTCAGTGATACAGTAATGTTTTCTTTAAGCCAGTGGGGTAGCGGAACAGCTTGCCGTTCTAATATTCGTTAAGGGTTTTACATGAATGTAAGCCTGAGTTTTGTGCAACAGTGATGATAAATAACTTAAACAACGGCATGAGAGTATAATAGATTACTCAGGTGTTGAACCAAAAAACTTACAGCAACGTTTGTTCAGTTGTGAAACTATGAGTATAGGATAAAAGTATAGAGCGTTTTTCAGAGAATGATGCTCTATGAAGTACTAGTATTAGTGTCTTTTGTGTGAAAGCGCAACCAGGCGGACCAATTGATCACCATCATCATAACAACAAACGATCACCGTCGAATAAATGTCTTCCACATTGAGGCGTGGAAAAGCGAAGGTATACTCTCCATGCTTGATGAGTAGCTTGAGGATCGCAGTATGACCGCAGCCCTTCAGAAAATGCTGCTGCTCACCTACTAGTACTTTTCTTTTAGTCGTTTCATACGACTATATTGTAGGCAGTGTTATATGGCTTAGTGCTACTCCATCTCAACAACCCGCATCATAGCGTGACCTTAATCTAATTTACTACTCTTTTACGTCTTTCTACGTTGGTAGTGTAATTAAAACATACAAAGTATTTGTCAATAATACAAAATATATGAAATTAATGTTACAGTAATTGTTATATTTAACATACATATATGCAAAAATATAAAATATGCCATTCAAAACAAAAACGTAATACATAACAATTTAATATCGTCGTATTTATTCCACGGCATGTTTGCAGCTGCTATTTCAATATCAAATATTAACATAATACTGCCACGCTGTTACAATAGCGTGGCCGCTTTATGCTTCTACCGCTGAATATAAAATATGTGTGCTGCATGGTTTAAGAGTGAAGCTATTAAAATATCCTTCTCTGTATAATGAAGTGACTATAAGATTCAACATAAAAATAAGTAAAACAACTGGTACGCAAAGTAGCACAGTCATAATTTAGTATATAACTGAGAGTGTATATTTTTTACAACAAAATTAAATGAAAATTATAGAATGTTTCTCATATTTTCTCTTTCAACAATTTTGCTCGGGAAACTGGGCACTTGCTCGTTCTACCACTTAACAAGTAATTAATCCTCTAAAAATATTCCATAAAAAGGTCTAAATGTTGTCTTATTAAATAGAGGGTTATATAGTCAATTTTAGGGTTCCGCACCCAAAGGGTAAAAACGGGACCCTATTACTGTGACTTCGCTGTCCGTCTGTCCTTCCGTCCGTCCGTCTGTCACCAGGCTGTATCTCGAGAACGGTGATAGATAGACAGTTGAAATTTTCACAGATGATGTATTTCTGTTGCTGCTATAACAACAAATACAAAAAGTTGCCCAAGTGCGAGTCGGACTCGCGCACGTTAAAACAAAAAAGGTTAAAACATGAATCTAATGTTGTATAGCTAATGGTACGAAACCGTTCGTGCGCTAGTCCGACTCGCGATTGGCCGATTTTTATGTGGTAGCAAGTAATTATTTGTTTGATTACGGTTAGGTACGTGTAATGACAAAGTGGAAACTATATTAACATTGTTGAGCTTGCTAATAAATCTTTTATGATAATAGCGACACAAAGGTGTAATAATGATAAACATTTGCTGTTCTGTGTTAACAGCTGGATGAATTTCTTTGACGCATCCTTTGATGTATAGCAAAACACATTTTTACATTTACATTCACATTTTTCTTATTTCTTGACAGCGGAGCAATTCGTTTTATTCTCAATTTAATTGATGATGTCGGCAACTTTAGATGACCTCAGTAATTAATGAGCTGGTTTTCGTGTGAATACGAAAATGTGAGACAGATATTTGATGTGAATTGAGATCCTGGATGTTGTTTTTCAGTTTTTATGTCTACTTTTGGATCTTAAGTAGTCAAGTACAAAAAGTAAGGTGGTCTTGCAACGTTGGTAACGGTGTAACAAACAGTGTCAGACGCATTCGTCGTGGGTGGTAGTATCGGTACTTAACTCATACACATTATTCAACTCATTCATAATACCTATTTCCATCTAAGAAAGATTTCCGATAGCAGTATCCACCTTTGGGCAATGTTATTATCAATAGAATCAGTCAACAAACCAACATCTACGTAATTGTTTTGTAAAAAAATACCAGCATAGGTTATTCAAGCTTGTAGTCAATTAGATCACAATCAGGTACAGTGATTTGAAAAGAAGATAAAAAGAGATCACCATAGACACGGCTCTGCCCCACGTACCTATGATTTGCCGAGGAGGTTTAGGCATCAACGCGATATCGGAGGACGTGGTTTATATTCCCGCCTTGGGCATAAAAAATTTGTACTCCAGTACTTTGTGAATTATGAGTACCTAATATTTCCTTACGTCCTAATAGCTCCTTATACAGGCTAACAAACTCAAAGAGTTGACTTCTGTTAGTCCTAACAACATTTTTGGATGAAAGTTTTATTTGTCTGTGACGGAATAAGCACGAGGACCACCTGATGTTAAAGTTTCTTACTCTGTCTGCAAGCAGATGTGCAAATATTTCATGCAGTTACTTTTTAACAAAATCACTAATATGTATAAAACATGCTTAACAGACGATTTATTTATTTAGATTCTTTGTGGGACACAAACAGTACAGACAAAAAATAAGTGTTTCGGTTATCGCGCAAAACTATTAAATTGATTAAGACTATCCTATGTCTTTGCCATAGGACACAAACTACATATTTCCATACCAAATGTTTTTTAGTTAGATACAAAAATTCTAATCTTTCTTCTATATAATATTAGTGTATATTAATCATACCATACACGAAGGACGATTTTTTTTTATATCGCAGATGTAGATGTAGTTTGTAAAGAATTTAATAATAAAATTGGGAAAGTAATAAAAAATATTGAAAAACAATCATTGTTTGGAATGTTACCTGACACATGAGTCTTGTCCTATTATTTATAAATAGGTCATTTTATAGCCAAATTCCATAAGTCAGTGCTCTCCTAACCATGGTAGTTTGATTTTCTCCTCAATGTCCCAACAACGTCAAGTATGTTCCATTCTTGAATTACACAATTAAAAATAAAACTTGCTAAATGTTACATTAATGTATCAATCTTGCTTAGGATTGTATCCACCTTTTCCTTGCCTATCCAACAAGAACATTCCTTATATTGTGGTCACCAACATTAAAGATATTTCAACATTTTTACCTTGTATTTTTCCGTGACGGTATAGCCCGCTACCCATAAAATATTATATTTTGTTTAATAAAAGATATGGAAGTGAGGATAAAAATGAGATCAATCAATGACCATATGTGCCTCGTGGATTGTAAAGAAAGTGCGTAGGATCTCCCTTTTGAAGGAAAATAGGCCCTGAATAACGTTCAGGGAAGTTAGGCGGACGACTTACTCCATTGTTTATTTTGTGTGTTTTAGACAGGGGTGTTCTCACAAAGGTGACGCATTAGGAGGTAAAATCACTTTAATGTTTGAGCTAGTGTACATGTTGGGGATATTTTAGGTAAGCTATTAGCTAGAGTAACATTCGCTCTACTTATTTTATTAGAACACATTTTGAAAATAAGGGTAATTGATCGTATCTATTCTACATAAAGATAAATCCCAAAATAATAGCTTTTTGAAATGTTCCAGAAAAAAGCAAACATTTCCGTGCATTTCCGAATCCAAATAAAATCAACTATCTTATAATGTGGAAGAAAATAGATACCATGCTTTTCAAATTTCTGAGAAGCCGTGAGTAGTTTGACTAAGGCCGTCAAGGTAGATAGCTTAAAAATTTCATCAATCAGATTTTAGTTTTAACTTCGCAGTTATATTCTTTATTTTCTTCTGAAATAACCTTTACAGTCAGTTTTGATTAATTATGAAAGGAAAACTTGCAAAAAGATTAAATAAACATGTATCTTACGATTTAGTTTCAAGGCAAGCACAAGTAGAAATTCTGGCATCGAGCACATTTTTCACTAAAATTTTAATCAAAATCCAGTTTTTTTTATAGCTGGTATGCCAGCCACTATCTCACCTGATGGTAAGTGACGATGTGGTCGAAGATGTTGTTCAGGCTAGGCTAGAATTCTGTAAGAACATTGCCTGTTTACGTTATTGACGAAATCATCATTTACCAACGTTAAGTTGTAGGTTATCATTACATTTTACGGTAAATCAGCCCAGAGGCAATAGCTACGGATTGCCGCGCAGCAGACATACTTCGAATACCAAGCAAAATTGTTATGCGAATACACACCTGGCTAGCTACTTTGCTCAATTTATCAATTTATCTCAATTATCAATTTATATGTTAGGTGAGATTGTGGTCAATGGCTAACCTATCATCAAATAAAAATGTATAACTTTAGCGAAGAGCCTACCTCCTTGCATGATGATAGGTTCCTTTTATTCTTGTTTTCATCTAATATATTATTATCTGCCGATCCCAATCCCAATCTCTATCCCAAAACCAAATAATAAAAATCGTCATCAATATATTCTGGGCCTTTTTCCATACTTTATTAATATTTTTGAGCCCAACATAAGTACCTTAGGCAATGAAGAAAGGATGTAGGTTCTGCCGGGAGCCATTTATTCGAGCTTGGGATATTATAAATCTACTTACAATATCACAAAAAAATGTATGAGAACTATTTAATAAATAACTTTTTATTATTAGATATTGTGCCTTCCACAATATCACAATAACAATATAACGGAAATTATTTCGGATGGAAAAAGATAACTTCCAGCGGGACTTGAACCCGCAACCCCCAGAATACCGTCCTGGTGCATTACCAATTATGCTATGGAAGCAGCGACGAGGACGGTATTCTGGGGGTTGCGGGTTCAAGTCCCGCTGGAAGTTATCTTTTTCCATCCGAAATAATTTCTGTTTTCGCTTAGCATGCGTCAATGCTGTTATAAAATAATACTGAACAATATAACGGTTAGAAAATGTAGGTTATTGTGATTTAAGATTTAATTTTAATTAGGACGTGCTTTGAAGACATTGGTGGGTGGCCATTTAAAAAAAAACAATCTATGTGTGGATTCGTTTGTGTCTCTCTTTTGGTTTACTTGAGCTCGAGTTATACTTCTTACATCATTCAGGATCAACATCTCCACTTTAGAATTGTGGGACTCAAGACCGTCGCTCGCTCCGCCAGATTATTACTCGTATTTGCACTTTTTCGTAAACTTTACCGGAGACTTTGCCGGGATCACTTCAATAGGAGAGTATAAAAGAACCGTAGATAATAACGTTACTACTACGAAATTGCCTGCAGTAATACTTCGCTCCGGTTCACCCGTATAACGGTTAGCTTTCACCATAATACGTCAGCTACAGGCAACCTTGGTTTCAAATTTTCTTTTCTATTATAAAATAAAAAAAAATTAGGAACATTTTCGAGTTAGCGGATATTTATTATTTTGTACGGATGATCACGCCTATCTTTACTAGATCGTTATCTTGATAATTCTTTTTTGTTAGTTAATAATATTTCAAAGTTGATCCTATTTTTTCTGAAGTGCTCGTAGCAAAGTTTGCTTATTTGTTCCGCATCAGCAAAGTTAAGCAACGTCCGCCGCGGTCATGAGTTGGATGGGTGACCGCTAGTGACATTACTATTGAACGCTTCCATCCTTCGGAGGGCACGTTAAGCCGTCAGTCCCAGTTTTTATCTTAGGATGGCAGTCGTTATAGCATGGTGGTAGGGCATTTTGCGAATGCCCGCCTGGCTAGCTACCACCCTCAAGTAGAAAATCTGTCCCAAGCACCGAACGGTGTGTTCCGGCAGCTGTCCTTGGGAGCCAGTAATTCTGGGTTAGCCTGAACAACATCTTCGACCATATCACCACTTACCATCAGGTGTGATAGTGGTCAAGGGCTAAACTATCATACTTAAAAAAAAATCATAGACCTATATATATATAGATATAGATAGATAGAAAAATACCTGACCGATGTCAGGTATTTTTATGTTACGCGTAACTAAAAAAAATATTTGTCAATATTCTTATATCTGGGCTTAGTAACAATTACAACTCCTTTTGATGGTGATCAAATTTATGGGCGAGTGATCGATCGATCTTGAAATAGAATATTAAATAATATGCTTGTAAATAGAATTTCAAAGAATATAATTGGCACGTTACAGGCAGCGCTCGCAGATGTGCTAATATCGTTTTAAAGCAGTAGCTAAAAGATACCTATTTTTATTTTGTGTGGTATAAAGAAATTGCGTGCGAAGAACTTATACCTGTATACAAATATGTTTCGTACCTTACGTAGTAATTAATCAATAGTAAACAAATTAATCTCACAATACGTGGCTTCAAACATCGAGCTCAACCGACCACTCTGCTCCATTAATTCCGCTTTAACGAAGAAGAAATAGCGTATGAGCATATTCAAACACATGATACACAGAAAATCCATCAGACTGGTCACACGACTATATCCTTCGTCCTATACTAACTTTACAATGAACGTATATATGTGATGTATTATATTTTTAAAAACATATGTTAATCAAAACTATAACTGTTTTTGGTAAATATTTTAACTATTGATATAATTCTTAAATCTTATGTACTGTATTAGTGTTAGGGAAAGTACTAATCTAGGGCAAGATCATCTTTAAGAATGATGACGAGCAAAGCGTGGAGGAGCATTAAATTACTTGGGACTACTACTACTTACTATAAATATCCGTGTATATACCGGGTTCCTTCAGATTTCGGATATCATACAGTAAAATATTGAAACTTTTTAATGATAAGTTATAAATAATCAATAGGCTAGGCTTCAGCAATTATATCAACTGTTAGTAATTTTAACAAACCGTTAAGCAATGGAACAACCGTTGTGGTGACCAATTTTCTACTTGGAACCGATACGTTTTGAGTTAATTAAACTAATTTGGCAAGTATTCACACATGCCCAGAATGGGCTAAAGTTCAAGTATATGTCAGGAATAGAACCTAGGACTCAGCGTTAGAGTTATGACACTAACCCTGGACTATCACATATTCAAAACATCATTGTTATACCGTCGTATCTTATCCCATTTTGGCATTAAATGAAGGACAGTATCGCTAGACGTCTAATTTTATTCTTTTACTTTTTGTTTGGTATTTGGACAGCGCTTTATAAATTATATTTCTGACGCGTTAAAGAGGTTACTGTGAAGAAGACTTCAATCATTGTTAAAATTGAAGCTTTTATACAAAAGTAATGGGGTCATACCGAGAGTTAATAATAGACGTTTATAACGGTTGTATGCCTTTTTTTTAACAACACACACAAAGCATTTAGGTAACAGTACACTAAAACAATTCAGGTTGTAGGCCTTCGTGTAGAATAATAATGACTATTGACATATATTTTATCGTTAAATCGTTATTTTCTTATCGTTTTCCACCGTATTACTAAAACGCTCTTCACGAAAACCGTAAGAATATAAATATATCATTCTTTGTCGCATTATGAATTCAATCGGATAATATGACACGACTTGTGACTCCGATATCTGACAAATGCGTATATTTACCTTCGGTGATATGTCATGCTTAAAGGGCACGAGTGTATTCTGTTGCTATGGAGAGATAAAACTACGAGTATCTAGTTCTTGTTGGGGAAATATACAATTTAGTTCTCGTAACGTGGTTAGGAGGATATAGTACCTTCTATATTTTTATGCAATTGATAGTTTTAGCCTTTGACCACCAATTTGCCTGATCTGACGAAGACGTGGTAGAAGATTATAAATGGGCTGTACCTAAATTGGAAGCTTGCTCTGCAGCACTGCACATCCTCAAAATGCTTATGGCAGGGAAGCACCTCAATCATGGCCCAAATTTGGTACGCAGAATTTAATCGTGCCATTGTTTCTCTATCCTGATGAAATTAGTGAAGATCAGCTCTCAACTGCGATCACTGAGGAGTATTTAGCTACTGTCAGGCAACTGATTGACGAAAACCGGTGTATATATTATGAAGTGCGATTGTAACGAACAAAAGAACTAAAGACAACACCAGTTTCCATGCACAGGAGAAAAATCTTAATGCTCCCTTACTTTATAATTCGACTGTCACAACGTTTTAGGCTTAAGTTTCAGACTCATCAAGAGATTTTAATTTAAATTGGCTGTATCTTAAACACATATAAGTATATTCTATAATTATCTAACTATAAACTATCCAACCAAAAATAAAACTCACAATCGGGTTATTTTAGAACATTTATCATACATTCATAAATAATACACATTTACATATTTACAGAGTATAAATCTTCTCGCTTCGAGTGGGAATCCAAGCCCCGAACTCCGATTTCACCCACCGGTGCCACCGGGTGCCTTAAACACTCGGCCATCGATCCCGGGTTGATGACTAAGCTGTGCTAAGCTAATGATGTGCTAAGAGAAAATCACGTTTACAAAAATGTGATTTTATTATCTAAGTGCCTTTAATCATATTTAAGATTTATGAAATATATAAGTGTAGCGACATCATTATGTGATACAAGTGTTTGAAAAAGTCTATTTTTCTGGTTAATGACCGCGCACCACCTCCCATGAAGGTTAAAGTATTACCATAAGAATATATAATTTCGGCTCAGCCGTGCGATCCTCGTTGGCTTAGTGGTTAGGGGAGCCGGTGAGTAAAATTGGGGGATGTAGGTTCAATTCCCACTCGGAGTGAGAAATTTTAAACTCTAATATTTTGTGAATGTTATTTTTACTTAGTTCGCGTCTTAATGCTTGTGATCATAATATTTATAATCATTATAAATAGTTCTCGTTCTCTTATGTCAAAATACGCAAAATCAATATGTAGTACGAAATTTCCATCGTTATGAACAGTTTCACTATGTAAGTTTATTTCTAATAGCAGTAGAACTCCTAGTGCGAGTTTGTTCGCGGAAGTACTGCTACTTCTACCGCCAAGCAGTAATGTTCGCATGACTCTGTTCTGGTGTGTCTGGTAAGGGTTTCCATCAAATATTGTCACACTTGTCAACTTATATGAATCCGACACATGATAATTCATTCGAATATTCTCTCCAGAAGATATATCATGCTTAGAGGACAAGATTGTATTTTGTTGCTATGAAGAAAAACAAGTGACTGAGTCTCGCACGACAACTGTTTCGTACCAATACACAATAAACTTGATAAATATACAAATATGTATTATACGTATAATCCTTATTTTATATTAAAATCGGAAAATTTAGTTTGAGTCTTTTTTCCAATAGGTCGGTTTTTTTTATTAAATTATGTTTAGTTTAGTGTTTATATATTTTAATGACCACTAAATTAACACGTGTACATATATATTAACATTTTCATGAAACTAAAACAAACTTAATAAAATTTGTCTTTTGTACGACGATCTACCTTAAAATATTTTTATTTTCGCTTTTATTTGTTAAGATATATACCAGTATAACAACCATATGGTCCATCGTCATACAAATATCACCTCTAATTTTAACCAACTAGCTATTCCAATTTTATACTAGCTATCTTTGTTCAAAAGATATTGCTCTAAAGACACACTAAAGAAATAATTAAACGGTATGGACATCGACCCATTTTCTCGTACGCAACCCTACAGTAATTTTAGTCAAAGTAACAGAAAAATTCAATGTCACTCAATTAACTAAAAGAAAAGTAAGGATTGACTTTTTTAAGTCGTCATGAACGTAAATCTATAAGGTTTCAACGCATGGAAAACTAACTCATCTCGTTGTTAAGTTGAGTTATTTCCTGTAGGCAATACCTGGGCATGAAGTGGCAATATCAGCGGCACTGCCTCTTTCACCTCGCTACCGTGAAATTGAGTTCACCTCAAACAAAATAAATGGGATCTGGATCATCAACGCAAATGAAATTTAATGCAAATTAATATGAAATACATTAATAAACGATGGGTGGAACAACAATCAGCCGCTGTTTAGGGTTGCGACATTCATGTTATCGATTTTATAAAGCTTTGTTTTTGCCAATGTGATAATATCTGAGTAGATTTGAATAGAGTTATTCACATGTTCAAGTTTAGAATGGTAACATGGCGCACTTTCTCAGAATATCTCTTCACTATGCAATAATAATCGAAACGAGTGAATTTAGGTAGAAGCAACTATCAGTATTATAAATTGTAACTAATATATTTCTGAATATAATTATATGTGCGATGTCGTTCAAAAAAGAAATCACATTTACTAATATCTCGGGTATCTACCGGTGACCGAGAGGTTTACGGCGCGAAATCGGCGAGTTCGATTCTCGCTTGTGACACAAATTTTATGTATAATGTATAATAATGTTCATATATATGATGGGACGGAGATACTCAGTTCAAATGTATGGTTGAATTAAAATCTGCTAAGTAATTAAGCCTGGTAAAGCAATCAACATATTGAGATGATGTTTGCACTACTGCTAGTCACCAAAGATAAAATTGTTCAATCAAACGTCACTTCAATTATTTAGACGTCAACCATTGCAGAAGTATGAAAAATGTTTTTGAAAGCAACTTCATACATATAATAAAAGATGTATGTATGCCTCAAAACTCCGTCCTTCATAATCCTATTTGTTTTTGTAAAAAATAATTTTATAAAAGTTATTTTTTCTTTTTGATTCATCCCATCAAAATCTCATTCCAGGTTTCGTAGTTAGGTTTATTATTAATAAAAATCTGTTATCCAAATAATGAAATTGCGCGTTTCATACTTTCGGCGATGGACAACAGTTGTTTTTAATAATTATATTTGATTACAATTTTCTCCCTGTCAATATTATACGAATCATTCTATAAATATGTTTTACATTTATAAATCAGAACTTACGCTAAATAATAGAACCTGTCGGTAAATTTAATTTCAAAAGTGTACAATTTCAAAGATGTATCCCTACCCTGGTTGCTTACCATATTACACACAATTAAATCCGCTAGAACATGATCATAACGCATTACGTTTCATTGTTCCGAAATTAAATATTCTCACTCTCATTAAGAGTGGTGATCTTATTCAAATTACATGTCAAAAAAAATTTTACATGCAAATAATATAAAATATTTTGAATCTCTTTTATTTATTTATTTTACTGACTGAAACGTTACCGCAAGACCTAGTCAAAAAATGTTATGGATTATTATAATTTAACATAAATACAGTAATCAACAAGTGCTTATTCCCCTAGTCTAAATATGATAGGTCATCAAATTACATTTCCATTAAAAATATTTACTTACTTGAACAGTTTTTGCAAAATTTACATCTGTAGCTGTATTAGTATTAAAATCTTCACGGCCCCTAAGGGGATCTTAATACTAGCACAATCTAACTGCAGCACTAACTCAGTAAGAAAGACGAATTACCTAAAACTCGTGCTGGAAAATAATATCAGACATATTTCCTAGTGAGTATCTTGAGTTTGCCGAGTTGAATCACGTACGCATTACTTTCAAGACGAACAATCTGATAAAGGAGATATTCGTGTACCGTATCAGAAAAAAAAAAATGTTGGCGTGGATGCAAGCTCTACTCCTTGTTAGATTGTGAGCGTAGGTATCGCGGCTACTTCGGCAGTACAACTCAATCGGCGACCTACTTATTTACAAAAAAACTATAACCGTGGTGCCTAAACAGCTTAATTATTACGCCACTATTTGAGTGTTTCATCGTTGCTGTTGTTCACATATGTTATTCAGTTCTGACGACTACCGCGGAGTATCGTCGCGAAACTCTGAAAGTTAATTTAATTACGTGTAGGCCAAAATGGTTGAGGAAGAATTTTTCAAAGAAATTTTTAAATTAATGAGGTTCTAAAATTTTATTATATGTTGTTGTGAAGACTTAACGATGTACAAGTGTTCGGACATTGTTTCAGTCAGTTTTTCAAAATTTCACTAGGAATAAATATCATGTATGAAGCCTTTAAGCATGCTTGTATGGTTATAACTCAGTGTGATTGGCTCAAATTCTTAATTTACAATAGGAGTATTAGCCTACATTTATAAAGAGCAAAAAATAAATAAATGTGATTTGGACCTGAGTCTTCCTGATTTTTTTACGGATCTAGCACAAACCCCACTTGATGTTAAGCGGTAATCTGTGCCAGTAACAGATGTATTTCATCACAAGTGACAACAGTGCAGCGTACCTACAGTGCTGTAACCACAAAATACGAAAACACTAAGTAATGAATTGACAAAAGGTCTCATGTGCCTGTAATTTCACCGGCCCTTAACACCATGCCCTTCAAACCGGAACACAGTAATGCGAACATTACTGATTAGCGGTATAAATAAAGTGTAGCAGTACTTCCCCAGACAAACTCGTTCACAAAGATTTCTACTGATACTAAGTGTTCTTTCCTTTTTAATATCTTTGACTACATCATCACTAACAAATTTATTAAAGGCTTGCCTAACGGAAAAACAATAAAAATTCCCAAAATATGCAAGACATAAAAACCTACTAGAGAATACCAAAGAACCCTCTTATTTGGTATTCTCTAGTATGTTTAGTTATGTCTTAACTGCTTGGAGCATACGCTATCAAATCGATGTTTGTTAAGATAAATAGCATGAATTAACAAATTTTTACAGTTCTAAATCTTAATAATTACTTTTAAACAATTTTAATAGATAAATTAGCATGCGACAGCTACGTACCTAAAGAAATGAAACGAACTCGTTTCTTGGCAGAACAAGTCTGTAGGTGGCTAAGTGGCACCGGCCATTCCGGCAGTATGCCGTAAAATTAATAAGTAATAGCGAGTGAAAAAATTTCAATTAGTGGCGCGATGGGAGGTGGAGATTTTTTCTAAGACTATGATAATATATGCTAATAATATACCTACTTTAATGCCTAATATACCTACTTAGTCTAAAATTGGCCGGTTCAAGTTTTTCTTCATGGTTTACAGAAGAATTGTAGCTAAATAAAACTTATAAAAGAAACTAGATCCAGAAGAATACATTTCACAATTTTTGTACAAAGACATTACAGCTTGATTTTTAATTCGTCACATATTTTACAACGATTTGAATATGTTTCATATTTTTGCGACACATTAGTAAATGTTTACACAACCTTTACTCCCAAATTTTCATAAAAGCCTGAAAATAGGTAATATTTTATGATCACAATCGTTTGTTTTCTATTTCGAATATAAAAAGAAGATATATTAAAACCGTGTCGGTAAGGAAAGATAATATGATGTGATAATATTACCTACCATGTTGCAATACCACGGTAATAGGCGAGTTATGTTCGGTCGTATTACTTCCCTCACATTGTTTCTGGGAGCAATAACCAGATACTGTTGTCGCAATGGAACTGGAGCATTAATGAAACGTAGTTCTGGATATTAATATCATTTATTATCTTGTATATGGGAAAGTTACGGTTAGTTAAGCATGGCGGTCGAATAGTAAGATGTAATTGAAAAGAGATGGTAAGTACTAAGATCCTTCTTAGTACATACTTTAAATGCATAGAACTAACTCAATAAAGCGTTAACTTGTAAATATATTTGATATATAAAATATGAACTGTGCTATTATATTATATTAGTTGAAATGAAACATTGAAATTAAAATAACACTTTAATTATTTACATGTTTGAAAACGTATTTGATATAATATATTTTTATAACATCTATGAATTTATTTTTCCTATTATTAACACGAAATGGAAACTTATATAGATATAAACCATTTTGGCAATCGGCTTGGTGCTAAGAAAGCTTGGTTGCTTAAACAACAAAAGTTAACTGCTGAGCGTGAAATTTCGTACCTTTTTTTTACAGACATAGCATCATCAAATATCGTGGGAAGACTGGTTCTTTATCTACTAAAATTGACGCAAAAATGTTTTTTTTATGGGATAGGAGGGCAAACGAGCAGGCGGCTCACCTGATGGTAAGTGATCACCGTCGCACACAAACATCCGCAACACCAGAGGTCTCGAGGATGCGTTGCCGGTCTTTAAGGAGGGAATATGCTCTCTTCTTGAAGGTTCCTAAGTCGTAACTGTTCGGAAATACTTCACCAGGCAGCTGGTTCCATAATATGGCAGTGCGAGGTTAAAAAATGCCGTGAAAATCGCAATGTTGTGGACTTCCAGACGTCAACATGAAATAGATGAAACATCATGCTTTGTCGGGAAGTCCGGTGGCGAAATTGAGATGCAGGTAGTAAATCGAACAGTTCCTCAGAACACTCCCCGTACTACGGTAAAATATGCAAAGTGATACAACATCTCTACGCAAAGCCAAAGGGTCGAGCCGACCGGAGAGAACTTGATCGTCGACGATTCGAGACGCTCTGCGTTGAATGCGGTCAAATGGAAGAAGCTGGTACTGGGGAGCTCCCGCCCAGAGGTGAGAGCAGTACTCCATGTGAGGTCGAGCCTGAGCCTTATAAAGTTGCAGGTGATTGGCCGACGTGAAGTACCGCCTCGCCTTTCCGAGCACACCAAGCTTCTTAGAGGCTAACTTAGCCTTATCTTCCAAGTGACAGCGAAATTGAACGACGTTCGATATGTCAACGCCAAGTACTCCGATGTTGGCTGAGGTAGCAACGAGAGTGTCTTCAAAGCGGAGGGATACGACAAAGGGGGATACCTTGGTGGTAAACGCACAAACTTGTGTCTTCTTGGGGTTAAATTGGACTAAGTTCAATTGGCCCCATTTCGAAACATTTTTATTATGTGAAAGCATATATTCGATGCACTTAAGAGTTTTCAAATGCTTTCACTGTGATGGTCCAGCGATGATGATAGACCCACGGATTTGAGAGGGGACCAACATGTCCATGCAAGTAACATCCCACACAAGATCTCGCCACTCCCTGAGAAACTATCGTTCCATCGAACCTTTTGCCTTACTACGAGTTATACGCGTAGAGGCTAGGAAACTACGTTGATTGTAGTCATAGCCAGCCGCGCAATGTCATTAAAGGATCTTTAGTGAAAGAATTCACTTCACTTATTTATTAAGATCTTGGATAAGGTACTCCTATTTAAATAATATTATAAATTATTAGGTAAAAAACGTTTACATTTTGAATCGGATACTTCGACTCGGGTTTCAAGTATATCAGATGCTCATCATTAGGGTGAGTGCGCAACTGCTTCTGAAAGCTCCCTGCGGTCACACAATGTTGTACTGGTAATAAAAATATATAAAGATAAATGGATTAGCAAATGAGGTATAAATGAATTTAGGTGGCTATTGACAATTAGTGTGCAAAATAAATTAAATTCGATGTTTTTATAATGATATCATTAACACACATACATACCTATGTGTTAAAATCGCTATACAAAAATATTTGGCTTATAATACGCCTATTAGATAGTTATATTTGTTAGGTAAAAATATGTACCAATAAGGACAATTGTGTTTATCTTTTGACTTTGTTTGGGTGTTAACCTGATGTCCATCGAAAAAATCAAACAAAATGCTTTCAGGACGTCGATTGATCAGAGAGGCAATGTTATTGGCCCTAACATAATATATACAAAGTGGTTCGACTTCCAAATAGGATTGAAGCGATGTTTTTCTACGAAACAAAAAAGAACTATTTAAAAACCAACAAATACGTTGCTTTATGTAACAATTCATATCTTCATACAAATAAAAATTAGTTATCAAAAAAAACAAGTAAAAGCTCTTACAAAGAGTCACAATAATGTTGTAGAAGTAAGACCCTTAATTTTGGTTGGATAGTAAAAAGGGGATAAAATTAATAAAGCTATAACATTTAGTTATTAGTACTTTTTATGAATTTTTATCACACAGAAAAGTCTTATAGAAAGTTTTACGGAGAAGCACTAAAAGTACCATTATTCTTGGTAAGTAAACCATTACTTGAAGCTTCAGATCAAAATAGGGAAAACTTCTCCAACAAATTGGAATTCAGTTAGCAAAACAATAGACGGAGTTTGAAAATCAAATACGACTTTTCACTACCAATTAACTTTTGACGTTGTTTTAGTTTATAAGCACGTCGAGGGACACTTTGGTTATTCTTTTAAACTTTAAAAGCTTCCGATAGTTAAGTACCTATCATAAATAGATATTACCCAACGTCAAATATCAACGATATCAATATAATCTTCGTTTTCTCCTAATACGGTGTGGAGGGGAATGTTGATGTGGGTAGATTATATTATGTCAAACGTAGGTACGAATATTGTTCAACTATATCTGATATAACTGATCACTATATTAGCATTGTCCCAAACGCCTTAACCAATAATGTTGGTAAATGAATATAGGGACATAAAAATATCTAGGGAAAAATTACGAGACCCACTATATTATATTATTGTTTGGTAGATTACCGTTATAGCTGCAGTTTATGTATCTGCCGTTTTGTTTATCTTATTAATCTCGCCTTTGATCACTGGTTGGCAAGTAATGGTAAGGTCAAAGTTTGTCAGCATCTAGAGAAAATTTTAATTATTATCTTTCAACCATTCTTCTCCGTGTAAATGGTTGATACAATATGTCTTCTCATAAACCAATAATATAAATGATTAAAAAATATTTAAAAAAATCACTAGGACAAATTATTATCTAATAAGTTTTGCATTCAGTTTTATGAAAATCCCCATGGAAGTGATCTCGTTAGTAGTGTTCTTGCAATAACACAATTCAAGTAACTAGGTCGTTTAGTAAAGTTAAGTTAAAGGTTTGTTGTACATACAATCTGAAGCAATATACTACTCATATAGTATATACGTATATATTATGAGGATTTTCCTAAAATTCCTAGATTTCTTATTAATTATTTAATTAATTATTTTATATTTTATGTTATTTAAATTCAAATTAAATATTTATTATTCTTATATTTTTAATTATTTGTTTAATTCGTCACTTAAATGAACACTTTTCCAGAAATCATCATTTTGGATTTGAACCTTGAACAGGAGGATGTGAAATAGTCTTCATATTTTCAATTTAGGAACTGCATCATAAGTATTCCTGTTGAATCAAACCGTTAGAAAATCGGCAATTGTCATAAATATAAAATACATTCCCTAAAATGTATCTGACGCATGGTCTGTAATGTAATTACACCAGTCCATCGAACAGAACTCTGTAGGTAAATTAATATTTGTTAATCGCCCATATATCTGATTCAATGAGATCCCTGTAACACTCGATAAGCATTCCCAAAGACAAATCTGAATGATAGGAAAACAGTGCGGAAGAGAAAAATGTATAAAATAAGGCTTTCAGTTAAATTAGTGGATCTGTTTCAACACGCATGTAAACTGAGCCAGACACATTTGTGTCAAGCTCAATTGTGCTGACATTCTATATGTTGCTTTTTACTGCATCTGGAATGCTACGTTCAATGCCCTCTGAAACTTAACTTGTTATAAGGGTTATAATAGAAAAAATCCTAAGCACAGATGGCAGTGCAAATTTTGTGTGTTAAAATTTGCAAATTGCGTAATATGGCCATGCTCGCGAGCCTTGTGAACTTGAAAAGTCTTCATTTAGTTGACCTATAGATTTATTCTGTCAATATTTGCTCTGCTCTTCAGCCACGTGAATTAACACTAAACTGGGATTTTTGTGACTGTAAGGCAAGCCATGAAGTACTGTCTCATTTTTGTATGTAATATTATAATTGTTTCTAGCACCAACCCTTTCTACTTAATTGACTATGGTTAAGAATACTAGAAAGTTAAAACTATGTAGATGGTGAAGTCAATCTTATATATTCGCGTTTTATGATTTTAAGGGTAGGTATATAAGATTACTGTTGGCGTTTACTAAATGGCCAGAGTATTTTAAAGAAAAACCAATAAATAACACGGCTTTTTGTATGTTGAAAATAAGTATTCAGACACGTTTGTGAACTCTATTTACGGTTTCGTACAAAACATGAAATAAATAACCTTTATAGATTCACTTCCATGTTTATTCGTCTATCACAATATATTTTCTTAGACTGTACTTGACAGAATATCATTTCAAGATTGGTACGTAATTGAAAATAATCAAATTGGGATTTGTTGGTTAATATTGGGAACAAACAAAAGGAAATATTTAGTTAAGATATATGCTAACAAATAAAAGAGTTTCTTACGAAGACTATAAAATATAAATTTGTGTTTATTTAAAATTAATATTTTTTGATATATTCAGATTCAGATATTTTATTGGTAAAGATTCGCTTCATAAGTCAATCACTGTTCATATTCAATAACTAGCTTTCCAGCCGTGGCTCCGCCCGCGCGTATCTCAGTTATCGCGCAAAAAAATTAACCTCTCTTTGCGCAGTTGGATAAAAACTATCCTATGTCCTTTCCCAGATTTAAAACTGTTTCCATATCAAATTTCATAAAAAACTACGTCCGCGTCTATTTATTTATTGAAAACATTCGTAAAAAGACTTAGTTAAGACTGATGAAACATACATTTAGTTATATTTTTTATCGGGTACTTGAGAACATAGAATATATCACGTAGAAGTATAAACTCTTAATTCATTTTTGCCCACTATAAATGTACTAGTATTAATGAACAAAAAATTACGTTTATGTTTGCAAAAAGTACATGTTCATTACAATATTTTTTCAACAGACTTGCTATCCATAAGTGTTAGGCTTAGTCATGTCTACGTACAATTAGAATAAATCATTGCTTATAGTATAAGTCGCACATTATTACACTTTCATTAGGTTTTAATTTTCACTTCTTTATTATATTTGTATTTTTATCGTGTTTATGTTTACAAAAAAAGTTCTCTAGTTTACTCTCATGATGTTTACTTTATTAATTTTAATTTTATTTCTAAGACACACTGTACGCGAAGCAGCAAAAAGCAGGATTATGAGTAGTTGTCATGTCAGTCCATGAAAATCAGTAACTCTAAGTTAGCCTGAACATCATCTTCTACCAGAAACCATCGTGAGATAGTGGTCGAAGACTAGCCAGCCTTATAAATAAAAAAAAAATTAAATATATATATACCGTATAAGGTCTTTTTTTTCTTTTTTTCTATTGCTGATAGGTAAGCCTTTGACCACAATCTCACCTGATGGTAAGTGATGATGTGGTCGAAGGTGTTAGCAGGCTTAACCTAGAATGACTGGCTCTCAAGGATAGCTGCCGGAACACACCGTTAAGTGCTTGGCGACAGATTTTCTACTTGAGGGTGGTCGCTAGCCAGGCGGGCATTTGCAAAAATGCCCTTCCACCATGCGGTGAAGCTCAAGCCCGCGGCGGGATTCGAACCATGGACCTGCTGCGCGGCAGTCCATAGCCAAAGCCACTGAGCTATCACTGCTTCAAAGGTGATAATTGATACCCAGTGGTTAGTTTATATTGTGCAAAGCTATATAATATGTGGTATGAAAATAAACTTAACATAGATGCATATAATTCTAGGTTAGACTGCACAACATCTTCGACCACATCATCACTTACCATCAGGTGAGATGATGGTCAAAGACTAACCTATCAGGCATAAAAAAAATACAGTTTCAAAATTCTGATATATGAAAAAAATACAGCTGCAATAAAAGTGTTTCAAGCACTTACCTGAAAAGCATCTAAAATTTTCAAACCGCTTTTGGTTCTAGCATGGCATTGTTACACAATCAATGAAAATATAATCCCTCGGAACGTCCATTGCCGAATTGATTTACGAATCTTATATATTGCTGAAAGTTTCATGGAATTGTAACTGCCATCACATAATTTCATGCATAAAATCAGAATAAAGCAATAAAGAAAACAACAAACGTAAATTTTTAAAACGCTGCATGCACAAATTACGTTCTGCTGAATCGAAAAATTAAGCCGTTGGGTTATTCTGCGCGTATCTTGGTGATTAATTGAGGAAATAAATTCAAAAGATGAAACTTTGAAACATTTAGGAGGCATAATCTCCACTGAAATAACCATAAATTCTATGCAATTCGTAATCAAACAAAGCAAATCCGTCCAATATTTGACATATTATAATATAAAATATAAAATGAAAAAGCTATTAACGTCCTACTATTAAAAACCATTAAGTTATTTTCATATAACTATTGTTTTCTTCTTACTAACGAATAAAATGGCAATCCCAATATTCATTAGGACTATATTATATAATTGCAATGCTTATTATATATATGCTATTATATTATATTATATATATACTATTATATTATATTATATATATGCTATTATATTATATTATATATATGCTTATTATAAATGCTTAAAATATTTTTAATTCAATAGATCAAAACGTTGACCTGATTCCCATACTCGTATTATATTAATTATTGCGGCGTTCCTAGTTGCTAACCAGGCCTATTAGTCTTTAGGTAGATATTAGTTTCTAAGGACTGATCAAATTATACAGCTAGTACGTCTACATATATAATATATTAATAGCTAATTAGTCGTTTTATACGAGCCAAATAACAACCAATGGCCTTCGAAAGCGGTAGACGTCACGTCGCTGAGTGGTAGTAGCTGGGACGAGACGTAGGTAGTACTGGGTACGGTTGTTCCACCGCTGCTGGCTGTAGGGGTAGACGCAACAGACGTTGCCGTAAGCGTAAACCCTGGAACCCAGCGATAGTGGACGCTTAGTATATGCCCCGATCCAAGCCTGCATGACTGCTACATCACCACATTCAAGATGAGAAGGCAAAATGGTTGCTATGATCTAATAGTAGTCAAGGCAGTCATACACGCATTTACATATAATAATAAATTATGAAAGAACCAAGTATAAGAAACAATGTGTGAGTTAAATGTCAATAATAGCAATTTTACGCAAGTAAAACGGAAAAATGCACACACCACAAAAGTTTACCCTGATTCAATGTAATACAAAAGAGGATTGTGTTTTTGTAAAAATACCGGTATGATACCGGTATGAACATGAAATGAAACAACACATCAACTCACCCAATTTGGGGTAACACAATCACAACACTAGTATAACTATTTTTAATTGTTTCCACTATTAGTATAACAGCAGATTTAAAATAGTTGATATGTACGTAGGTACGTCCTCGCTCAAAAGTCTATTCGCTCGGACTGCGTAGTTGCCAGCCATTGCAGCTCGCGCTGCCGGTCTCTCAGGTAGCGGTTATTGCGAACGGAGTTAGTTTCATTCACTTCCGTCTTTCACTCAATTATGTTAATTTTGTAGTAGGTTTTAGTAAATTATGTAAGATTATAATAGTAATAGTTTGTAAGTAGGATTAATAATTTGATTTCGGTAGGTAAAAATATAGAATATTAAAATCTTTCGGCATATTTGTGTAACGTTCCGTTACATTATGTTTAAGCATATTTTATAAGAAAGATTATATTCAGACTCTTGTTGTATTATTTAATACTATAAAAAAGAATTAGACACAAGATGCCATTCATAAATTAATTTGATTCGATTTTCCAGGCTATTGCGTCTAAAAACACAGGAAATGAATAATTCATAACAAT
Source organism: Plagodis dolabraria (assembly GCA_963854805.1). NCBI lineage: Eukaryota > Metazoa > Arthropoda > Insecta > Lepidoptera > Geometridae > Plagodis > Plagodis dolabraria. The sequence continues at coordinate 28,241,296 of OY978448.1, read as the reverse complement.
ATCTTACGTCTGTTTAGTACTTTACATATGCATAATAAGATAACTTAACCTGTTTTCACTTTTCCTTTTTCTTTTGTTCTGTATTTCAACAAACCCCACTTCATCAATTACGTCTCAAAAAGGTTGCAGAGATGGTGATCGATTTAAATTGAAGCTTTTGTACGGAATGAATAAGATCTTATTCATTATAAAAATGAAAGGTTAAAACAGGTGAGGTTCTCTAATTATACATATACGAAGATAACTACTAAAGTACATTGGAGTTTACAGAGATGATTTGTAGATTTAGGGTAGCTATGTTTAGTAGCTACAAGTTGCACTTATATACATTTATTTATGCCTTTGCAAGTGAAATCAGAGGGATACATGCTTAAAGTATCCATAGTAACTATCCGTCCAACTTTTGACCTTGTAACTGTTTGAGGAAAGATACATTTATACTGATATTTGAACAAAATACCTATTCTAATATTATATGACCAGTATGATGGATTTCCTAACAAGCTTGAACGTTCTTTCTTCTTCGTTAAAAGCAAAAATGATGGATTGACCGCTCTGGTCAATGAAAAAATTCTTCACAAGCTGGCTTCTATATATGAAACCTCTTCGTCTTTTATATGCTTGGATCTATTGTATCATTTAAATTTCTACTCACTAATTATATTTTCTCATTTATATATTTAATACACACCTTACTGTGTTTTTTTGCTATCGTGATGCTAAAAGCACGAGGCCCACCTGTATTAATCGATAACCTCTGCCTATAGCAGATGCAAATCGTCACATTTGGCGAACTGCACTGCAACCATCACCATGAGACAGAAGATCGTCTCATGGTTTGTGGTTCAAGCCTGTGAACCCTACTGCTTGGCGGTAAAAGTTGGCATGGTGGCCGTAATTTCCCGGACCAACTCGCATATAAAGTTCTAAAGCTATTAAAATTATTGTTAAGTATACGACAAGCCGCATTCAGATAACGAACAGATTCAGGCGTTACTTTGAAAATCCATATCAAATAATAAAAAATATTTTTAGAATACATTAAATGAATATCTTTAAAAAAACACTTAGAAAATATAAAAATATATCTATTAACAATTCCGACTAATTTAGGCTTGGCTTTATGGTTTATAAAATATTTTTTAAATATTTGTTAATAATTCACTTTTATTACTAACTTTTACAGTTGTATAAAATTTTAGAAGATATTCCGTTTTATATTTACGGTTAATCTGCCCACTGATAAAAATAGCATATACACATAATAATGAAAGCATAAATCCTTTTTTTCAAAATACAAGTTTCTGAAAAATAAACATTCTAAAATTAAATTGTGTATTTGATATATCATAATTCTATCAATTTCTTCGTAACAGGCTCGGGCATCAATGTTCTATCTGATGTATCATATACTTCCTGCTAAATACTTATATCTACTTATATACTATCTATAATATTCAATGAAAATAATACTATGACAATCAGCTTAGAGAACGACGCATTCAGTTAACTCATACAGTTGTACGGAATTTGGAAAGATATTCTTATTTATGTTTGAGGATAAAGAAATTTACGTATACAGCAAGGGAAATGGTAATGGTATGTTTTCTCAAGCTTATATAACGATACCAACGTATTCGTAATATATTGGACTAAATTGTGAAGAAAAGGCTGTAGGTAAATGCTAACTTTCCAACTTTTTACCACCTGAAACTTAAAGTTGTAATTGGGAAGGTATTTTTAGATACTTTTTATTGTAATGATGGTAACGCCAGAAAACATAAATAAGGTCACGACTTAATATTAATAGTACATTTCTTTTCCCAATACATAATCACCATTTTAAATGCAAGCAAAACTGTCGCCATCCGCCCTTGGTATAAGTGCGCTATTGCCACCTGGCGTGAAGAAATGAAACTAGTATTGAACTCACCCGCCGCCGTCTCAGCTGACAAATTTTTACGCTCCACAAATAATATTATAAACTACGTACAAATAAACTTTAAACCCAGAGCATTGTGCTCTTTGTTAATTCCTAGTGATAGCGTGTCATCAGTGATAAAAGGCGAAAGGAAGGATTGCAGTGTCTGCTGAAGAAGACCGCGTGGCGGGCCCACCGGCGTGTGTGATATCGCGCCGTTCAACTACCTGGCTGCTCCTGGATTGTCTGGTAGGCTTACATACCCTCGTATTTCTTTATTCCCGCCCCTTTTCTTGCTGTGTGTACTATTCTACCTAACATAATACAGTCCGCAACAAGACATAAAATAATTACTTTTTGGCGTTATCACATCATATTGTAAGAGGCAGTACTGTACCCCAAAAAGAAAATTCATTTATGCAATAATATAGGCCCAATAACTTCAGATGTTTGGCAGGAGGCGATCCCATGTTATAAGTTACTAATAGTTGAGTAGTTTAGTACCTAACTTACTAAGTTTTCTACGAAAAGGGAATCATAAGGAATATAAAATTAAACTTAAAAGATACAACATTTATAGGAACTCATTGAGCACTTTACATAATACATTAGGTTCACATGGATTAATTCTTTATAAGTTAAGTGTTCACAATATTATAATTTAATAGGCAAACTATTTTGTAAGAACAAAGCCGAAAAACCTAGACCCATACACAACACGTGAACAGCAGATATCTTACACTAAATAAATCAATAATTTCGCTAAATGCAGCCTGCATGCAGTGAAGCTCAAACTGGTTGTGGGGATCGAACCAAGGACATGCGGCACGGCAGTCTATATCTATTACCGTTATTTTATCATTGCTTCAAAATCACGTACATACATGTACAAAAAGGTGAAACGTTATTCTTTAGACTACAAAATGTAACGTGAGGCGGATACAATTATACAATTTGAATAAGTCCATCTTCGTACACGTAGTTCTCTAGAAACTACATAGTTCCTCATACCTCAGCTTCTTTAGAAATAGTTTTGCACCTAGCACTGCCAACACTATTAACTTAAAGTTAAAATTAACTTGCAAGTCCGCTAGTTATTCTACGAGTATGTAACTGCAACCTAAGACACGGAACAAAATTGCTTCGTAACTTTACAAGTAAGTTGTGGAATTCTGAGCTTGGTTTTGTTAATTCAACTACGCTCTTGAGTAAATATTTACTCGTGTGAAGTATTTAGGGAGTATTTTCTTATTGAATCAGCATTGAATGTTTACTAGGTCTCAAGTCGTCGCTTATAGTAAATATATATATATTACAATATATATATATTATTTATTGCAACTCATTACTTTCTACTGGATCATCCAATACCGAAGATTCGTTTTTGTTGAGTAGGATGCCGGGTTTAAATTACAACCCTGCATATCCTAGGAAGCTCCTCAAGACGATGACACCCGCTTCTTCGGTCTACTCGTGACCACGGTCAATGCAACTTGATCGAAACGTCGAGGTTCGTCAAAATATTTTTATTTTGGTATTAATTCGTGCGTGAAAAGACCCGTTAACGGTTAAGAGATATGAGTTTGGTTCACAAAAGTTTAAAGAAAAATATCCTAGGATGTCGTAAGAGATGATGAAAGGACCATTAGAGGAGAAGGTTTTAAAGCATTCATAGCCGAGCGGTAATAGATAAGGACTGCCGCGCAGCAGATCCATGATTCGATCCTCACAACTGGTTTTAGCATCTCCGCATGGTGGTAAGGCATTTTGCAAATACTCGCCTGGCTAGCTACGTTAAGTAAAAATAAAATATCATCAAGCACCTAACAGTGTGCTCCGGCAGCAGTTCCTTGAGAGCCAATAAGTAATTATCACATCACGATAGTTCAAGTGGGTGGGTTTGAATCCCACTCGTGATACAAATATTTCTTTCATTGTAATTTTGGTGTACTTGTTAATTTGTGTGAGTGTCGGGTGGATAATAACGAAAATAAATATAAATAAATCCGTTATTAAGGATAAGGATAATATCCTTAATAACGGATGAGAAAGGCACCCCGCTAATTGATAGCCACTCTTATTCGTTGGGTAGAATGTGATAGACAAATTATTTAAAAACTATAGGAGGCATTAATTCTCATATCATCAGGCGTTATATTCTCAGAGGTTCAAGCATTTTGCCACACGTATACCTCTTTATTAACTGTGACAAACTAGTATTTAACCAGATGGTGAAAGATGATTTAGCCAATAATGGACACATGCTAAAACAGAAACTCACAACGGCTGCATACAGAACACATTATTAATCTCCAAGAGTGATATTGGATATACTCGTATATTATATTCTTGCCATCATTTCACAAAATACGTTGGCGTCGTTTCTATTAATGGATTTGCCACTAAAGGCGTCTAAAAATTTCCTTAATATACATAAATAAGAGGAACTTCAAAGCTTTGATTTAAGAAATATCAATTAATTTACTTATTCCTTAACATGGTGATGTAAGCACGTTGTATACATTTTTATGTAACATTTTGCGTAGTTTGTTTCGTAACTTTTATTTTCTATACACTAGAGGTGTTTAATAATGTCTTAATTTTTTTCCGGAAGCTATGATATTTTGCTCGTGGCATATATTCTTGGGCACTTTTGTGCTTCGGTGGGCATGTTTAGCTATCGCATCGCCCCCGTTTGTTTTTTTTATTAAACCTATTATTATGGCGTTTAGTGCATGCCCGCCTGGCTAGCTACCTACATCAAAGATACGAGTATTACTTTGATGTAGGTAGCTAGCCAGGCTATAAACATATATAAAGCTTTAACTACGTACGAGTAAGTGTTGTGTAGTCTTAAACGATACCGCTGGAAGTGCTGGAACACATTGTTAAGCTTCTGGCAAAATACATTTTTTTAAACTTTAAAAAATCGAAATCAAATTCAAAGATAGATTATCGACTGTAGCTACGTGTCCACTTATCCATCGATGCAGTACGAAACGTCGAGGTTATTCATAACTATATTTTGATGTTATGCGCGAAAAGAAAAAATCTAGTAGGTAAAAAAACTGTCAACAAAATATCTCTTTACAGTATAAAAATAAGTTAATAAGGTAAGTAAAAACCAAAAAAAAAAAAAAAAAAATGCTATTGGCTTTCCATTAATTACGAAGGACGGCTTGTACTTATTTTTAATATTATATTTACTTCAGGAGACGAGGAAGAAAAACGCCATGTTGGTTTCACACACTTTTTTTTTTTATTAATCCCAAAGATAACAGAGCTAGTATTTACTAGTGATGAGGTACTAACTAGTGATGGCAATCGATAATATCCAACACCCCTTCTCAATTTCAAATCTCTTACTCATTAATACCAACTTAATTTAAAACTCTATCTTTTGAAATTGCCTCATATATATCAAAACTTAAATACTCCATAACTGTACGAACAAATTCTAAGTTAACGAAAAAAAAATTACTCTGGCTCCTCACTAAACAAACATAAAATTAATGTTCTTATGACATGACTCTCTTTAAATAAAACTTTACTTGACTCTACTATAACTAATCTTAACTATAAACTTAATCATTATAGTTAATACATTATCTATACTAACAAACTTATTAGCAGACTTGGTTTATATAAAACTTTCTTACTACATTTACAATTTCACTTACACAAAATAGGTAGTTAATGTTTATATAGTGGGTTTACATAATACAAAGTAGATTAATATTTTCATAGTCGGTTTATATACTTAGTGCAAAGTCCAAATAGGTAGCCTTTCATATTACTTAAATTTGAACAGATTAACATTATAAAGATTCTATCAAATTACAAATATTCTAGTTTTTTAGTTTTACAATATTTTCATTTTAAATGTTAGGTATGAATGCTGAGAATATAATAATGCTTTAGTAAAAATATCTGCAATGTTTTTGTGACTTTGTATATATTATAGTGTTAACAGTTTTTTACATAGTATATCTTTAATGAAATGTGCTTTAATGTCGATATGTTTAGATCGCTTACTGTTTTCATAGCTTTCTATCACTCGCAATGTACTTTGGTTGTCAATCAATAATTTTGTACTAATGTGTCTGGAATGAAGATTGGACAAAACCCCCTGTAAATTAACTATTTCACAGACTGCCTGAGCTCCAGCTAAGTACTCTGCTTCTGCTGTGGATAAAGCGACACAAGCTTGCTTTTTAGAGTACCAAGATATTAACTTACCACAATAGAAGACAGCACATCCGCTCGTACTCTTCCTGTCTGCCTTGTCTGATGCCCAGTCTGAATCTGAAAATGTTGTCAAATCTTCATAATTATTTCCTTGCCTCTGATAAGTTAAGCCCATATTTTTGGTTCCCTTTAGGTAGCGTAAAATCCGTTTTCCTGCTTTCCAAAGACTTTCAGTCGGTTTATCTAAAAAGCGACTCAAGTATGAAACAGCAAATGTGACATCTGGTCTACTATTTGATGAAACAAATAATAGTAATCCAATCAGCTCTTTGTAAGGTACATTTATTACATCTTCATTTAAATCTGCATTAAATCCTGCTTCCATGGGTGTATTTGCTTCTCTACATTCTGTCATTCTAAATTTCTCTAACATTTTCTCAATATGTGATTTTTGATTTATTTTTATTCCATTCTCAATTTTCTCTATTTCCATTCCCAAAAATTTCTGTATTTCTCCTAGATCTTTAGTATTGAACTCATCATATAATATCTTCTTTATTTTTTCTACTTCTTCCAATTTTCCTGTCAGTAAAATATCATCGACAAATACTAGTAATTTTACATCTTCATTATAATACAAGCAAAAATCATGACCTGACTATTTTAATCCAGCCTTCATCATCACTTTATTATATTGAATATTCCAGCACTTTGGGCTTTCTTTTAATCCATATAAGCTTCTTCTCAGTTTCAAAACTTTATTTCCTTTTATGTCAACTCCTTGAGGTATTTTAATGTAAACGTCAGACTCCAAAACTCCATTCAGAAAAGCTGTAGGTACGTCTAGCTGGTATACTGGAACATCTTCCTCTACGGAGTGTGCCAAGAATGCTCTTACCGTTGCCATTCTTGCTACCGGTGCATAATTACTTTCGAAATATCTATCTGGTATCTGAAAAACTTTTACTACTAATCTTGCCTTTTTAATACCATTTTCTTTCATAGTAAATATCCATCTCGTGTCAATAGCTTTTATTCCCTCTTTATTTTCCATTACTGTCCATGTTTCTAATTTTTTCAATGATTCTATTTACATATTTATAGCTTTTCTCCATTCTTTATCTTTAATCGCATCTTCATACTTTTGTGGTATTTCTTCTTCTTGTGTCATTAAACAATATGCTGTGTGTAATTCATATCCGTCAAATTGTTGAGGTTTTTTAGTTACTCTTCCAGATCTTGTCCTCTTCAAACTTTCCTCTTCTTGAATTTCTTCTTCTTCTTTTTGCCTTAAAGCTTCCATACTCTCTTTATTTTTCTCATCTTGTATTTTACTTGGTTGATATTCTTCTTCATCTTCACTATATATTATTTTTCTCTCCATTTTTCCTTTATTTTCCTTTTCATTATAGGTAGTTTTTCTTTCATCAAAAATGATGTCTGTTGATATTACAATTTTATTAGTTTCAGGATCCCACAAACGGTATCCAGATCCTGTGTATCCCATCATAACCATAGGCTTCGCTCTGACATCTAATTTCCCAGGTTTAGGTATTGTCACTTTCCATGCCGTTGACCCGAATACTTTCATATTGTCAATTTTATTGATACCATACCATATTTTTGCTGGTGTCTGATAATGTAGCAATCTACATGGACATCTATTCATTTCAAATGCTGAGCAGCACACTGCTTCTCCCCACAGATGTCTTGGTAATTTTGTTTCAGCAAATTTAGTTCTTATTCTCTCCAGTAAAGTACGATTCATCCGTTCACTTGTCCCATTCTGCATTGGTGTGTGAGGTGTAGTATATTGCAGTTTAATGCCTTTCTTGCGGCAATAATCCTTGAAATAGTTTGAAGTGAACTCACCCCCATTATCCAGTCTCAATTTCTTGGTTTTAAATCCCTTCTGTGTCTTAAGTTGTTTAATATAATCCATTAGATTTTGTTCAGCTTCATTTTTCTGCTTCAATAGTTTGACTGTAACAAAGTGTGAAAAGTCATCAATAATTACTTGAAAATATTTTTCTCCATTAATATTTGAAGTACCAATTGGCCCGCAAACATCCGAGTGTAACAAGTCTCCAATCTGTTTTGATTGCCTACCTTTTTCAGAAAAGACTCTTCTTGTGCTCTTACCTGCCGTGCAGAAGTCACATTTCTCCTCAGAAGCTGGTAACCCCATTAATTTCAAACTGTGCCGGTTTAAATGACCCAATCGCCTGTGCCAAAGGTTTCTGTCCAAATCTTCACTAACCATACATTCATATGTACCTAATTGAAAATCAATTGTATATAACCGCGCATTCAAAGTACCTTGGACTGTAAAATGACCTCTACAAATTGATACAAACTTTTCATGAAATTTAACTTCAAATCCTTTCGCTGATAATTGTCTTAATGATAACAAATTATATGAAATATTTTCTACAATTAAACATTCAATAGTTATGCACTCATTTTGCCAAGTTACACGTATCTTACCCTTTTCTTAACATAATAAATGCTCACAGCTACATAAATTTTTGTTTCTTTACATTCTTGTACATCAAACATACTACTTTTATAACAGCTTTTGATCAAGTGTTCGGTGGCTCCTGAGTCAATAATAAATTTGATATTACCTGAGTTTAAACTGTCACTATACTTTTCCTCTTCTTTTCCTCGAAATGCTGTAAATAATGTCTCGTCTATTGTCTCCTCTATAGCACAATTTGCTCCAGTTCCTCGTCCTCGCATGGGTGGTCTCCGTGACCATGCCCTTCTCCTATACAATTGTCCTCGTCCATGATTAAATGTTTGTCCTTGTCTAGTACTTTCTGTGTTTTTATTTGCTTTGCATTGATAAGATTTATGCCCCTTCTTCCCACATGTATAACAATTAAAAGTTTGCACTGTAGTTGAGCTGTCATACTGATCCTTATTTGTTAATTTAATTTCAGCATCTAATAATCTCGATTTTATAAAATCTATGTTGACACTTTTATCACTAGATATTGTCTCAATGGATGTTATCACTGCTTCATATTCTGGTGGCATTGCAGCCAGCAAGTAACACACTTTATCTACCTCTTCGATTTTACTATTAATGGCACATAATTGGCCCACTATTTCATCAAACTCCATAAAAAAATCTTGCAACTTTGTGCCTGTTTTACATTTGAGGTTAATTAATTTACGGCGCAGATGCAATTTGTTTGATACACTTTTCCGTTCGAATTGCTTTTCCAAGGCGTCAATCATTTCCATGGCTGTAGTACTATTATTCTTGACAATTTCTAGATATTTATCGCTTAAACACTGCACGATGAGACGCTTTGCTTTAGTGTCGGATTTAGCAAAATCTTTATCTCCACTTTTGTTATACGTTTTGTCAATGGCGTGGTGCACTTCTTTATCCTGCAATATCAGACCCATCCGAAATTTCCAGTTCGAAAACGAGTCACTCTCCCGCAGTATGGGCAACGCTAGTAATTTCTCCATGTTTAATTATGCTCTGATGACAATACACTTTCTTTTATATATGCACGCCGGCCGGCGAATCGCAAGACGCCGCCAGACGGGACACGTACCGTGATTTTTCTGATAGCTGTTCTTATCCGTATTTTAACACTTGTTTGTTGTTGTTGCGCAGTGGAAGCGTGCTATTGGCTTTCCATTAATTGCGAAGGACGGCTTGTACTTATTTTTAATATTATATTTACTTCAGGAGACGAGGAAGAAAAACGCCATGTTGGTTTCACACACTTTTTATTAATCCCAAAGATAACAGAGCTAGTATTTACTTGTGATGAGGTACTAACTAGTGATGGCAATCGATAATATCCAACAGTTACAGTAGGTGAACTATGGTCTAACTGAGAGTTATAAAAAACCACGCCTAAATAAAATTAAAACTTAAGTAACCCCCGATAAAGGTTATCATAAATTATAGCTAAGAACCATTTCGTTTACGTCAGCTTAGTAACAAAGCAACCGCAACAAAATCAATCCATTCGTTTAGAAACTACGATGCCATACATAGATACACAGACACGGCAATTTTTTAACATCCCTCTTTTTGCATGGGGGGTTAAAAATCATAAATCCTAAAAAAATCTATGTAAGTGTTTAATCACCACATATTTTGAAGTATCCTAACGAGATATGTATCCCAATTTCATCTCATTAGGTACTTCAAAAATAATATCTTACCCAATACCTCTAGTTAGGTACTACCAAAGTATGTGTTAGGAACCTTACATTGTCCTCCTACCTTTAAAGATGTTCTTGAGGTACGGGTAAGAAATATTATTTTGATAGCCGGTTAAAATTATGTTGCCCATTATGGTGCAGTGGTGTTATCATTAAATGATTTAACTAATTATTATGTACCTTGAAAATATTTTTCAAGGTACATAATAATCTGTCGCCAAGCACCTGTCTATTTAAATACATAGATGGTTTTCAAAGACAGTAGCTGATATACCTATTTTAGCTTGGTCAAAGTCCCACAATCTCACCTGTTAGGCTATTGGCAGTAACTTAATTAAATTAACAGTCTTCTAGTTTTCCACTACATTACATACAAAAAAACAAGTATTGACCCATTTTTACCCCACTTGTTAAGAAATGTTTATATAAATGCTGCGATTGTGTGATAATGAGAGTATTATTTCTCAGCTGGCCGAGTTCCCAAGAAATTAGCACCTTAAACATACCGCACTTAACAATTAGAAGAATCTTCGAGAAATTGCGTCGATAAAACTCAGTTAACAAATTAATAACTTCTATTATTCTTTTACTTATATTTTTTAAATTAATAGTGAAAAAAGATAATGTCGTGAAGCGTGACGTAAACGCAGGCTTTCAGAGCTTCCTTGTTAAAAAAACCACCAAAATGTGGTCGAAACTATAGTTGGAGCTACTTGTTTCCAATTTATTCAATTAAGATATCCCATATTATTTACTAGTATAAGTAAAAGACTCGTTGTGTTGAAACCTATTTAAAACGTCAGAAATGAAATTGGTGAAGTGCGGTTTGTTCAATTGCACTACACATGAATTAGGAAATATGTAATTACATATGACAGGCAGCGTGCGAGCGCTCAAAATGTTAATTTATAACTCTTATTATTATAAAATAATAAAATGCCTTTAAATTCAAATTGTGTGATAATTGTTCGACGCGGGAACATAACGTTATTCACTTCAAAATTTGTTATAACTATTTCTTGGATTGAGAGTAAATAAAACCTCCATCCCCGAGCTTGGTGACTATTGGCAAGCAAGGCTCAAAAATATCGCCGACAATCCAGATTGGTCTAGTTCATCGCCTTTGCCTTTACTTCAGCAATAACATGTCTCCTTCGCTTTCCGTGGAGATGACGTACAACAAACCAAATAATCATTTCTCATGCACTTAATATCAGCACACACAATGGGATGATGGTGTAAAAGATGTTTTTGTAGTCCCTCCCTGAATGTTTCCTATTTTATAAACCCAATATATATATTCCAATACAAAGTTAAAAAAAAAACATGGCCATTCTTGTCTGTGGAAAGAAGATTGTGAAGAAAAAATAAAAAAGATGTTTTTATTTTCATTTCCGGAGGTGGTAATTATTGTTTCATTCCAATAGGCTCTGGCAATGCCAATTTATCCATGCTTTTTGCTCTGCCATGTATTTGAAAAACTCTGTTTTGGATGTGTCTGGGCCCAATTGTAACATTATTATTCGTGTCTTCTCTATTTTCGTGTATTTGTATCATAAAATCAAAGGCAACGAAGTTAAAAATGTGATCTTTGTCTGAGCTATTGCCACCAGTTACCCACAAATATAAAAATTTCAAATGAGTCCAAGAACTTTACCAATATAGTGAAGAAACCCTATCAATTAATCAAAAGGTCACCACAAACAGTAATCAATATAAAAAGTGAATTATTTATTTAAAAGATCACCAACATAGTATACACCAATACGTTGAAATCATAACAAATATTGTACAATTTAGCCAAGTGTCACAGTAATTATAAGAGAAGACGTGCAATATATGAAACTATAAACAAATCAATGGGTCTTTTCGACCCATGCTCGACTACCCACGGGTTAATTTCCGGGTTATTCCTCTTAGAAATAATGGGTCGTATGTTAAGCTTGTAATGGCATTGCTGCTTTACGAATTCATATGATTTGGAAAGCTTTAACGATTGTTTTATATACAGTAGTGAATAGAGAATTTTACTTGGCTGAGTAATTGAGTACTGCAATCACTATAATTAAATCGAGCATTAGGTAAGTATTAATTGAACCACATATTTATTGCGTGAGACTTAACGCCTATAATATGAAATATCATACAACATTTTAATATGCAATATAAGTACATCATGGTTTCATATAAATGTTCAAGAGTTGGACTTTTTAACTTTATAAAACTGCATTTTTGAGACTTGCAACTTTTGCAATACTCAACGAATGCTGTGCCAACTGTTTGAAAGGACTTTGAAATTGGGACTTTCCTTTCATGTTCAATTCATTTATTAAGCAGACACTTTATTATTCTCTCGATTTTCACCCGGAATACTAGTTGGAGGGCTTAACAGTTTTCTACTGTTGTTTAGCATTAGTATAAAATTACAAAAACATTCATAATTAGCTGTAAAAATGGTACTGTCTATATTATTAGGAGTGGTTTCATACCGGTGTTTAATATAAAAAAAATATGTATACGTATATTCTAATAGTAACTATTAAAGTACAGATGAGTTACAGCATTGTTTTAGGTCATGTGCGAAACACAGATTATCCGAGTGTAATAAACTTTTGTTTATCCTAGTATACATTTTTAAAGTAGTTATATCTAATCGTTACGTATATTTTATCGTGATTTGAATAATAAACAGAAACAGGTTTAGCTTTTGTAAGTGACGCATACAAGAAGCACTGATTTAGGCACATATTTCACACATATTGTAGTTTTTCATTACTGGAATTCTCCAGAGACTTTTAAGTACGTTTCCGTTCAATTTCCTACTATTTTAATGTCATAGCAATGTCTAAGGTGTCAATTTATTTACTTGATTTTATATTAAAATGAATAATATGTACTATTATTATATATTTATTAATATTATAATGTATATAAACAAATGTTTTGTATTCATTAGTCTTTTAGTGAGGAAGATTGATGAGGTAGATTTCACCTTGGATTGCCTAGAGAAGGATCACTTTGTCACTTCGCAGCATTTGATTATTTTTATCCATCTTGATAAAAAGAAGGATTGTTTGAGTAATCCATAACAATTTTGGGTATGAAACCTCCTTGTCCATCCCTTTGGCCAGCTATATCTTAGAATTAATATTTATTTAATAATAATATATATTTAGTCTTTATAGTTAATGTTTTCATACAAATTATGAGGTTCCAGATCTCAATTTTACTATACAACAGCGAATTATATTTAAATTCAGTGCATTTTTTATAATTATATATATATAACTTAAATTAGGTTAGGTCTGCATGATGCAACATGATAAATTTGAGCAAGTGGTAAACATTTTTTTAGTTCTTGTCCACCAATTGTTATCTTAGAGATAGATAAGATAATTCGTATAAATTTAGATGTGTTGAAGTCTCATCGGTTACAAAAGATGGCAAGTTTGGAAGATCATACCAACGATATCGCAAAAGCTGCCTGGAGTCTATGGGTATAAATGGTTAAAAGCAGTTTACCGATGATTACATCATAATTGTGATGGATGATTTTTTTCTATTAGTGGACGCATTTGGATGATCGAGTCAAAAGAATGAGTGCTTTCGTATCTTTGTGAACCATATCCATCCGATGACATACCATTTTTATGACATTGCCACCATTCCGACCTGTGCCGCCACGCCGTGCACACCTGTCTACAGCTCCGCCAGTATCTCCCAGTGAGACCGCAATAGTCCCCGCACTATTGCCGTCTCACTCGGGTCATCGTTCCGACGCTAGTTGCAGACCAGTGCCTTGGAATACGCAGTCCTGACGAAGTTTTGTTTTGTGTGCAGAAGCTGAGCAGCCGCCGAACGCCGTGCAACGTGAGCTACGAGCTCGCCGTGCCGTCGCGCAGAGGCGCTCCAAGACGTCAGGCATTACCACCTACCCAAGTCCCTTGTTTCGACACAACAACATCATATCGGGCTGGTGGTCTTGTTTTGACCGCACTTTTCGGTGCGCATTTCACAACTTTACTACTCGACACAACATTGTAACAGTGCGCGTAACAACACACTTTGTGCTGTTAAGCGACGTCGTTCAGGCGTGGGGTAGCGTCAGCCAAACCCGTCTGAACGATCAAATCCGCCATTTGCTGCGGTCGCAGTGTGACACCCTACGGTGACAACGGCCACTGTTGTTGTTTTGGTTTAACCTTGCACCGTGGCCTTTCCCGCTTCACGGGTCAGCCGAAGCAAGCTGGGCTCCGGGACAACTGGCTTTGGGGTCGCCCCTAGTCAACCCCGGAGCAGCATTAGGAGCACCCCTCTCCGCCGAGAAAAAAGCTCGGAGAGGGTACACAACTAGGGCACACCATAGGTACTCACTCCCTCTCACACAAGTGAGCTCACGAGTTGCGAGAGGGAGACAGAACCCGTTAGGCCATCCTGAGTATTCCCCTCAGGATGCAACGTCCCTCTAACGGTGAGGTGGAGGTCCTTCAGACCTTCGCCCTCCGCCACCCCGATCTGTATGTTGCTCATATGCAACTCCTCGAAGAGGAAGCGAGTGCCCGCCTCACGGACACTCTTATTGCTCCCTCCGGGACTTCAATCCCGGAGGCCAACGTCCCTCCTCTGACCCGGTCCTTCTCAGAGGACAGTCCGGCTTCGCCCGCTCCGGGCCCAGACAACAGACGCACGGTGGCAGCCCCTCCCCGTGAGAGGTCTCGCTCGCGCTCACCGATCGGGAGGCCAGCGAGCACCCGTCCCTCCTTCGCCGTTGTCGAGCCCACTTCGGACTCCGAAGCGGAGATGGAGGTAGATCCGAGTCGCGCCTTACGCACCGACTCGGACTCAGACAACGACGGCTATACCGTCGTAGATAGGAAACGCAAGCGTGCTCCTAAAGCCGCTAGTTGCGCAACCTCCGCCCCTCCCGCCAAGGCACCCGCTAAGGCCCCCGCCTCCGGCAAGAAGCCGACCCCCGCCCCGCGCCCCGCGTCTCCTCCCTCCGCTCCGGCCACCACTGCCGCGTCCCCTCAGGACGCGAGCGCGCGCCGCGAAAAACCACCTCCGCCCCTGTTCATTCAGGACAAAACCAAATGGGACATGCTGTCCCGTTTAGTTTCGGATCGTGGGATCCACTATACTAATGCCCGCTCCACGCAGCAGGGCATTAAAGTTCAAGTGTCCACCATTAGCGACCACAGAGCGCTAACGAAACTCCTCCGCAATGAGAGCATAAGCTTCCACACTTATGCGCTCGAAGAGGAGAAAGTCCTCCGAGTGGTCATCCGCGGTGTGCCCAAGGAGGTACATACCGATTCGGTATGTGCCGACCTGAAGGCACAAGACTTCCCCGTACATGCAGTTCACCGCATGTACAGCGGGAAGGACCGCAGTCCCTACGATCTAGTACTCGTAGTACTAGATCGTACTCCTGAAGGCAAGGCCATTTTTAACTTAAAAAAGGTCTGTGGCCTCTCAGGACTCGATGTCCAAGCCCCATACAAGAATGGGAGTCCCTCGCAGTGCCATAACTGCCAACTATACGGGCACGCCTCCCGTTTCTGCTTCGCTCGCGCTAGGTGCGTTAAGTGCCTAGGCGATCACGCGACAGCAGCGTGCACTCGCACCCGGGACTCGCCGGACCCACCCAGTTGCGTTCTATGCGGTGCTCAAGGGCATACCGCGAATTACCGTGGTTGCCCTAAAGCACCACGAGTGAACCACAGGGTGGCAAGGCATAGGCCGACCCGTCCCTGTTATGACCGCTACCAACGGGTAAGCCCTAAACTCACGGTAGTACCTGCCTCACAGGTAATACCCGCGCCGCTCCCAGCCCGTAACGCATGGTCTAAACCACCCAGTATGGTTAAGACCGTCGCTACCGCCCGCGCCCCGGCCCGCGCGCCCGCACCCGCGCCCGCACCCGCACCCGCCCGCGCCGCGGCCCCTGCCCGCGCACCGGCCCCGGCTCGCCCCGCGCTCCCGGCACCCGCTGCCAACACCGTTCGCGCCCCTCCCCGCGCCGCTTCCCGGCCACAAGCTCCCCCTATGCCATTGATGGCTGCCCCTCTTCAAGAGGCAATCAACCTAGTCAGCGATCTGGCTATGTCGGTTGACATCAATGAGGTACAAGAGCTATTCCACAAGATGCAATACGCTCAATCCCCAGCGGACGTGATCCAATACACATTGGAACACGCAAACTTACTAAGCGCCCTTAAGCGCTTCGTCCCCCAGGCCCCTCCCCAGTACAACCACTATGGGTAGTACAACCGAACGCACGAAACCGTACTCAGTTTCGTTAGCGTCATTTAACGCTGACGGCCTCTTCAAACAACGTGACCTCGTCCACGACTTTTGTTGCACCCACCTTATCGATATCTTATGCGTGCAGGAAACCTTTCTAAAACCGGGGAAGGCGAACCCTAGGTTTGCCAATTACAGAACGGTACGTAATGATAGAGTGAACTCCCGTGGGGGAGGCACTCTTATCTATTACAAAAGGTCCCTGCACTGCATTCCCCTACCTACCCCGACTCTTGTTAATATGGAAGCATCTTGTTGCCTCCTAGCTATGACTGGTCATCAACCTATAGTCATAGCGTCCTGTTACCAAGCTTGCTCCAAGCCGATCGTCCGAGCTGACTTAGAAGCCTTGTTCTCATTAGGAAGCGCCGTCCTTCTGATTGGCGACTTCAACAGTAAGCACATCCTATGGAATTGTAACGTCAACAATCCCAAAGGTATTGCACTTGAAAACCTAATCGCAGAACTTAACTTTGACATAATTGCGCCCACTGAGCCCACTCACTACCCTTATATGGAAGACCATCGATCTGACTTGCTTGACATGGCACTACTCAGAGGCGTAACACTCCGGTTACGCTCCATAGAAGTGGTTCACGAGCTTCACTCTGACCACCGACCCATTATACTGCGACTAGGTCCCGACCCAACGACTGACCTCCCCCGCCCCACTAAGACCATAGTGAACTGGAAGCAAGTAGGCGATGCCCTAAAGGCTATCAGTTCACCGGACCTTGACAAGATCCCTGACGACATCCTGACAAAAGATGACGTAACCCTTGCGATCGATTCGTTCACCAATCACCTCTCCACCGTAGTAGGTGCATCCGCAAAGGAGGTCATAGTGCCGGACGACCGGCGCCTTGTCATTCCAGCGGATGTGAGACGATTGGTGACGGAGAGTAAAGCAGTGACCCGACATTACGACTCATACCCCAGTAAAGAGAACAAAACTAAGAAACGCCACTTTGAACGCATGGTTCAAATTCGCATGTCTGAGTTGCGTGATCAACAATGGGGCGATAAACTTTCAAACCTCGTGCCAAGCCACCATGCTTACTGGGACTTGGCGCGAGGCTTGAAAGGAAGTAACCATAACGACATGCCTCCCTTATACAGACCAGTCCCACTAGTCCCAGCGTTCTTTGACGAAGACAAAGCTGAGTGCCTAGCTGATAGCCTAGAGGCTCAGTGTTCCCCTAACGTAGATCACGTTGACCAAGCTCACCTCGATTCGGTGGATGCTGAAGTCGAACGTAAAAGCTCTGTGGTCACCTCTGAACTCCCACCAATCACCTTAGCGACTTACGCTGAGGTGGAGAGACTGATCAAGGCCCTCCGACCGCGCAAATCCCCCGGTGCCGATGGCATCTCCAACAGGGTTCTTAAAACCCTCTCTCCTCCTCTCATCCATCTCTTAGTCAGCATCTTCAATGCTGCTATGAGCCACTGCTTATTCCCAGACACCTGGAAATGTGCAAATGTCATTGGCATTCACAAACCAGGCAAAAGCTCATCTGACCCCACCAGTTACCGCCCCATCAGCCTCCTCAGTGCCTTAGGCAAACTTTACGAGCGGTTACTTGCAAACCGTCTCCAGTCCCATGCTAAGGAACACCACCTTATCCCAGATGAGCAGTTTGGCTTCAGACCCGGACACTCATGCGTCCAACAGGTGCACCGCCTCATGGAGCACATCATTGAGGGCTTCAATAAGTACCCCAAACCCCAGACTACGCTAGCAGTCTTCCTCGACGTAGCGAAAGCTTTTGACAAAGTCTGGCACAATGGCTTGATCTACAAGCTATACCAATTTGGCGTGCCAGAACGTCTTGTGCTCATCCTACAAGACTTCCTTAAAGCCAGAAGCTTTCGCTATCGCGTGGAAGGCACCCTCTCCTCCCCCCACCCAGTCAGAGCCGGAGTCCCTCAGGGCTCCGTGCTATCACCTATTCTCTTTGCACTGTATACCAGTGACATCCCACGCTCTCAGCCCAAAGTATTCCTAGCCCAATATGCGGACGATACCGCCATTTACACCACTGGGTGGCATATCAACAGACAGTCCTATTTCGTCATGCAACGGGCCGTCACCGAGATCGGTGACTGGTTCCGAAAATGGCGCATCGCTGTCAACCCAGCTAAAAGCACAGCTATGTGCTTTACTGAGAAGACACGCTCCTCTTACCCGAAACCGCTTATTTTGTTCGACGAACCCATTCCCTGGGTTCCTAGAACAAAATACCTCGGAATCACCCTTGATCGTCATCTCACCTTTAACGATCACATAACAACCGTCCGTAACAGAGCGGCCTTCGTAATGGGTCGCCTTGGTCCCCTACTTCGCAAAGAGAGTAAAATGTCTCTTAGTAATAAGAAGACACTTTACACTGCCTGCATCCGCCCCATCATGACTTACGCATCAGTAGTGTTTAGTCATGCTAGTGAGGCCCACCTTCATAAACTTCAAGTCATCCAAAACCGTTTTCTTCGTAATGCAACCGGCGCCCCGTGGTATATCCGGAACACCGAGTTGCATTGCGACTTAAACCTTCCCTCTCTAGCGCAGTTCAATAAGGACTGCGCCCGCCGATACTTTGATCGAGCGCCCCACCACCCGAACCCATTGGTTGTCCAGGCATCGAACTACTCGACTGCCTCTTCTATCCCATTTTTCAAACCCCCCCGTCGCCGACCACGGCAGGTATTAGACGACCCGGATGACCCCATCGCAGCCATTACATTGGCAGCTTTAGCGTTATCCGCAAGTCGTCGAGGTAAAATCCCCAGGTGTGAGGTAATCAGAGGTCACACAATCAAACACCGAGCTCGCCGGCGAGCTCGAGGCAAAAACAAGGTCACGATAAATTGCTCTCCAAATAGTCAAAGAGTATTA
This sequence comes from Plagodis dolabraria, assembly GCA_963854805.1. Classification (NCBI taxonomy): domain Eukaryota; kingdom Metazoa; phylum Arthropoda; class Insecta; order Lepidoptera; family Geometridae; genus Plagodis; species Plagodis dolabraria. The sequence goes on along the minus strand of OY978448.1, from coordinate 28,221,791 downwards.
TTCAGTAGGGCCCAATTGTGCAACACTGCAGTTGCACAGAGGCATTTTGCTCCGATCCCCCCCATGTCTCTCGACAGCGAGACAAGCCGAGGTCCGAACCACAGTGGTGCCCTTGAGCTCGCTGTCAACCCCTCCTATAATAGCGGTACGTTTTCGGCGTCCGCAGGAGACGGAGGTAGAAAGCGCTTTTCGCCTTCTACGCCCGTCTCGGGAGAAGTGCCTTCGGCACTTCTCCCTCCCGGGCTATTGTAGGGCCAGGCCCTCGCCCAAAACCCGGTGGAGCTGGACGACCGCACAGGCGGTAGCCAGCATCTATGTCCTCCCTAAACAACAACAACATTTTTATGATATACACATGATTATGTACATAATATTAAGCGATGCTTGAAGTAAATACTTGAGCTAAATGAGTGCTTGAGCGTTTATAATCTTAAAACCATGAAAAATAAAGTTACTGTCACTGAGGTATGTAATCATACATTTTGTACAATTTTCTGTTTCCAGAGGTCCAGAATCTTTGTCTGAAAAACAATATCCTGTTGGACCCGTGGACTGAACCCATTAAGATAACCCCAAACATAGATTTCAAAATGGCGTTTCTACTCACATACCAACAAGGCAGTTGGTTTTAAGTGTGAAATAACGCATTTGTCTAAATTCTCATTCACCGTTGTCTACATCGTCTTTTTGCGTCGTTACCAAAACTCTTCGTTGTAAATGTTCCCATATTTTAGAGCGCGGCAGTATTGTAAATGAGCTGGAGCATAATTACATTGACAAATGCTGAACACTCCACCAGCTGGTGACAAGTGGGCTTGACTTTTTTAAGAGCGACTCTGAGGGGGAAGGCAGACGGGATACTATTTAGAGTGATATGTCCATGATTGCATGCAACATGTTTATAAGCATATAGGCAAAAAGTAGGTGTGTTTGTCTCGTGACAGTAGATCATAATTTTCTTTTGTATATGTATATCTGAATCATAATTTTCTTTTGTATGTATATAATGAAGCGAAGTTTGCTAAGCTGATCTTAACCGATCAGCAAAATTAGGCAAAGTCGTAAGTTGGGTGGGTGACCGCTAGTGACATTACAACAGAGCTTTTCCGTGCTTCGGAGGGCACGTTAAGCCGTTGATGTCTTAGGACTGACTGTTTTGGAAAAAATAAGCTCTTGTTTCAAAAGTTGGTTCAAAAGAGTCAATAAGTGTCTCGTCTGTCGAAGCCTCAGAAAGAAGAATTTTAGGGTTATTTGTGAACGCCTCATAAGATCTCGCACAATCATCATCAAGTCGAGTTACTCAGTAACAATATCGCTATTTAACACTTCCTAACAAGGAAGATGTCTTCAATTTAAGACGTACTTTTATGTAGGTATGCTATCATCTAAATATTTCTCAATAAATCGTTTGCCAAGTTACTCGTAGCTTCATAAACAATAGTTTGCCTTAGTGATGACCAACGTAGTGTCAAATATTTTGCTCTAAATACTGGGGCAGCATATTTGACTTGGAATTCTATCCAAGATTAAATTTATATTTTTTTTTATACATTTAATTGATCTTTTACACTAAAAATTAATTACTTTAAAAAAAAATCTATAATTATGTTGATTCAAAACACTCTTTAGTCCTATTTTCATGGTCCATTTTTTACCTGTTATTTCATAGTTTTCAATCTTAGTAATCGGTTTCCATTATAATTTCCAAAACGGTAGTATAAAATTACCGTTTTCTGTTACTATACTTTAATTTGAAAGTGTACTTCATCCATCAAAAAGTAATCATTGATATAGGATGATCTATTTGAAAGTTAAACGTATATTAATATGTATTATAAAATTAATATAAAACGCGGCGGGTTTTGAACCTTTCTGTATTCTTTTTTGCAGCGTGCATCGATATTGGACAATAACTTTTGTTTTGTTTTACTACAAGTTTTATTTCCGTTACAAGTATCGATTTAAATAAAATGAAGATAACTTACGCTCTAATATAACAATAACATAAAGTGGAAAAAATTTAACACAAGCATATTTATACACATTTCCGTCGTATATATATATACGTTTATACGTTTTAAGACCGCGGCGAACATGGTAACTCAGGGGAACGGTTAAAAAAATTCTAAACAAACTTCGCTACAAGTGCTTAGAAAAATATATAATCTATGTTGTTGAAACAAAACCTTTACAAGGGCATCGTAATATGTACGTGACTAACACAAACACGGATTATAAGTACAAAAACACTATCGAATAAATAAACAAAATTTTACTTAACTTAACCTAAACCTAAGTGAAGATTTACTATGTATGCTGATTGAATTTGAGCTAGTAGTATAATCCACAAATTTTGTAATAAACTAGCGATATTTACCTTAAGTTTCGCTTGTGTACTCAAATTTGTTGAAGTTTTCAGCTTATCTGAGGTGTCACGGTGACGCTCTCGCCTTCGCCCTTCATATTAGTCACTAAAATCAGATCATGTACAACATTTATTTTAAATAAAAACTAGTCATATATACGTTTCTTCTTGACTTTGCCCATAGATTATTAACATTGCCCAGAGATGGGGCCAAGCTACAATTATTTCCCCCAAGAAACTCTTCACTTTGTTTTTAATTTATGATAATGTATGCAAACTCTGCGACATCAAAAACTGCAAGGCTTACCAATGTAAAAAGCTAGTGAAAGAATTATTGTTGAGACTATCCTATGAAGAAACAGAAGATCTAGTATGAGTCCATAACTGGCATGCATACGCAAAATACATAAATCACACACACCCCTTTCACACACGCACACACACTCACGCTAACATTACTCACAGCTTATTATTCTAACTCGTGTTCACTTTACAGCGCTTCTCACAAACTAAATATACTGATGTTTTACTTTAGGTAATATCTGATTAAAGCTATCTACACCATGTCTGATACTATCATTATAATTATTCTGTATATTCGCATCTCAGAGTTCCAAGATACAGGCTCATGCCTAGTTTGGAACTCGCTGCATAATGTCTTCTTAGTTCAAATTTGTCAACCGTTGTACTTTTCAAAAAGTGTATGTAATAGTTATGTAACTCTTCTGAAATAAATATATATTTTTATTATTATTAATGTTATTGTGGTTTAAGTTTCACTTTGAGACAAAGTTTTGAATCTCGTGTGCCTGTAATTTTACTGGCTCTCAAGGACTGCTGCCAAAATATACTGTTGCTTGATAGCCAGGCAAGCTTTCGCTAATTTCCCGCCCACCACCATGCGGTGAAGCTCAAGCTGGCGGTTGGCATCGAACGCTAGACCTGTGGAGTGTTGGTCAATAATACACCTACAAGCATAAGTAGTTTTAATTTATTTGGATTGATGTCACCACCGTCAAAAAACGTGTATTCAAAACAAATGGAGATAATTCAATAGTCCAGTACCCGCTTCAACAGAATAATTAGTAATGCGACAGGGTGGTATCCTGGGGTGGACATTCTAGTCCCACTGGACCTTATCTTCTTCCATTCGAAAACGTTCAGATTATCACTTGCCAATAAAGGCCATCAGTCAGTAGTAAAAGCAATGAAAGAAAGGCATGAAACCCTGTCGAGATAACACAAATGCGTAAAGTCGTCACTAATAATGTTAAAAGATCTTAGCGTATACTTAGAGTTAATCTGCCTGCTTGATTAATACGACTACCTACGAGACAGCTGAGCTGGAATCTCCGTTATTAATACGCAGCAATTCTAAGAGCTAATGAAGCAATTACGGTTTCCACCCCGAAGGAAATGTGACTTAACTTGAAGTCGCGTTTATTCTTATTGACATCATCATACCATCATTTAAGGGTGGACTACGAGTAGAAGGACCGGGGAATTGTAAGTTAATGGCAGATAATAAAAAATGTTTTTTTGAATAACGCTAGTATAAGTTGTCTAGAATCTTAAAAACAAATCTTTGCGTTTTACTATTTTAATGCTTGCAATAACGCATGCTCTGCGGATCACATTATAAAATTACAAACATTGAAGCATAACTCAATTTTTTCCTATCGTTCTTTAACCATTGTATTGGGGTGCAGAGACATCTATAGTTCAACTTCACGATGTACTACAAACAAGGATGTAATTTTGAAATCTTCGCGTCTTTATTCTCCGAAGGGTTCGACAAAAGTTTTAACACCTACATAACTACACATACTAACATGATGGGTGAGCCTATTGCCATCTTTTGATCTTAGTTACTGACTCGGAACTGCAGTGTATTACATTTACAACTTACTAAATTTTTAGAACACGAAATCTTTCGCCTCGAGCGGAAATCGAACCTGTATACCCTGGTTTTATGCATCGGGTGCCTTCGATAGCATTTGGCTATCGAGGATGGCTTTACTGAGCCATCATCGATAGCTACTAGAACTAGGTATGAGTTGCAACTTGTGAAATTGTATGAACCACTTAAATATAGTCATTACCGCATCTTATTGGTTTAATAATGGATTTAAACTTGATTAAGGGCAAAAAATAGAACTAAAATGTAACTTTGGAAAAGAATTTGAAAATAATGCCATTGATTCCTAATTCGACCAAGGCCTCGGAGTTCGTAGTTATTATGTCAATATATAAACAACTTTTACGCATATTTTATACGATATCGAATAGAATACAATAAAAACGTGGATGTTACGGTGGTACTTACGATTGGGTTTATACTTTCCGGATATATTCTTTATGTTTATTACGAACGGTCACACATGATTGCTATCGGTCTAACCTCCTCGCGAGTCGTGTCAAGGTCTGAGGAATAAATAGGTTAACATTGTAAGCATAGGTCCTGTTATTATACATTATATATTTTTGTAAACAATTTCAGAATAATCTTAGAGCCACTGTGCACCCTCGACTTAATTTTGAGAAATCGTGTCTGCACAGCTCTGTGACTACAATCAATGCAATTTTCCGCCACGCTGGGCCAAGCATTAATTTCAAATTCTTTTGTTTGAAGTACTTATTATTTTGCTCATGAATATGGGTATACACAGAGCATTAAAAACATGAAACGTGTCCACCTTCCTTTATTTCTTGAAAGTTTAATAAACTAACACTACACTGCGCTCATCATTCTAAGATGTAAGTTTTTAAGTCTCATATGCCCAGTAACTTCATTCGCTGCAGTGCCCTAAAAGTCTTAATGCAGTAGTGCTAGAACACTTATACTTCGAGGAGGAATAAGTATATGACACTGCGGTGGTTTCCACCAAGACGGACTTTCGCTAAATAGAGTTACTACCTGTTACGTCTTTTAATAAGATTGGATGATCCCGTCCATAAATCCAGCGTGGTTATGCATAAAAATAATACGGGTCAACTTTCATTACAACAATATTTTGTTTGGCTATTCACCTTACGTCTACCCTGCAGGCAAAATATAACTAGTATTACTTATGCACCTTGGAATAATAATATATGAACGCTGTGTTCTGAAATGTGTAATTTCTCATCAGTGTATCACTTGCCAGTTACTGAAGGTAAAACATCGTGTAATATGTTAACTTAAACGTTTCCGAACGAGCATCGAGTACCTAGTTGCCATATTCTTTCCCACCCTTAAGTACTCATTTTTAAAGGCGTAAATCAATCTTCAGAAACATAATATAAGCAGAAAAGGTTCATGTTCTTAATTTCAACAATTATTTTTAAACAATATTTTTTTTCTTAAATTACCTAATTATGCTATCTATATTGACTGTCAAATTACAACTATTTAATATTATACGATCAGGTGATTTTTTCTTGTTTTTCAAACGGCCTAGAGTTAATATGGAGATTAACTGAGGAACCAGTCGCACTCGGAGAACTTTTACATTAACGCAGTGAGTTCCGATCGCAGCCTATAATACTAAAACTGTCGTCACACATTCCTATAGACTATAAATTCCTAATCTGATCACAATCAAATGGCTATGGACATAGATCAATTTGGCTTTCCTAATTGGCTTTGGACCTCGGTCCGAGCGCTGCTTCGACACCACGAAAATGGCGGCAAATAGCCAAATAGTGGCGATGATTGCAGTAAATTGCCCCATTTGGGGAACCTGAGGTTCCCTGAAACTAGTTTTCCAGTAGATTGCCTGATGTCGGAGTTTAGCCGATATACCTAATATATAGGTAGTGCGCCTGATTGAAGAATTGTACATGTAAAAAGTGAGCTAATCATATTTAGTTTCAATGTTTCCGGTATGTTACTGCAGAAACAACATTACCTACCTATGAAATTACATTTATATAAGAAGTACTATATTGACTGCTTTTTGCAAGCGAAGCTTTGAATTCTTACGCTCCTGCGTTCAGTCGCCGGACGAAAAGTTGCAAAGATTTTGTAACAAAACTTTGTTTTTGTAGCGATGCGGTATAGACCCTAATTTTGTACTTTACTCAATAAGGTCTTGATAATTATAGTCATCACAAGTTAAGGAAACAGAAAAATCCTTCAGACTTGTTACTTATTCTGTTTACAGCAGACATTAATAAGTTAGCGGAGTTGCATAAACAGGGCTTGGTTTTCCCAATTTCGTCACATACACCTGTCTACTGACTATGCAAAAATGTGGGATATCAAGGAACACTTCACCTATTTTAACAAGATTTTTTGTAAATCTACTCCGAGATATGTCATATAAATAGGTACCTATCTGTCTATAGTATCAAAATGGTATCGATTCTACTCTACATTTTCCAAGCCTACAGCTATCTTAGTTAAAATAAGTTCATTCGAATATTCGAACGAGCATTTCTTTTCTTTTCACTTTAAAACCTACAACCTTATAAGTAGGTATTGTTGAGCTGTTATAATGTTTGGGCGAAAATCATAGATATAAGTATATTATTTTCTTTTGTTACCAGATGATGTGTTAGTATATCTATTGTTTTAATGTTATACAGTCGTAGGTAATAGTAATTGTAATATTTAGTGTGATTTGAGCTGCGATTGCAATGTAAGAAATTTATATTTTTATCACTAAGATTTCATAATAACAATGATGTAAACTTCTTATTAATAAAAACATGAAAATTAAGTGTTTATTCTCACAATATCCACACAGTACGTTATAGTTTAAAGTTTTATTTTCTATTAATAATTATACTATTCAACAATGACATGAACCTAAATCTCCGTTCAGTTCCACTGAAGCGTTAATACGTAGCAACAGGAACAAACCTAGTTTCAGCTAACCATTACGGTATCTCACCGAATCCATTTGCCTGTAAACCTCATGGTCTCATAAACTTCGCACGTTTCCAGATACACATGATAATGTTATGCGCGGATATAATATCTTACATCGAGATGTGATTAGATATATTGTTTTAGTTACACTTGAAAATATCGCAATGGTAAATAAAATATGTACAAACAACAGCATTCATTGCCATTTAACGCCATCTAATTTGTATTTACTTATTTCATGCAATAGGCAGGCACAGTAACTACTTTAGGCTTTTTTTATAATTTTACTTTAACTAGCAAGTTTTGTGCATGAAATTTTGAAAATATCAAACAGCATAATGATAGTTTTGGCCTCTGTTAAATATGTATCAGTATAAGCCACTTACAGGCGTTATTAATTACATACAAACCAAATTACAAAGAAAATTAGACTTAATTTATAAAAAAAAATAACACATTATACCTATAGGATTGAACATTGTCTTACCTGTTTAAATGACGATCCGGTCGACGGTAATACTCTCATCCTCATATTACAAATAACAGGAATCATAGACTAATATAACAGGAAGTTTTTTGGCCGTATGTATACACTACATGTAACCCATCAATCAATCTCAAATTAGCTTCATTGGACATCGCGCCGGAACTAGGCAGAGCCGTCGAAGGCATGTCCATATACCTAAAGTAGTTTGTGACGAGCCACAACCGAAGCTCACTGACAGAATATTATAATCCACGTTCACACTCGCCACGTGAAATGTTTTGATGGAAAACACGGACGCTGATGACTCTGGCCTACATTTTTATAAAAGTTCAAGCATTTTCATAAGATTTGTTTAATATAAAAACTAACCAAATAATGCCTTGTGTATCAAACATGTAGAATTATTCAACCTGCGACGATAATTAAGTATGTCAGGGTGCGTTACGTCTATAATTATGTTGGCAGTTTGTGTCCATTACCTAATTAAGATGAGGACACGTCGACACGCCTTGTTGTATTGTTATAATATATTATTGTTAGGTGGACTTTATGTAATGTCATTAAATTTATATATCTACGACAGCTCTTAAAGCTGTAATGACTTCGGCTTATCGTTAAGCGGTCACATCAGATGGTCAAATTACTCTTTCAAGAAAAGTTGGAATGCACCAGAAGATTAAACTTCAATTAAGCCAGAATTTGACACCAAATATTATCTTACCAACAAAAAACGGCTTCTTTTTGTCTTGTTTATATACCTACTACGTTTCCTGTAGACGCGTTGACGTCTCGTTTCGTACTTAAGCTATTGTAGTGTTATTATCCTATTGCATTATATTTCCAATAAGAAATAGGTAATCGGTAGTAAGAACATCGTATAGCCGTAAAGCCAGCGCCTAAATAAACAGGCAGGCAAAGCATTATAATATATAAATAGCACCTCAAATCTATGTAAATCTAAGGGATGTATGAAATATAAATAAATGGAAGCCTCCTAAATGTTTTATTCGCTGAATCTACGTATGAAAGATCAAGCCTGGCATGTTTTAATTAGTTAGAAATATTGAGAGAATGTCACGGCAAAGATCGTATCGAACGTTTTGAATGTGAATAAAGGTCTGAAAGCCCACAAGCACCTGATAGAAATGAGATAAATTGTCGCCAGAATATATGTTGCTCTGAAAAAGTAAATACTAGAATCAAAAATTATGTTTAATAATAAATACCTGCTTTTCCCGGCATTCTGGAAGCTGGAAAAGATAACGAGGCGATCCCTGAATAACCTGTGATTATCCCTAATGTAAAATTATTTCGTGTCTAACAGATTATTAACCATTTAAGAACAATAAGAAGTTTTGTCAATGAAATCGGAAACAATCTCTGGTTTTCAAAATATTCCCTTTATACCGTCCTGGGTCATTATGAAATCCTATTGAACACCTGTTCCTGGTCAGTTAATAATATAAATTAATTTAGGAATAATCCTCATTTAATAGTTTTCGGCATTAAAAAGTTGGGTCGAACACGTGATGATTATTGTTATTATTACAAGGGCTATGTATATGAAAATTTGAGAGATTAGCATTGGCATATTCTTCTTTGAAATTGTATACTCAGATTAGGCTTTAGAATTAAATATTAGAAATAGTACTCAATAATAAAGTAAGGTTATGAAAAAGGAAAAAGATAGCACATACGAGCAAGCGAGAAGAAAGATCAAACTAATGGATGTTACCCTGCCTCCCGCAAGATGGTATATATACCCCTCATCCACCGATGACACGAAGAGACCTCGTCACCACTCGCACTGTCAGTACGTGCGTACATATTTCGCGTTCCAGAAATTAAATGCCAAGTAAAGGCAAAGTTGGGGATACATCTTCATATCCCAAGGAATCAAAGAAACTTTGATATGCGTTGAGGAGACGTGTGTGGTTGACGCCACGCAGTTTCTTCCGCTGGATTTAGAGAAACGGACGCGGTCCATCAAAATGGCCGCCATGAGGTCATACTAATCCACGAGCAATTAAATGCAGCAAACGAGGACATATTTTTGAGAAATGTGGATCGGCTTACATGAATGACAGGAGCTTCGTCCCTCGTAACAAAAAGTACCATAAAATCAATTTCAAACCCCCATGTGCGCGTCAAATTCTCGTACTTTCCCCGCGCGTAGTAGTAAGCAGCAGTGTTCGGCTTAAAAGGACAGACATAGACAATGTAACGTTCGCCTAATAAATATTATTTTGTTAATTGTAAAACTTGTTTCCATCAGTCGTGCCCCTTAGCGAAGCATTCCCTTTTTAATAAGTTCTAGCCGCCATCGGCACCAAGACGGCCTGGTCATAAGGTCCTCGCTGCTGCCCGCTGACTATCCAGGACATCTAAATAAAATATATATTTGTCGTAAGTATCGCTAAACACAAATATAGTACTTCACAGTACGACACTATTTGACTTATCTACGCGAGTTATTTCGTATTATTTACTAAAAAGTTAGTTTGAGGCGCAACCGAGTGCGATAATAGTATTACGCTTGTGTTACGCACCTTATTGAATGCCTTTGCATACACTATTTTATTTTCACTCATACAGTTGAAATAAAACAAAAGAGGAAAATAAGTTAAGTACTTATTTACTATATTTTTTTTAAAATTATGAATGTTGCAATCATGGAATTATTGTTACTCCAGAGTTGGAGCTGGAATATTTATATTTACTTCTATTGCCTTTTTTTCTATAGTATTCATGATTGTGTTTTATACTTGAATTTTACTATTTACGGTCTCTCTTTGCATGATTCCGCCACTGCCGGAAGTCTACACTTCCATTCACGGTGTCTGTTGAGCGCTGTAATATCTCCACCATCATCCACTAGTAATGTGGCCGATGTTCTTTTGAAACAGTGTCCAGTATATGAATCCGGGTTAGGAAACTTTAGGTATTTAGCAATTATTTTTTCTAAATTACCAAATTTATTTAAGCCGATTTTCTGTTCGACATTTAGCAGCTACGTAAGTAGGAAAAACTGGATCTTGAACAAGGAATGGGACGTAGTTTCATGTATTTCTTACATATTTCAAAATATGGTCCCGTAATAGTCAGGGAGCGATTGACTTTGGTTTTGGTGTTGTACATTTTCAAAGAAAGAAACAAAAAGAAAGAAAGAAAATAACTTTATTCAATACTACAAAAAAGTGTGATAAACTTAATCCTATAAAGTTTTAATAAACAATTTTCTTGATAATTAGTTGTGAGATGTCCAGTTGTTTTCACTAAAATATAGTCGTCTTATATACTTCCACATCCTGAAATTGTATATTATATAATTCTTGTCGTCTATATACACCCATTATGCCAAAAATTATTGCAACTTGCAACAATTAAAGAGTTATTAATTACTGTTACATTATACAATCAAAATACAACAAACTATAGCAAAGTTAACCAACTTTTTAGTATGATTAAATAGTTACGCACGTTTTACACAGTATTTACCTTTGTAAAAAGATATAGCTCATCAGATGGTTCATTTAGAAAGTTATTACCTGAGCCAGTGAATATATATTTAACATATTTGCCTTCTATCCGTCAGATTTGCGTTTCAAGGATGCAATGAGTTTTGAATGTAAAAATGTGTTATAAAAATTAAAAAGTTATTTTATGACGCACTTGTTTGAAAATCGAAAGAAAATGTTGCACTGTTTTTTTTATTATTTTATCTGTGCTCGAAAAATCTACGTGTTTATACAATCCTTTTTTAATATATATTTGGAAAATTACGTTTTGAGTTTAGATAAAATATATTACATTATTTAAAGTAAATATTAAAACATGGTTTGATAATTTTTGTTCTATAGCTATTTTTCCATTGTTGTAACAGTGAAGTAATTTATACTAGTGACGCCCCGCGATTCACCCGCGTGGTGATGGATGACGGTGAAAAATAATTTGTGTTAACCCATCGCTTCATCTATCTATACCAAATTTCATCAAAATTTGTCCCGCTATTTGAGCGTGAGGAAGTAACAAACACAAAATTTGTTTGATGTTTTTTACTTTTTAACTCCTATAGGAAAAATAAAAAAAAATAAGTTGGTTATAAAAGTTTTATTGCATTCCCTGTCACTTTCAAGCCAGGCTCAAGCAGCGCAATAAAATTTTCTTAAACAAAACACCACTTTACTTTCTCAGAGCTATTTTCACTTAAAATATTTATATACATACAATAAAACATAGCATACCTAACACTTTAGAAAATCGACTTATTTGCGTAAAGTAAAGGATATATTCAACTTTTTCCCAAACATTTTTTCATATTATAATTTTGCTTTTCATGAATGTACATAATGAGCAAATGTATTTTTATGAGACTAATTTGCTTTTCATGTTCTCTGTTTCTATATGAAAGTAATGGAGTTGAACAGTTAAACCTTTTTACAGAATGCGCCACCACAGCTTGTGCCAAAATAATAGGGACATTTTTGTTAGAATATGCCAATCGTCAAACATAAATTATTGTCATATTGACAAAACTCTTATAATTAATGTTTCAATCTATGCTAGCGCCACTTTGACTAGGGTATCGGGGCCGGCCTGAGTATGTAGAAATGTTTCATCACGTTTTTGATTTTTAATATTATTTATTTTATATGTTATATGGGGTACCAACCCCATTTATGTATATATATTTTATACATTTAAGATACCATTTCTCTAGTAATATGAAATAGTGTCACATGAACATTATAAATCAAACATGTAAAATGATTGAGATCCGCATAATAAGCAAAGATATCCTAAAATCGATGAACTTTTTAATCTAAGACATCTTACAGCAACATCAATCAAGATAACAACACAAATTGACAGTCGATCAAGACGATCAGTCTTTCAAGCTTTGCGACATATGCCGCCTAGAGCAAGAGATACCGCCGTCTGAAAACCTCTAAAGATCTACTTTGTTACACAAGGCCGATTTAACAGTCTCTGGTTTGTACTTCGATTTATAAACGAGCTATTCATTCTCCAAACTATCTATTCTTCCACCGTTTAAATATAAACCCTGAATGAGTCAGTCTAAAGTCGAAGTCAGAATGTGATTCCAGAGTACTTGATTTCGCGGTCCAGTGCTCGGACAAACCAAGAATGGACAATGGGCATGTTGTGTTGGGTAAATTTCTTCCAATATTCATAAATTTGTGTTTTTTTCAGTCGATGTCATTAAATTTTATAGAAACCTTTGGTACGAAAAGATCAGTAGCTAATTTTTGAAGAAAATTAAATATTGAATACATTAAAACAAAACCTCGTTCAATTTTAAATGTGACAATATGATTGCCCATATTTTTTTATACCGAGTTATTAAGATACTTAAACTGCTTATAATGGCGCTAGTTCACTAGTCATTTTTTCTCTATAGAATACTACATTCCCTTCGGTATTCAAGATGTCATCCGTGGCACAGGACACTGCTTTAGCCCCTTCCTGCAGCGAATAAATTGTTTACTCTTATTAACTACTACAATTCATATTATAAAATTGTATACATATTAATGGACGCATTGATATAGACCCACCTCATGGGATAGATGTAAGATAGTAAAATTGAAAATGTACTTTATTACTTAGGTCGTTGTGTTTGCGAAGTAATAAACGGATATTAAAGGCGGTATCTTTCCAGACAAGTCCTCAGAAATCCCCTCTAGGCGGCCATTAACTACAAACTGCGCCATATAGCTTCCTTGTATCCTTGTAGATAAAAGCATATTGAAATTTCCGATTGCAATAGTAAAAAAGTATAATAATATCTTAACTAACGTAATAATATTTATGGCGCAGAAATTTTTCATCATATAATCTATTAGGCTTATTAGCAACGCTATCTTTTTTGAAAATATTAAATATTATATAAAATATTTTCAAAAGTGGAACTTAACTTGACACACACTTGAAGGACACTTTTGGTTTGTTTTATTGGAATACAAAAAGTGGGAGCCTTTATTAACAAATAATGGAAATATTTGAAAACAAATACGGTAAACAGAAATCTATAATATCGACCAATATACATATGAATCGTACCTACTACTACTTAGACATTACACACTTTTTTCTGTATCAGCTGGATTGTCTATTATAACACAGCCTCCCGCAGTATGGGTGAGGGGGGATATGCCATAATTCCACGCTTGGCAGGTGTCTTGGGATCGCAGTATAAGATAGCAGTTCCTCAGAAAGAACTGCTGCCCACATTCTGTTATTTTACCCTAATTCGCCTCATAAGACACCCACGCTTAGAGACACGGGCTAACAGGCAGAAAATTGACAATAAGGACATTATTTCTAGGATTGATAATTATAATTAGACTGATAATATCAATTATGTACAATACTGATTTGTATCCGCCATACTTACATAATATATTCACATCCGTATTAGTTCAAATGGAAATATAAGAACAGAGACAAACTAAAAATCAACACGTAACTGACAACACAGTAACAATTACTCAAAATCAAAATGATGGTACAAATGGTGCCCGAATTTATTTATTAAACTATTTTTAGACTGACTTTACAAGTCAATACTGTTAACCTTCAACAACGACTATGTTGTCCAAGTTTCTATATGGAAATTAGTTAAACTAAGAAATTATAGTTTTAAAAGTATTTTTCAAAACTTTTACAATTAAGGAAACGAATCTCTTTTTTTAATTCAATATTCCAGTAGCCATCATCAGTATTCGGTTAATTATCAGAATTTCACCAGCCAGGATAATGGAATACACTGAAGTAGAATAGGAATCATGAAAAGGAGTTTTAATAAAAACTCTAAAATATTTTTTTTAAATCGGAAGTATTTAAATATATAAACAAAGAAAATATTTCACCGTTGTATTTATCGTACAATATAATAACTAAGTGTCTAAAACATACGATCGAAATCACTCACTGAAGTTTTGATTATGGCTAGCAAGGGTGGCACTTTTCTCGTCTATACTGAAGATTTGAGGGACGATAGTTGTTCACGATAGGGGTGCAGGGCGCAGGAAATATCCAGTTTATTCAAAATAACGTTCCATTCTACATACATACTGCGTAGATTACGAGATAACTATAACTCTGGATCAAGCCACTTTTAATTGCCTTAATCTGGATTCATTTACCGCTATTTACGAAGTAGTCCTCCATGAAACGCCAAAAGTGTAATAAATCTGAGATTTATCGTTAGGTTGCCTCACATTGTAATTGTTTTCGTTATTATTTATGTGTAATAGAAAGGTAAGGGTTTGTCCCTGGTCTCATCTAGTGGAAAGTGACAATGAACTGTTGAAACTACCTGTTCGGAAAATGCTTATTGACTGTGTACATGACACTCCTGATAATATCAGGAAATAAAATATAGACACTGTAAAATGAACAGCGGATTTTTTATTCCTAGCTAAATTTGATGAACCTAGATTCGTTATCCTTTTTTTTTTCACCACTGCTTAATTTAACTGATCGGTTAAGAAAAGCAAATTTTGCTACGAGCGCTTCACATTTAGTAGTTTTTACACATGTGTGATGATGTGCCAATAATAGTCATCAATGAAAGACAACTTGTACGATTCCTATCCTTCAAGAAGCCAGAAATCCATGAATATAAACTTGTGGGTAAACCGTACGTAGAAAACTTAGTCAATATGATTTGCTTTCTTAAGTATAATTTTCAAAGGTTAAATATTTTTTAATGTTATGTTATATAAAACACAAACATGCGATGTCGTTTATATATAATGTGGTGTGAGAGAAAACAACATTTGTGGGCCTATATATGAAGATCGTTTCTTGTGCGCTACACATTAAAGATCCTGCGTCATGAATCATTTCAAAACTGCGGTAGGTCATTACCATGGAGCACAAGAAATGAAACTTACTTCATACTTTAATTTAAGATTAAATAACCTTATCAAATAACGACGTACCAAAATATATATTTTCTTAATAAAATAACTAAGAACTTTATCGAATCTTACATACTGTTTTTCTTCTACCTTTAAAGACTTTGCAGTAAGCTTTACTCTAAAATGCTTATAAATGTTTTACTTAACTAATAAGTAGCAGTGGGCAAGTCTCCAAGAGTTTCGTTAAAATCTATCTGTATTCAATTTGGATATGAAATATCGATAAGTAAGGTTATTAATTATTTCCCAGGTCTAAGGCATCAACTCTGCTTTCCTATCATCATTTAAAAATACAGAGCTAAATTCAGGATGATATAATGTTACATTCTTTAAATGTTGCCGCTACAAGATATCTCATTTGATTCTGGTTGATGTTCAGAAATAAAACACCTAACATTAAACAAAAACCGAGTGTGACAGGCCTTACTCTGTTAAGTAACAACTTGTCAAAGTGTACTTATTATAAGGATACAAAAATGTAAAAGATACATTATGGGCCCGTTTCAGAATGTCCTAATAAAGTTTCGGGTTGCTATGCAACACATAAAATAACTGAATGATAAAAATGACAGTTAACATGCAGCGCGTTTCAAGCTTTAACCGATGGATAGGCTAAATCGAGTACTGTGAAACGCTAAGATAGTGTTTTATTTATTAAATATGTATTGGGTACTAAAACCGGAACTTACTCGAACATTCTGAAACAGGCCCTAAATGTAAAATATTCTAATACCATAAAACGAAATTATTTCATTCACTTTATGTAAGACAATAATGCCCAATTTCATGAATATAACACCTATATATTTTATAAACTGGGATCCTGGTCGGTGGATTGACAGAATTATCCTGATACTTGAGTAGACTCGATTCACACAATCAATCTCCAATGGTTTTCAAAAATAGGCATCGTTTGCTATATTATAACAAAATACATCTTCACATATTTACAATAACTGAGATTATTTTAAATCTTGAAATGAAACCTGAAAACAGATTAAACTACGTCACGTAATAATAATCTCGTAACCACTTTTACACTATTCGACCTAGGAAGCTGTAATGTTGTATAATAAAGTAAACAACAAGTCAGTAATGGTAAAAACAAATTGTAGGATAAGGTCAAAAATCATTATATATTCAAATGTGATAGCAGTTAATATCGCAGAACGTCAAACCTAGTAAGAGATTGTAAATTTATTGAATTCCTGTTGTCCAATAAAGAAAACTCCTTGACTTTATTACATGTGACAGCAGCTGCTGTGGACATAGATATTATGTTTTATCAGCTGTAGTAAAGTGGCCTTATCTGTTTTAGTTTATTGTGTAATACCACCAAATTCGAAGATATGGTTTGTAAAACTTTGATTAGATTTTTCCTTTGCTACAGCCGTCTGCTTAAAGTCAAATTTCATATCATTCAATACCATGGCAAATATAAAAAAAATACTGCAACATCATTGTACGTCTATGGTGACGCGGTCTATCATATTTTGTTGGTTACAGAGATTAAAGTTATTCTCGTATATCATAGTTTGGTCAAATTTACCCTAATTGTGCGTCATTTTAGAAAGAAAGATAGTTCACATATCGAAACAAATAGACAAAGCTACACGCGTTCTACTATTTTCTCTATACAATATGGACACGCAATTTGAATACATCAAAGTTTCAATTACGTCAAGAAGTCTATGGCATCAAATCTGGATTCCTGTCGTCATTAAGAAATACAGGGCAGGAGGTAGAATGGAATGTGGAGTTCATAAAAAGTCGCTGGAATACGGTAATCTGTATCATCCGTGCACATCGCATGTCTAGTAGATTAAATATCCCCCAAATCGAAGGTTTTTGAAAAAAAAGACTCTGGAACGGGTTTGATGGAACTATGAGAAAGTGAAAATCACGAGACGGGCCCTAGCAGGCAAATTCGCTGAGGGGTCACAAATGTGCGTCGAGTGATCTCGCAACACCCGCTGCAACTGTGCAGTATAAAGTATATGATTATTGAGTATGCTGGCCTCCTGGCTGCAACTCTGACATAACCATCCTGCCACCCCCGCCCCGGGCCGTTGTTATCCAAATCCAACAAAAGATTTCTCTGGCATTCAAATAAAAGTTGTGTTGTGGTGGTAGTGCAAAAGAATATCATATGTATGGCAAAATTAATACAATTATTCTAAATAATTTTGTACTGTATTATATATTATATACTGAGTTGAGAGCATACTTTACTCAGTACCATTATAA
The DNA here is from genome assembly GCA_963854805.1 of Plagodis dolabraria. Taxonomy (NCBI): domain Eukaryota; kingdom Metazoa; phylum Arthropoda; class Insecta; order Lepidoptera; family Geometridae; genus Plagodis; species Plagodis dolabraria. The sequence goes on along the minus strand of OY978448.1, from coordinate 28,203,888 downwards.
GAGTTTCTAATTTTATTTAAATAGCAAAATTCATCAAATACAGTTTTGTGTGCTTCATATTTGATATGAAACACATACATAAATGTCAAATACCTATCCAGACACTGTCACAACAATCAGTTTCATCAATTAGGGGTATATTTTGGTTAAATAAGACTAGGATTACTTCATTTGTGAGCGCTTAGGGTTTAATGGTCCTGCTGTATATTATGTTAGTGTAATATTGGCTAGACGCCCTGAAATTGTGTCCAATATCCGATACGGTGGCACTAGTTCAAAAAAATAACGTTTATTTAATGTGTCAATTCCATTCAGTAGCGATTCTAAATTGCTAAATGTAGATAAATGGAGCAAATTGAATAAAGTATTAATTTATTTATTTCCTTTTCATCACATCACTTTCTTAACCTAATGGAGCGGGTTAAATTGTTTATACACCCACATTCCCTCAGATTGTATTAGTCCCATGTGAAAGGTGACGTAATTATTACCGCAAGCACAGTTTCAGATTCGTCACACTCAGGTTGCAATTTCGTTTGAGGTGAAATGGGAATTCAGATAAAAATCCCTACCTAAATGTGTAAAATCTCTATTCGCCCACGTAAAGAGTACCCTCATACTAACCCTGGTGGTAGCCGCGGTACCGTTGTTTAATTAAATACCTAGTTTGTGCTTACTGCAGCGGACGGTCAATGGTTATCGTCACGGCCGGCCATCACGCCATCTTTATTAAACGCGCTCCGTGATGCAATCTACTATTAATTCTTTGGGACACATGGATAATGAATGACCAAAATTTTTTTTTTAAATATGAAGGTATCCGTAACAACTTAGCGTGAATATTTAGAAAATATACGGATAACAGGGCCATCTTATTGTTCTAAATAAAAAAAGTTACACAATTTAAATTTAGTACTTATTATGAATTTGTATATTGCTTAACACTAATTTTACCATAAAGCATATCTGTTGGAGAGCCAGCGAGTAAAGGGTGAAGAGGGAACTGTTAGTACTCGACTCGCTTTAGCGTACCAGTCATCTGCGAATCAAAAAGTGTTCCCAAATATTTACTAGAACAACCAAGGAAAACGACAACACACCATAACGTCTGAGTCAAAAACTGGCAGATCTTATTTGTGAACCTACATCTAAATTATATGAAGATAACAAAGAAAGTGTATTTGGAGATCTCTTAGAAAAAGACAACATACAGTTTTTAGCCATGTGGTACGCTTGCACTCAGTACTGTTATGTACAACATGTGGTGCCTTGCAAGCTCAGCTGATCATTCTGTAGCAGAAGCCCTATTAAAACATAATTTTGCAAAACACCGGACTTCTCTTTCAGATACACGACAAACTTTGAAATTATAAAGACATTCAAAAGTTTAAACATAAAGAGTACTGAAGACTTGTGGGGTATGTCAGTTAAAGTGGCAGAGTCTATAATTTGCATTATTGCACCATACTTAGTAACAATATTCAATCTTTGTGTTGATAGAGGAAGTTTCCCCGACTTAATGAAACTAAGTAAAATCACTCCAATTTTGAAGTCGGGGGCTGCATCTGACCCTTGCAATTATAGACCTATTTCCATCTTACCCGTTCTGAGTAAAGTATTCGAAAAAATTATGCTCAAACAACTTTTATCTCATTTTAATGAGCATAATATATTGAATGAGAATCAGTTTGGTTTCACTAAGAGCAGATCTACAACAGATGCAGGTGTTCAATTGATGTCACATATACTTGAAGCCTGGGAGAGTTCACATTATGCTATTGGCGTATTTTGTGATCTTTCCAAGGCATTCGACTGTGTAGAACACTGCACTCTGATTCGTAAGCTTTCACACTATGGTGTTCGTGGAAAAGCTTTGAATCTAATAGAGTCATATCTGTCTGACAGGCTACAGATGGTTGGAATAAATGGCAATACTTCTTCCGGGTCTTTCGTAAAAATAGGTGTACCGCAGGGATCAATTTTGGGACCTTTTCTGTTCCTAGCGTATATTAATGATCTGCCTTGCATGGTCAAAGATTTCTGTGATATTGTTTTATTCGCGGATGATACTTCTCTGATTTTTAAAGTAGATAGGAAAGATAGTGAACTCATTCATGTAAATAATGTGTTATCTATGATCTCTGGATGGTTCGCCGCTAATAATCTTCTGTTAAATTCAAAAAAGACCAAATGTTTAAAGTTTTCATTACCAAATGTTCCTTATGTTGAACCAAACATTAAGCTTGGCCTAGATAAACTCTCTATTGACAAAGCGACAGTCTTTCTGGGAATCAAAATGGATTCAACTTTACAGTGGGATCAACATATACATGATCTAGCCGCACATATTACAATGCTCACAGAAGGAAAATGCAAATTGCACGTGAAAAATATTTTGATGAAGAAATCCTACTACACAGTTTGTGATTACTTAAACGACAAAAATGCTTGGAAAATTCCACCTCTGCCAAGCCATCACATGTCTCCAACGTAATTTAAACAAATATTGTAATAATTGTATTATATTGTTTATAACACATTGTAAAAAGACGTTTAAAAGAATGGCCCCGAGTTTCTTGCCCGTTCTTCTCGCAGTGGCTCTATAAACTTTTTGCTGAACGTGGCAGTACAATGTAGAATATTTCAATATTAAAATTTGTAATTGACCTTCATAAGAGCGTCGTAGACGCCTAAATTGAATAAATGATTTTGAATTTGAATTTGATCCAAGAGCGGTTTATTATACCGCGGTTTTAAAGGATTTCCAGCATGTACGAAGAGCTATCAAGCTAAACCGCGGTATTGGAGATGCTCTGGCCTTTTGACTTGTTGGCCTTACCACAGTTTTATTCTCTAGTGGTACTTACCAATTGTTCTTCAGCTTGTGATTCCGTGTGTGATATTAATTGAGGATCCCAAGAATTTAGATTCAGAGTCAAAGCGACGAGAAACGCTAAGTTTTGCGTGAACAAGCAAACAACAACTAATCGTAACTGTAGTCATAAATATACCAACTTGTGTCATTCTTAGCAACAATTCTAATTAACATTTGGGTATTTACTTACGATGATCAATGACTCTGTTGTAATTGTATTTAGGTTTACCCAAACGCTTACAATTTTGTAACAAGTTTTTGTAATTGCTTTTTAGTTTAAGTAGACATGTTTTTCTCTCTAAGAAGTTTTGTTTTGCAATGCTTTGCTGAAATCCAATCAATAAAAGCATTTGATTACATCAATATCATCTATATGTTCTTATTATAATCACGTAGAGTCGGTTCAATATAATTTTTTATAACAAAAATGTATATAAGTACTTACATGTTGAAGAAGTTTGGCTTAAATTTGTTTCAAGTTATAAAATAATATAATATATACAAATTTTAAGAGCATAACATTTTTCTTATCTTGCGCGAATAGAAACCGCGTCCCCAGTTTTAGTAATTGCTTTGGTACTTCAAAATTCTGGTTCTGCTCGAGATGGAAAATGTGCTCCAAAACTTGGTAGGTAAATTTGATGATTATTGCCTAACATGCCATGTCTACATGCTCTCATAAGTTTGTACAAAGTTATTTGCTGTAAAGCGTGAAAAATAAAAATGTTAATATTTTTATATATACCAATCTAGTAGGTAATACTCTCTAAACTATTAGCTCTTTTTAGAGAGAAAGGAAAAATTCAACGTAGGGTTTTTACTGTACTATACTGTATCAGCCGGTTTGTCCGCTGCAGAACACAGCCTCACCCATTAAGGGGGGTTTGCCATAATCCCCACGCTTGGTAGGCTTCTTGGGGATCGCGATGTAATAAAGCAGCTCCTCAAAAGGCGCTAAAGAGAGCTTTTTAATCATACTGCTGGGTTTTCTTAGTGAAAAGAATTTCCCTCAATAGAAAGAAACTCCCACCGCGCGGGTTAGGGGCTGGTCAGATAGTCGTTTACAGTAGTTAATTGAAGCCTTCAGGGATCCTATAAAAAGAGTTTCCCAAACACAAAGGAGGTTACAAAAAATTGAGGCTACTAAAATGTATGTGTACATACCATCGCTTTATCCAACAATTGCCGTAGTCAGAGTGTCACCCTTGCAGAGGCCAGTGCGGTCACTTTTCATGCACGTCACAAAATCTCACGTACCTAGTAAAAAACAGTAGTATATTTTGATATTCCACAATTAAAGGAAAATATGATGATGTACTTCTTAACGTATAATAGAGAACAAGATGCGGTGAGAAGGCAATATTTGTACTTATTTTAACGTTGCGAATCTGTCGTGATGTATGGCGCCCGGCGTGGTCCAACGACGACTCTCAACAAGACTGGTTTGCCGCGGCGAAGCTTAGATACTATCGCGGCTCCCTACGGGTAGTAGAAAAACAAGGCATGCTTTGACATACACATAGGAACCAAAAAAGAACCACACAAAATTACAAAAAAAAGGATTTGTTTGGGATTCGAACACGTGACATTAAAAACCATCCTTATATCCAGGACATGCGTCGTCAATTAATCTATCACAGTAAATGAATCACACCTCAGATTTATACTTTCATTCCTATCGTTTAACCGACCGCAGAGGACGGAGCAATATCTGTAGCCAAACTGAATTGAACTACAAACAAGACAAATTTTTAACTTATTAACGATGACGCAACCCGATACTAAACTTCTAACGTTGTATTTTCACATCACGCTGGCTCAGCGAATATGCTTCCAAAATTAAACCAAAGAAAAAATTGTATTTGAATTCAATCTCACGACGTTTCTATAGCTTAGACATGCTCTGCCAATTGATCTAATATAATGAGTGAGTCACAGCTTAATAGGCTTAATAACTAATATACGAATGACTTATACTTAATAGACTATTTTGATATTGAGACTTGAGTTCATCCTTAACTTCTGCTGTAATGTGTCTTTCCCCACAATTTCTTAGTTCTTGCACATCATTAAAATATTACTTGCTCAGTGCATATCATCGCATCTTGCATTTAATCTCCTTGAGTTAAATAATTTAGCGCTTTTCAACATTAAAGTTAATACTTATTATATAATGACACATTATTATTTATTGACAAATATCACCTAACGGTAGTGATTATGTGGTCGATGATGGTTAACATGCTTAACCTAAGTGTGGGTTTATGACAGCTGTCCATAAAAATAGCAGAGCATCCGTACACGTAAGTAGTCTATGCTGCACTGCCAGCCAACCTTGTTTTTTTTAATTGTAACAAATACTTAACTTGCTAGGCATTTTGCGAATGCCCGTTTGGCTACCACCCGTAAGTATAAATTCGATCACAAAACGACCCAAAGTCATCTAGTCATATACAACAGCTGTGTATGAAAAAGTGTTAGCAGTTTTTTATAGGTCGCTGTTTAATGCGTTATCTTATTTACTTATGGTTAAAGCTTGAATCATAAGCTAAAGATAAAGATCAGTGTGCTGCAAAACTGTTCTGTGAAAATTTCATCCAATAGCATATAACGTTTAAAAAATTACAACCCCTTCCAAGGGTGGAGAGACAGGATAAGATTCGTCTGGCAACAAACATAATTATGGTAATTAACATTACTTGCAGTACTTTTCCCAACTCCGAGCTTCAAGCCGAAACTCAGATAAAACCAAACTTCAGCAACATCATTCAAACTGAAAGCCGGTACAGGTTTTATTTATTAGGTTGTTCTTGTGAAATACAGTTGTACAGCGTCAAGTTGACGTAACAATGTTGTCAGACGACATGACATTCAGTTTAAGTGAAAATTCCTCCTTACAATGGCCTGATAAATCACTGGACCTTTTGTAGCTTTTCAACCCACTGCTCGCTGCACAGATAATAACCATAGCGCATTGCATTCAAACCGAGCAGTGGAAAGTTTGTTGATGTCAATGTTTGTGCAGATGTACTTATGAAGTAAAGGGTGGCATTTGGTAAAGCGGTCACGAGTGAGCCCATTCCTGTGAAACGAGCGACTCATCGTACGATATCGTCCTTTCTGATTAAAAACTTGACACCTACTTCCGCTACTGTACAGGGGTTTCTACTTACAAGCATTTACTGAATACCGTCAGAATGCGGAACTTAAGGTTTCTTAGAATGTGGAATAGATTTGATTTGAAAACAGGGCGAGAAATTAAACAGACGCATTAATCTTTAGGTTTCCGTACACAAAGGCCAAAAATGGAACCATAATATTAATGCGACTTGTTTGTCAGTCACGAGCCTCTGAGTGGTAAATATTTCAAATCTGTATCTCTTGCTCGTAAATGGAATGAGTCACATACCTAAAATAAAGATATTTTGTGTAAAACATTGATCTCAATATATATATATATATATATATATATTAGGATAGAAATCAGTATACACATGAGAAGCTTGTTGAACAAAATAATGTTTTGACTTTCTATTATCTTTATAATAGAAAGTCGAAACATTATTTTGTTTATAAATCGTTGTCTAGTCTAGAGATAAAGGCGTTACCTTGCAGATGTCCATAATTAATCATAACAAATATTCAAAACATATTTTAATAGTCTTGTGGAGGTCGCGACGCATGATTAAGAATTTCATTTGTTATTATCTAGTCTAGAACTCAACGAGTAGAGAACAAACATGTACCACCAGTCTCGTCTGCCTACCCCTAGAATATTTTTATATGTCCTCGCAAAGCCTTTCCAGCTCCGGCTTCGCTTCATCCTCTGCTCCTGGCCGCCGCTTCTAGTAGCCTAGCACTGCTACCCCTCTACTCCTCCGGCTTATAAAAAATAGGGGTAAAATTATGTCAAATATATATAAATTTACTAACAAATAGGTAATAACAAAAGCGTATCAAAAGTGTTATAATCACTGAACTATTGCTTTACCTACAAAAACGGCCACATGCATCGAAGCACGCCAATTGATATTTGGGCATCTGCAATTGTTATTTTCATATATATATATGCATTATCATGCAAAATCAATGCACAAAACTAGAAGTACGACATATTTTACAACTTAACTGTAATGATTATAATGACATATTATGTACAATAATAACAATAACATTTAGATAACTGGATTGAAAACAAAGGGCGACCATTGCCAAGCAAAACTAGCATCGACGGCCATCGTGCGCTTGTCGGTTTTACTGCCGCATTTTCAGATTGATTTACCACAAGCACATCACTATGGGCAAGAACTTTGTCATATGGTAGTAAAAACACTAACAAATCACTAGAAAGCGGTAACTCAACGAAATAATAATCATAAATAATTTGGTGAGTCTGAAATCACGGTGAGTGCATTAACGGAACAGGAAATGGACCGAATTTCGTGAGCTGCCACTGCTTCATATATTATTCTAACATGTTACACTCTACATAACAATGGTAAGTTTTAAATGTCTATAGTTCTATAGATTGATATATGAATGTTCAGAATATTTTTTTCCGAGTACCCTCAAACTGAGCTCAGAAAAAATATTTAAATAAGTGTTGACTAACGTTTGTGAATATATTCAATGCTGATTAAAAAAGGTAAAGAAATGTACACCTACTATAATAGTCTCGAAATATTATCTGTAATGACTTAAGAAATTCAGCGGTTTTAATTGGAGATCTAAACAAATAACACAAATATACAACCAACAAAATTTCCCAATTCAACACAGTGAAATATTCTTTTGGAGATGGGTATTATTTACATGGATAATCAAGTGTAGTTTAATACTTATAAATTCTCCCATAATACTTGGAAATTAAGATTAAAGTAAACAACCTTTTATTGGACATAAGGGACGACCGCGACGTAAAAAAACTCGTTGCCTCGTTTTCGCGTACTGTGAACAGATAAATAAAAACAGCACTACCGTTTTGGGCTTTGAGATGAACAATATAAATAATTTGATTGAGGCCTCACCTAGTCATCTCGCGTACACAAGGTGTACACATTTTTGACCCAAATGCGTAGCCTAATAATTTAAACACCACGTATTGTCAGACATGTTTTGGTCTCATATAAAAGGAGCGGTATTGCCACCTCTAGGGTAAATCTCCACACTCTGGATTGCTTCATATAATTTATATTCATGAAAACCCAACACATAATGCTTGTTCGTACCATAACCTATTAAATTTTAATGGATGCGATGGGAAAAGGTGAATAATCGCTCATTAATACCACCACCACGGCATTTGTGAGGTTGATACTTTGATCGGATTTGTAAATCACTCGTCGTCGCTCGAAACTTTGAATGAAACACCGTTGGAAATTGCTTACTGTGCGATTAAGTACGATCAACGCTATTTGAAAGCTAAGTTCTTATATCATAATAATGATAGCTCATACTAATTTATATAACGTACAAAAATAAACGTCAATCTTATCTAAGAATATGAAATACAATATAAATATTAAATTATTATATTACAAATAGCCTAGCCTAGGGTATCCTTTGAACACTATATCACTTCATGGTAAATGATGATGACTGTGGTCGATGATGTTGTTATGGCTAAACTAATATTACTGGGTGTCAAGGACAGCTGCCGGAACACACCGTTAGATGCTTGGTGACAGATTTTCTACTTGAAGGTTAGCTTATTGAGCTGGCCAGACGGGAATACGCAAAATGCTTCACCATGCTGTAATGACTGCCATCTATAGACAACAAATGACCGACGGCTTAATGTGCCCTCCAAAGCACAGAAGCGCTCGGTGGCATGACCGCAGTGGTTGCATAACTTAGCTGATTGGTTAAGAAGGACCTCCTTTATTACATATAAGTAATCGAAGAAGCATTAAAAAATATCACCGTAATAAAGATGTCACATAATTATCATATTTAACGGCTGGAACTTTTATTCGAAAATGGTATAACATTAATATTTAATTTTTCCATCATTTTAAACTATATTTTAGGTTATAACATGTTTATTGCGTAGTTTTTATATTACTGGGAACTCCCAGTAACTGGTATAAGAACATTCTCGGAAAATTAAATTTTTCTTCAGAGCAGCTTTGAAGGGTAAAAGTTTTTCCTTAATATTCCGAAATATGGTCGAAGTTTCGCGAGTGTCTTCAATTAGACTCGAGTGAAGTTTATTCGAAGCCGTTAGGGCGAAGTCTGAGGTTGGGTGACGTCTCCACCCAGGAGTAGCTCGTTAGATATCAGAACTCTCGTCATCTTGTACCTACATAAACAGTACATAAAGTCGTTTTTATTCATAAGATTATGAAAGCGTAGCGGAGCTTGCTTGGCTGACTGCAGTTGGCATTTACTTACTACAGAGCACTTCCTTGCTTTGCATGTTTTTGGTCCCGGCTGTTTTATTAGGAAAGCACTCGATATAACACGTTGGTAAATTAGTTTGGCAGGCATGTTGGTCTAGCTATCACCGTCGACTAGGAAGTCGCCAAGCACCTAACAATATGTTACAGCTATCCTCAAGAGCCAGTTACCATTATCGGTTAAACTTGTTTACTACCCTCGATTACATTACCATTTACCAGCAGGTAAAATTGTATTTCGAAAAAAATATTTTAATTAAGTGATCAATTTACAAATTTATCTTTATTAGTAATTCTAGGTTAGCCTGAACAACATCTTCGACCACATTGTGAGTAACCCCCCTTTACCTCCTGATAACCTATTATTAGATGTGAGAAATTGAATTGATGAATTAAAATTATCAGACTCAATTTATTTTGTATAAAGTTTTAGTTCAAAATAAAAGAATCCTACAATTTAATGCTACTGTTTTTTTTTTGCTTGTGATCGTCTAGCGTTATTGTACTATTATTTGAACTTAATATTTTAAAATTATACCTATTTTATTTAATCACTATTATAAGACATAAATCCGCGGATCGTTAAAACGTAATACCTAAATTTACTTTTCCTGATGTAATAGCGAATGTAAAAATTATTTTACGTAATGTGAACTTTTACACAATGCTGCAAGAAAACAACAAACAAATACATACATGAAATAGAATCCATAAAATATTCAAAGTAAAGAACCTAGAACTAGTTTAGGCATCACACATACGGCTGGCTGAACATGCATCAAACCTTTCTGTATTTCAGGTAATTCAGGAATCCCTGCTTTCCCTATGGTCGGACTGGATTGAAGAGTCCTGTAGAGAGAAAAATAAATTCTAACGTGTTCAAATGAAGTTCCTAACTACCTAAAACTTTTGTAATAAAATTGTACAAATATACTATCCTTCAATTACGTTAAGATTAAATTATAGTTTCACATAATTAAGTAAATACGTTAGTTTTGTAAAAAAGAATAATGTCTCGTCATGTATGGTCAATATGTCATACTTAGAAGTTATGAAAATGGTTCCACCATAACAAAAGTAAATGTGAATTCATCATATGTGTTTTGTTTCATAAAACCCGTAATATAGTATTAGCGAAGCGTAATAACGCTTCGCTAATACTATATTACGCTTTTGTAATTTCTTATGTACGCAGTGCCTTAATTAACTAAGTTCTATTAAGCATATAAATTTGCTACAACTTCGTGCAGAGAAGCTTGAAAGCATTCATGACATATTATTTGCTGTGTATGTGTTTATATGTGTCAAATTTGTTTCTAATGTTTGGAACTGCCAGTATGCATGGCTTTCTCTATCTGGACAAAGTGTATACCCTGAGTGTAGATCCCACGAAGCAGCGTTACTTGGCTATCACGCTGAAAACTCCTTGATGAGCGAATATCGCTAAAGAATGGCCATAAAGGACTTATATTCTTTTCATATAATATAAAAGTGTTAGGGTATATTTTGACCAGGTCTCCGATCGGCCGATACTGATCTGCCCAAATGTTCCCTGATAAATAAAGTCAAGTGATAAAATTACAATATAAAGTTTACCCTTCAGAATCATTTATGGATTACCTTTAGGGTACGAGCTCGTTTATTGTCATTGTTACTTTGAGCTCAAGCCGTCACTTTTACACGTGCGGCTTTGTTCCATGAAATCGAGTCGGGCCTTTTAGTTTTAAGCTCCGTATTTAATTTATCTTCATTAGAGCTAGATCAAATTTAGTAATTTGATCTTTAACTAAAAAGATATATCAATTGATAATGAAACATAAGAACACTCTCTTTGTTCCCTGTCTAGATTACCAATCGATATTTTATACTTAGATACAGATAAATTCTCCTTTTTGAGTGAGTGACAACAATGAACGCACCATTTTGACATAAAATTAAGAAATTTATAGTCATCCTAACCTTTTGGTGATTTCAAAGTGCCTGACTCGAAAAGGGAAGCATACATATAATATATAGGTGTGTTACGTATAGCGCAATTAGAGCCAACTCGATCAATTGAATATCTTTGTATGCCTAATGGCAAGTGTGTTATTGAAAGTTAAAGTCCGTGCAAAATATTAAATTTACGCATTTGCTCGCCAAATATTTGCAACAAAAGTTCTTATGAAACAAAACCATAATTTTGTGTTTTAAAAGAACAAATAATTATACTCTCATGTTCGTAATGTCATTTTCGTCTTGATCAGTCAAATAAAGTATGCTTAGGCAAAATTTATTGTCTAATTTTCCTATACCTCTGCAATGCTATTCACGCTTAAATAAAGATCTTTATTTAATTAATTTAAATTTCAATCATACAGATGAAGCCAATGTAAAATCAACCTAAAAGTCACACAAAAAAATAACACATTCATATAAAACATGAAACAATTAGATAACAGTTAATCTCTGCAATATATTCTATCCTTGACGGAAATCCAACCTGTATTTTTCAATCTTGCTGAATATCTAACCGCTCATCATCAATTAATCATTTAATATTTTAAATCAATTAAATCCCTTTCAAAAGAATTAGTAAATAAATGTCAATTACAATTCAGTTAGCGTTCTAAAATTTATACTTCATAAATTATTATCAATTATTTAATTAATAATAAAATATTTGAATATTTACTGAAATAAAATGTAGTTCAAGAAATAATAACTAAACATATTGTTATCGTTCAAGTTGAATTTAATATTCTCAGAATGTACATAAATTATCAATAAAATTATAGTTAGAATATTTAATTAAAATTGTGTATTTAATATAAATAATCAAAAGCGTTTAAACTACCAGATATATTAAAGAATTAAAGATGTAACTTGTAGATTTAATTATTTGAGACATCTCTACTAGTTTAATGAAAAATTTAATAGTTATTGTTCCTTTTTAAATCAAATAATGAATTTATGTAAATTGAACTTCTTGTGTAACGTTAGTTAAGTCCTAAGTACTTAGCTTTTATTCGGCGACAGGAACCAGCTTGAGATGAACACACGCGCGGGTGACTTTTTGCCAAGAAAACAATAATTCTACACACTACTTGGCCAGTCAAACGTTCGCGAACCACTGAACAAACCTTTAAACATAGTCTAGTTCCTTTGAGCAGGTACCGCTGTATTCCCTCTCTTTCCTAACATATTTGTCTCCCTCACTCTTACTAAGCATTCGTTTCTCACTTCAACGCGACAAAAAAATTAAACCCAATGTATGTTCACGTGTTGAAAGGACCACTTGTTTATGAGGACAAAAGTACCCTTGACTCCTAAGAATTTCAGCCCCTTATCTCTAACGATTCAAAATTTTACAATCTTGAAACAATAACGTCCCAACAGTTTCTTTATCTTACCAAATGTCCCAAGCACTTAACTCAAATTCTTCGAACGTTCCCAAAATTTTAATGGCACAAAAAAATACACGTCTTTGGTATTAATTTATTTGGAAAAAAATGTAACGTGACCACTTAGAGAAATTTATTACTTGCATGTGTGTTAAGAATTTTTTTAGATATTAGTCGCGTTAACTTTTTTTTATGGTAGGTAGGGTCTAGACGGTTACAACATCATCACTTACCATCAGGTGAGATAGTGGTCAAAGGCTAAACTATCAGGAATAAAAAAAAATTAAAGTGTTACTTTGCGGATTGTCTTATTATAAAATGGAAATGTAATAATTATTTCGGCAATATTCCATACTAAACTTAAGTGCCGTCAGTCACCAAGTAACCTAGGCTGAATTAAGAAATAAGATTGAAAATGAGACGAATGGCCATAAAGTTAAACTGAACCCAAAAATGTACAACTGCTGTATAGTTGTTAGAGAAAAACATAGAAGAATGAATTCAATTAAAGTGGAAACTGACGTCTATAGCGGGAAAATCATGATTTTATTTGTTTTATTGAGCTTGTAGCAAGGTTTGGTCGGTATTTTAGATGATCATGCTATTCACCAGTTTAAAATAATCTTGCATATTATCTTGAAAATGTATTGAATTATAATGTATAATTAAACACATATATATATAATATAAATTTACGGTCTAAGGTCGATTTTAGTTAATTAAATGAAATTTATTTCTTTGACGTAGTCTGTATACTTATAATCGTGTAAATTAATGCGCGTGAAGTGAATTCGAGCAATTAAAAGAAAAAAAACGGTGGATTCTTTTAAATCGATGAACACGGCCAAACAATAAGAAGTGGTCGGCAAGAAAGACAAGTTTTTTTTTACTTTTTTTAATTAAATAAAGTTACAAATGTAAAAACCTAATAACGAGTGTGACCTCCTCTTGCCAAAATCACAGCTTGAATCCTTCTGGGCATGCTTTCCACGATGGTTTTAATAATGTTTTGAGGAATACGGTCCCACTCTTCTGCAATGACTCTTTTCAGCTCCCTGATGTTTTGTGGAGCAGGTTGCACTGATCTTACCCGTCTCTTTAGAACATCCCACACATGCTCAATTGGATTGACGTTAGGACTTCGAGCTGGCCAATCTAAACGACGGATCCCAACTTCTTGCATGTACGCTTCCACGTCGCCAGAACGGTGCGGGCGAGCATTATCGTCCATAAAAATGGAATCTGGAATCTGGTCCATAAGAATGGAACATTAAATGCACACCGGTACATAATGGAAGTCCTTATTCCATATGCACTACCCACATTGACTGTACTTCCATTATGTACCGGTGTGCATTTAATGTTCCATTTTCTATGAAAACTAACTAACTCCGTACGCTCCGTCGAATTAATTGCTGCCCAAAACATAACGAACAATTTTCTTCAAGTAGGGCTATAATTTTACCGGCCCTTATCGCTTTATCACTCATATCAAAAAGTGGTATTTAATGTAAAAAGAAAGATTACCTAAATTGTTTAATTTGCAGAATATATGTATCGAAAAAGTTTTAAAATATCGTAATCAGTTCAAAATCGTTTCAGCAATTCGCGCCATTAGTAAAGCAATTTTAGAATAATCCACAATAATCATTATTTTTCTTTTAATAATTTCAAATTTTTAATTTGGGTCAGAAATAATCATGCCAGGATGCTTCAAAAACATAATAAACCAATACATCGTCAAATTAACAAAACCTATTTCTTGTTCTTCTTCATTAAAGTAGAGAGAAAAATCTAAAGTGCCCGTTTTTTTGCAAAAGAGTTTATAAAGTTGTTCTTAAAAGGACTATAGAACAGCTATATTTTATTTACAACCAGTCATTTTAACACCTGCCAAACATGCAATCATTAGGGGTGCAATGCCCTTAGCAGCGATCAATTTCCGTATATTTTTTCTTTATCCACGTGACTTTATTGAAATTGTGAAAGCCCCGCAGCAGCCATTAATTAAAAGAAGAAGAACAAAGAAGACCGACCCATTTAAAAAAAAACTGTAATGAAATACAGGTTCAATTATTACAGCTATTTTTATACCTGTCAGAATAAGTTATACGAGACGAACTGTATGTTACAGAATTTGTAATTTTCATTTTGACCGATTTAGAAACTCAATACCAACTCACCCTTTGGACTTATAAACAGCATCTTTTTGAACTCAGACAACTACAATATAAGACGGTTGTACCACACACAATTTAAATTCCAATTTCATATAACATAATCATAGATTTAATTTGATAAAAATCCCTATATAGGATAACTATAAGATTCAAAGTGCTTGCGACTTGCATTTTTCCGTGTCGTGTGATGGTTGGATAGCAAATGAAGGCAAAGCTGTGCTTGAAATTCAGTTTTTTGCATCGATGTGTTCATTTGCATTCCGTATATGGACGATAGTGTCAAAAAAACAAACAAACCTTCGCTACCCTCCTTGAGTGGGGCAAACTTATTCATTGGCTGAAATAAACATCAGTTCATTGATCACCTGTCGCGTCTATTCAAACATTTGGATATATTATGTCTTTATTTAAATTATGAGTTACATAGAACATGCTGTGTTAACACTTTGTCTAAGAAACTAACAGTGGCTAAAAATATATCAAACTTTCTACCCTGTAGCGTTAATTTTTATATCGTCATTTGGCAATTCAATCGTCATATAACGTGTAATGTGGGTACAAAATGTATCAATCTACGTTCAGTATTGAGGTATAATCATGACCACATAATGCTCGATAAAGTCTGATACAGTGGCAGTAATAAATGATTACACGTTTGTAATTAATGTTGGGGAACACTCACCGACACAATTAGTTCTGGTTAAGCTTGTGTGATTGTCGTCTAGCCACGAATTAGTAATTAGTTACGGGTTAGCAAATAGACCTGCAGCCTAATTTGTCTTTAGCTAGAATGGTAATGGAGATGAACTTCATTCTGATATTTGAAGTTCATTTTTTTTTTTGCAGGAATCGTTTGAATTTGGTTGTTAGAACAGCTCCTGGCCCTCATGAACCCAATGAGTGGGAGCTTATTTTATTTTGTAAAACTTATCAGAGCGTGTTCGAAATTGTTTGTATGTTATTGTGTAATGTCTTAAAACTTATCGATGTCATAAAGGCATTTTTAAAAATCACCACACTGAATTACCTATTTTCTCTATATTTATTCTAGACTAATGACGAATTATCATGTCTTATTTCGAATTGGCTGATAAGTTGTGATAATAAAACTTCTTTCCTATATTTGCTGTAGTAAATATGGTGGGAAGTTTCATAGAAATGCGACAGTCACTTAGCGTCGGGCATTGCTATAAAACATATGTCTCACAGTCGGAGCAAATTTTGCTCTGTCTGGCCAAATTTTTACTACCTTTTGAATCGGTCAAATCTCGGCTAGATGTCAAATGTTTACAATAAATAATTGATTTTTTTACAAGCTAAGCCAAGGATTAGTGACATAATGTGTTAACATCGTTTAATAACGTAATAAACCCCATTTAATAAAAATGTAGACAATATTTTATCACCTAAAACATCGCTGTCAATTCCATATTTTGAAAGGAGCTTTATAGGTTCTTCCAGGTGCCTTGGAGCAAATCTAGCTCGACCAATATTTGCAGGAACGCGCCCCTGATAGCTAATCATGCGTTAGTAAAAACCATAAAACTATGAATAAATTAAACAGACAAATATAAAACTAGTTCGTAGACAGGGAAAGCATAGTCAATAATAGCTATATTTTTTCCAACAATCCCTGGGGTCTCAAACTCGGCTGAATGCGGTGACAGGTAACCAATATCACTTAATAACTTGGTAGGTGGGCCTTAATAGCCTAGTTATTACGACGTAGTCGTGGATTCAATGAGAATCAGCCTCACTCGGGGCTTCATAAATTGAGTTCATGTTCATCCAATAACTGTCAATAAAGGTATGACATGGGTTCTACAACTTTCTGATGAGGTTATCAAATAAATTTAGTCTTTGCGTTCTTAAATGCTTATTAGATGGCGTTCAAGCAGTACGGAAACCAAAATTTTTCTATATTAGGTATAGAAAGTAGTAAAAAGGAAATATATAACCTACGAGTAGATTTTAAGCCCGCAATGATCTGCCCTGCACATGTACTGTCGTGATGAGTGAGGCATCGCTCAAATTTATCGTTAAGTTCATATTGATCAACCGTCGCAAGGGGACGGAGCGAAATCTGCAGCGATACTGAATTGTAGTACGAACAAGAGTAATTTATTTAGTTCGTCTTCGTTGTAACTTTGTAGGCTTCTTTGCTTAGAAGGCGTGAGTGGAAAAATTACAATTATAAGAAAAGCTTCACTATCTTAATTGTCATTAATTTACGATCTGAAAAAATGCTTCTTTTTTGTTGTTTTATTAGCCTTTGATCACTATCTCACCTGATGATATGTGATGATATGGTCGAAGATGTTGTTCAGGCTAACCTATAATTACTGGCTCTCTAGGACATCTGCCGGAACACGCCGTTAGGTGTTTGGCGACTATTAAAATCACTTGGTGAGTAGTAATGTCACTAGCGGTCACACATCCAACTAATGACCGCGGCGGACGCTGCTTAACATTGCTGATCGGTTATGTACTGTTAAGCAAACTTCGGTACGGACGATTCAACACACAACGTGCATGTTTAAATGAGCTGACGTTTGGGAGTTCATTATCATCATCATTGTTATAGTCATGCAGATTTTTTAAGAGATAGCCAGTGTTTCTGCTGCCCTTATTCAAAATTTAACCACCAATCAAGTGCTATTTTGTACAAGAAATATAAAAAAGTAGATTCAGAAAATTTCCTAAAAAATATTGGATTACTAGAGCTGCCCAAGGGAGGTATTAGATGGAATCTTAAACAATAGAGACGCCAATACTAGTTTATAGTGGCGTGTTGATTAGTGCAATAAGGACAGGTGAGACAATGGGCACAAGGCTGCCACTATCATATTTTTTTTTGATCTTGATGGAACTTTAGATGCGAGTGATGAATTTGGCTCGCACAATTAGTGTGCGGTAAAAATGATATACTGCACTGCATTGTTTGACCAACATTCTAGAAGACAGAGGAGAAAACGCCCCAAAGGTTGAATTTCCATGCGATGGTCAAACTAAATCTACACTTCCCTTGACAACAGTATTCATAACGCTATTCACATCGACAAAAATAAAAACAGGTGGCGACAAATTGTCAAGAAAAGGGTGATTTCCACGGGGTATCTCGACCCTCAGTTTGAGGATAACGATGCAAAGAGGAAAAATACTATGAGTATATACTATAAATTGTAACCTACTTCTAAACTTATACACAAAAGTAAAGGTAAGCTAAAAGATATTGATCTCAAAAAACCTGAACATATGCAACCATGGCTGATATTTTCACACCTAGATACGTTTATAAATGTTTGAGGAGGGCTAACCTACATAGGTACTTGACCCTTCTAGATAATACAGTTAAAGCTGCATTAATCTTGAAAACTATATAAAAAGAGAGTTTACAATCGCTTTGTAAGCTCTGTTTTACTCCCTTGTTAATAATGTTTACAAAATCTTGGATTTTAGTGTGGTATAAAAAAGCGTCATTTGCATAAAAAAACCTTAAGTTTTGCAGCCTTTCAGCGGCTAGTAACGAGGTATTTTCGCCCAGTTGCTTCTGAATACGAAGGAATTTGGACGAAATTCAAATGTAGATTGGTACAACTTCTTTGAACATAATTTAAATTCCCCCGAATGTGATACTTTTGAGTGAACTTGCACCATTTTGAGTTATTTTAAACGCGTGTCCTATTATTAATATATTTTTTTATTCTGTGCCTGAACTGATCATAACTCATATTTTTCTGATACATTTTTGATGCATTAAGAGATACTACACTAATAGACACCTTGATAGACCCACAGTGGACTGGGAAGCCGCAGATTAACGTTTGCTCTTATAAGACTTGGCCATGGTGTGGATAAAGTAAGAGGTACGTTGTCGCATATACCGCTTCAATCCGAAAGGCAAAAAGGCAACTAGAGACTGACTAGAGGTACGGAACGAGTGATTGATTGGCGTGGGAGATGGAAGGGCCCCCGGACACCCTGCGGGTGCCTGCCGGGTTCCACTCCGGTCTCCTACTCCGGCACGGCAGTCACCATGCAGGATGATGCGTGAGCTGGCGGGACAGCCTCCCGTGGCGGAGTTAAAAAAGTGATCCACAGCTTCGTGTCCCTTACTAGCTCACGGGCGGCCAGCGGACAACCGTTTCACCGGGTCTTCCTGGCCCTCGTGCCAACCCGTCATGTTCATAACGTCTACTAGGTCCTTTTGATGCAATCAACGGTCTCGGGAGAGTTAGCGTTGTAGGCCACAAGGGGCGGCTTGGGGGGAGGCTGGTACACCTGCACTATCGTTAATAAAATACATGAAAAATGGCATAAATATGGTCGACGGTCATATCGATTTCCAGTAGCTACAGGATTACAGTTTGTGTGCAAATTTTGTGAACCAGATTATATCCAATCCAGATCATGTATTGAGACTTTTTATAAAGCAAAACTTACAAATATATTTCTCTTTTTTTCCATAGATTATTTATTTTCCACAAAGAAACAAAATAAAATGTCAAGCGTTAAAGTTTTTTACCTGGGAAGCTGATAGCGGACAAGACAATAACAAGTCTACATTAACATTCTTAGTCAAGTCAAGTTTTCAAAGTCCTAACTTCCTTCCATTTGCTTTAACTACGGGCCTAAATTAGAGTAAGGGATTATATGTGTTCTTTAATTCTCTGACAGCTTTTAGACTATTATCTGTTCCCATTCAGTTCGTAGACCGCCGACCGCCTTATTTAATATGGATTGCCACAAAGCTTTAATCTAATAACTAACGATCTTAATCATAATCACTATTTAGATCAGTATTAATGACATTTGATAAACATATTATAACTTTATGAAGCGTGAAAGACCTGAAGCTGAAAAACAGGTGCGAAGATTTTAATTAGTAGCCTCTTATTAAAATAGCCTCTTTCGCCTCTCTATAGAGACTGGAAAAGAGCCGAAAACATGGAAGATTGCCAACGTGCAGCGTGTGCCCAAGCAGCATATATTATTGACAACAGATCTCATAGTGTTTCCTTTATATTTATGTTTGTGTTCTTGCTAAAGCATGATTGTTAATTACACAGTAAGTTACATTTTCCAATACCGTCAAAACATTGTTGATTGAAGTCATCAGTGTTGGATAAGGGCGGTATAAATCAAATGTTATAATCAGAAGTAAATATCACCAATCACGTAATAAATAATTATGCCGCCAGATACAATTACGAATGTTACCTCAGGCGAACACTGATAAGGAAAAACTATTATTGGGTACCGTTGAGAAATATTTTACGTTTTTATTAAATATTTAACGTTCACTTTATAGGAGGTATAGTAGAAAAATACTTAAATAAAAACCTAAACATCCAGCAGTTAATTATAATAATTATGAAGTAAAATTGAACATAATTAAAGTAAAAATCATCACTAGAATTTTCACGATAACTTTATAAGAGACTAGAAAAACGCCCAAAAAACTATATCAGTATCATATACTCCTACGGTTCAATTATACTGATACTTTTTATACTTAAACTTTCATTTATACACACTTTCTTGTCATTTATACTCTTCTGGTCTTATTTTAATTTTTCTATTTCCAATAGTCACCCAAACGTCAGTAAAGTTTTCTGCTGATCTTTATTTATTAGGTCCTATAAAATTATATGAAATCGTCAGAAAAGACACAAAATTTATGAATATTGGAACAAAGTTACCCGTTACAACATAGCTATTGTCCATTCTTGGTTTATCCGCGCAATCGACCATGAAATCAAAAACTTTGAAGTCACAATCTAACTTTAACCTTATTATCACTATGTAATCGTTTATATTTAAATGGTAGTGAAATACATAGTTTGGAGAATGAATATCTCGTTTATAAATTGAAGTACAAACTGGAGGCTGTAAAATTGGCTTTACGTAACAATATACATTTCCAGCGGTTTTCAGGTGGCATCTCTATATATAAATATGGTGGAACACTTGAAATAGTTTGATCTTTATGATCAGCTATCACTTGGTGTTGATAAGCTGATATAATTGTAATTATAAGAAACTTCGTCGATTTAGGGATGATTTCGGTTCTTAGATTGAGCATCTTATGAAGCTTCTGCATGGTTTTTTATGGAGTATAGTAGTATTCGTGCCTGAACAACATCTTCGACCACATCATCACAGTGTTATCTATCATGATTATGATAGATAACACTGTGATGTGATTAGATTTAAGATTTTCAGCAAGTTTTTTTAGACAAACATAGATCTTAAAGATCTCCCCCCGTGGGGTGCCGGCACCAAAGTTCAAAATACCAAAGTCACCGACATAGCTCTCAGAATTTGCAAGTTGACGTGGCAATGGGCGGGCTACATTCCTCGACGAACTGATAACCGATGGTAAAGAAAGGTTCTCGAGTGGTTACCACACTACACCGGAAGACGTAGATTTGGTAAGCCCCCCACCAGGTAGACTGACGGCATCGTTAAAGTAGCGGGTAGCCAATAGTTACAAGCGCCTAACAGCCGTCCTTTATGGCGTTCTATAGGGGAGGGGTTTGTTCAATAGTGGACGTCTTCCGGCTGATGTTCATGATGATGACATAGATCTTAACTCCAACTTCAGATGAATAACTATACGAACTTCATGCTAACAGAAACCTTATTTGGTTACTTTGGCCAGTACTTAGTTACCTCATAAAATATGTGCTAAATAATGAATGCAAAGTAGTAGTCACAAATCTGTTTATTATAGAAGTACATTCTACACTGACTAGACATAAAATGTTTAGAAAGAAAATAGGCTTAAAAGTTTATTTTTTAAATAATTTATTAATAAAATAATTAAAAATAATAAAATTAATTTATTAATTACTAGCTTTACGGGCGCGGCTCCGCCCGCGCGTATGTCGGTTATCGCGCGAAAACATTAACCTCGTTTTGCGCAGTCGGATAAAAACTATCCTATGTATTTTCCCGGGTCTCAAACTATCTCCATACCAAATTTCATTCAAATCGGTCCAGTAGTTTTGGCGTGAAAGCGTAACAGACAGACAGACAGACAGACAGAGTTACTTTCGCATTTATAATATTAGTACTGATTGACATCTTAAGCTTATTCTAACAATTGCTTCCAGATCAAAGTAATCGCAATCCCACCAGCATAACTGACTTACTTAAGCCAATACAAAAACATGTGGGATCAGGCCCTGTCGTGATTTTAGAATAAACGTAAACAAGCTTTCGGGTCGAAGGAATTTTCTGCGGATCACGACACGACGCACGCTCCAAGCATTAATTTTTCAGAAGGCTGTGACTGTTGTCCATATGGGTTCGGACGCGACACGTTTACAAAATAAAACCTTTTGATGTTGTAAATAAGAGTGGAATTCTCTTCAGAACAAGGAGGAGTGTTTTCAATGACGGTTTTCTCGGCTTTTAAACATATTTTGTAATATTTGATATAATATTTTTCTAGGAACATATTTATGGGTCAACTAAGTTAAGAGCCTAGTCAACGTTGTTTTGCTACGAAGTTAACATTGAAGCTGTTCGTGGATGTTTTGTTTCATCAGCGTA
Source organism: Plagodis dolabraria (assembly GCA_963854805.1). NCBI lineage: Eukaryota > Metazoa > Arthropoda > Insecta > Lepidoptera > Geometridae > Plagodis > Plagodis dolabraria. Next base: position 28,181,492 of record OY978448.1, on the reverse strand, counting down.
TTTGGACGTTTATATCTCACGAAGGTACAAATTATAGGGTTGATTATTTATATACATTTGGTCAAATACTGAAAGTAAAAAATAACAAATACTTTTATTCATCTTCTTGATTTGCCAGGTTTTTTTGCAGTTAGTGTTTGATTTTGAACCTGACGTTAACCATTGACATATGATAGAAACTTTGCTGTACTTATTTGATGACCTTTTTTTTATTTTGTCAATTTCTTGTTTATTTGTCGTTCTAGGTAGAATATAGCAATTCAAATTTCAGAGTAGCTCAAAACTCAATGACAATGCACTTCCAGATTAGTTTTGCCCTTTTAAAGCGTTTAAAACGTGGTATTAGTACGTGAGCGGTACCTAATGTACATAGAAACATATTCGTCACATAAAACATTAGGATTAAAATACTAAGAATTATTTATTCTTCATACGTTACTCCTAATACACCCAAAAATTACATTCAACACGTTGTACCTACTCTTATTTTCTTGAGTTTAATACTTGTATGCGCTAGTTCTGATAATACCGTAAAAATAAACAATTCCGGAAGACACACGGAAATGGACAGGAAGTTATAAGAAAGGTACTCACGCTGAAGCTGTGGAGTCGATCCTTCGGAGATAGTCCTGAGACGGGCCCGTCTAATCACTCTTAAAACTGCACTAGGGATTATTAAATCACACGAAACAATTTTGTATAATTTCTTTAGGATAATTGCCGCAGATGTCCATTCAGGGCATTTGCAAGGTCACGACTGGTTGCAGTACTTTGCAACACTTATTTGTTCTGTGCGTGACAAGGACGGGGAGCGGAATGCTTGTTAGGAAGGAAAGGGATGGAATGATTATGCATGTCTTCCTTCATATTTCTAACAGATACGATTTCGGCGTTAACACCCCCCCCCGGCTTGACAGGCCGAAGAGCCTTCAAATAGGCATACAAATTTTAAGGTCACTCTAATGTACCTAATTAAACTGAATAGTCATAGCTATATACTATCACACAACTAAACTAACAATTAAGATTCAAATATTAGCATTTCTCACGATATAATCTACCTTTCTAATTATATACTAAATTCTAATAACTAAAATAGAGCAGGTGTGGACTGTATTATTATTATTTTATTGTGAAGGTAGAGGATAAACCTTTACTACAGGTCTTCGGTAGAGACCACTTTTCGTACGGACATCCAAAACTCTTACAACGCCGTCTTTGCCTGGATACGTGCGCTCAATCACTCCAATAGGCCAATTTAAAGGAGCACTGTTTTCAGATTCCAGCAGAACAACAGTCCCAGTTTGGATAGAAGTAGTAGACTTCGTCCATTTATTACGCACTTGAAGAGTGTTAAGGTATTCGACCTTCCATCTTTTCCAAAATGACTGGACAAGATGATCGACCACACGTTTCCTATGCAAGAGATTGGTATTAACATCCGATAAGTCTTCCGCGGGAAGCGATTTAAGGGGCGTCAGCACAAGAAAATGTGCTGGAGTTAACGCAAGTGGCTCGGCAGGGTCACTACTGAGCACGGAAAGAGGACGCGAATTTAATAAGGCCTCTATTTGAGTAAGCACTGTCGACATCTCCTCATAAGTGAGCAACTGAGTCCCAACAACTTTGACCAAAGAAGTTTTGATCTGGCGGATATTGCTTTCCCATATACCCCCATGGTGTGGTGCCGATGGAGGGTTAAATTTGAAAGTTATGCGATTCTCGCGTAGTTCATTAGCAAACTTGTCGCGGTACTCTTCTGAATCAAGTAATTGATACATTTTATTTAAATGAGATTTAGCACCTATGAAATTAGTACCACGATCTGAGTACAAAACACTAACCGGTCCGCGCCTAGATAAAAAACGCTTGAAGGCGTTCAAGAATGCCTCGGTACTTAGATCAGAAGACAGTTCCACGTGTAGGGCTTTCGTGACTAGGCAAATAAATAAACAGATGTACGCTTTAGTACTACGCACGCCTCGCCCGTGACGTGGGATAACAGATACCGGACCAGCGTAGTCAATTCCACAGTGGCAAAACGACTTAGCTTCCGTAACTCGGCATGCAGGTAGGCTCGCCATCATAGGAAACTGATTTACAGGTCGCGTCTTGAAACACACATTGCATTTTTGCACCCGACTTCGAACTATGTTACGAGCGGCCATGATCCAATATTTTTGTCTTAAGAGAGACATTAGTAGTTGCGGTCCAGTGTGCAAATTTTTGCGATGGTAATGGTCAATAATGAGGTCTACGATATGATCGCGACGTGGCAGTATAATTGGATGGCGACTGTCATATACCAGCTGGGAATTTGTTAAACGACCGCCAACACGTAAAACTTGAGTTTCTTTGTCATAAAACGCGTTGAGCTTTAGAAAGGCAGGTGGTAAAATCTTTCCGGCCTTAGCCTTGGCAACTTCATCGGCAAAATAAACGCTTTGAAGATTCCTGATGATTATTAGTTCCGCATATTCAAGATGAGAAATATCAAATTTCGATGGCAATTTTTTGACAAATCTTAGAACATAGATTACTATTCGAAGTAATCTATTCCATGAAGAAACTCGATTGGCAAGTGCATAAATAGGTGGCAGTGACTGCGGAGACAATTCTGTTGTCGCCATAACGTTCACTTTAGCTTCAGGAATTTCACCTGCAATGCTAATGTCAGAGCAAAGTGGCCATTTGGATCGAGGTTCATATGCGAACGATGGACCATTAAACCACGTGGGATGCGCAAGTAACTGCGCAGGAGTCAAACCTCTACTTAAGCTGTCTCCTGAATTATTAGCTTTTCCGGCAATGTGGAAGAAGCGACTAGGGTCAATCTTCTCTTGAATCTGAGATACTCTATTTCCGACGAACGTCTGCCAACGTGATGGTGTTGAACGAATCCAAGCGAGAGCTACCTTGCTATCGGTAAACGCATAAATGGAACATGCTGGTAATGAATAGGTGTCGATTACCACTCGCATCAGCTTGGCAAGAATAAGGTTCGCGCAGAGTTCTAGTCGAGCGATGGTAACAACTGATTTAGAGGGTGCTACCCTTGATTTGGCACAGACTAGGTTCATAACGGTTTTGTCAATTTTTGGAAAGTATATGTGCATATAAACCACTCCACCGTATGCAACTTCAGAGCCATCAGCTAACCCCAAGATAGAAATGACGCAATCGTCGGTAACTCCGACGTGACGCGGTAGTTTTATATTTTGCAATAAGGGCAATTCCGCTTCAAACTTTTGCCATAGATCTACAATATGTTGCGGAGGGGTATCATCCCAATCAATATGCTGATTCCAAAGAGATTTGACAATTAATTTGGCCAGAAGTGTAACTGGCGCCACCAATCCTAACAGGTCCCATAGACGGGCAATAACGGAAAGAATGTTGCGCTTGGTACATTGGCACGGTTGAGAACTGACACTAAATGTAAATACATCATCGGCAGGTACCCAATGCAATCCCAATATTTTTAATTGGTCAGCTGGACTAAATTCTACGGCTGCAGAAACCCGGTTCTCAGGCGGAATACTTGCCATCACTTCGGGTGAATTACTTGAGAATTTTACGAGCTCAAAATCACCAGCAGCAAATAATTTAATTAGCTGATCAGATAATTCAATGCCATCTTCGGCTGATAAGCAGCTCGTGGCAAGGTCATCCATATATATGTCCTTCTTAGCAACGCGTGCAGCTGTCGGAAAGCGGTCGCCTTCATCGCTAGCTAGCTGGCGAACGGTTCGTACTGCTAGGAAGGGGCTACAGCTTAAACCAAATGGAACCCGAGTCATTTCGAAGACTTGAATTTCGTCACTAGGATCGAAACGGTACAATAGCCTTTGAAAACGCCAGTCATCTTTGTTCATTAAAACGCGTAAATACATTTGTCGTATATCGGCACTTAATGCAATAGGCAGCAATCTAAACTGCAATAATATTTTAAATAAATCATTTTGTAAATTAGGTCCGGTATGTAAAATTTCATTTAAAGAAATACCATTGGTCGTTGAGCTACTTCCGTCCAAAACGACACGTAAACGAGACGACTTCTTATTATTACGTACGACTCCATGATGAGGTATTACATAATGTGGTTTATTAAAACTCGCGGCACTATTATCAATACGTTTTAAATAACCCTTTTCTAAATATTCCATGAATACATTGTCATATTCTTTCTTAATAGATGGATCAGATAACAATTTACGTTCGAGAGATAAGAATCTACGCTCCGCGCGGCATAATGAGTCACCTAAGCAAGAAGCATTTTCTCTAAAAGGCAATGACACGATATACCGCCCTTTATGATCGCGACGTGTGGTGTCTATGTAGTGTTTCTCACATTCCTGTTCCTCAGGTGATAACGAATTAATCATAGTTGGAACTTCTTCTAACTCGAAAAATCGACTCACATCGTTGGTAAGTGACTCGCTTACAGTGCAATATGTATGAACTATATTGCAAGAAGGATTAATCACTGGAGCTTGACCTACTACAATATAACCTAACACGGTTTCTATAGCTACCGGTTCACCGGGAGCACGCGATATTGTGTGTGGGCGCAGAATGCGCGCGAATAGATCCGAGCCTAAAATCATATCAATGGAAGCGGGCGAAGCGAAACGACTGTCCGCTAACGGGATGTTTTGTAAATAATCAAGTTTTCCGATATCGATCGGTGAGACTGGTAATGCGTCAGTAATTTTACTGACTACCAATGGCTCAACAGTAAACTTAACCTCATCATCATGCCGTGATCTCAGAGTCAAGCACGTGACTCCTTCAATCGGGTTCGTGACGTCACCTATTCCCGATACGTATTTATTTGAGTTTGTATGCAACGGTAAATTCAAGCGCTTTACGCATTCTCGTGTAATTAAATCCTTCTGGGAGGCGCTGTCGATTATAACCCTTACTAATGACACATTACCATAATCGTCAATTACGTGACACTGCGCAGTGCCTAATAAAACAGACGTCGCAGGTTTAATGTCAGATGCACTTGTAGTATCGTCGCTAAGGCCGACAGAACACAACGAGACCGCTCTGTTGACACTGCATTGTTCAAACCCAGTTGCGGGCGCGCTGTCGGCTGATGCCGCGGAAACTGTATTTTTACTGATAACAGGGGTAACATTCTGATTTAAAGCAGCAGTACCCGTACGCGGCAACGAATTCCTATTGAATGAGGACTCGTTATTGTTAAAATGTAGTAAACTATTGTGCTTACGTTTGCACGATTGACACGTGCTTGTGGAGTTGCAATTAAGCAGCGTATGTTTATCACTGAAACAATTATTGCATAGCTTATTTCGTTTAATAAGATCAAATCGCCCATGAGGAGACATTGCCAGGAATGCAGGACATTGAACCAACTTAGTGTGATCCGTTTTTCCACAAGAAACACATTTAACGTGATCCTGAACGCTCACAAAGGCTTTGACGTTAACATTATTATTATTAGAGCGTGACCCCGATCTCGCCGATGACTGAATGGTGTTGGATTTTGTATTTCTATACAACTGATTAGACGACTTCGTATTATTTGAAATATTACAAGAACGCTGCAAGACGTGAGCATAGTTGCGCATAAAATCAACAAACTCGAAACAAGTGGGTAGCTTATTAATTCCATTGTCACTTAAAGACATTTCGAAAGCATTAACTGATTCCATGTTAATTTTCTTGCAGCCAATATGTATAAATAATAAATCTTCTAAACTACTTATTTGCAATTGATGCAAAGCAGATATAATCGAAGAGAATTTATCAATAAAATCTTCCAAGCTAGTGGGTGAATATGAGTCAACCACAGGAAGGTTAAATAATTTATCTAAATACGAAGCGGCTAATAATCGTTTATCGTTGTATTTGTTTAACAACGTATTCCAAACGACCGTGTAATTTTGTGCAGAAGGCAATATTCCAGAACATACGTTAAGTGCTTTACCCCGTAAACAGCTTATCAAATATTGTATTTTCTCGCCATCAGTTAACTCAGGATTTTCATGAATAACCATACGAAAAGTCTCATAGAAAATTGACCAGCCGTCTAGATCCCCAGAAAAAGTACCCAGCTCTAATTTAGGTATCCGAATATTATTTCTAGGCTTTAAATTACTGTTTGAACAATCCTTCTGATCTCTTATTTTGTTTAACTCAGCTACCTTGAATTTAATTTTTGTATAAAGTTGTTCAAAAGCAAGTAATGACTTATATGATGGTTCCCTTTTTTCAGTCAAAGTAGCTTCGTAAACACAGCGTTCTTCTAAAGCATCCGTGTAACTTTTATGTATAGAATCAATCGTATAACTACTCGATAAGAATGCCTCCACATCAGTGTCGTTATTACAATCAAGAGATAACATCTGATCATAAATAGATTGTAGTAATTCGAAGTACACAGATATTTTATTTTGAATTCTTAACAATTCCCTGTCCGATAGACTATGTGTTTCTTTGGCGTCCTTCTGTGCCTTAGCCATAGTGACTAATTTTAAGAATGCCTAATATACCTATAAATAACTTATAAGAAGCTAATCAGGAAGACAACTTGCACATCAGGTTAATATTACGTAGTTAATTCGTAACTTGCAAAGTTAACAACCAACATGGCGCTGGCGCATCGCGTCTTAGAAGCACATGGTCGAATGCATAATTATTTTACGTGTATATTGATATTCGATGAGGAGGACCAAAAAATATGTATGCGCTAGTTCTGATAATACCGTAAAAATAAACAATTCCGGAAGACACACGGAAATGGACAGGAAGTTATAAGAAAGGTACTCACGCTGAAGCTGTGGAGTCGATCCTTCGGAGATAGTCCTGAGACGGGCCCGTCTAATCACTCTTAAAACTGCACTAGGGATTATTAAATCACACGAAACAATTTTGTATAATTTCTTTAGGATAATTGCCGCAGATGTCCATTCAGGGCATTTGCAAGGTCACGACTGGTTGCAGTACTTTGCAACACTTATTTGTTCTGTGCGTGACAAGGACGGGGAGCGGAATGCTTGTTAGGAAGGAAAGGGATGGAATGATTATGCATGTCTTCCTTCATATTTCTAACAGATACGATTTCGGCGTTAACAATACTTATGTCATCTCCATGATAAATTTCTTCTCCCCATTTATATTCTCATTAGTAAATAGTCACGTGAATCACGTACAATACGTTAGCTGTAGTGATCGCGTAATTACACGTAGAATCACGTAGTTATTGTTAACGAGCCGTAATCAACTTGATATGAATGTGCATGACTGTAATGGGTCCCTTTGAGGTATAACTAAATTCAATTCGAATCTACATTAGGTATCTTGAATTGACAAACGTGACATATATAGGAGGTTATGATGCAAGGGAAACTCTGTATGTAAGATGTCTCTGAGTTTTGTAGACGGTTTTGCGTGATTTGTTTCGGAATCCACAGTGGAAACTCTTGGTGCGGTGTAATATACCTTTCGTAAAATTTGCTCTTCCAATCTGGTTTCATAGAAGAAATCATTGTGATGTATAATGACAGTAAAATTCTAAAACTGTACCACGTTTTTGAATGGTTTAACATGCCGTCTAAAGTACAAAAGCGCTCAGTAGTAATGCCACTAGCGATCACCCATCTAGGTAAAGACAGCAGTGGACGTTGCTTAACTACGGCTAAGTACGCTTCAACACGTTTACATGTTGCAGTGCAACAATTAGTCACTCTGTTTTTTGATTTTCAGCAGTTTTTTGACCGGCCGCTACCCCATAAGATCACCCTCTCACATGCAGACACACAAGCACACCTTTACTATAAACAAATATACCTTTTTACCCACATGTTCTCAAGGAAGCACGATATAACTAAATGTAAAGTGGGGGTGGTCGCGGACTGAAATGAGGGGTGAATAGAACTTGATGAAACATATACAAAAACAATTGCTAGCGTTATCCTCCCTATGTGGGGTAGGTAAAATACGTAAATCTAAATCTTCTCTAATAATATAAAACTTCTGAAACATGAAAACACAAAGACATACCTAATGGTAAAATGTTTTGGCTTCAGATTTTACAGCAAGCCGCTTTGCTGATTCAAAACTTTGAGAATCCTCTCGTTGCTGGTGCACTTGCTACCTTACGGATTATCAGGCCCTTAATATGGATATCGTTATTGTACTCATGTGCAGCAATATCCACTTACATTGACGTAAGTGGCATGATACCCATTTAGCACATTATCATTAGTGGCTTATTACGACAGCCAACTAGAAGATATTGAACAGTCGTACCATATTTATTGGACACTATTATCGTTAATACGGTATAGCCGCATCTAATCTTAAAGCGAAAACTTATCCATTATACACTTCAGGAAGTTATAGCTCGCGGCAGATGTACATTCCCATAATTTAATAGCAAACAAGAAACAATATTAAAGTAGCTAAAAGACGGACTCTGCTTCATTATGTGCGAAGTGTTTTCATTAGATCGCATTACGGCATATTAATAGCCTGATAAACTCACGCTACGCTGAGTATCTGAAATGTTTTTCATAACGACTGAGAAATGAAGAAAACTTACGAGCTTAATACCGAGATGCTGTTAACAGTGCTTAGAATTATACCTAAATGGTAGTTGTGACTGAAATTCTTTGCAAACTGTATTCGCATCATTTTTAGTGTCATAATGTAGTCAATTACTCACGCGAGGTTTTATTCCTAGTTCCTACATTACCGCACTCGTGTATTATAAAGAAAAAAAATAACTTCCCCGCACTAGTCACCAAAGAGATTGTTGTTGATATCATTCGTATTCATTATAAAAAAAACTAAAGAATTTTTTACCTACTCAGGTAAAACTTAAGATGAATTATATGGTATTATTAACTTCCTAATTTCAGCGATAGCTGTAGCTTTCAAAGACTAATAAAGTATAATGCGATTCTTTGTATATTTTATCACAATAATTGGATAATGGAAAAAATTAGTAAAATAAAATGAAGCCACTTCTTTGTTCTCGTCAGCGCCATCTGTGTACGCGCTAAGCTAATTCAACCACAGACAATATAAATTTAAAAATGGCAAGCCAAGTTCTATTTTTTCGCGTAATTTTTCATAAACATTTAGTGAACTTCGTACAGTTGTGTACCTATAGTGTCAAAAATACATAATACATTTTCTGAAATACTTCCTTTACTCTAATTTGTCGAAGTTTCGAACTTCGGGTCCGATAGAAAGGTATCTGCAAAACACGTATTGGCTCACTTCTGTTTTACTTCGTTCGTAGCATAGACTAGCAAGCATTTGCCTGTGTAGATTCTGATGAAGATATTTTTTAAATTGGATTCGTATGGTTTGTACATTTTCAAATTATGAAATTATAATTTATTCATAGGTTAGTAGTCAAAGTCAAGTTCTAAATATGCAGAAAGAATACAAATACTAATGAGGATATAAATACCCATTGAGAACAAAGAAATTAACGTACATTTTAAATACGAGTATCTAACTTCTAGAACAGTAGCGACACCTCTCGCTGATCCCTAACTACATAGGTCTGTCACTGTTACCATGTGAAAATGTACTTTAATTTCTTTTGGTTAAAACTTAAAAGTTATTGAGGCATAATAGCGTTCTCAGAGTAGTATGGGAGATTCCCTAGAGGGCACGATTTGTGATGAACGATGCGATCCGACCATAGATTACATGAAACAACGAACTTAGTATCGCAAATTCAATTTTTGTTGCCTGAAATATCGCTCGTAACAAGAAAAACGAAACTTCGTTGAATTATTGTAGGGGCCCGGTTTAGGATTCAAATTTTCGTCACTCGCTCAATACATATAGTGTTCATGGTTTTAAAAATCTACCGTCTACCGTCCTACCTTATATTTTTTGCTCTTTGCAAATACTGTGGAATGGATATTACACGTGTAAGACACCACCCAATAAAACTCACTGTTTCAATCCACGGTATATTATATTAAAGAATATCTTAAAGGCAAGTACAGACTAGTGTTTCAACAAATAGGTACACTTCGATTAAACTCTGAAGACTACCTCACTCAACAGCTCGCAACAGAATGAATCCAATCTCCAATTCGATTTTCCACGTGCCCAATATTCCGGAAGTTGGAACGGTTTCTTTCAAAATTAAGAATTTAAGAGTTGCCAGTATTTAAACCCAGCTTTTAGAGTTGCAAGTATTTAAAATATACTAAACATAAGAGTTGCTAGTGTTAAAATATCATTAAAATAATTAACCACCAGCGACAAACGCAAAGAACCTTACACTCCACCATCCTGATAACATGTATGACCCCATACATGATTCTGTTGTAAACCTTACACTCGGTGAGTAGAGTCATTCTGTTTTGATTTTTATCAGTATTTTGTACAAACATTTTGATAAACTATAAATAACCACTGTCACTTATATCTAGATCAAAAATTAATAAAGTTTTCAAACCCCTTGAACAATACATGTGATGATAATACATTGAGTAGTCTTTAGTAACCATTAAATTTCTTGCATGTTTTAAACAATTATCTAAACCATCAACTATGAAATTATCAATTCTAGATTTATAAAATTATATAACCATTGAGACAAGACATTGAAAAATATGTTGAACTAATATTAAACAACCAACAACATTAAATAATCATCATCCATGAAACAATTAATCTTATGATTCCTTAAAATAATAATCTATACCTATTTGAATTACCTGTTCCCACTAATTATCTCACAACCAATCCATAAAATTTTCATTTAACTGTACAGTGCAATTTTACTGTTAAAACTTCCAGCAAACGAACCCATCTATTCTCGAGGCAACCTTTCTTTAAGCAACCAACAACCTCGAACCCATCTATTCTCGAGGCAACCTTTCTTTAAGCAACCAACAACCTCGAACCCATCTATTCTCGAGGCAACCTTTCTTTAAGCAACCAACAACCTCGAACCCATCTATTCTCGAGGCAACCTTTCTTTAAGCAACCAACAACCTCGAACCCATCCATTCTCGAGGCAACCTTTGTTCAGCAACCATCAACCTCTAACCCGTCCATTCTAGAGGTATCCTTTGGTTAAAATAGCGAATCCATCCAATCTCGCTCTCCATCTCCGATGAAACCATCCAACATTTTTAGGTCAAGTGGCGAACCCATCCATTCTCGCTCTAATTCTGAAACATAACATAAAAACATTTTGTAGCAACACTTTGTAAAATATAGCATACAAATAATTAGCATTGAGTTCCATCATTACTGTTATCCTTCGGATAATGATCTTATAATCATTATCCGAAACAATTTATTAGAGTATAGTTATTGTAATTTAGTTTAACATATATAAAAAAAACTCTGTTTTCCGAAGAAAATAAAATAAATAAATCCCCGTTATTTAGTTCTGAGTATGCTATATCTATGTATCCAAGGTTGCATACGGTCAGGAGTAACTATTGTCTTACGCTTACTTTTTATGACCTGAAACCCAGGAACAGGGTCGGTCGGATCTTACCGGTCGTCGCTTTTAATTTGAATTTAACCACTTGTAGCGGTCCTTCATATGTCGGTATAATCTTAGTGCTTTTATCATCATTTTTTTTTTAAAACATTATTTTGGTAACCGTATAGAATGGTTCTATTACATCTTTCGGCTTTACCGTTAGCTTAAGGGCTTGCTACGGCGTCTAGGATACGTTTGACATAAGTCATGGCAAATTTTGAAGGCATGTGAAGTGAAACATGACACACGAACACCGACTAATCGAACAGGGGTCCTAAATGTATCAAAATTGTCTTCAAATACTTTAATGACACAGTTTAGTTATTCCGAATACAACTTTAGTGAATGAGTCGACGGTTACAAAATGTGCGCGTGCCCCTATTTGTGAAACGGTGCTGCAACTTTTGCAATAGGATTAAGAGGACCTTATCTGTTCGTCGCTATGTATAGATAGAGAAAATAGAGGACATATACTGAGAGAAAAGAAAGAGAAAATAGACCAGAATAATAACAGAATGATACCTTAGAGAAAACAAAAAAAAACTAGAAGAAAAATGAACTTTGTGTCCATGTTAACTTTTATTTTAAATCTAATATAAATACTAAATTAAAGTTCATGTTCTAGGTCCTGAATTTAAGTTCTAAGGGCGTATTTTACCAACCTATGGTACACGTATACGGGGATAAAACAGAAAAAGTAGAAGAAAACACTCAAAGCAATGGGAAGACGACTCGAATCAAGTAGCTGGGCCAGAATGGTTACCTAAAGCAAAGGACCGAAACAAATGAAAGTCCTTAGACGAGGACTTTGTCTAAAGACAGACTGTTAAGGGGAGAGATGAGCCGAATGCCGAGGATATGTAATATTGTTATCATTTTCATTTTTCCTTTAATATGTAATGTTTAGCCAAATTATTAAAAGCCAACAACTATTCTTCAGTTTTTTTGTTGTATGCATATTCAATATAAACCCCTACATACTTCTTCACAAATCATGTCAATTTTGCAAACGTGTTCCAACGTTTTCTCAACCACAAGTTCATCTTGCAAACTAGCCACCTTGCCCCTTTTGGAACCACCCTTAAATTGTCTTTTGTCTCCATCAATCCATGAATACATCCGAATACTTTATTGTCCCGTACAATATAATAAAGTATGTAATTAAATACTTGTGTGAGGTGTACTGTACCTACTTACTATGACGAAAAATGTTAATTTATATTAATGATTAGGTGAATTTATCTATTGTGACTCGAAAATATTGACAGTATTATTGAACTATTTAAGACTTTATTGATTGTTTAATTATTTTTATGATTCTTTGGAATAAAAACTAATAAATAAAGGTGTATAATGCCCTACCCAAACACTTCAGAAAATTAGATCTAAGGTCGTATAAACGAGAATTGTTAAAGTGGCTTCACACAAATTTATTTTATTCAATAAACGATTCAATTAAATGACATAATATATATGTGGGTAATGTTAAAAATGGTGAAATTGAAAATAAATAATTGATGTGTAAAATTGTGATAAATTAATGAAATAAAAAATACTAATAAATTAATTTAAAATATTAATATTTATAATATTATTGTTGTAAATTAATTTAAATTAATGTTTGCATGCCACAGTTTGGCAAAATGTACCAGGCACGCTTTGCAAAATCATTGTTCCATCATTTGTACCTACATTTTCAGCAAATAAACGATATTCTATTCTATTCTAATTATTTTCATGATTTTTATTTGACTAAAATGAATGTGAAAGTACATTTATTATATTGTTATATAATATTTGAAATGAAGATTTTTATAAGAAATTATTTATTTATATTGTTGACGTGTATGGAATAATACCAATAAATGAATATGAATCATCCCTCACCGATAGCCAAACTTGTGGGATGCCCATGGTTACTAGATTTCTTAAAGCCTCTGCGAGAATCTTTTTTTTACACCAACCCTATCGTGCAATAAAACTCTTGGAACGCAATTAATTCGTCAGGGGGTGATACGAGGTTACGTTTTTGAGAAGTAAACTAGAGAAGTTTGAGAAGAGCACTACAGTCGATGATTATATACTCTTTCCCCAGGAAAGATACCCTTAACCTTTTCAAGGCACATGACTGCCAACGTCTCCTAAGAATGGAAGTTTTTCTCCTTTGGAGTAATCTGCCGACCGTAATATGCTACTGGATGCATTGAACCATTTTACATCTCTATGATTGAACCTGTGCAAAACAATGACTTATCGCGGAAGCAATTTCAAAAGCCTAAGAGCTTAGGTTATGCTAATGCAGACTTCCCAATTTTAATTCGAGATTCATCAATCTATCTGGGGCAAGATTGTTGTGGTATGATTTTCGAGTAGGTTTGGGCGGTCACCACTACAATATTGGATGAAGCAGGCAAAGTACTGCATGGCATAATGGTGATATTAAAGTCTCATTCCTTACTTGTTGAATGCCTCATACATAATGTTCGTTAGGTTTCCCTACGGTCTTAGTATATGGTAATACACTTCCGTTTAGAGCATATTACGTTGCGGCCCTAACGTTTGCAGCTCTATATGGCTTAGTGCCTCCTGCTACGCATAGCCCGTTCTTCTCGCAGTGGCTCTATAATTTTTGTTTGCTGAACGTAGCAGTACAATGTAGTATATTTCAATATTAAAATTTGTATTTGACCTTCATAAGAGCGTCGTAGACGCCTAAATTGAAAAAATGATTTTGACTTTGACTGATTTAAAGGGCAATGAGAAGGTACTTCCGAGGCAAGATCTAGAAAATGTGGTTGTTCGGAGAACGTTTGTCTGATTAGGATTTATTGGTCCAGCAAGTGATCCTCGACAACCTTGTATAAACTACCGCTGCTACTCCATCAATTACTAAATTTCAGGTTTTTGATCATAGAGGCTGCACTAACCTACAACCAAAACCCTTCATAACGGAAAGTACTCCCATCATCCCGAACCTCCAATTTCTCAATAGATTTAGCTATCAACGTAAATTCACTAGCGAAATCTACAAAGGCCTCCAGAGGTACACCATTGACAATTACACATTTCACGAATTTTTCATATGGATTAGAGCTTGATATACAGATAGCCTGAATAACACATGATGTTTCAAAATTCAGCTTTATGTCTAAGTTGATGGCAACGATCACATATTATACCACTGGCTTAGTACATTTATGAAAAGGAGCCCTTTTGGTCGGGCTTCAAACAACGAAGCACTCCATCATTTAAACCATTGATAATACAATCGACGGCCCATTTCCCCATTACGTCACATTAATTAAGCAAAGAAAGTTTCACGTAAAAATAATTTTCGATGGGTTCATTGTACCTATTTTTCCCACTTAGCATATTCTCCAAGGACTGATCAAATGACTGACCATAGTTTGGCTCACAAGGGAAGGTCTTAAACAACTTTGCTCGCCAATATGAGTAGCTAAATAAGATAGTGTTTAAAAATGTGGGTACAATGTTTTAGCCAATCTTTGTAGCTTTTGCATGGAAAAACGTATCGCGCTTTCGTCCCAACCGTAAACAGAAGCACATTAGTTCACCTTTCGCAAACATAGATCAATACGTTGGTTTTTGACACGGATGAATTCTAGCAAAATATTTTTAGTATCTAGTTTTTGAATGTGTGCTTTGTTTGTCCGATTGTGATTTATGATGGCTTTTAAGCGATTGTATGATTTGAAAAAGTTTTTTGCAGAAAAAAAGAAGGACTACGTGACCTTGAATGGTGATTTGTGCGTTCGTCGCGACGGTCCCGGCGTGGACCTTGGGAAGAGTTCTAGCGTTGCTCAGAGACTTCATGGCACTGGCTGCGTTCTTTGCTGCACAACCTCCAGAGTCCATTGTCGAGCTCCTTTTGAGAGAAGAGTTCTCCATGTGTTGTAACCGTTTTCGCTCGCGCTCCAATTCTTCCTCCCGTTCGTGAAGGCTCCGGTGAGTAGTACTGATACGCCTTCTAAACCAACTGCGGCTTTGCGGTGGACTGCGCTGGTGAGAGCTACTGCGTCTCGTGCAAAATTCGTGCAGAGGAGACACCAACTGCTTTCTGGGCATCGTCCATGACTCTGCGACTCACAAACATCAAAATGTTAATAAGTTTATATTCATAAGTTATTTCATTATGTTCAGTCGTGATATATGTCGAAGTGAAAAACAACTTCAATTTGGTACCTAATGTCATTCCCATCATTATATGAAAGTTGGTGTCCGTTGTTGCAGGCCTCGTTATCGGAGGGTAGCTCCGATCAAACGATTCTGCACACGGCCACAGTCAATGACGTCAGTACGACCGGATAGTCTCGGTTAGTTCCGACCGGTTCATACCAACGAAATTTTCCGTTTCATATAATTAAGGTACTGGCACTTCATAACGGAAATTTCGATACACTGTCAGAGGGTAGCCCCGACTAAGTTTATCCAAAACCTCCGATAAAAAGTACGCAACGTTCTAAAATGAGCTATAGTCTATCGCACTCAATGGTTGTACAGAAGAGTAGTCCATAAAAAAAAAAACAGTTTAAAGTTCAAAATGGTTATAAGATGATAGTAGTTTCAGATAGCATTACCGGAGTGTAGCCCCGATCAAATGATACCGAACAGTGACATATTATTTCATGCAATTAAGCTAGTACAATCGGATAGTCTCGGGGCATTCCCGACCGGCTCGTACTAACAAAATCGCTAGCATTCCATTACATTATAAGAAAACACAAAATCATCATGCATAATAATCTTTATCTTAAGTGGGCAATTAGAGACAAAAATATAAGAAAGTTTACCTTGGTTCAATCCCGGCTTCTGATATGTAAGACACCACCCAATTAAACTCACTGTTTCAATCCACGGTATATTATATTAAAGAATATCTTAAAGGCAAGTACAGACTAGTGTTTCAACAAATAGGTACACTTCGATTAAACTCTGAAGACTACCTCACTCAACAGCTCGCAACAGAATGAATCCAATCTCTAATTCGATTTTCCACGTGCCCAATATTCCGGAAGTTGGAACGGTTTCTTTCAAAATTAAGAATTTAAGAGTTGCCAGTATTTAAACCCAGCTTTTAGAGTTGCAAGTATTTAAAATATACTAAACATAAGAGTTGCTAGTGTTAAAATATCATTAAAATAATTAACCACCAGCGACAAACGCAAAGAACCTTACACACGTAGTAGTCATATTTTATTTAAAAAGTACCCGTAGGCTCCTACATGTTCCTAAATCTATGCCGGATTTAGCCGCGGAGTGCAAACAAATGCAACGGGGATAGCACGCCATTGGACAGTCGTCGCGCGTCGGGAGTTATGTGTGTACCTGTGTAAGACTTTGTGAAGTGAACGTTTGCGATTTTAATTTTGAACCCAACACTCTAACCAGGTATTTTAGGTATCTTTCAACGTATTATAAGGTTAGTCGCATTCTATTCACCTATTAATACCAATTGATTTATGATATACGGTTTGCATTTACGATAATTGTTATAGTCGAGAACGCGACGACGCCCGACTAGATTCGTGGGATTCCCCTTCATCAACGAGCGATACGGGCGGGTTCGACAACGTCCGCTGACCGCTCGAGCACTGACGGCGGCGGCCGCGCTATCGGCGCGCATTGCGCGGGCGTCGCGGTGGCCCGCTCAGCCCTGCTAGACAATGTCAGATCGGTTGCACCTCGCTGCTTTGGTCACTATTGTTATCATCGTTATCACCGATGTCTGTATTATGATAAAGTTCCGTGCACACTACACTTATCGTGTCCTGCTCCACCCTGTTGGTAAAACTGGCAGTTTCTTGAAGGACCGGTCTCCACGCTGGTTTAAATTAAAAATGGTTGACTCCCTGTGCGTGTTCCGCTACGGCTGACCTGCTCGTGTCCATGTTCTTCACGCTTCTTATGTACTCAGGCAACCTAGTCGAAATACTTCGACATGTTTCCCCAATGTAAGTAATTCTTGCCGCAGTCACATGGACTTTTGTACACGGGAAGAATGTGCGTATATTATATTTCCGCCTTAGATAAACACCAATTTTGTCGGTCACTCCCTTTAAAAATAGTAAATAAACTGGTACCCGATCAGCTTTGGACATCCTCCTGTGGGTTGTGTTGTTCACCCAGCGTGTACATTGCCTCCAGTTATACCCTATGATTTTATTTATTTACTATTTTTAATAAATAGTTGCTTTATGTGATCCAGCTCAGTTTTGAGATATTGTGGATCACATAAATTTAAAGCCCGATCTGCTTCTTGGATGAGATCAGCAATGATTTCTATCGTATCATCCACTGAAACACTGGTAAAAAGGGACGTTACATCAAAACTTATCATAATTTCTGTAGTTTGTAGTTGTACCTCAGACAAAAGACGAACGAAATGTCTGGAATTCTTTATGTAGGTCTTATTATGGTATTAATAATAAATTAATACCTACTCAGTTAAATATTATGTGTACGTTTAACAATTTGTAAAAGTTTGACATTACTACTGAGCGCTTCCTTGCTTTGGAGGGCACGTTAAGCCGTCGGTACCGGTTGTTGTCTTACGATGGCAGTCGTTACTGCATACAAATACGTAAGATAACAAAGTTTGGAGGTAGGGCATTTTGCGAATGCCCGCCTGATTAGCTACCACCCTTAAGTAATAAATCTGTCGCCAAGCACCTAACGGTGTGTTCCGGCAGCTGTCTTTGAGAGCCAGTAATTCTAGGCTAGACTGAACAACATCTTCGACCACATCATCAGTTACCATCAGGTGAGATAGTGGTCAAAGGCTAGCCTATCAAGCATAAAAAAAACGAAGTTCTTAAAAACTAATAAATAAGATATATTAAGTTTAATTGTCAAATGTAGGTACCTACGGACCAATTTAAAAAAATCTTTCTTGTGGTTGGGTATGAGCATGTTACATTATATCATTTGGGGTATATTTTACAACTAATGATTCAACCGTATCATATCTGGAGGAGCACAAACATGGCATGTTTTTAAAATGAATTTCGTTTTAATTTACAATAAGTTACTGATATATAATTATGTGATATATTGTTAGAATAAGCTTAGTAATCTCTTTCGTTGAAAACCACATACGAGAGGTTTCAGAACAAATAAAATATTTGCCTATACAAAAAATAAACAAGGCGTCATAACTCCTCTTCTTTTTTGTTTTATTTTCGTGCTACGGGTCAAACTGATTCGTATGGCCTAAAGGTCAATCGTTCCGATTTTCATGCTTTTAACACCATTTGCAGCTTTTTTTGGCGTATTGCTAGCACGACTGGTCACGTTACGAGCGTGTGCGCGCGCCAACTTCGGGTGACTCTCTCCCTGGTGGCCTGCCTGCGAGTAATCAGCCGATCACCACGAGCCATCTTCGTTTGCAAAATAAGGAGCGTAAGCCGTTTTGCTATTTTTTATTTTAATTCACTTCACTTATATATTTCACGTAATTTAAATTATTATTTTTATATAGGACTTCTATTTAATTTCATCATTTTATTAAAACTTTCGATAAATTATATTAAATAATTTCATCATGTTGAAATCCGATGTCACAGAAGGTAAACTCTCTCCTATACCCAGCGCTAGTGGTAGATCATCCTCATTATCTATCTCCCTAACAATCTATCTGAGCTCAATGTCAAACGTAGTTCAATTAAGGGACGGGTTACTAAGTTTGGTAGCTACATGACAAATCTTGTAAACCTCAGTACACTTAAGAACAGTACAAAATGATTAAAATAATTATAAATTTAAAAAATATCTTGGAGCTCCACTCCCCTTAAGACTTGTTACAGACTCACATTGAAGTATCGAATAATCATAACTTTGATCACGATCTTGCCAAGAGGGAGAGTAATGAACAAAATTTGATCACTTGTATAGTCCGGACTCAAGAAATTTTATCTAAGTCCGAGTCCAAGACTGAAATACTTATCATTATGAATCAGTTGTGCTGCCATGAGCATCAGGCTACTGATTTACAGTAGCAGCCTGCGAGCTTCCACCTTTCTCATTCAAATAAATAAATTCTCAGGCCTCGCTTATAAATGGTTAAAGTTTCGTAATACTTACAAGTCATTAATTCACAGTAGCTCTAGCATTTTTCCGATTCACAACACAAATTTCACTACCTAAATTCATACTTAGAAGGTGACGCCGCCACCGTAATATCAAATTTGGTTAAGTATTTGTTTTTTTTGGGTAAGTTATTTCACGATAGGTACATCAATAAGCGTCAGCAAACATAAATCATCTGAGTGCGCACATGCATCTTCCAAAGTCGATCAGATACGCCAAGAGTCCGCTAGTTCACTCAGATAATTAGAAGATCATATAACAAAGAACCTTAGAGCACCTTAGGGCCAGGACACCGAACAGTGGGATACGATTATTGAACCCGTGGTGAGCAGTAAACTAGATCAAGTTAGTTTTACTGAATGGGAAAAGCACATGAGTGCTTTTGGATGACATGCTTTAACTTCTTGATTTCACGAAATATACCTAACATCACGCGCAGATGTCCTAGTCATTCAGAAGATCCGAACGAGACCATCAACCAAGGAACTATAATAGAACTGAATTTTATTCCAAATCTTTCGTGATTTCAGCTAATCGTAACACAAACATGGTGGCACGGCTGTGTGTCATGGGCAACAGGATTCACATTTACAAGGCCTTTCGAGCGCTGTCCAATAAAGATAGCAGGTCGCTGAGCACAACTGCTTGCGACCAGGTCACGTCGCAAACGACTGTCACCTGGGAGGTTCTAAGGTTTGTAAGAGTCCAAATAACATGATGCTTCACAAACACTGTACAAACACCACACCACTAACATCACCCGTTTCCCGTGTTGAAATAAATGGCAAGGAAGATAGTATTGAAGATGAACGCGCACGCGCAACATAATATTTACGAATTACATAAACACTTTAACGTAATTATTTTATATGTTTGTAATCATATTATACGTGACACAGACATTTACTTAACTTCAAGACGTTTAGGTAAATGATTTATTTTTAATTTTCGCTAGTTTATATGCCAGTCAATTAGAAGGTAATACGTTGGGTCAATACTACGAAGCGCTCGTAGTGGATCTTTTCTAGTCGTTTTTGTTAACTGGTTTTAGCAATGTTATCCATGGTCTCTATTTAGTACTGATGAGTATTTACTACAGAGCACTTCCATGCTTTTAAGAGCACGGTTGCATGATGGCAGTCATTTGGCTATGTCTGAGATCTTCGGCCGCCATTACTGCACAGTTTAGTATATTTACGAATGCTCACCTGGCTAGCTCCCACGTTCAAGTAGAGAATCTTTATTTGAAAATAGGCCAGGATTAAAAATACTTTCTTTTTATACCGTCCTCTTTCTTTCATTGGTCTGTAGATATCTAGACAACATAAAAACATACCTAATAATAATATTAAAATCATACCTAATGATATAAAGTTTCAGAACTTATATCCAGCCGCTTTGCTGACCTTTGATAATGCACTCGTCAATAGTGCACTTACTACCTTTTGGATTATCAGGCCTAAAAGTGTTGCTATGCACTAAGGTGCAGCAACACCCACACACATTGATGTAAGTGGCATGACACTTATTTAGCGCATTTTCATTAGTAGCATGTAACTACACTCATTAAGGTAAACAGTCCTCTAAGAGAATATGCAAGAAGAAGTAAAATTTTTTTTTTTGTATTTCTATCCTTATTTAATTATTATTTATTATATTCCTTATTTCAGCAATTATTGTAGCTTTCAAAGACTAATAAAGTATAATGCAATTCTTTGTATTTTGTTTTATTGCTGATAGGTAACCTTTGACCACAATCTCACCTGATGGTAAGTGATGATGTGGTCGAAAGTGTTAACAGGCTTAACCTAGAAATACTGGATCTCAAGGACAGCTGCCGGAACACACCGTTAGGTGCTTGGCGACAGATTTTCTACTTGAGGGTGGTCGCTAGCCAGGCGGGTATTCGCAAAAATGCCCTTCCACCATGCGGTGAAGCTCAAGCCCGCGGCGGGATTCGAACCATGGACCATGATATATCGTAGATAGAATTATTAAACAAAAAAATGATCATGGAAAAAAATATTCAGTCAGTTAAAATTAATCCACTTCTCTGTTTTCGTCAGCGCCATCTGTATGTATACACACTAATTTAACTTAGTCACAGATAATAGTAATTTAAAAACGGCGCGCTAAATTTTATATTCGCGCAACATTTTTCACAAACATTTTGTGAACTTCTTACAGTTGTGTACGTATAGCAAAACATTCTTAACTTTGAAAAAAATTCAACATTTTCAGAAATACTGTTCAGAATTCAAATCTTCGCGCCACTCGTTCAATACATATAGTGTTCATAGTTTTAAATATTTACCGTCTATCATCCTACCTTATATTTTTTTGCTCTTTGCAAATACTGTGAAATGGATATTACACGTAGTAGTCATAATTTATTTAAAAAGTACTCCTAGGCTCTTACATGGTCCTAAATCTACGCCGGATTTAGCCTTAAGTAGGATCTACATGGTTCGAAACCAGGGGCTCCGCCCATTGGCCTTGGCGAGAGGCTTGTTGCAAACCACCGTTGGAATTTGCTACTATACAGTTCGGAACCACAGTTTGTTTCGAACTCCCACGCCGATAACACGCATCCAACTAAGGCCAAACTACACACGATATCGCTTAATTTATACGTTTTAAAATTACTAGCTATATATGAAATTTGGAAGAAAAATATGTCATAAATAATGCATTATATTTGGTCGTGGCTTTTATACCTACGTATCTCAAAGAGGGAAACGCGCTACGCGTACGTTCCCGCCATGAGTGCGCTCTCGCCGGCGGCAGCGGCATACTGCCCTCGCGTGGTTTGCGACCGGCGTCCACACAGTGTAGTCCAGTCATTATAATAAGTTCACCTCGGAATTCGAGATACCCAGCTGTAAGTCTGTAAATACTTGTATATTGACACCCTAAAAATTGTCTCAAAACCTACATATGGTAGGATGTGCGCAACCATTAAATTTCAAGGTCAAATGTCACAAAAATCGGTTTTCTGCGCTTTTTTTGTAAATATCTCATTTCCTATGGGTTTTTTGCTATTTGTATTTACAATCAATATTGTAGAATTCAAAATACTCTACAAATTTGGTTTAAACAAAATTTTATACGTTGAACTGTTTTCAAAATAGAGGGTGGAGAGCGCGCGGTCACAGGATCACTTCAGGTGAACCGTTGCCTCCGGTGAAAAACGCGCCATATATAGTTGATGAACTATCGATACATAAATGGTATATTGAATATAAATATATGTCAGTTTTTAGTAACTATTATATTTTATTAACTTATCTTCAACCGTTGAAGACGATAATGAAGACCAGTTTGAGATTTACCAGTAGCCGGAAGACGACGATGAAGTGGAAAAAGATGATTAAAAGTATAAATTGTAGTTTTTGTATCCTTTATTCTTTTACTTTTAATAAAAATAAATGTATTAAATGATATTTTTAATAAAAAGATTCATTTTTTTTCATCATTAAAGAAGTTATTAATATTAATTAGGTTAAAATTGAAATATAGTTCCTATATTTTCATTAACGATTCTGCAATTACATGGGCAGGTGAGTGTTGTTAAATAAATTAATACTGAATAAAAATTGAATAGGTTAGGAAAAAAATTATAAAATATATAATAGTTAATAAAAATGTACAAATATTTATAATCATTGATTTATCGATAGTTCATCAACTATATATGGCGCGTTTTAGACCGGAGGCACCGGTTGACCTGAAGTAATCCTGTGACCGTGGGGTCTTCGCCCTCTATCTCGAAAACGGTTCACAGTATAATTTTATTTATAACAAAATTTGTAGAAAATTTTGTATTATACAATATTGATTGTACATCTAATAGCAAAAAACCCATAGGAAATGAGATATTTACAAAAAAAGCGCAGAAAACCGATTTTTGTGACCTTTGACCTTGAAATTTAATAGTTGCGCACACCCTACCATATGTAGGTTTTGAGACAACTTTAAGGGTGTCAATATACAAGTATTTACAAACTTACAGCTGGGTATCTCTAATTCCGAGATTCTGCTCTAATTTAAGCTTAAATGACTGGGCTAGTGGTAAATAGCGTTGGAAAGTCAAACGTAATTTGGTCGCAAACCATCATCTCCACAGTTCGAAACCATGGTTCGGGACCATGGTCGCGAACTGTCTGGCACGCTCTTTAGAGTGCAAATAAATGCAACGGGGATGCCATTGGATAGACGTCGGCAGATCAAGTGTACCTGTGTAAGACTTTGTGAAGTGAACGTTTGGGATTTTAATTTTAAACCCAACACTTAACAAGTATAATTCGACGTATTATATGGTTAGTAACATTCTATTTACTTATAAATACCAACTTAGTTAAATCTTATGTGTACGTTTAATAATTTGCAAAATTGTTGCCAAACTTGTTAACAAAATTGTTTAATTGTCAGATGTGGGTAAGGTATTTCGGACCGAATTTTTTATTGTAGTTATTTATGTTCTGTCTTATAAGTAAGTTTGTGTAAGTTTGTTACTAATTGACATGATAAACCACTGTAAAATCATAGTCTCTTCGTAATCAGAACCCATTATTTACATGTTTATCAGCATTTCACAATTAAATATACTTATATACTTATAACCAAATTATCGTGTAGTTGTGATCAGATATATTGATTTTAAATTAATTTCACTATTACGGGTGTTTCTATACGTTCTTTGTTTCCTAATCCTAAGTATATGAGTAAACAAAAACTACCTGTATCAGGTCACCCGTGCCCGTGTTCCAGAATGTCCGAAGAAAAGGAGCTAATCAAAAAACGCGGCAGTATCAAAGGTCGTCTAACTGCATTTTGCGAGTCATTTTAAATCTGTAAAAGTAGCGAAAATGACTACCTTGGACGCCAGGGAGTTACAATAGCATATCGGTAAGTTTATACATGCAATGCGCTCATGCTCAGGAATGTCACCTACCAAAACTAGCATGATAAGAGTGATAAAGCATCAGTGACGTCACATCCTCGCCACGGTAATGTTATCTATACAGTATCTTAATTTGGCTCTATCGTTGAAACAACTACCTACAACCGCGCTGTACGTAAACATGCGATAGGGCTACCCGCCTCCAGCATTTTTATTACATTTGCCTACTTTGTGTTTCCATTTAGTTTTGTGATTGTAAATATACTTTTTATTATATAAACAAAAAATATTCTTTGTGAAAAGAACAGGAAGTGTTCACTAAAATAGTGTGTTGTTTTGTGACTAGTAGGTAGATTTAATTAAAAACCATGTTTATATTTGAATAAAAAATTTGCGACCGAAAAATATTTCTGAGACGTACGAAATGCCTTTATTATTAAATTTTAAAGTATAAAAAATCCGCATTCTTATATATAGCTTATAACTACCAATTTCACTCGTGTTTTGCACTTTCCTTTACTCTATTCACTTATTTTATTAATCGAGACATTTTTTTTCCGGGGAATTAAAGAAAATACTTGTCCATTAAAAAGACATACATTATGTACCGCCAACTATGTAGACTATAAAATTATTTTACTTACTAGTAAGTAAAATTATTTTATAGTACCTTTCAATTTCCAGGTTATCTAAAAAAATATTTCTGGATGCGTTTTTGACGAATTCATGCTACTTGTCATATAAAATATGTAATATGTACGTACATAAACTTATTTTTAGTGATAATATCGCACGTTTATTTAAAAAAAAAAAAACACACCGTCCATTCATCACTGCGGCACAGACGCGACTGTCTGAGTACCGAGCGCGGGCCGAGATCGAGGCGCGTAGGTATAACTCGCGTTTCGTCCGTTTCTATGAAGTTGAAATACTGTATAGATAACATTACCGTGTCCTCGCGCTAATCACAGACTAGTTAAGCTGCCTTTTATTCAACTGTCGAAGTTTGGAGGCTCATACGAACGTTGGTTAGAGTTTCACGACACCTTTTCATGTTTAATTCACATCAACGATGATATCGATGAAATAATATCAATTTCACTACTTAAGGTCGTCGTTAGAAGGTTCGGATACTGTAGTAATTCAATCCATTGAGTTTTCCGTGACTAAGTCTTGTTATGATATACATTTTACCCACAAGTTAGACGCGAAAATATACCGCGAGTGGCAAAAACGCAAAAGTGATTTATGTAAGGAAAAGGATCAATCGATTCACTTTTAGGTTTTTTAGATTTAATTGAGACGATTGAACTGTGACAAAACAACGTGTCAACGGCGGTAAGCATGTGTCAAAAATTAGGGATACCTACGGTTTTTGTTCAAGGTGGTACTAATAGCAATTACAGTAAAAATTATTCCAGCACGCAGTCAATGAAACCGAGTCCGAACTGTAATGAACATTATTTAAATTGTTTTTTGAATTTTCTCGCATTAAGTAGTGTAGCGCAATATAAGTTATTGTCGAATTATAAGATATATTTTAACTGTTTTCGGACTGGATATTACCTATGCTAACACCTGTAAGAAACCGGGATGCAAGGTTTTCAAACATAAACATCACACAATTATACACGATTTCGGTACGAAACTGTCACATGCATCAATGCCAGCTGATTTTCATAGATATATAAAATACTATTCTCTTTTCTGTGGTAATTTCAGTGGTTCGACTCAGTCAATGCAGTTGCAGCCTTCTGTTGTTACGAGCATTTCTCAGACTCCGAGCGTCGCACTCACGGGGAATGTTACTACTACCTGAGAGTATACAGGGCAAGGTCAGTGTGATCTTTTATTACCTACTGCATTAGTGCAATAATACGACATACTGCAGTTTGTCAATAGTTTCGTAATCTTTCACTTTACATAATTATTTCGAATACAAACTTATTCCAGGCTCAAAATAAAATGCCCAAATGTTGACCTCTACGCCCTTCAACCTTTCGTTTGTTAGAATAAATCCTAAAATTTATGACACAACAGTCAACAAAAAGTGAAACAAAGTCTAATTTTGTAAATGGATACTCTCAAGACGGCCCTGTCTAAACTAAACGCCTACATTTTTGAGGGTCTTGTGTTAATAAATGCTGTGTTCCATGGTCGGCATCTTTACAATCTTTATATTTTTTTTATGAAAAGAACAAGTTCCTTGACCTAGGCATGTTGCATGTAGTAACAATATTGCAGGTGATAGATAGTAATATTTGTATATTACTAAGGCAGCCCATTTATATTCACGCTTTGTGTTCTATTTCGGTCTCTAGGGACTTTATTGCATAAATATCTACTTATTATATTCTTATTCTTATTTTGAAGTATAACAAACGAAAGCTTAACATGGGAGGTGTATTAATATACTAATGTTTTAACAATCTTAAGTTACAATTACTTATTATTGTTTAGGTACCAATCAAATGAAAACTGTTCCCAGCAAAGCTGCTTGGCGCAGTTTTCATTTGGTTCCAATAGTAATCCTAAGAAATGGACTATAAATAGGTGCTAACTGCAAATATTCAGTCTAATATATCACCTTCAAAGATATATATCTTGAAGAACCTATCAATAATAAGCATAGCTCGATATGCTCTAGACTTACAGTCTAGACCAATTTTAAACTACGAAGCACTCGTAGTGTATCTTGTATAAGTCAGTCTTAGCAAGTTGTATCAATGTTATCTGCGGTCATTACTTGACCGCTGGTGGTTTACTATTTACTAGTTAGCACTTACGTGCTTCTAAGGGCACGTTAAGACTTCAGTGACACCATGGCAGACGTTAGGCTATGGTGGAAGCATTAGGCCACCGTTATTGCACAGTGTAAAATATTTTCGTATGCCCATCTCTCAACGAGTTCATTACGATGTGTTCCGGCAGCTGTTCTTGAGAGCACTTTCTGAGTAATGTTCTAGGTTATGCCGGTTAAACATATTTTTTGTCTAATTTTGTGCTCAAAGGCACACCTTTAAGTAGAAAAAAACACAAGTTACCAATAGACAAGTTAGAAGGTATACATAATGTTAGTCATAATAGATTTAACGTTGACGGTATTGCCTTTAACTGTCACTCTTATCAGCATCTGTGTATATATAATGTTATAAAGTTCTGCAGAAGTTTATATTTTTACGCAACTTCATTGACAAATGACGCAGTTCTGTTTGTATACTAGATAAACATACAACATTGCGAGAAATGTTTTGATAAATTAAAGACATTTGTTTGAAATACTAGCAACGTTTACCAACTACAATCCTCCCGTTTAAATAGAGAAATGACCATAAATTCCTAACCAAAGAGTCTCATATAATCTCATACGGACTGGCTGCTGTCCGGACTGGGGTACTTTAAGCCTTCTTTAACCCACCCAGTATAGTTTTACCTTTTAAACCTAAATGGAAGCTCAATGTGACTGATTTTCAAGGGTTCAAAGGCCGTTGGTCGCGTTTAAGGTGGACCTTTGCGCACGAATGTCCATCGATCAAGTGGTGATGAAATATGAATTCGATGGGCGGATTTACTATATAGACCGAGAATTTCACCGATTGGATTTGCCTATTTAAAAGACAATTTATTATTATCCTTTATTGCTGATACTAAACAATGATTTTGTACACAGTAGCAAATTGTTTTAACTTAAATCTAATAAATCGGGTTTCCCGGTTCAGTGGTCAGCGTGTCCAGTGACACATAGGTCTCTTCCAGCTGCTTCCATTCTTCTCTATTAATAGCTTTTCTAGACCAGATTGTCCCTCCAATAATTGCCTTGTCTGCCTCTTTTCCTTTTGCCATCACGTGGTTTCCATTCTGTTATAATTTTAGTCCATTTCATTCTTCTTTCCCTTGTCATATGTCCTGTCCATTGCCATTTTAACCGTCTTATTTTATTTAGTACATCTTCCACCTTTGTTGTAGATCTAATGTCTGCTGCTCTTTTGCGGTCTTTTAGCGTCACGCCCAACATACTCCTTCCAATTCCCATTTGACATAATCGTAGTTTTAAAAGATGTTTTTGAGTCAATGCCCATGTTTTGCACCCATACGTAAGACAAGGCAAAATACAAGAATTAAAAACTTTTTTCTTGGATGTTATAGGAAAGTGTTTTCTTAAAAATACCTCTTTAAGGGACCAGTATCTTTTCTAAGCACAGGCCACTCTGCTTTCTATTTCGATGTCTGTCTGGTCTCTGAAAGATATTAATTTCCCTAAGTATGTATAGTATTTAACATATTCAATATCTTCATTGTCTACTTTTATGAATATTTCTTCTCTGTGTGTCATTACTTTTGTTTTTGACTTATTTATCGTAAGACCAACTACTCTGCTTGCCTCAGTTGGCTGTTGTAGCATATGTTGAAGGGTATTCGCGTTGTCAGTTCTTAGGACTAAGTCATCAGCGAATTTTAAGTGGCTAAGTTGTCTACCGTTGATATTAATGCCAAAATTGTCCCATTCAAGATCTCTGAATATGCTTTCAAAGACTGCTCAGAAAAGTTTTTGCGATAGTGGATCTCTTTGCCTTACACCTCTGGCTATTGGGAACTCTTCACCGGTTGATTCCAGTTTTATTTGCGCTGTGCTATTTGCGTATATATTTTTAATTATACGTATGTATTTTTTTGGCACACCTCCTGTCTTGTTTAAATGGTTATTAAGTACATTTGTTCTTTTCTTAGTTCTGTCATTTTTTATGCTGGTACTTATTTTTTTACTTAATTCTGATATGGCCCTTAGATTTTCTTTGTCTTTTCCAAGTTTTAAAAGTTTTCTTCTTTCTTCCATTAATGTTTTAGTGTCATTTTCGGTATGAATTATCTTAGGCTTTGCTAATTTGTTGAACAGCGGACCATACATTTCCTTTATCTCATTGTTATATTTATCTTCTATTTATTTTTTAGATGAATTTATGAAACATTGTTGTTGTGTATTTATAAAGCTAGATTGTGCATTGAATTTTTTCTATTTTTTTTCGGTTCAGTGATATTTATTACTGCTCTCACTATCCGGTGGTTGGTATTAAAGTTAAATATGGGTTAAAATGTTTATATCATGAAAATATTTTTTTTGTGTGTTGCTATGTAATCTATTTCGTTTCTGTATGATCCGTCTGGAGATAACCAGGTCCACTTTTTATTCGGATCTTTTTTTTAAAAAACTGTTCATGAATGCAAGATTGTTTTCCAATGCAATTTTAATCATTCTTTCGCCATTTTTACTTCTGCTACCGTAGCCAAATTCACCTATTATATTTTCATCACCAGTTCGTTGACACCCTATTCTACCGTTAAAA
This sequence comes from Plagodis dolabraria, assembly GCA_963854805.1. Classification (NCBI taxonomy): domain Eukaryota; kingdom Metazoa; phylum Arthropoda; class Insecta; order Lepidoptera; family Geometridae; genus Plagodis; species Plagodis dolabraria. Next base: position 28,151,635 of record OY978448.1, on the reverse strand, counting down.
TCTCCTATAACCATAACATTTTGGGGTGCATCTTGTAAGACTGATGACAGCTGATCATAGAAGATATCTTTAACCCGTTCGTCTTGTTGTTCAGTGGGAGCATATACTTGAATAATCGACCATTTGTGTCTGTAGCCTGGCATATGCATATTGAGTACAGCTATTCTTTCTGATATATCTATAAATTCTTCAATATTTTTTCTAAGGGTTTTTTCCCATGAAACCGACACCGTAACTTCCCTTTGTTTCCCCTTTATAGTATAGGACGTATTCTTTTCGATCTTCAATGTTTTCACCTAATCTTCTTACTTCACTTAAACCTATTATATCCCATTTTATTTTTGAAAGATCTAACTCTAGTTCGGTAAGTCTCTCTTGTGTTCTCAGTGTTAAGCAGTTTAATGTACAAATATATATCATATTTTCTTGTATTTTTAGTGTTTTGGTGTTATTGGTATTTTCTTTTTTTGGAGCTGGAAGGGATTGGTCGATATCTCCCACGGTGACCAGCTGGCTTGGGGGAGTTATTGTTGTTTTGTTTGTCTTGTTAATTGTTTTTCGTTCATTTGTTCTGATCTTCCGGTTTCCGATGTATGTTGATTGCTATTCTTTATTTATATAGGATGTTGAGTGAGCTCTACTCCTGTACATTCTTTCGAAGGTATTTATTTTGTTTCTTTTGGTGGGGCGTTTTCAATGTTATTCATTGTCTTTGGTGAGACAGATTGGTATCTCTTCCTTTTATCTCGCATCCCGCTTGCTTCACCTTTTACAACCAGTTTGTCGTATTTTATGTATGCTATACGTCCTTTTTTTCGTTCTTCCTTTAACAGAGGTATTAGTTCTCTCCTTTTTTCTTAAACTTCTTTACTGAAATCCTCTTTAACGTAAATATTTTTTGCCAGCTTTTCCTTATTTTGCAAAATCTCATCTCTATTCCATGCGTTTAGCATATTAATTAAAATTGGGCGTGCTTTTTGTTTTACTTTACCAATTCTAAACGCTTTGTTAATATCTGGTTTATGCACTTCGATACCCGAATCGTTTAAAGTTTTTGATACCATTTCTACAATGTTAATATTTTCATTCGACTTCCCCAAGCCTTAGAATATTAGATTGTTGTCCTTTTTTCAAGTTCTAGGCATTTTACTTTCTCATTTAATTTCTCTACTTCATTTTTTAAAAACAAATTTTCTTCTATAATTGGTGTCAACTTATCATCCATTACTTTTAATACCGCTTTGATTGAATCTGTTAGGGTTGTTGTTTGTTTATCCATTTCTTGTTTTATTTTTGAAAATAGTAATTGTATTTGCTCGTCCATTTTAAATTTATGAATTCGGACCTTAATAACAAAACTCCTTTGTTTTGGTAGTATTTTGTTAAACGGCAATACTAAAATAATTTGGTAGAAATTAATTTGTAAATGTGGCAACACTTGAACCATAGATTGTGTGTAACGAAACGTAATGTTCTGATCTCTGATGTTGGTAGCACTGTATAAAATGTCAGAGTCAACTTTTGTTTATCAGTTATATTATTACAAAGGTTTTTTGCACTTATTTTGTTCGGAGTAAAATACACAAGTTATTTACCACTTTATTTGCACTATTAGTCCGTATTATTCGATTCACTTGCACAGTTTATAGTTTTGTTCAGTATTTCAACAGTTATTATTCTATATTCTTGGAGCAAAATTTGTGACGTTTATACTATTAAACGATCCAACCGGAAGTCCCTAAAAGACAATAGTATAATTCAAATCTGGTAGGATATTGAAGCGCTAGTAACGAGTAACGTTAAAGATCGACTAAGTTATGCTATGCCCGCTGCGGCTATGACTTGGATGTGTGACCTTTAGTAGCATTACCACCGAGCGCTTCCGTGCTTCGAAGAAACGTTAAATTTTCAATCCTAGTTGTTGTAGCATGGTAGTTATTATACTCATAGTATGGATGTAGGCTGTGAATACCCGCCTTAACCTTAACTATCACCCTTAAGTAGCAACATTACACATAACAGGTTGACTGGAAGAGATTCCTTTAAGCGATAAGTTCGCCCTTTGTACTTTAGTTCTTAATATCTCTGCTTTATTTGTATTGTTCTATTGGTGTACAATAAAGTGTCTTGTATTGTATTGTATATAAGACACGACATACCCTACTATCAAGCTACTATCACTGCCATCCTTAGACAACAGCTGGGCCGACGCCAGCAGCACTGAGTGCGGGTTATGCGCCTGCAGCTAGGTGCGACCTGAGTGATAAGGAAAACATATGAAAAGCCTGTAGGCAGACCAAATCCTCACGTGAGCGTAAATTTGCATGACAATAAATGGACCCATAGCCACCCGAAGCCCGGAAACGTTCGGTGTTACACGCGACTAGCGGTCACCCATCCATTTTATTGCCGCAGGGAACGTTGCTTAACTCTGTTGATCGTATATCTTGACCGAGGTATATTGACTGACATGTTCCTGCGCCAAACTCATCGTCGCTTTTAATCAGGATGCCAGATTCGGTAAACGCGTGTTTGTTTTCTTGATAAAAGATAATAATATTGGTATCAGATTTAGTTTCATGGCTAGCCAACTGCCAGACATCAACTCTGAATTCATTGGTTTGCGGGATGGTAGCTGATGCTTCTAGTGTACTACATAATATGATGCAGTTTAATTATCTCTCATGTTGTAATGGACCCGCCCGTGCTAAGTGACCTATTTAATTATATTACTAATACTTCCTTTGACGGAGCTCCTGAAGTCTCTGCTGCCAAGGGCTCTTCCGCTGAAAGTAATTGTGTTCTATTCTCTGCTTACCATTTACCAAAGATATCTTGCGTATTGTTGCTCATTTGTTAGTGATTTTAATTGATTAGTCTGCCAGAAGTTGACTCCGACTATTGTAGATAATTATTTTTAGACAGCTTATTGCATTTTATAACTGACCAGATGCCAGTTCTTTGAATCGCTGAATTTCTTGCTTAAATCATCTTTAGCAAGAATCAAAAAAAATTAGTTGCCTATCACATGTACCACAACAATGTAATAATTCAAGGTCAGATCAATCGAAATGTTATCATATTGATGCTTATAGAATGGAGTAATTAATCATCAAAACCAATCGAAAATTTACATTTACAAACCAAAAAAACCTAAAGTATAGGTACTTTAGGTTTTTTTGGTTTGTAAATGTAAATTTTGCTTAAAATGTTAAATATATTTCAATAATATATCGCATAACCATAATACAAAAAATCATATTGTAACCATAATATTTCAAGAACGGTAGTAAGAAGTCCAAAACAAGTGTTTCCTCTTATTTTATTTGATAATAGCTTTCTCTGCGCGGCTCCGCCCGCGCGTACGTCGGTTATCGCGCAAAAACATTAACCTCTTTTTGCGCAGTTGGATATAAACTATCCTATGTTTTTTCCCGGGTCTCAAACTATTTTCATACCAAATTTAATTCAAATCAGTCCAGTAGTTTTGGTGTGGCAGACAGACAGAGTTACTTTCACAATTATAATATTAGTACTGATAGTACAGATTCCATTTAATTTAACTACCAAACAGAGAAAAGTTTTTCAGAAATAAGATCAAAGAAAATAATCGTTAAAAATTATCGGAGTGAAAAATAAAAATCTATTGGAAAACTCTCCCGAAAGTATAATCTTGGCTCTGTTGAAGAAAAAATAAAGTATTTGAGGGTAAGTAGAATCGTTATAAAATTGGTTTATTTACTATGATCGTTGGTGCATGGATTTGTTTGAATTATATCTGTATTAGTTAGTTAGAAAAACAAATTTGAATCAGGGTTATAAACAATATATCCTTCATTGGAATATACTTTAACCAAAATCTATTAAACTACTATTAAGGTAAGGATACCATTTCCAAAGACGGTTGGCGTCAGCCGGCTGGCCGTAAATACGAGACCAAAACTTTTTGCAATTAGGTACTAGTGTTGTTTTGTGTGATTTTTATTCTTTTGTTTTTTCAACAAATTATTTTCTTCACGGTGGAGGGCTAATATGTACATTGCCAACCAGTATCCTATGAGGCTCAAGTCTAAGACTTCTGACACTGCCTTGTAGCTGTCATTATTTCAATATTCAGATTCAGATCATTTATTGCTTCCATAAATAGTACATACAAGTTGTTACAATAGATAAGAGTACATTCATATTATGGACCCTGTCGGGCACTGCAACATAGATGAGAGGAGGACGTGATAAATTTTGAATTTCAATCAACTCAGGCCAACTCAGGTCTTAATTTTTACTACGAATTTTATACATTAATACCGTGTGATATGTCTCGTTAGTAACAGACCGCCTTGGTGGATACCACCGCAGTAGCAGATATTCTGACTCGATGCAGTTGTGTACAAACCTTCGGTACTTAGGCGTGAAAAGCATGAGAAATAAATGCACATAAGAACTTGGTCTCAGGGTATCAAGCGCAGTGCAGTGGCATATCAAATGAGAAGTGACACTCTTAAAGCAATAGAAAGGCGTGACCAGGCGAGTTTGTTCTATAGCTATAACTAGCATTTTTTCTATAACTATATTCATAATCTCTGTCTTGCAGCCATTGTACTCGTATTATGGTTTTAGTTTTTATAAAGAGAAGTTCCAAAATTTGTTGCTGTCATCATTAAATTTATTATATAAAATAGAGCCATATGATAATAATGTGGCCAGGCAATCCGGCAATTGTATCTAGGTACATGACATTTGTGGCGTCAATTTTTATATCAGGCAGAAGCGGGACAGTTTTGACGTAATACATTCGTATGCACTGATACAGAAAATATTTTTCTGATGGATAGGACATTGCATTCCTTATAGATATCTGTTTAGGGTGTTTAAAGGGTAAAGCCAACATAACTTTAATTAGAAATCATTGTGCACGCTCAGTTTTGATTAAGTGACTTTTTGTAGCGCCACCCCAGGAGCAAATGCAATTTATTATAAATTCCCCGAGACCTTTATATGTTTGTATCAATCGTTTTTTCTGAGTTCAATATTATATCTCGCCGCATTACTCCGTTGTATCGCCAAAAAGATCTGTTGGTGTTAATATTACTAGAATCTAAAATATTGAAATTGAAATATATTTGGAAGCGCTCGTAATGAAGTTTGCTTAGCCGTTCTGAACCGATCAGCATAGTTAGGCAACGTCCGCCGCGGTCAGGAGTTGTATGGGTGACCGCTGGTGACAATACTGATTACACTGTGCGCTTCCGTGCTTCGGAGAGCACGTTAAGCCGTCGGTTCCGCTTGCTGTATTAGGATGGCAGTCGATATAGTATGGTGGTAGGGCATTTTGCGAATGCCCGCCTGGCTAGTTACCACCCTCAAGTAGAAAATCTGTCGCCAAGCATCTAACAGTGTGTTTCCGGCAGCTGTCCTTGAGAGCCAGTAATTGTAGGCTAGCCTGAACAACATCTTCGACCACATCATCACTTACTATCAGGTGAGATAGTGGTCAAAGGCAAACTTATCGAGCATAAAAAAAACTGGAACTGTCATTATGGTTTGACGTTTTAACACTTGTTCCACTCTAGCGGATATAAGCTATTTTCCACGCAGACTTCAAATGGTTCTACACATTTTAGCGCTTGTGAGATGAAATAGATACGCAATAAAACAAGAATATTCAAAAATCGCTAGCGGATATAAGCTATTTTCCACGTAGACTTCAAATGGTTCTACACATTTTAGAGCTTGTGAGATGAAATAGATACGCAATATTTTTTTTTATTTGAATGTCATTTATAAGATAGCTATCCGTGAGGACCTATAATTGGTTATCTGTTGCTATTAGTTATATATTTGTTATACTGTTGGTCTTCCTAAGAAATAAATAAATAAAACAAGAATATTCAAAAATCGATCATTCCTTAACATTTACATGACAATACAAATATACCAGAAAACTAAAATGGTAGGTAATGCACAGTATGATTAACAGTTTTGATCCCTTAAGTTGGACTCGACATTACAGGTATTTTCATTTCAATATGTGGCTATACTTTATTCACAGAAATGGGTCATCATAATAAATTGGAACATACTAAAACCAAGTTGGAGAGAAGTGCGTCGTCAACAAAAAGTAAATTGTGATCACAAAGTGCCCTCCAAGCGAAAGTTAAATAAAAAATATTTTCCGTTATGAATAAATTTATGTTAATTTATGTAACAAGCCTCGATTCGGATGATTATTATTCCGGGGTTTATCCCACGCTGATTTGATAACGGCTCTTCCTTAGAGGGATGTATCAAAGTGGCCATTAAATTGTAGACATTCATATCAAATGTGACTAAGTTCAAATACGTTGTCAATTTTTTTATTGAAAAGTTGCGTATTAATAATTGTATTTATATAAATATAATAAAAAAAAATAGAGATTAATATACCGACTTCGACATGTTATTTCACACTTTAGGGTATTGAAGACGATTCCATATTTTGTTAAAAAACAAAATTTCACTCTTTTTAGTGACCCTTGCTGCTTACGGGATCGATTGTCATTCATTGTCAACGACTATATCATCAAGATTGGTACATTTTTTACAGTAATTGGAGTGTAACTCAAAAACGGCTTGACCGATATTGATGCAATTTAAAATGAGACCAAACGACAAGCATCAGCTTTCAAACAAAAAAATAATTTTCAAAATCGGTTCATCCAGTCAAGAGATCTGAAGGCAACAAACATAAAAAAAACAGAAGAATTGAGAACCTCCTCATTTTTTGGAAGTCGGTTATAAACTAAACTATTTAGCAAATATCAACGAAAATAACCACTTTTAATGCATTTTTAATAGAGCTTATCTTGCAAGGTGCAAGTGTATTGAAAAATTATAATATGGATTATGCGTTGGAAAGTTAGATATAAAAATATATATTTACAAGTTTTAACTGCTTAAATATCACTCTATAACTGGATACATTAAGCAGATATCCGCCTGGCTAGCTACCACCCCCAAGTAGAAAAAACTGTCGCCAAGTACCTAATGTTGTGTTTGGTAAGCCCGATAAAAAATATTTGACTGCATCTACACTTACCATCGTGTGAGAATAATGGTCGATAAGGTCGATATTTTTTTAGTGTGAACATTTTTGTAAGAAATTTGATATATTTGTGTTGTCTTTGTTCGTTTCCTACTTGTGTGGTGTTTTAGTGTTTTGTAATTTGCAACCGCTGGTGGCGGACCGTCCTGCGTTGTTTTTAGGTAATTAGGTTCAATAGCGAAAAAGTTATTAACATTTTACAGTCATAAATTTCAAAAATTTGTGTATTTTCAAAATTAAAAATCAGATTTCGGCCTTTTTAAATAGCTCCACGCATCAAGACACGCGGGCCGCGGTCCCCGATCGTGTCCCGTTGGATTGAGCGCGATCGGAGCTATACTTTTTAAAATATAGCAAAATCTTAGTAAATTTAAAACAGAAAATTCACCTAAGCTGTACCACTCCCCATACATTAGGAATACGACATAGTCAAATCCAAGTCCTAATATAGAGTGTAGCCTACCAAAATTTGCGTCTCTGGTAGCGCAAATCAACTAATTAGTTTAAATAGTATCGTCCCATAATAAAATTTTACACCAGACAGATAAAACCTGTTATTGCAAACATTTTTGTAAGAAATTTGATATATTCGTGTAGTCTTTGTTCGTTTCCTACTTGTGTGGTGTTTTAGTGTTTTGTAATTTGCAACCGCTGGTGGCGGACCGTCCTGCGTTGTTTTTAGGTAATTAGGTTCAATAGCGAAAAAGTTATTAACATTTTACAGTCATAAATTTCAAAAATTTGTGTATTTTCAAAATTAAAAATCAGATTTCGGCCTTTTTAAATAGCTCCACGCATCAAGACACGCGGGCCGCGGTCCCCGATCGTGTCCCGTTGGATTGAGCGCGATCGGAGCTATACTTTTTAAAATATAACAAAATAATAGTAAAATACCTAACTTTAAGTTTTACAGTTAATTTTAATTTGGTAATCACACTAAAACACACTCAACTAAAAACAAACATTTATATGTTTATTTTTAAATAAGCACTTGCCGAAATTATGTAATAACGATCCGATAAATGTTAAGCCTCAACAAAGATACCTTACTACCTTACCATTTAGGTTCGTAGCTGATATGTAACAGGCTACTAAAAGAGTTCTCTGGCATGTCATATCAAGATATTGCCAAAACATTATTATGATTAAACATCTTAAAACGGTTTAAATCGCATATATTTATCGTTACTTTTGTCTCGACGTTTCAAACACTTGGCAGTTATCGTGGTCACGGGGTGACTAATTGGTTTTTATTTGTCACATGAGTTATTAAGAAATTATTTGGTCTACCGTCAGAAATGTTTATATTAATCATATCGTTTCCTATTCACGCGGTATTCGCTCACAGTGTCCAGAGATCGTGAAAATTTGTGTCGGCCATGAGATTTTATTAATTTCATAACAGGATCCCAAGCAGGTGCTACTTGCCAACCATCATCTCTATTTAAATTTGGGTACTTTTTGATTCCAATAGCCTCGTGTAACATTCTTGGCATAAACGGGACGTCTCTCGCGAGGATTTGTTGGTTGTCGAACCCTATGTAGTGGTTGGGTTTGTTCTGGGCATGTTCACAAACCGCAGTCTTGGTCGAGCGTCTGTTCTCCATGTCAGCAATGTGTTCTTTTACCCGGATACCAACGCTCCTCTTTGTTTGCCCAATGTATGACAGCTCACATTCACTATCAAGTTTGTAAACACCTGCATATTGTAGGGGAATATTGCACTTAACAGGTCTTAAGAATTGGTTGATCTTTTTTGTGCGGGTCGAAGTCATTTTATTGAAGCTAGTCTTAAAATATTACCAATTTTGTCAGTGATACCATTGATGTAAGGTAAGATGACAGGTTGTCGCCCAACTGTGGAAGGCTTGGGCCGGCTTCTGCGACGCATTCGTGGGAGCTTGTGGTTGTTGCTTCGCAGTACTTGTTTAACATACTGAAGCTCCTCCTTGAGACTGTCAGTGTCGCAGATGCCATGTGCTGTCTGTAACAAAGATTTGCCTACGGTAGCCAACTGACATGGATGGTGATGACAGTTACCATTGAGTTATGTATCTGTATGGGTGTGTTTCCTATACACTGTATGACTTAGGGATTTATCAGGATTCCTGATGTCTAAAACATCAATGTTTAATTGATTAATTACTATGTTTAACAATCGCGAAAATCTAAGGCTACATTATTATTGTGATTAGCATCGCTGATTTCGTGGCTTTTCCTGAATCTCTGTGTTATGTTAATATATACAATGTAACTATTACCGTTGTAGTGTATACCCAGATGGCAACTTTCTCTCGGTTCCGGAGAGCCTTTGTTTTGTGATGTCAGTTAAATAAAGCAATAGAGTTCGGCTACGGAGTGTAAATACGTAATCAAACGAAGTACGTTAGAGAATGATATTGTGCTTTTTATGTATAGATAATTGTCTTCATTTAGTTTGAAGACGTTTCATCCTTGAATGAAGGCCATTTTCAAACATGTTTTCTGCAAATATTTATGTTATTTTGAACACGATTAGGCTTAGAATAACCGTAGCTCTTTGCATTGCTTGCCCAATGAGGTATCGGGCTAGAATTGCACCCCACCATATTTTACTGTGGGAGTACGAGGCAACGAAGGAAACAGTGCCAGGTGGGCATCAGCGCCTTCTGCAAATGAAATGAAAAACATTTATTCAACACACAATTAATAATACAATATAACAATATAGATATGTACACAGAACAGAATAACATTTAGGTACGGATTTTCCTCAATAAATTGTACATAGAAATGGTGTTGAAAGGGTTTCAGCTCAGCATTGTGCTAATTTGGTTACCCATCAGCGCTGGTTTTCAGCCGCGACCCGAAAGGCAATAGGACACCAAAAACATTGGGTAATTATCGATGGTTAATACTAGGCAAAGATATATATGTTAGCATTTAACATTTTAAGAAGTAAAAAACAATAGAAACTATTTATATATTAAACTAAATAGATACCACATACACTAGACATAATTATAATAGTACAACATATTAATTTAAATGATAAGAGAATATATATATATATATATATATATATATATATTTACATCCTAGAAGCTTTTTGGCGTCATGCACGTGGTGCATTATTACGACGTCCTCCAGTTCCCATTGCTTTTTTTAACATGTCTTAATGAATATTGCTTAGCTCTTCGATTGCCAGCTCCGTGAGATACGTCATTTTCCGATAATTTTATTTTTCGCGATATTCTTCTTGCGTTCGTGCCGCAACATTTTTGAACCCCGAACCATGGTCATAAATTATAGGCGTCCTGGATATATTGATCGTGATTTACCTATGGCATCGACTATTTAGCGTCCTCATAGGATGAACGACATTTGTGAGTGCGACGTTGCCATCTTTATGTTTACTTTCTCTTTCTTTGACAATCGCTTGTATGTACATTTATAACAATTTGGTCAAATCTATATATATACGGATGCCCGATATTTTTATATAATTTATTATTATCTATCTACACGTAGGAACAATGGATTTTGATAAAGTTAAGTACACAAATAGTTTATAATAAGATAAAGAAAATTTAGCTCCTGTTTCTGAGATTTTTGCACAATAAATCGCATGTAGTAGCAAGAATAACACTTACGGGAACGATTGTTATTCACTGCCAATTACCTAATCATCAAGATAGAATAAAACTTTACATATAGTCTAAGCAGCAATATAGCTACCTTTGAGAAAGTACCTACCTAACACAAAGTATTAAAGAGTTAAAAGCTCTATCTACGATATAATTATCATTTATCATATAGGCCTGCATATTCTGTGACAGAATTTCTACTTCAGGGTGGTAGCTAGCCAAGCGAGCATTCGCATAATGCCCTTCTACCCAGTGGTAAAGCTCAAGCCCGCGGCGGGATTCGAACCATAGACCTGCTGCCCGGCAGTCCATAGCTAATGCCACTGAGCCGTCACTGTTTTACAAAATATGTTGTAGTAAATGCAGTAAGTTACAAATTATGTAATAAATAATTATTGTAAATATTAAGTAAAATTATTTGTTCGTAGTAAATTTAGTAGTTTGTTCTTTTCATATTGATGCCATAAACATACCTATATGTTTCAGAGATAAAACACAATTTTATAAGAAATGTAATCAATGTCACTTGCAATATTGAAACAGTATCTACCTACTAATGTTATTATAAAACGAAAGATGACTAAAAACAAAGAACAACAGAAGGATCGCCCTAAATAGGTAGGTATGTAATATATTACATATTTATTTAGGGCGATCATATATTGTAATCTATTCATCATATTATCTCACACGAGCAACGTACCTAACGTATATATAGGTACTACAGGTAACAGGTACCTACTCTCCGCGAAAATTTATTGCTCTGTGAATTTAAAATATTATTTTATCTGAAGAACCTACACACATCGTGACGTAGCTTGAGACTATCTCCGTCCGTCGTCAAACATAGTAATTCGTTCGGCATGGTTCGGCTTTCATTGATATATCGCAAACAAAAATATTTTAAATAGTTAGGTATGTGTCGAAAGTTTGTGGGTATGTGTGTTACTTCTTCACGCCTAAACGGCTGGATGGATTTGGATGAAATTTGGTATGGAGATAGCTTATACCCTGGATTAACATAAAGACTACTGTTCATCATCACCATCATCACCCTTTTTCATCAGCTCGCGGGTAAAACTGCGGGGCGCAGGTAGTTGGTAGGTACAAATAAATCATGCAGGACAAGATGTTGTACAGAAGTACAGAACGGACCTGTGACACTTCACCACAAACGGCACATATGATTATACTGTGGCTAGTTTGTTGCAGAATCAATATAGAAAGTTTGATAATTTGACTATTTAGTGTAATAGGTGGGTTTTTTGTAGTAGGTAGTTTGTGTGTAGGTAAAGTAAAGAATAAGTTAGTTTGCATTGTGTACCTATATGTAATATTTATATTTCAGGGTAACCCATATTAGGTAAATAAATAAAAACAAAAAACATGTAGATGTATCACTTTTATTCCGTGTTTTAGAGAGAGAGAGTAGACTTATAATACGCTAAGACGCAAGAGCTAGAAATAAGAAGACAAACGTTGATTAATTTTGTCAACAACACCAACAACACAACGTTTATTATGTAGGTACAACTATGGCACTTCGTGCTAGACACACAACTTAGCTAAGCACTTAAAACGCTAATACGCAAGAGCTAGAAATAAGAAAACAAGCGTTGATAAATTTTATCAACAAAAAATTAACAACACAACGTTTATTATATAAGGTTGACATTAATTCATCAACAATACTGCGGGGGATGGTGTAGAATCGATAACGGCATGTGTTCCACTCATGTTTAATTTTCACATACAAAAAAATCAGTATAACTATTTTCTAAGCGCGGCGCGTTGCCTTTTAGTATGATATCGAGAACCGCGGTTTACTCCATTCTCACATGTACGAACGCTACCCGATGTCAATTAGACGCTATCATTATGGCAAAACAGCTGTTTTGCCCTAGTGATAGACGAAGCTGTTTCACGTACCTATTCTGACGAACGCGAAGGCCTTACCGGCCAATCTAGCTAGACTGTCGAATGCTTTGCATAATCGCCAATCGATTAAACTCATCTAAATGATAAAAAAAATTTACTTACCTTCATTCTTTTTAATTTCAAGTTTACGTAGGTACGTACTGTATTGTGTTGCAGCTACTTAGGTATGCCATATTGTGATAAACCGCTACCGCGTCGCGCGTTCTTTTGTCGCAAGCCGCCAAAGACCGACTAGGCAGAATAGGTACACAAAACAGGTGTCTATTGTGCCTAGTATAGCAGTTCATTGACTTCGCGTAGCAATCGTGCGTGTGTGTGAATAGAGTAGATACACTATGTTCGTAGACCGCGGTTGTCTTTGCTAGTATTCCCAAAGCCAACGTGCCATAGCTTAAGCAATAGTACAGACTTTTTGTGTATGTGAATATTAAAAAAGAGTGGAACACATTCCGTTATCAATTCTACACCATCCCCCGCAGTATTGTTGATAAATTAATATCCACATTATATAGGTGCAACTTTGGCACTTTGTGCTAGATACACAACTTAGGTAAGTACTTAGATACTGTAATTCTAAAACATCTTAGATTTAGAGTAAGGTTGAGACAATTAACGCACTATTGTTAAAAGTTTATGCCTTTAACAATTTGTCAACTTCGCCGTATATTGTTAACAAAAGTTATTTTCACAACAGATTATCAACTACTATAACTAATCAATGTCACAAATATTAATAAAATCACCTTATATGTCAGCACATAGTGCTGGACGTGAAAATTACTTTAAGAACTAGTAAAGCAGAATTTTCAGACTTAAATTGTTAAAAAATTAAAGTTTAATTACGATCACAACAATTACAAATTGGTAATAAAATTACTTTATAATATTTTTATTCAAATTCTCTTGACTATCCCACTATAGTCTGTTTTTTTTAACAAACGAGTACTGAGTATGTCTCTCGCACATTTCTGATATTGACAGAGTGAGATGGGTAATTGCCGTCATTGGTCAATGTCTTTGTTCTTGTTTTGAAATTGTCAAAGCCCGATCATATTCAATACTTCTAAAATTTACCGTAGAAAAAATTACGTTATTATTTTACGATTTAAATTTGCAGGCTGAGTATATTCGTAACGAAATTTTTTGTTCGCGTTCATGATATAAAACAATATTGTAATAGTATATATATTATGCAATTCAACATATAAATCAAATAATTCTACTACAATTCTTGTAATCTTAAAAATTTTCGTCATCCTTCTGATGAACTTTCTGCAGATACGTCAATAATAAATTGTTCAACATATTTTGTACATGATTGTCGGTTCCGTACATTTTTGTTTCTATCTTAGTTATTACATGATTGAGACAAGAGCACCATTTTTATCTATTCCCTTTATCTACTCCTTGTAACAAAAGAGTTCAGACTTCATAAATTTTATAACTTTTGTCATATCCTGCCATAGCCCTTCACTTGAAACCAAACGAGTGCAATTGGGTTGAGCTCACAGTGATACGTCGGCAAACGTATGACGAGACGATTTGTTGACTTAGCCACAACATTTTTTCCGAAACGATCTTTGTTTTGCTTACCCTAATTCAAAAGTTGCCACTTTAATATTGATTCGTTACAAACAATATTTTTCGAATTGCATATACCTACATGTAACTACAGAGTTCGTGTGGAACGAATTTTATGTTGATTACGCGGGCCAATAGCAACGCAGTAAAATTTTCGGTACTCGTTTGCTAAAAAAATAGACTATAGATTTGAATTAGACATCCGTATATAGCAATTGAGCGTCCGTATAAAGCTATTGGTAACAAGCATATAATATGTACATGTTTGTCTAGTCTATTTTTTTTATAAATTTAAGAAGAATATTGCTTAATTAGGTACGTAATAACTTCATTTGTGGGTTAAATATAAATATAGGTATGATAAAATCGGAATTGTATCGTACCATGGCCTGAACCAATATTATATATGGACGTCCAATATTATATATGGACGTCCAATATTATATATATGGACGTCCAATATTATATATGGACGTCTAATATTATATATGGAAGTCCAATATTATATATGGACGTCCAATATTATATATGGACGTCCAATATTATATACGGACGCCTAATAGCTGTATACGGACGTCCAATAACCTGGCTACTTTTATTATAAAAATACGGCACTATGTGAGGCAGTACTGTTTGGCTACAAGTTACTGTATGGTGGAAATTTTGTTGCCAATTGTGTTGCACCATATTGGATTATTCCCATTTGTCCCCACAGATTTCCCCGGGACAAATGGGAATTATTGGCAGTAGGAAGAAATATGTTTAATCAACTTCTCTTGACGATCCCACTAGATTTGAATTAGACTTCCGTATATAGCAATTGAGCGTCCATATATAGCTATTGGTCGTCCGTATAAAGCTAATGGATGTCCGATTTCTCCTTTATATAATGAATTTCTAAACATATTTAGCAGCTTTTCTGTCGCCAAGCACCTAACGGTGTGTTCCGACAGCTGTCCTTGAGAGCCAGTAACTCTAGGTTAGTCTGAACAACATCCTCGACCACATCATCACTTACCATCAGGTGAGATAGTGGTCAAAGGCTTAAAGGCAAAAACCTATCAGGCTTAAAAAAATAAATTTAAGCCTGAACCACCGTTTTTCATTCGCGTCTGGTGTTGCGGATGTTTGTAGGCGACGGTAATCACTTACCATCAGGTGAGCCGCCTGGTAGTTTGCCCTACTATCCCACAAAAAAAATACCTTTAGTGGCCTCTTATGACACCCACAGGTAGCAATCGGGGGGTGACATTCTAGCTCGGCACCCCACGGGGCTCAAAACGTATTAATATTGTTTATGTATTATTTTTCTACTAACAGCTAAACATTGTATTTCTAAAAATATCAACACATAAAGATTCATAAAGATTTCTACCAAACAAAATAATACATGAATAAAAATAACTTTCTTTTATAAGGGTAGCTACTGACTTTAAGCTATTGCAAGTCTAGGCAGCGGAGTAAAAAGGTCTTTCGGATTCCACACTGGTGGGTGGTATCGTCATTACATATTTAAGTCTAGCCTAAATGTAAATATGTTGATTAAATTTCAAAATTGAGGAAATTTATAAGTCGTAAATTTTGTAACTAAAATATCGAAAAATCGATATTGGATTATATAGATTATATATTAGATATTATATTAGGAAGAAATATTGTTAATTAACTTATCTTGACTATCCCACTAAATTTTAATTGGAAATCCGTATATAGCAATTGAGCTTCCGTATATAGCTATTGGTCGTCCGTAAAAAGCTATTGGGTGTCCGATTTCTCCTTTATTTAAAGAATTTACTAAACATATTTTGTAGCTTTATCATCGTGTTTTAATTTACACTACATATAGGCACGACTCGGGAAGCGAGTCATGAGTACATGAATAAATTACTTTCGTACTCGGGAGCTGGGTGGCGGGCCCTCAAATTGTTAGAACGTATGTATTTAATGTACAGTTTATTTATACATATTATATATATATATATATATATGGGCATTTTGTGAATTCTCGAAGTGGCAAGGGTCACTAAAAAGGGGAAGGTTTTTTACCAAAAAATGGAACCGACTTCAACACTCCAAACAGTGAAATAATTGGTTGAAGTCGGTGCCAAGCTAGTTTGAATGAACCAATTGTCATATTATTGTGCGCATGGTACCGACGTCGACAAGTTATTTTACACTTTTGAGTGTTGAAGTCAGTTAATATTTTTGTAAAAATCCTTCCCCCGTTTTAGTGATTCTTGCCACTTACGGGAACTATTGTTATTCACTGCGAACTACCTAATCATCAAGATAGAATAACACTTTACATATAGTCTTAGCAGTAATATAGCTACCTTCGATAAAGTAAACCTACCACAAAGTAGTAAAGGGTTAGAAGCTCTATCTACGATATAATTATCATTTATCATATAGGCCTGCCTAGGTACGCAACTGTCAACGATGTCAAATCGACATTCGCGGGCGCGCATTGCATTGCATACCTAACTACCTACATAGCTATAAGATCACAACAAAGAATTAAGTTATTACTATGTATCTACCTACGTAAATTCATAGAATAAGTATAGGTATATATTTGTAGTAGGTAGGTATGAGGTAGTACGAAATTTTATCTGGTAAACTTAGCAATGATTGTAGGCACTTACTTATCAAAAATAACCTATGATTAGTTATTGATTTTTATTGGAAATAATTTAATTTTAAGTTTATTACTATAAATAAAAATCTTTGTAATCACACTAATAAAAAATAGGTAGGTATGTGTCGAAAGTCTGTGAGTATGTGTGTTACTTCTTCACACCTAAACGGCTGGATGGATTTGGACGAAATTTGGTATGGAGATAGCTTTTACCCTGGATTAACATATAGACTACTGTTCATCATCACCATCATCACCGTTTTTCATCAGCGCGCGGGTAAAACTGGCTATATGAAATAATTATATTTCAATAGTTTTTATATCATGCTCATTCATACAAAAACGTGGCTAGGTGATAATGTAATTGCTATCATTAACTTATACATAGTTATTATTACTTATACTATATAGGGATAAGTGAACTTAAGTTTACATCTGTCACAACCGGTATATTCAAGTGGAAACCTTGGTAGGGATAGGTGTACAAGCCGAGTATATTGTAGAGATTTCATATTTCAGTAAGGTAAAACCAATATCTTGGAGTGACGAGCAGGGATTTTACGGTAGAGGTATTTACAGATACGTAATCTATTATATTATTATTATTTATTCACGTTATTTATTTAATAACATAATTTTAAATTTTTTACAACATTCATATATAAAAAATAAATATTATAAAAAACTTAAAACTAGGATGCCGCCAGCAGCGGGGCAGGGCCTAAGCTACCAGCGGTTAGGACTGCAGAGAAAGGAACCTTCGGACAATGCGTGTCGTGTCGAGTATCACTGCCTTCTGTATCTGACCCTTGATCCAACCGTCTAGTGAGAGCCTCTTGAGGTGTTGGTCGAGGCTCTTCGCTATTAGGCCGTTCGCCGAAACGACTATCGGGACAATGATCGTCGAGTCAACATCCCACATGGCGGTTACCTCGTGAGCTAAGTCAAGGTACTTGCTGACTTTGTCCTTCTCGGCCTTCACGAGGTTCTCGTCATGTGGGATGGTGATGTCGACAAGCACTGCCCGGCGCTGGGATCGGCCGACCACCACGATATCAGGCTTATTGCAAACAATTATTAAAACAAAAATTTTAATAATTAAATTTTAATTTTAATAATTTTAATTATTAACAAACAATTATTTATCATTAATATAATAACAATATTGAGGTGAATTCACATTTCATGTTCTCCTATTGGATGTTGAAATGATGTGAGTGGAGTGTTGTTCCACATAGGGTCATAGGGTGCATGACATGGCTTCTTATAACCTTCATGCCCAGTTCACGCTAAAAGTTGCGGGTGTAGGTTGCTACCTACGAAATGATTTCAAAAGATAGCTCGCTATTTAGAACCTGGGCAAAGTTGTTATTTTTATGCTACCAAGTAAGTAAGTACCTACTTAGTAATTAACGTTCACGACGAATTAATACCTACGATTCAGTCTAATAGCAATAGAAAAATTAGCTACAAAAATTACTTATTCAGTCTTGATGATGTATAATATTTTTTTGGAAAACAATAATTCAACAACAATAAGTTGATTCAATTTTGCTATCATTACTAATATCTTAGAAATAGCAACCTTTACGACGTTGGTACCTACCTACCTCAAGCAAATATTCTAGAGGTTAGCATCTCAGCTCAGTCCTTGAGAGCCAGTGAATCATTCATTACAAAGACATATTAATGATCGAAGATTATAAATTACAGGCAAATGAGGCTGACTGTACGTATATTTTTTCGTAACATTTACTGACTTTTTAAAAGTTTAAATGAACTCGGGCTCCTAATGATACGCAACGCGTACACCACCTAAGGCGAATATATTGTTTTGCTTAAATATCGTGTGATAATTGTGATTTATTGTTGGATTGTTGCAAACGAGCTGGCAACGTCGCAGTTGTGGACGCCAAATACGCGGATCCATAGTCAGGAACTCTCCGCGATATGCGGCTTTCAATATACGCACGACAGCAGCGCCACACCTGCGCTAAGATTTCGTCGCGAACTTTTTAATATATTGTTGCAGCTATTTAAGTGATATTTTGGCTTCTATCGATATTTGTCCTATGGCTAGTCAGGACCAATGGGACGTAAGTGCCACTGGCCAACAAAGTGGCGTCCAGTATGCGGACGCCAAAAGCAGGTGGACGTCAGTTTAAATGCACTTTTCTCTTCAGAGGACGTCTAATTGTTTGCGGGATGTATATATATATATATATATATATATATATATATATATATATATATATATATATATATATATATATTATATACACAGTAAAAATACGTATACTAACTCAATAAATACATATTCATACATACAAACACACATTCTTATTTATCAGTAGGGTAAATTTACACATAACTTTTTAATGCAACAACACATCAACAACGATGAATAAATTAGATAAATAGTTATTGTAAAAGCTCTGCAGTAAAAAAGAAAACCATAATAGAAAAAAAAACATTGTTAAATAATTTGTAATATCATTTTTCTGATATATTTACTAATTATTTGTAGGAAATTGTATTTACATAACATTTTATCAATAATATTATATAAATCAAAATAAGATTACTTAAATGAAACTGTACCTATTCTAAAATAATATTGTAAGCAGTGATAGAAATTAAATAAATGACATATCGTATATTATATTTTCATGGCTCCTCTGCTCATTAATATGAGCTTCAGCCTGAAAGTACTTAACGTCCTGCAATTTCTTATGGGTGGTGGCAAATTGTTCCAGCACCTGGTGGCTGCATACCGAAAACCACCTTTAAAGGCCGTGGTACGATGTCTTGGGATAACCAATTGTCTTGATCCGGGTCTCCTTGAGGTTTGCCTACCTTCTCCAAACCATCAAAATTTTTTGTCGAGATATGATGGGGATTGGTAATTGAACACGCCGAAAAGTAGACAAGCCAAATGTAGCTTACGGCGAGATTTCATTTTTAATGATAGATGTTGTTAAGGAAAGGTGTTACAAATCTGCCATCTTTCTCTGCGATCCTAAAGACGCCGCCAGCCAAGCATGGAGAATATGGCAAACTCCCCTAATAGGAAAAGCATTTGATAAAAGATGAATTTTATGGCATATTATGTACGAAAAACGTAGCTTTTTTCCGTATCCTGTCCTGTGGAATACCATCCGCCATATTATTGGGCGCAGATTCTTTGAACGTGATTGTTCAGAACTTGGCTATAGTTGAGAAACTGGTGGTGATGAAAACCAGTTTTTTTCCTTTTGGTTATCTATATATTATGTGTTTTGTACTTACATATATAAAAAAGCTTATTTATTATACTGAGTCATATCATATAACGCTATTCCTTGTATCACTAGACCCAATTACTTATTTACCTACCTACCTGTATACTTCTAATAGAATTATTTATAATGTTACCTAGTATTTTACAAAGAGGAGTAGGATTTATGAAAAATGGGATAACTATTTAAACATTTCTCTTTGGATCCCCGTTGGGGATTACGATAGTTAAACAATATTTTCCGTTATATTACTGTTGCCTGAACAGCAACAAAAATCTAGCATTTGATTATTATTTATAAAAAGTACTGAAACATAAAAATCATGTCCATTATTTTCCGGGCAAGCTCGGATGGCTGACAATCGACCCTCATCTCGGACGGTCCTCTTCCCCGGACCGTCCGAGGCGATCGGACGTGTGTTAACAGCGATACGTATTTATTTTTATTTAAAACCTGAGGGGTCAGGAAATATTGGACGGAACGCGGTTTTATATGAAGGTGCAGAACAAACCAGTCTAGTTTTAGCCCTCTTTATCTTTATCTAAATACGAGCGCCGGCCGAGGATTGACAGTAACAGCGCAGGTACGTGGACTGACTGGCTCATAATATTTTGTTTACTGCATTACCTGTCTGCTGTATATTTGAAACCGACCATAATTATAGCCGTTCCGCGACAATAAGGAGTACATATTGTAGTCTCCTTGTACTTTCCATAAAACCTAGTTCTATGGACTCGTCTTTGGATAAATCTGCATCAGACTCGGAGATTAACTTGGCGGGAACCTTAAATAAGACTCCGACAAGTTACGTATTTCAACGTTTCAAGCGAACGAGAGAGGACATGGACGAGTCTATTACGAAACAACTGGAAGATTTTAAAACCGAAATAAAGAAAATGATGTCCAAACAAGGGAGTGAGATACAAAATGTTACTACTACACTGAAAGAAATTCAACAGTCAAATCTCAATATAGAAAAATCTATTGAGTTCCTGACTACTCAAAACGAAGAATATAAGAAGAAGATTCAATTTCTGGAGAATCAAGCTAAAGAAGACAAAAAGTACATTACAATACTTGAGGATAAAATTGAAGACTTGCAGATTGGGAGCCGTAAAACTAATTTTGAAATAAAGAACGTGCCAAAAAAGAATAATGAATCTAAAGACGATCTAATTGAAATGGTTTTATGCCTTTCCAAAAACATAGATTGTACATTAAATAAAACTGATATTAAGGACATATATAGAATCCGTGGGAAGAACAGCGAAAAGCAAAGCACACCTATTGTTGTCGAAACCAGCTCTACATTATTAAAAACTAATTTTCTTAAGCTGGGAAAAGCTTTCAACTCTAGACACAAAACTAAGCTATGCTGTAAGCATTTAGGATTTAAAACTGAAGAAGATAATCCTGTTTTTATTGGGGAGCACCTAACTGTGAAGGGATCTCGACTATACTTCCTTGCACGCGACCTGGCTAAATCCATGACCTATAAATTCTGCTGGACTGCCTATGGAAAAGTGTATGTAAGAAAAAACGAGAATTCACCGATTATTAGAATAAGAAGTGAAGAGCAAGTTCATCAACTACTCCAAAACAAATGACTATCGATTATAAATCACTTACGATTGTTTTGGCTCAGCCTTGAAATAAAAACTCACATATTTATCATATTTACCATCATACACATCTACACACTAAATAACAACAAAGAAATAACACACCTCATACCTAGTATACACATTTTGGAAATTCAAATACATAATAAATTCAAGTTAGTTCTAAAATTTAATTCTGCAGATTACAGCGTAATAACTATATACATAATAAAAATTGTAATTAAATTCGTTTATTCAAAAAACAATACATACTTTGAAATAACAACAATAGCTTCGTTTATAAACTATGGGTGACATAATACAAACCCTTCATGAAATAGACAATATTAAAATTGCACATACTATGGAATGTGATGGCTCAGATGTGGATAGATTGATTCGCGTTAGTAGAACTGACTTGACTATTATATCTCAGAATATTCGGAGCATATACCGTAATTTTGATGATTTGGGCTTTCTCTGACAAATTTTAAATTTGAGACCGATATAATTATTCTTACAGAATGCAGACTTAGCGATAACAAACCTATACCACGACTCGATAACTACAGCTGCTACATTACTTCTTGTCAACACAACCAAAATGACGGAGTGACGGTATATATTAAAGAGAAGCTTAACCATAAAGTCAAAGAAATACAACTAGCCCAGGCATCCTGTCTGCAACTGGATGTACTGAATAAAACAGTCCTATGTATCTATCGATCTCCGTCGAATACTAATACAGACAGTTTTATTGAATCACTTTGTACCCATCTTGAAACTTTAACTTCTCAAAAAGACATTATTTTAGCTGGAGATATAAATATTAATCTTAATCCTGAAGAAACAGAAACGCCGTATCAATGTAGAAACAGATTAATTTATCTTAATGCACTGACAACATATGGTCTTCTTCCAGGGCATACATTGCCAACTAGAAAAAAATCATGTCTGGATCATTTTATGCTCAAAATTAATAAAAAGAAGGTATCGGCATTAATAGCTATTCTACACACATCTGTCACTGATCATTATACTACATTACTAAAATTATCTAAAGTTAACCATAATCAGTATAAAAATAAATCTAAAAAGACTGTAGATTTTGAAAGAGCTCTTAAATATTTACAAGATCAAAATTTGTCTCAATTACTCTTCTGTCATGACCCTAATTTAAACACAGATAAGACAAATTATATGTGCTTTAGCATTTACAACCACACTCAGCCAAAAGATATCAAAATTAAGGTACATACATGTAACAATATGAACAGTGAAACTTGTAAATGCATAAGCATAAATAAGGTCACACAAACTAAATATTTGGGCATAATATTGGATCAGAGACTGACCTGGTACCCCCATCTTGAGCAGGTCACTGACAGAATTAGAAAGCTGAAATGGATTTTCAGAACTTTGAGATATGTGGTGCTTAAATATGCGACAAGTCACTCACAAAGTAAAGACACTCCAAAAAAATCTCTTGAATGATATATATGTTGCATTAGCCCAGTCAATTTTAAGTTATTGTATTCCTATTTGGGGAGGTGGGGCTAAGACTAAAATGATAGAACTGGAACGAACACAACGAGCATTAATTAAAATAAGGTATTTTAAAAATATGAGATATCCAACTGAAAGCCTTTATTTAATCAGTAATTTATTATCTGTGCGAAAATTATACATTTTACAGACAGTGTTAAAAAAACACAGCACACTACCTTACAATAACAGTATAGAGAAAAGAAGAAAGAAGAAATATGTCTTGCAGGTCCCCTATGTAAATACTACCTTTGCAAGTTGGCAGTAAAATAAACGCTCAGTACAACTATATAATAAAATAAATACAGAACTTAAAATTTACGCTAAACCTTGTTATTAATGTAAAAAAATTATAATTAATTGGATTTCTACTATTGATTACAACGAGACGGAAACACTTTTGCAACAACTTACATAAATAAACACAAGTAATATAATAAATAATTCAACATAAACAGATATTTAGAAATTTAAAGCATACATAAACACACACACACACACACTCTCTTACACACACACCCATACACACACACACACACACACACACACACACACACACACACACACACACACACACACTGACGCACACGCACATACACAAACATACAAAAAAAAAATCACGGTGTGTTGGCAGTTGCAATGAAGCCTTCATAGCCGGAGCTTGATTTGTGGTAATGGCGCTGATAACACTTACAGTGTTTTCGAGTGTTCGGCTAAGTTGCCTTACTTCGGCGGCGTACGTATCAACAGTCGACTCCAATTTTATTATAAGACTTCCGGCATGTGTCAGCTGATTTTTAAGTGACTGCATCTCTAGTCTTAGAGCCTTTATATCTTCGGGTGAAGTCTCAGTCTCACTCTCACTCTGCTCAATCATTAAAGTGCTATCGTCAGTTGGACATTTCAGAATTAATCTATTTCTGATTGTAACATGGCAGCCAAATGGTTTTTTCCCCGAGCCTACTGGGGTCGAACTGTTGTCACCCCCTCTTTTAGCAGTACAGCAGCATTCAGGGCAAACCCATGTACTGCAAGGTTCAGGCATGATTTTTCCACCCGTACACAGAAGGTGATACGTCTTACTGCAGCTATTAATCGAGCATAGCAAATATTCCTCCCCAACATCAACTCTGCCACAACACGCTGCGCATTCCATGCTAATTTCAATGGAAAAATATTAATTCACAAGCTGATTGACAGGCAAAAGAGAAGTGTAGGCAGGTTAAAAAAAAAAAAAAAAAAAAAAAAGCTCGCGCTCGTCGACACGATGACTCAGTTCGCTGTAGGCACACAGGCCAGCGGCGGCGGTTCGACCAGTTGCATAGACAGCGGGCCGGGCACAATGATGACTCACCACACTGGCCAATAGCAAGCGGCCGCTGTCGTCGCCCACTAGCAAGTTTCAAATTTTTAAAAACATATATACTTATATCTCTGGATCCACTTGCCTGATTCACTTGCAATAAACAGCACTGCTATTGTTAAATCCTAGGCTACAAGAAGATATAACTTCCACTGCTATTGCTTCACTTTTTACCACCTTTTTAGGAAAATATTTACAGAGCAAGGCAACGTAATGCTACCTCGTGTCAAGACACTGTTTTGTGTAACGTTAATCTTTGAAACAAAATAAAACAATTTTGGATTTGAATTTTAATTTTTGAATTTTTGAATCTGTCCCCAGATGGCAGTCTCATTGTATGGTTGGGCGGATATCTGTCATCCTGCGCACCGAACCACCCAACCTCTCTTAATACTTATAGCCCTAGCACGCCACACTTCACACCATAGGATTGTCCCTTTAAACTTACCTTAAAACAACCTACCCCTCACATTAGGAACGGATAGATAACACAGTCTATCCCACACTAAAAATAATGCTGCGAAGCGCACATCAGGCTTTTTCCACTCGAAAGTTCATAGGTGGTTCATATTTGTAGTTAGCGAAAATATTACCGAAAAATGGATGGTCGGTTATGAACACTCTTCATGCTAATAAAGATAAATTGCACCTTACACGTTATGTCATAAACCAAACATTTTATGGTGCAGTTTTTGTTCCATCTGTGGCGTGGCACAACGTGGCACAACCGTTCCGCCATTCCAATGAGTTCTACGAACAAAGTCACTTCACCGTTCTAATATGTATGAATACAACTTGTGGCGAGTCCATTCTGCGGCCGGTTATTCCCCGCCCGCACCGCGGAGCGCACCCGCGAACACCTTGCCGCTGCGACTGGTTCGGTTGCCATCTGACACATACGAGGAGATACTGCCGTAGGCCGCGCTGGCTTATCGTGTTTGTTATTAATATTCGTAGCTCCGTAACATTATCTAAAATCTGTTAACTAAGTTCTACCTTTTAATAAAATTATTCTGTGTCAAAACGTATATAATAACTAATCATTTCTTTCGGACTAAATTAATCACAATACCTAAAAACATACAGTTTGAACGTGGTGTCGCATCTCGAACCACACATCTAAAGCCATATATGACAATTTAGGTTAAGCACAAGCATCTCCAATTGTATTGCATACAAACAGTACGTATACGATGAGTGAGAAGATTCTAGTATAGTGCTAAAAACTAGAAACGACTTAGTGAGCAGCTAGAAGCGAGTGTTTAGTTCCAGTAGTATTGTCGCTGGGTTATTGGCAAGTGAGTGAGAGAATTTCTCTACGAGTGCTCTGACTGAAAAACGAGCTTAGTTGAGCGGGTTCTATTATTGATAGCTCTTGTTGCTGCGACAAACTAGTGGAGAGAGATTTATCGCCGGCGGCAGTTTGAACATTCTGCGATTAACTCTTAATATATGTATATCTTTTATTGACAGGGGATCTACATCTTATATACGGTTTTTGAGTGAAAAAAATAGTTGATAACTAGTCGCTTTCTTGCCGGTGGCAGTAGTGGGATAAGTGCTTTATGCAATCCAGTTTGATATTTGCTGTCACAAAACTTTAATTGTAATGGTTGCTAATGTGCCAACAGTGGTAGTTTAATTGCTAAAAATTGTTGTGTAGTTTTACTGTATAACCTTACCCAGAGAAAATTTGTTCGCAAAGAAACATTACTGTGACTTTTACCTTAAATGCAGACATAAACTCAAAGAATGTAAATTAAGTAAGGAACGAAAAATGCAGTATTAGGATCAAGAACCTTGGAATTCAATTAATTACTTATCTCCAATGTTTAAATAAATTGGTTTATTTTTATTTATCGTATTATATAGAAACTAGGTAAGGGTGAGTCGGACCTTGCGTTTTTAAAGTTTCATTTTGCAACAGCCCGTAAAAGGATATTTCTGTTGCTTTAGATTACATCTTGAATACAACATTACTCGGATCGGAATGTTCAGTAAAACGTTTTTAAATGGTGTATAGATATTTTATCTTGAAAGTAAAAATGCTACGTTGTACATAATATGTTTTCCGAATAAAATAAAATAGGTTGGATCAAAAGATTATATAATAGTGCGTCGGTCGTCTTTTTAACTTAGCTTGAAATTTGGGGCCGGTCTAGGATGTTTTGTTGCATTGCAGCAAAAGCTAAGCTTAAATTTTGTTTTTTGGAAAATATAAATTAAAAACAACATTACTATTCTTTCATCTCAAATTTTAACATATTTGACCTGTCAAAATCACGGGAACGTGACGTCATTAGTTCTGTCGAGTGAATCGTTTCAAGTCACGTGGTCATATACTGAGCAGGTGTCCCACGAGCCCCTAATTGAACCCCTCCGTCCTATTGTGGGTCTGCGATGATTAAGACGTGACGGCGCGTGTGTTACAGACCCCAGTAATTGTTTTTGAATAGTGGTCTACGTTAATGCCTTTTCGGCTCGGTTTGCATTGTTGTATTCGTCCCAAGTTTAGGCATTATTAATTAGATGGTGTATTTCGGTGTAATGGTTTTATAATTCGGTGTAATAATTACTTCAGAAATCCTATTTAATTGCTATATACTGGTGTTGCTTCTTCGAGCAGTCGAAAGACTTATTCTGAAACAATTTGTGTAATGTGGTAACCACTCGAGAACCTTGGTTGCACCAATGCAAGGTTCGAGATCTTAAATAGGGTCTTCCCAAAAATTCAGTCACATGTATACATAATATACTCGTTAAATTCGAATCACCCAAATACTCCGTATACTAATCGACTCATAATGTCACGTGATAGGTTTGACCTTTCTCCTAATAATCCTGCATATTAGGTACAGATAGCACCATAGAGATATAAATACTACTTTCTCTTTTCTGTGGATAGCACAGTGTTTTCAATCTTCAAAATTCAGTCTATCGGTCTTTTGTTATTCGCAACTGTTCCGGAACCGGATTACTGAATTGCGGACGACTGGATTGAGACATGCATCATTAATGCAACTATAAATCAATGGTCCCTCGTATATTGTTGACCAATTTTTAAGGGGCGCAAGTTTTATTCCATCCCGAAAGTCAATAATTATTTAATGCATTTTCAATTATATTGCTTGAAAGCGTAAGAGTGGCTTAAATCTGAATTGTAGACAGTTACAGCCAAAATTAAAATAGTTACCATCTTTAATAATAACAAATATTTTTTAAATATTTTAAGAAAACATCAAATTAATTTGTTATTATTAAATATGGATTTCCGCAAAGTAACGCCTGAATCTATTCATTAGTTACCATCTTAGTGCAAACAATCTATTTGATATCTCTTATAACAACTTAGTAATTGTGATTGCTGTGGGATGTTGGCAGTTTCATTGTTTAATGTTGTTTTATAGTTTTGCTGCTGGTTTTAATTAGAGCAAAGAAAAAAGTTCTTGACTAAAATCTACCAACACAGTTAACAACCACTTTTAAAACTTTGCAAGATTGCTTTACTTTAGAACCCGAATTTGATCGCATTCTCCAAAGTCCAAGACTTGTTCTAAACCGATTACAGTTCACGCGTACTCCATGAAGAGATTATGAGTAGGAGTCACTAATTCTTCGCTTGGTTAGCTTCCTACCGCAACCTTCCCGAAAACTAACTAAATTTTTAGTAGGTACTTTAAACTTACCCTTGCCTGAAAATTATAAATTGCAAATAGAACGGACTTATAAACAAATGGTGTATCAGTTTATTATTGTTGTGCAAAATAATGTTGATTCCGTGTCATACAGTTACGTATAGTTTATGAATGTTTCGGCGTGTATTTATTGCAGTTTTTATATACCATACATTTGTGGAAGGCGATATTGCTGGGTATTAATCTGAGTGAGTTTCTTGAAAAAAATACTACGAACTATATACAACACCACAGCTACTAAAATAAAAGCATTTAGACAACCTATAAGTCGTAGCTTACTCATAGGCAGTCTAAATGCTCCAGACTCGCAGCCTGCCCAGCATGCTGGCAGTATTGCCCCGTTGAATTGCATTGCTTATTCATCGAGCCAAATAGGTGCCAGCATTTTAATCACGCGTCGCATCAACCAAATTAAGCGTTTAAAATGGTATTTCAACTGCATATGCAATTAGATCAAATTTCTAAATGAATAAACATTAAAATTCACGAAAGTATTTTCCATTGTTTACTTTAAATATTCCCAACAGGAAGTGGAAAATGTAAACGGAAATCCTTTAGAAAACAACACCGTTATAAATAGAAGCAACTGTTGTTTTGTAACAAACAATGAATATGGGCAGGTGTTAAATTTCAGGTTACTTTCACAGGTCAGTTATATTATTTTCATAGCGTAGGTTGCCAACCAATCAGACTTTAACGAGAAAATCTGTTACTCGTCGGGAAAAAATCCACAGCAACTATGTCTTTCTAAATATTATGATTACAAGCACTACCGCGTACTGAGCTAAAATCATAAATTTACAAATTATTGGAGTACAAAATGTTTTGCCCCGGGCGGGAATTGAACCCGCGTCCTTCCGATTTCTTGCCAGATGCCTAAACCGCTCGGCTAACGGGGGTTCGGCTATTTCGCCGAAATTTCGTGCTCCAATTGTATTTCTTAAACCGTCATAGGGGACGGTGCGGTTTTTGACTTTTAGGAATACGCGACACAGACGGCGGAATAGTACTCGTAGTACTAGAAAACTAAACCACCAAGATCATTCGCGGTGGACACATGATCGTCCTCACGTCATCTTGAACCCAAAATAGTCTCATACTCATTGAAGTGACTGGGACGGCATCGGTAGACAAACTGTTTAAGTTAAAATTCCGACGGCTTAACGTGCTCTCCGAAGCACGGAAGCGCTCAGTAGTAATGTCACCAGCATCACCTTATGTCAACCCCAAGAGGTTGTTAGCATATTACCAATAACCCTGTATAATCTGTCCACTCTAATTGATAACTTTGCGTTACTTTGTATTCATTAGAAATATACTAATGAAGTATAATTGCTAAAGCTTTTAATCTTTAGATTCACAATTTAAATTTAGCGTAGCATGAATAATTTTAATAAGGGATCATTTAAAATGTGAATGAATAAGAATAAATTTTATATACATTTACAGCTTATAACATAACAGCTATTATAGAACACACCGTTAGGTGCTTGGCGACAGATTTTCTTCTTGAGGGTGGTCGCTAGCCAGGCGGGTATTCGCAATATGCCCTTCCACCATGCAAAATTTCATAAGCAAATATTTCTCATCCATACCCACATTTTTCATATATTTTTCGCTGCATAGTAAAATACTGGTCGTCATTGACGTAACAGTATGGATTTACTCACCGCACGTACGTCGATGCTTGGTGAAGAAACCACCAGCACTACACGTTTTAACCCACGCCGCGCATTGTGATTATAAATCATAGTACACAATATCGAAGAAATATTACAGTGAAGCGAATGAGGAAGCTCTGGCCATAAGCTACATCCAGAAGGACCCGTGAAGACGAGGATATCAAGATGAATTCCAGGTACCACTGCAGCTCTCTTTCTCATCTCTCATTGTGTTCCTTTACTGTATTCCGCTCTTTAATAATTTCACCAGCCTATGGATATAACCCCCGCATTTTCTCCCACTGGCAACGGCTTGCACTGCTCAGTCGAACAGTGGTGTAAGCGAATTTTGTAAATGCCCCCCTGGCTAGCTCCGTCCCTCAAGTCAAGTCAATCTGTTAACGAGCACCTAACGGAATATTTCGGCAGCTGTAATCCTAGGTTTAACATGTTGACAGCTTGGACCAAATGATCACTTACCATCAGGTTATATATTGTATAAAGGTAAACCAGAATAAAAATAAATAAAAACTTGTGTACTATACTATCCAACGATATTTTATTATATTAGTTACGATTTGTGACGTGCCGTGGATAAAATATTCCTTGCTGGCCTTTGAAATTCCCGAAGTTGGAGTAAAGTACTATACTCCAATTTCGGGAAATACAGGAGAAAATAATGGTATGTTTAAATACACCTTAGGAGCCTATATTAGGTACCTCCGGATGGAGTCCGGAAAAGTTAGCTCGGCTATCAATTGACCCTTATCTGGCACCGGATGCCTGTCTCATCATTGGATGGTTGAATAGTTTCCTAACCACTCAAGCACTCCCGATACTAATGGGCTCATCACTCACGTGATTTGACCCTTCACAATTCAGCGAGGACACCTGCCGGATCATCCACTGCTGAACACAGCCTCCCCTATGAAAAGGGGGTATTTTTCATAATCCCCACGCTTGGCAGGCATCTTGGGGATCGCAGTGTAAGTTGACAGTTCGTTAGTAGACGCTGCTGCCCGCCTTCCAGTATTTTTCCCTTAGTCGGCTCTTACGACACCCACGGGATGATATGGGGAGGTGCAATTCTAACCCGGCACCCCACGGGGCAATAGCATAGTGTATCCCAATAATAAAATGAAGTCTATCCAGCTACATCAGGCACTTTCCACTCCAAATGTTGGGGATTCATAAATATGTAGGAACCGGATTACCGACTTTCGGACGGTTTGAAACATTCTTCATAAATGCAAATAGAGATGAATGGGTGTCTCGTATATTACTTCGTTAACCAACGACTTTAAGGGACGCTGTTTTTGTTATATTCATGGGTATAAACGATAATTAAGGCTATGCATATCTTATTACATTGTGCACGGGCAGTAAGCGTGATTAAAATCTGATTTGCAGAATATTTCAGTGAATTTTGGCATAGTTTTAATGTGTGAAATCTGCTTGTGCAATGTTGCTTTTTGAACTTACTTCGCTACAACATTAAGGTGGCAGCATACTTTAATCCACTTACATACATAAATTTTAAGTAGTCCCTTATTGTAATTCATTACGCCAGTGTCACTTTATTCAAATTGCTGACCAAAAGATTTAAAGCTTTAACCTTTAACTTTCATTAGACCTTTTATAATGGATACGTGGTAATGCAACATTATGACTAAGAGTAGATATATTATGACTGTATTAAATTAGGTATACAAGTATAATGGATTATAGTACTGCATTTGAATAAAAAAATCTTATTATATTAAACTCAGTAACATCATTAAACTTTGATCGATGGTAGGATATTTTGTGAATGTCCGGCATTGATACCACAACAATACACTATACGAAAATCAAAATAATGTTTTTATATTTAATGTTATTTTATTGACATAATGACATGAATTTTGTAACATATAAAAAACTAATTTAATGTTTACATGAATAGAAGCGTGGAACTGAAGTAAGTGTAAAGTTATTAAAAATGTAATAGTCTTTATATTCAGATATTGCATAATATTATTCAAATAATAATAATTTTCAAACGAATTATTATTAATATTTAAAAATAACCGTTGCATCTACTTACTTAGCTCATATTTCCTGGAATTTAAAATTCTAGCAGCACCTATATATCGGCAATCAAAATTAAATAAATAAACAGTTAAGGTGGGTAGGATCAGACATAACTTTTCTTTTTGTGATTGCGATTACTTTCAGTACAGTTGAGTAAAAATTTAAGGAAAATCCCAATTTTATTATTCAGAAAAATATTCACGAAATGTTTGTCCTCGACAACATTCGCTCGTTATGGATGAACCGCGAACAAAGTTTTCGATGTCACCTCTATGGAAGGCAATTCTTATTTCTGTCCGACTCTGTTAGATCGTCCACGTCCATCAAATAACATTAGATTCGTTTGCAAGCAGTCCGATCATCATCACTTCCACCAATGTGAACAGGATTTCAGAACGGTTACTTAAAACAGTTACAAAGGTACCGTAATACATACATATTTATTATTTTTATCGATATAAAAAATAGACTATACAATTTCAAATACTATGAAAGATGTTTGACATATACAGTCGCCTGAGATCTTTCAAAAATCACAGCAACATTTTTAAAAGTACTAAGTAGGTAATTAAAATGTTGTAATTAAACAATTTTAAGCGGTTTCAATCGCGCATTTTTATCATTATTTTTATCCCGCCGTTTCTTATACTTTGCAGTGATCGTGGTCACAAGGACTGACGGCTGACTAATTAAAAGATCCATAATATCAGCGAAAACATGCCAACCTAATGAATAATGTCTCAACATAAACTAATTGGAACAAACACAATAATACAACCGGAAAAGAAAAAAGCTGAGAAGAACCTGAGATTACAGTACTCTGTGTAAGCATTAACGAAATTCAAAGTTAATCTGTAGGATCTGCACCACACGCACCCACACGTCTAATAATTCCAGACCTAAACAATTCAATTAGGAGCTCGAAGGATACGGGCTCAGTATATGGACCACCTAATGGTGACTGGGCCTGAAACGGAATTAATCACGTCACGCTCCCGTGATTTTGAAAGGTCAAAAAAGGTTTAAATTTCAAAGGAAAGAACGGTGATGTTGTTTGCTTTGAGACTGAACCGAGGTTAATTTTATGGACCCTTCATTTCAAGGAAAGTTGCTTAAAATCACTTATACTTAACCTGTAAAATATTCTTGTATGAATAATATTTAATTTTAACTAGCTTCTGCTTTTGTAACAAAATATTTAAGCACTCGTTTAATTGTCATTGAAAATTGAGCAGAGGTACATGGTTAATCGATTTAAAAAAAAGTGCGAGTCGGACTCGCGCACGAAGGGTTCCGTACCATTAACTATACAATATTAGACTTCTTATTTTAACCTTTCTTTGTTATAACGTGTGCGAGTCCGACTCGCACTTGGCCAACTTTTTGTAATAGCGGCAACAGAAATACATAATCTGTGAAAATTTCAACTGTCTAGCTATCACCGCTCCTGAGATACAGCCTGGTGACAGGCGGACGGACGGACGGATGGACAGCGAAGTCTCAGTAATAGGGTCCCGTTTTTACCCTTTGAATACAGTACCCTAAAAAGGTAACTCGCATAAATCTTCTAAAATAAATTATATCTGTTAATATAAAAGAATTGATCCTGACTGATTGACATATAACTTTTTACACAAATGAAAAGCAGTAACTGCTAACTTCATTAAAAAAAATAAAGTGAATTAAACACACAGCACATTCCACCTACTCCCTCCCGTTTTCCTAACCCTTATCACTTAAATAAGGATGATTAGTTCGCATACGCTTGAGAACAGTTACTAACCTTCAGCTGACCAGTTTTGAAAATATTTATGAACGTTAGTAGGTACTAGATTGCTCAAAGCGCTCGTATTAAAGCTTTAAACTCTTAAAGCTAAGTCTTCGTAGCTATTTCCATACTTATTTAGCTGATAGGCTAGCCTTTGACCACTATATCTCACCTGATGGTAAGTGATGATGTGGTTCAGGCTAAACAATACTTTCTGTCTCTCAAGGCAAGCAGCTGATTAGGTGCTTGACGACAGATTTTCTACTTGACGGTGGTAGCTAGCCAGGCGCGTATTCGCAAAACAATCTACTACATGAAGAAGTCCACAAACGTAGCTATGTCATTATTTTAAATACCAAGTGTTGAAATTTGTTTAAATATGTATGCATTACCTTGAGCCCGAAATCTTAGAGGCTGTCGATTTGCCAGTTTTTTTATAATTATTTTATTTTCTACCTTTATGTTAAAATAAGAATTTCCTTACAAAAACGAATACAAAATTCCAAATAATTTTAAAATAGACATTTTTACGGAAAACTGACAATCCATTTATAAGCATATATTTCAGACTCATGGTTATGCATGCAAAATTTCAGAGTTTGAATACATGGTATTTAACATATATGGCGATACAACGTTTTTATAGACTAGCTTTGACAACTTTCTCACCTGATGGTAATGTATGATGTGATTGAAGATGTTGTTCAAGCTAACCCATAATTAATAACTTAAGAAAAGCTGCCAGAAGACACCATCAGTGCTTTGCGACAGATTTCTACTTGGGGTTGGTAGCTAGCCTGGTGGGCATATGTAAAAGCTCTACCTTCATGCTGCGATCCAGAGCATACCCCGGCTGATACGGGTGGATGGTATGGGTTCGAATCCCGCACATGACTATAATTTTTCATATCGTTGTAATTTTGAAAACAAATTCAATTTCTTTTTTTACGTGTACTTGTTTTTTTCCAAAACAACTCAAGTTAATTGTAAAATTATTTATTCAGGTATTTTTTTTTCTTTATATAAAGGTAGTTTCTTTCTTATTGTGGCAATTTGATAGATAAGCATTATCTTTTCCAATTGAACAATGGCGTCTACATATGTCTAACTGTAACGGTTGACGTTATAGCTGTTGAAGGGCAAGATATTATAATATTTAAATATGATGAAAGCCTTAAGACAGCATTTAAGACAGCCCAAATATAGATAAAATACATATTCTATTTTGACTACGCATTCCAGAGAATTTGCAACATAATTAAATTCTATGCGGTTGAAGTCACTAGCGGTCATTTATTGTACCTAACATGATAGGATCAGCTAGTTAAATATAATGTACCATCCAAACGTACTGTTTATGTTCTATATTTAGTATATATAATTTCTAATATATCTCTTACTTCCTCTATTTCTGTCTGGTCATCTCTCTGGACATTAACAATAAAAGTTACTTTTGAGGGAAGTGTATTCATATCGCTTTTCTAACAAAAGTACTTTCATCCTATATACTACATTATTATGTATTTCAAAATAGCAAATTATATTTTATTTTAAAATCACCTACTTTAATCATTAAATACGCATTATTAGGTATAACTTAAATACTACTCGTCAGATCTGACATAAATTTAAATGGGACTACTTGACAATTACCAGCTTTCGATTAAAAAAACATAACAAAATCGGTCCCCCTGTAAAGATTTATGAGGTACTCGTAACACACACAAGAAAAAAATAGGATTGTGAACCTCCTCCTTTCTTTGAAGTCGGTTATTAATGTGCATGCTTGTCCTTGAGTCTAATGACTATGCTTTTGTATGGAAATTGCTTTGAATACCTTTTTACTTAAACCCATATTTGTAACAAACATAGCGGAGGAGATAGAGATGTAGGCAGAATTTGAAGCTTACAGTATTGCCTGCTATTTGTCTTAAAGATTTCTCCACAGACTTTTTGGAGCTCTCTGCTCGATTTGCTGTAAGAAAATATAAACAAATGAGGTATAGTAGCATATTACGTTATGTAAACTGCTATTGTTTAGACATAATATATGGAACCAGATTGTTTGTGGATGTCTAGGATTGTTGGGCAATACTTTTTTCATATAACTTTCACGAACTTTTATTTTGTGGTGGTAACCTGTGATATATAATCGGACTGTGCAGAAGTTGCTTTCAAAGATAAGCTTTTTCTAAATGCATTTAATTTTATACTAATTAGCGCGCCCATAGGTCAGATGTTTTGTAGTATTAATAAACAATTATATTATATTAATGTTTTATATAACCGGCTGTACTCACGCGTATTGGTCGAGATTGTCGACCTAGGTTTCGGGCATATTAAATCAGCATTAGCGGAGCACGCACATCTCTCGGACACGCAACATTTTATACGGTTCGACAAAGCCTCCGTACTAGCAAGAGAAAAATTCTTTGTACCTCGAAAAGTACGTGAGGCTATCGAAATCACCCGTCACCCTAATTTCAACAGAGATCGATGGACCCTCCCTCCAGCCTGGACACCTATTCTTAATGCAACCTCAACTCGAAAAGTGCTAGGCAGTCTAGAGTGTGATACAGTCAGCAGTGTTTGTGTTGGGGTTTTCGACGATAACTTTAGTGACGAAGAGGATGCACTACCATCAGCTGTGCGGTGCGCGGGGCATCCCCCCAGCCCACTCCCCGCCCCCGCAGCTCCACTCTCGCGCCGCGCAGAACGAGCAGTTACGCGGAGTCGTCGCCGCGATTTAGACGCGTAAACTCACCTGAGGAAGGGCATCGGATATGCCCGAAACCTAGGTCGACAATCTCGACCAATACGCGTGAGTACAGCCGGTTATATAAAATATTAATATGTCTTATACTCACGGAAACTGTCAAACAAAAATTATATTATAATTAAAATTATAGGTATATAATATTGATCAATTATTTATTTATAAGATTGTTCGAAAAGTCTTAAATTATTCGAAACCATATACTTCTACGTTAGCGACGTTCCATAGAATTTCGTAGAATTCGGATCAGTTGTGCGCATGCTATACGTACCAATAGTGTAACTCAGACCTCATCAAGAGACTATAGAAAATGTCAATGTCAATGTCTAAATAATAGTAATAAACAATACATCCCACGAAACACAACAGTGAGTCTGGAACGCACCACAGTTCACACAATTCTACCGCATGTCACACCGTAACGTAACGTGTCACTATATTTTTAATGCGTTAAACCACTATTTAAAAAACTCTCATCGAAAATAAAACTCATGGGCTTTACCTATTTAATTACATTTTCCGCATGGTGGAAGGACATTTTGCGAATGCTCATCTGGCAAGTTACAAATCTGTCGCCAAACACCTGACAGTGTGTTTCGGGAGTGTTGAGAGCCAGTAAAATTACAGGCACAAGAGACTGAACAACTGTATGTCTCGGGCTAACGGGCCCAGTGCAGTTCATCTCTTGTGACAAAATGTATCTATGATAGGCAGAGCCTAGGTTACCGCTTAACATTCAAAGGTTGTCTGGAAGAAATCGATGTTAGTGATAATGCCGCCCATTGTAACACTTGACTGTAATCCTTCTTATTTTGTTTTGTTGTAATGTACTGGTGTGTACGATAAAGAGTTATCTTGTGTTTTTTTTTTTTTTAAATATCTATCTATCTTAACCTCGTGCTTGTATGATCAAGTTGCATTGACCGTGGTCACAAGTAGACTGTCTTGAGACCCTTTCGCATACCAAAACATGTCTGGCAAGCTGTGGGGATATACATTTGCAATACAGAAGTGCAGATGATGGGATTTTTTTAAATTGTATGTTGGTTTTATTTATTAAGAATATTAAATGTTTAGAATAACAAGATGCCAGGTTAGTTACATCATTTTGTTTATGCGTTAATTATGGAAGACAATAAAAGTAGACTGTTGAAGTCGGCATCTTGTTATTCTAAACATTGAATATTCTTAGTAAATAAAACAATAATACAATAATTAGACATAATATATAACATGTAATCATAAAAGGCTCATCGTCAAAATCTTGCTTTTCCTAGTTTATCAACCACTAATGGAATGGAATCATCAAAATTGTCATAAGGGCTATCTAAAATATATCGGAGCCAAGTTGTTCGACTTGTCAACACGCAGCTACTTCATACAAAATTGCGTAAACTATTTATAACATTTGTTGTAAGATAAATTTTAAATGATGGAACAACATAAAATTAACAATATTTTTTTTAATGTTCTAAACTAAT
This sequence comes from Plagodis dolabraria, assembly GCA_963854805.1. Classification (NCBI taxonomy): domain Eukaryota; kingdom Metazoa; phylum Arthropoda; class Insecta; order Lepidoptera; family Geometridae; genus Plagodis; species Plagodis dolabraria. The sequence continues at coordinate 28,113,530 of OY978448.1, read as the reverse complement.
ATTACGTCACTGTGTAATCACCAGTCAACATAATCAAGTCTATACTTAACCAAGTTGGCGGGCGCATTAACGAACAATAAAACAGAAACGTGTCACCATTGTTGAATGAAACTTCGGCTTATGACCGAGGTAAACTCTTAACAACGATAATTAGAACGGCAAACTGTTCTCCTGCCCCATTGTCTCGAGGAAATCATTATCGCAACCACTGAACCCAGGCCCCGTCGTATCTCATATTGATTTTGCAGGCCTTCGCACACAAGTGTCATTGAAAACCGACTTACTTAATTACTCGACTAAGAAAATAACGACATATTTCACAAACTAACTGTTTAGTTCAGCTCGGCCAACTATCATCATCTTGGTCTTGTCTCTGTTGACTGCAAGTCCGAAGGAGAGGCTTCTTAACTATAGACGTGTCAGCAGGTGTTCCATGTCTTCTTTTGTTTGTGTGAGAAGAGTAGTGTCGTCGGCGTACCTAAAGTTAGATATTCTTCGACCTTCCACTGAAATGCCTTTGTCCCATCGTTCCAGAACGATTCTCATCTAGCTAAAATGATTAAATTTGACTATATGTACCTATATTTGTAATAACTACATTACATTCTTTACAATACATACATACTTTACATATTATACACAAATATACACACATTAATTTCCTTGCATAGAAGTTTCCCAAAAAAAATACTAAACTCAAATTAATGTGCAATCTATTCAATTAATTATGCTCTAAAGGTCACTTATATACATTCCAGAGACACTTAACTATTATCTAATTTGTGCGGAAACTAAATAATACCCTCCCGGAATTACTTTCGAGATTCAGATAACTCAAGCATTTTACCCGGTGTCTACTTATTTTTTAACCGGTGTCTACTTACAAATTTTTTTTTTTATTTTTTTTTATTGCTGATAGGTAAGCCTTTGACCACAATCTCACCTGATGGTTAGTGATGATGTGGTCGAAAGTGTTAACAGGCTTAACCTAGAATGACTGGCTCTCAAGGATAGCTGCCGGAACACACTGTTAGGTGCTTGGCGACAGATTTTCTACTTGAGGGTGGTCGCTAGCCAGGCGGGCATTCGCAAAAATGCCCTTCCACCATGCGGTGAAGCTCAAGCCCGCGGCGGTATTCGAACCATGGACCTGCTGCGCGGCAGTCCATACCCAAAGCCACTGAGCTATCACTGCTTCAATATATAGTAACTCCGTTTAAACCCTGTTTTTAGTTATGAGTAAATACTTAATTATGATGTCAGATCCGTTGGGTGGGGCCTGGTGACTTGTGATACAGACTATTTATGTCTACTTCAGTCCTTGCAATGCGGGTTTACATTACAGCAATATTAGTATAGCTTGTATGATATGTGTCATGAATTGTAATTTGTAGACCTATTTGCAAGGAAAAACGCATTTATTATTTATTTATTATTTAAATACACCCATAATCGTCCCAAACATCAGGTTTTATCGTTAAACTTGACCACTATTTTCTTTACGCAACACTCTTTGTGCCTATTTCACATACGAAATCAACCTGCCACTATTTTTTTTTTCATTAGGAGATGGTCTGACCTAATCATTAAGTCATGAATTTTACCCTAATTAAAAGCTAAGCTAAATTTTCTAAACATATATGCGCATTTAATTTATTTTCAACTTCAGAATATGTTTACTCTATTCAATTACTAAAGTAGCTATATTAAAACCCTACTCATTTATTCCTTCTAGGTAAACGCGCTCCACCATCGATCGCATCATCACTTAACATCAGGTGAGGTAGTGGTCAAGTGCTAACCAGTTCGATATAAAATATATGTAAGTACATAACATTAATACATATACAACTATTATAGGGATATATAAATGGATATTTTTTGTAAGTCTCAGAGTATAGTTTAACTCTCTCATATTGATTACCTACTCAGATTACCTTGGTGAGGTCGTTTTTAATAATTCAAGTAGTCAGCAGTCGTACCGTTTTAGTGTCTGACATTGAGTTTGGTGTGACATATTAGCTGGGTATAAAAAGAACGCGTGGCTCCTTTGGTCACACTGTTGTATGTGGGAGTATTCCATTCAAACACAAAAATCACACCTAAGTAATTGATACGGACAGATTATTAATAATTTTAGAGATCTAACAATAGACCATTAACTCATTAACATAAACTTTTCATCACCAACACAACACGCTCCGTCATTAAATAATGGCTCATTTCTTTGGCTGATTTTTTTTTTTTTTTATGCCTGATAGGTTAGCCTTTGACCACTATCTCACCTGATGGTAAGTGATGATGTGGTCGAAGATGTTGTACAGGCTAACCTAGAATTACTGGCTCTCAAGGACAGCTGCCGGAACACACCGTTAGGTGCTTGGCGACAGATTTTCAACTTGAGGGTGGTAGCTAGCCAGGCGGGCATTTGCAAAGTGCCCTACCACCATGCTGTAACGACTGCTATTCTAAGACAACAACCGGGACCGACGGCTTAACGTGCCCTCCGAAGCACGGAAGCGCTCAGTAGTAATGTCACCAGCGGTCACCCATCCAACTCCTGACCGCGGCGGACGTTGCTTAACTTTGCTGATCGATTCAGAATGGCTAAGCAAACTTCGCTACGAGCGCTTCAAAAAGATAGATCTAAACATAAACTTTAAATTCAAATTCACAATCATTTATTCAATTTAGGCGTCTACGACGCTCTTATGAAGGTCAATTACAAATTTTAATATTCAAATATTCTACATTGTACTGCCACGTTCAGCAAAAAAACTTATTGAGCCACTGCGAGAAGAACGGGCAAGAAACTCGGGGCTATTCTTTTAAACATCTTTTAACAATGTGTTATATACAATATAATATGACTATTACAATATTTGTTCAAATTACGTAGGTGACAGGTGATAGCTTGGCAGAGGCGGAACTTTCCAAGCATCTTTGTCGTTTAAGTAATCACAAACATTATAGTATGATTTCTTAACCAAAATATTTTTCACATGCAACTTGAATTTTCCTTCTGTGAGCATTGTAATATGTTTAGGTATTTTATTATAAAACCGCAAACAATTACCTAAAAAGGACCTTTTATTTGTCTTTGCTAGTCTAAAACCTAGCACTGCTATTTTATATTTATTCCTATTGTTGTAATCGTGGTTGTCACTTTTTAATTTAAATTTACTCAAATTTTTCCGAACATACATAATATTTTCAAATATATACAGACTCGGTAAAGTTAATATATCAATTTCTTTAAAAAGATCCCTTAGAGATTCCATAGGATCCATTTCATATATGGCTCGAATTGCACGCTTTTGTAAGATAAAGATTGTTTCCATCACAGCAGCAGCTCCCCACAGCAATAAAACAAAATTAAACAACGGCATACATAACTGCCTCCTGACTTGGTCTCGAGATAAACTTTTATCATGATCAAGATTCACAAAGTTGTCAGTGTCTGACTCGAAACCTTCGCTACATCAGATTATCCCGTTTATTATTGTTTAGACTCTTTTGTCAACATTTCCAGACATTTACTGACAGTATAAATTGCTGATAATAACGCCACTACAAACAAATTAATTCTTGCAATAATATTTTGCTCCAGCCCTGCCGAGTTTACCGATCAGCCACGACCGGCTTACACTACAACATTATGGTATTCGTGGAAAAGCTCTGATTCTGATGAAGTCATATCTGTCAGACAGGCTACAGAAGGTTAGAATAAATGGCAATACTTCTTCCGGGTCTTTGGTAAGAATAGGAGTACCGCAAGGATCAATAATTTTAGGACCTTTTCTGTTTGTAGCATATTTAAATGATCTGCCTTGCATGGTTAAACATTTCTGCGATATAGTTTTATTCGCAGATGATACCTCCCTGACTTTAAAGTAGATAGGAAAGATAGTGAACTTATTCATGTAAATAATGTATTGTCTATTATCTCTAAGCGGTTTGTGGCTAATAATCTTCTCTTAAATTCAAAAAAGACCTAATGTTTAAAGTTTTCTTTACCAAATGTTACTTATGTTGAACCAAACATTAAGCTTGGCCTAGATAAACTCTCTTTTGACAATGCGACAGTCTTTCTGGGAATCAAAATTGATTCAACTTTACAGTGGAATCCACATGTACATGATCTATCAGGAAGACATAGTTCTGCTGCATATGCAGTTCGTAAGAGAAGACAGCTAACAGACGTAGCTACTGCTAGGCTCGTTTATATGGCGTACTTTCACAGTATTATGTCATACGGTGTATTGCTGTGGGGAGCTGCTGCTGAGATAGAACAAAAGCGTGCAATTCGAACCATATATGAAATGGATCCTAGGGAATCCCTGAGAGATCTTTTTAAAGAAATTGATATGTTAACTTTACCAAGTCTGTATATATTTGAAAATATGTATTATGTATGTTCGTAAAAAATTTAGCAAATTTAAATCAGTTATTAAAACACGATTATAACACTAGGAATAAAGATAAAATACTAGCAAAAACAAATAAAAGGTCCTTCTTAGGCAATTGTGTACGGCTTAATAATAAATTGCCCAAACATATTACAACGCTCACAGAAAAAAAATTCAAGTTGCACGTGAAGAATATTTTGATAAAGAAATCTTACTACACAGTTTGTGATTACATAAACGACAAAAATGCTTGGACTGGTTCACCTCTGCCAAGCTAGCGCCTTTCACCTACGTAGTGTAAATAAATATTGTAATAATTTACTATATAGTAAATACTTAACACATTGTTAAAAAACGTTTAAAAGAATGGCCCCGAGTTTCTTGCCCGTTCATCTCGCAGTGGCTCTATTAATTTTTTTTGCTGAACGTGGCAGTAGCAGTACAATGTAGTATATTTCAATATTAAAATCTGTAATTGACCTTCCCGAGAGCGTCGTAGACGCCTAGATTGAATAAATGATTTTGACTTTGACTTTGACTTTTAACATCTAAGTTTTTTATGTAATTAATTGCCTTTGTTTTGAACAGTTATCTCTTTTGTTCGATATAATATAATTACAATGAATAGGACCCACAACAAGGTACACACATTGAGCTAAGCTTTATATCTACTGTGACCACAATATGAAGAATGCAGTATTGATAATTTTGTCAGGAATCGAAACAAATAACACAAGCTATATCATAATCTTAACAATCTAGATTATATTGTTAAGGAATAGTTCCGATTTCCTAATAGTGTGTCTTTGATCTTAGCAAATTATAAAATTGGCCCGGTGTCGGAAGTGTTCGTGGAGTGCCGATACAAAAATATACTTGATAATTTACGTATGGTTTGTATCCGGACCAAAATTCGCTATGACACAAGAGATTCCATGCAAGTCCACGAGGTTGCATGAAGAACGAGAGCAAGAATTACAGTTATGAGTCATTGTGTCATGTTAGCTCAATTGGTTAGAGCATACCCCGGCTAAAGGGGTGGATGGACGCGGGTTCGAATCCCGCACATGACTATAATTTTTTCTCTCGTAAATTTGTAATTTTGTAAAGTCCACGTGTCTTTTTATCGCTAAATATATCTGAAAGTTAGTAGTTGAAAGTTTATTATTAATTGAAAGTGCAATATTTACCTTTTTATCACCATTAAGGAATTTTGTATCCTAACTCTTACGTTCACTCCACAGAACCATTGCGAAAAAGTTGTTGTTAATGAGCCGCATTATTTAAAGAGGTCCGTACACGTAGATATCTTGCTAGTAACGTGCTGCCGAAGTTAAAGGTTGCATGCAGATCAATAACTCGGAGGAGGTGAGCTAGGCGTTCATTAATGAAATGCTCTACCACCGGGCTGTGAACCTTAATTTTATGTTACCCTGCGCACGGCTCTTTACCTCGACTGCCACTATGGGCTACCATTGCTTCCAAACACCATAGTTTTTGTGATACCCTATTTCGACACAATTAGATTTACCTAGCTAGGCACGTAGTTATTTCTTTATTGTTTTGATCTTTACATGAATAAGAAAAACTCATCAATAACGAATCTGACGTATTAAAAAGACTCTGCCGTGATCTATCTTCGCGATTGGTTTTAATTAATGCTTATCAAAAAATAGAATAAGGTCAGACCGAAGAGCAAATTTTTCATTACGCAGCAACGGGCCGAGGTTTCGACTTTATCGTAGGGTAAATCGTCCCACTATTTATACCCACGTATTCAGCTTAAAAGGATCCTAAATACATGATATATATACCAACTGACCCAATTCTGTATATGTAATAACAAGGTGCTAGTTTATGAAAGCTAAACGTTTTTTTTAGCATTCTGGCTTGGTTTTGATCTCTATCTCGCCGGATGGTAAGTGATGATGCAATCAAAACTGTTTTCCCTTGCCTTTCAATAAGACATTAAATATTTAATTTACTCCGTAGATTTTCTCACGCAATATAAGAAGGAATACAGGTAAACACACGTAATAGTTTTTTTGCCCTGTGGCAACACTATCTCCGTATTTTAATAATAGTTTTAAATAGTAAATAAGGCTAAATTGTAGTGTTATTGCTTAATTAAGGTTAGTTAAAGGTTGCTTTATAGTGTAAATAAATTTAGTTTGCGACATATTCATTAAACAGTGAATAAATAGAATAGAATAGAATAGAATAATTTATTATCAAACTCCAGTTATACCTACTACACTAATCGTACATACATGCTTGAAATAATAACATAGAAGGTAACTTACTTAAACAATAGGTACGAGTAAAAACTCTGACAGCTGTGCTAGGTCGAACCTGTGTTACAGCTGTCAGCAACTTCCCACTGTGCGGTGATATTCCGACAGATTTTTAACTAATACACAACACATATTTAATAGTAAACTCTTTGATAAATTAAATATCCACGCAAATTGAACATATTACAATTGTAGGGTAGACAATACAATATCAACATGAAGTGCGGTCGTTGATAGCTGCATTCATACTCGTATGTGTGTGTGTTTAGTGCTGTCGGTAATATTGTACGATAGTTTAGGAGTTAATGTCAGAAAGAATTACATTTAAACTAATAGTATAAAGACAATATTTTTGCTAAGAACAAAGATAAATCTAACACTTGATAAAATAATAAGTGAGAGGTATAGGATTAGATGATGATGGACTCACTGTATATAGGGGTAAGCTTCGACATATTATTCCTTCGATCTTTTTGGAAGTGTTTCCGTAGGCGATTTCCTCTCCAATCAGCTGGTGGTCTCCTTTTTATTTAACACACTTTTATATACGTAAATTATATCCCTCGCGACTGCGTTGTATTTCATTAATTACTAGTTTTAGATTTGTTTATATTATTAACGTTTAATATATGAAAAACACGGGTGTTTGAGCGTGAACTTACTATGAGTCGATATCGCTATCGACAATGTTTCGGCTTCTACCGGAAGCCTTCCTCAGGATTTTGAGTGTGGTACGTCCGCCGCGGTCGCTATATATATCGACTCATAGTAAGTTCACGCTCAAACACCCGTGTTTTTCATATATTAGATATAAATATGAGCGTAAGTTTTTATAATATTATTAACGTTTATTGTTTCGGTTTATAAATTGGTACGTACTTCTTAGCGACGAAGCATCACAAGGGGCAATGACGGGGAAGGAACGAAAGGAATGTGTGAATGAGTGAGTGCATACTTAACAGATAATGTGTTATTCATTAGAACAGGTAATAAGTAATATTAAGCGGCGCGTACAACTCCCCCGGCCTAGAGGTTTCCTCTAGAAGCTTTAAATAAAAAATCATATATAAATGCGTCGTTTAAGATGCGTTTGATAATAACTAAAACTAATTTGTATATATATTTTACTTAATTAATTTGGTTTACTAATAGTGTATATCTACTGTAACGGAAGAGGACACACTCTGACTACTGGACGTACATAACTACCAGAAGAAGTTCGAACTTTCAAAGTGCGAATGACTTGATCTTTACCGGGATATACCTCTTCCACGATTCCCAAAGGCCAACAAAGAGGATGCGCATTGTTATCCTTTATGACAACGACTGAACCGAGTTCTATAGGGTTTGTTTGCGTGTTCCATTTTTCGCGTTGTTGAAGCGTGGTTAAATATTCTTGACTCCAACGACGCCAAAAACTTTGGATTAGCTTATTTACGAAGTGATAGCGAGTCAAGCGGTTGTCAGTGTATATAAATACATTTACAATAATAACTACAGGAACGTAAATAGGAACAAGTAGTTATTTGAACAGTGTTGCAGATTACTTTCTTATTGAACTTGAATACATAGAAGGTAAATATATTATATACATATTGTTCATTAAATTATGTGTAGGGTGCACGTGCGCGCGCCCGAGTGTGTGTGTGTGTGTGTGTGTGTTAGGGTATGTGTGTGAGTGTGTGTGTGTTAATGAGAGGTGTGAGGTTGTGTGTGCTGTGTAAAAAGTGAGTGTACTTGAAGTATATAAGTGGCTTGAGTAGCATCTGGTTGAAGTATTGGAACATAGTCGGTAGGTTAATTCTAACTAAGAGGTTTCATCAACGATTCCGTTTGGTTGTAGCTTAAATTAAGTAAATATTGATTTACAGTTATTTTACACTTACGTTTGGTAAGGGGGTAGATATTTATATGATGGCAGACTTCTTTGTATAAGTACGATCCCAAAAAGCAATAGTTTCTTTGAGCATAAGCTGTCGAGAATTTAGTTGGACAAACAAATGAGTCTTTACGCCGTTTTCGTTTGAATTTTTCTGGATCGAACGTAAGGCCTGAGTGTGTCATTATTATTGTCTTAAAGATAAAAATCTGACGAACTGTAAGCAATTTTGTTTCTTCATAGAGCATATTTGTTGGATATCTAAACGGTTTTGACAACATTACTTTTAGTACTGCTCTCTGGGATCTTTCCAATCTTAGAAGGTAAGTTTTAAACGAACCGCCCCATACTACAATACAATAGGCTAAGAGTGAATGACATAGGGCATGATAAATAGTTTTTAATAAGTTTAGGTCACCGATGTGCCTTAATCGTTTAAATATAACGATTAATTTCCTTATTCTACCAGTAAGTATTTTAATGTGTTGGTACCAATCCAATCGATGATCGATGATTACGCCAAGATATTTTAGATATGGTACTTGTTCTAACGTTGGACATGAGCACAAAGGAATTATTATAATCAGAGCAAATGTGGGCTTTTATTTTTTGGACGTCATTATTTGGCAATCGGCCAAGATCAGCGGCGAGAGAGTTGGAAAAAAGCATGTACTTAGTCTTACTTACATTGAATGTAAGTAAGTTATTTCGTAACCAAGATAGAACCTCCTTTAGACCAACTTCAGCAAGGCTTTTTACTTCCTCCCATGTCGGAGCGGCAAACAGCAAAGCTGTGTCATCAGCAAAAGCCACAATCTTACTAACACCAAGCTTAAGATTACAAAGATCATTGACATATATCAAAAATAAAATCGGGCCTAAAATGCTACCTTGAGGTACCCCGAACTTGATAGACATTTCTTCACTTTGAATGTTTCCTATTTTAACTATTTGTTTTCTGTTTGTGAGATAATCCCCAAAAAGTTTTAGTGCAGTTCCTCTTATGCCCACCCTCTCCATTTTATGTAGCAGGATAGGAACAGAGACAGTATCGAAAGCTTTTGCTAGGTCCAAAAATATACCTATACATTTGTCCTTGTTATCTACATGACGAACAACAAAGTCAGTAAGCTCTAAAACTGCTTGTTCGGTAGATTTCCCCTTGACAAAACCAAACTGATTCTCAGAGATAATCTTAAATTTTGTAAGGTACGAGTCGACACGTTTACTTAAAAGACGTTCTAAAATTTTGGACAAAGCAGGTAATATAGAAATTGGACGATAATTATCAATGCTGCCTCTGTCCCCACCTTTATGGATTGGTTTTATGACAGCTTTCTTAAAAAGCGTAGGAAAGATACCATGACTGAAACTTAAGTTGCAAATGTGGGTGATGTAAGGGACAATCACATTCTTGGCGTGCTTTAACACCATTGATGATATACCGTCATGACCTGTCACACTGCTGTGTTTAAGGTTTGAAATAGTTGACTCAATTTCTAAGGAATCAGTGGGAAGCAGTCCGAATGATGAAGTAAGATTTATATGCGGCATAGGTAAATAGTTAGAAGATCTATTATTATTCAACAGTAAAATTTTATTTGCTAAAGTTTCACCAGCGTTTGCAAAGTAACCATTAATATAATTTTTTGAGTCTACATCACTTCCCTTGAGCGAAAGTAGTTTCCTGTCTTCTTCAATACTATAACACGTTTTTGAGTTTATTCTTGCAATATTTTTTATTACTTTCCAGGTATTTTTATTATTTCCTGCAGCGCTCTTTACCTCTGATCTATTATGTTCATTCCTGACTTTTCTAATGATTTCCCCACAAAAGTTTCGATATCTCTTAAAAGATATGTCCATGATTTTATTACCGGGATTATTTGTACAATTCTGGTGTAGTTTGTCTCGATGCTTTATACAACGCAATAAACCTGGTGTGAGCCAAGGTTGTTTCAATGTCTTGCGACAGGAAATATTCTTGATCACCGTGTTTTTATCAATCGACCGCTTTAGCTCCGATACTAAAATATGTGTTGCTGTATTGACATCATCTGTTTGTAAGATTGTGTTCAAGGTATTTATATATAGGTCAGCAACTACACCTTCATAGTTAATTACTTTATGAAAGTTATACCTATTTTGATAGTGTTGATGGTTATCAAGAATTAATGCTACAGTATAGTGATCAGTAACAGTCGAGGTAATAACTAATGTAGTCGCTTTTAGTTTAGTTTTTAAAAATATGTGATCAAGGCAGCTTGCTTCTCTAGTCGGAAATACGTGCGTAGGGAGTAGTTTGTGTTGAGCCATTAAATTTAAATATTCATTGCACTTAGTTGTAAGAGTATTCGACGGCGCTATATTTATGTTTATATCCCCGGCTACAATAATGTTTTTAAACGATTTTATTGAATTTAAGGTGTGATCCATTCCTGATAAAAATGTTTCTATGCAATGCTTTGCCGGAGGTCGATAGGCAGCTACAATAGCTGTTTCGCTACCAAGTTTAATAACCAAACAGTTTGCCTCAAATGAAGGTGGTTCCATCACAGAAGCAGAAATTTCTTTCTTTATGAATACCACTACGCCTTCGTTCTGGGTCTGGTTATATATTGTAGAGTATGTGAAGAAATTATTAATTGAAGGAGAGTAATCTAATTTGTTGAGCCAGCATTCCGTTAGTATAATAATATCTGTTTTAAATTTTAATCGATTGAGTAGAACTTCCATTTCAGTTATGTTTTTATCTATACTACGTATGTTTTGACATACGATCGTGAGCTTTTTATTGGTATGATCAATGTAAGAATATGCGTCGTCAACTTGACATTTAAACGATTTCGAAATTTCATAGTCATCAATGTCGTTGTTTAAGACTTTAAAATCCATGTTTGATAAAAATTGTAAGACGAGAGACGATGAGAGAAGAATCCTATAATTTGTATCCTTTGTAGAATCGTTTGATTGTGAAGTATGATTAAAATTTTCTGATAAACTCTATAAGTGTTATTATGTGATTTTTTATGCTTTTTAAAACTTCTAACTATAGTGTTTTGTGAAGTGTGTGTGATTGTGTAGGTGCCGTATAAATTTGTAAAATATTTTAAAAGTGAATAATTTATACAAGGAGAAGTCAAACAGAGAAGTATAATATTGAACCTTGTTGTCATATCTACTAGGTGACCCAGCAACAGCCTATTCGGGTTTACTCTTGAGCTCCTCCAGTTGTTTCTCTTCTTTGATAAGGCACGGAGAAGCTCCTTCCCTCTTCCGAAGAAAAATTCTGCCATGTGAACACCAACAAAACTTGTATTCGTTAGACTTTGCAAAATCCCTCGCAAGAAAAAAAAGTCTCCTTGTTTTAGCGGTCATATGTTCAGACACATATATTGGAGAAGCTGGTAAGTTTAATTTCAATAGTGAAGAATTGAGTTGTGAACTGTGCTGTATATTGTATGTTTTAGCAGCTCTAATAAAGTCTTCTTTTCGGATAACCGTAGTAAGTTTTACAATTACAGGTGGATCTCCCTTCGACTTTGTGTTAATATTGATCCTGTACACGTCCTCTATTTCAGACTTATTTATGTCCAGATCCAGCGCTTTACCGAGGTTAACGGTGAGCTCAACGAGATTTAACTTAGTCTCCGTTGCTTTTCGTGGAATATTTCTAACCTCAATCGTAGAGGCTCGGCTAGATTTATCTATTGATTCCAATTTATCTTCCAGTTCCTTTATATATTTGATATCATTTTTCCTCTTTCTTTCACTTTCTTCATATTTATCCTTAATTTCTTCATACTTGCAAGTCATGAACTCAAGCGCTTTATTTACTCCTTCATTATGGTCTTTCATATTTGCCTCGAGGCAGTTAAATTTCTTATCAATTAAATCCATCAATTCTTTCTTCATCAAACTTATCGAGTCGTTAAAATTTTCGTCGGTGACTCTTCGACGTTTTTGCCGAGTTACACTAGACGCTCCGGTACCGGTCTTTTTTGTCTCGCTCTTTGTAGATAAGTCAGAGTCAGACAAATTATATTCTACCGCTGAAGTTGCTGCCTGAGTACGCTGCATCTTACCCACAGTAGATTACTGGCTCTAATTAACTTTATAGGTACGGTTTGCTGTTATTAATTGATAGAAGGATATTAGTTAAAATGGCAGCACAATATGAGTGTTACTGGTTCTTTAACGGTTTGGTTACAAATTTTTTATTGAAATTGAAAACCACTTGACACGTCCAATCACTGTCACCGCACGGCGCGAAGTGAAATATAATAGTACGTCATCCTGCTGCAGCGGTTGAGATTTCAAACATCTTGGATTTTACTGGGGAGTATAATGTCTGATATCTATCTTTAAGTACCTACAAATTTACCACATTTTGACTATATCTCACTTGATTAGCTACGTTAATAATCTCACACTGGAAGTGTACTGACTCTCTTTGCTTGACAAATTAGTGGAAACAAAGTTAATGACGCATAATCCTAGCTGCAACTCAAATCTCAAAGTTTTAAATTTGTAGTAGTATCCGTAGGCACGGGTATCCAAAGTGGTCGTGCTCACAGAAAGGTGTTGTCTAGTGGCGGTGTTGTGTGTTGGGTCGCCATCTTCCCTCCAAAATGGTTGAAGACGATGGTTGGCACATACATCAACTCGTGAACGGGTGCTGCTAGAGGACACAGGTCTGCTCTGGATGCTAGTGCTAATGACTGTGGAGTGTAGATTTTAAATAAATGTAGTAGGTAGTCAAGTCTACAAAAATTACCTATTAAAAACATATGATAAGGTACCTATTACCATTAATCATTTGTCGCTTTTGTTATCAGATAAAAGTTTCATACTTTTTCTCTCCAACCTGTTTTTAACCATCATCTGTGAACTAATGTATCTGTGTTTCTACTGGTTAACAAATTTCCTCTTTCCTTTTTCTCTTTTATCTGTATATAGCATAGGTATTTAAATGTAAACAAACAATAGATATTTGTGTATTAATTACTGTTCTCAGACTTGATTGTTTATTTTGTTTATAGAATTAGATATGTACCATTATTGTAATTTATATAGAAAATAGTTGTAACTTTGAGTTTGAATTGTACTAAATACTTACCATACAATTACGAGTAGAATACTTCTTGAAACAGTAACTTAGCTACTATTATCTGTTTTCCAGATATTGTGCAGAGTTGTTGGTATTCAAATATGCCTGTAACTACAAGGAAAACCTTGGCAAGAAAACTGGAAGAGAAACTCATAGTTGCTCTTCAGGACCTTAAAAAGTATAAAGATCTCTCTGATCAGCTCCTTCAAGAAAGAGATGACAGTGAGGTTGAAGTGAACAAAATTATGTCAAAAAACACTAGCCTCATGAATGAACTTGCCGGTCTATACACAAATTACTCAGAGGCGCTCCATCAAACTGAACAACTACAAAACATTGTACTATCATTTAAAGAAATGAATGGAATGGAATGGAATGAAATGAAATATGAAATATGGAATATGAAATATGAAATATGAAATATGAAATATGAAATATGAAATATGAAATATGAAATATGAAATATGAAATATGAAATATGAAATATGAAATATGAAATATGAAATATGAAATATGAAATATGAAATATGAAATATGAAATATGAAATATGAAATATGAAATATGAAATATGAAATATGAAATATGAAATATGAAATATGAAATATGAAATATGAAATATGAAATATGAAATATGAAATATGAAATATGAAATATGAAATATGAAATATGAAATATGAAATATGAAATATGAAATATGAAATATGAAATATGAAATATGAAATATGAAATATGAAATATGAAATATGAAATATGAAATATGAAATATGAAATATGAAATATGAAATATGAAATATGAAATATGAAATATGAAATATGAAATATGAAATATGAAATATGAAATATGAAATATGAAATATGAAATATGAAATATGAAATATGAAATATGAAATATGAAATATGAAATATGAAATATGAAATATGAAATATGAAATATGAAATATGAAATATGAAATATGAAATATGAAATATGAAATATGAAATATGAAATATGAAATATGAAATATGAAATATGAAATATGAAATATGAAATATGAAATATGAAATATGAAATATGAAATATGAAATATGAAATATGAAATATGAAATATGAAATATGAAATATGAAATATGAAATATGAAATATGAAATATGAAATATGAAATATGAAATATGAAATATGAAATATGAAATATGAAATATGAAATATGAAATATGAAATATGAAATATGAAATATGAAATATGAAATATGAAATATGAAATATGAAATATGAAATATGAAATATGAAATATGAAATATGAAATATGAAATATGAAATATGAAATATGAAATATGAAATATGAAATATGAAATATGAAATATGAAATATGAAATATGAAATATGAAATATGAAATATGAAATATGAAATATGAAATATGAAATATGAAATATGAAATATGAAATATGAAATATGAAATATGAAATATGAAATATGAAATATGAAATATGAAATATAAAATATGAAATATGAAATGAAATTAATTTATTTATGACGTTAACAATTAATAAGAAATTAACGTTAACAAGAATGTAGTGAGACACATGAACAGGCCTTGAGCCGTATATCAGAACTCGAGTTGGAATTAAGCAGGGCACATATAAGAAATCTTGTTCTTAAAATCAACAAAGTTCAATGAACAGACCGCTGACACCTTAAATTTATACAATGAGCTGGTCGGTAGTGGCATGTAAAATATTTTCTCTAGCTACTTATCAGCTCAGAACCATCTTAGTGAGCACTACAATGAAGCTATAAATTTAATGGATCGTGTGACCACCAAAATGGTGAGTGTGAGAACTACTGAGTGTGCATGCTCAAAGTCTCATAGTCCGCAACCAACAAGAGATTCAATACCAACAATTAGCCATACAGCTCAGCCATTGAATAAAACATGCACTGAAACAGTACGGAGGGAGAATCAAGGTTTCACCTCAAACCAGGATATGGTTACCAAAGTATTGGTTTTTCAGATGCAATTGGCAGAAATTTTGGTTCTGTGCTTAGTAATTCAATAGACTGCTCTGTTGAAAATTACTGCATGCCTGGTGCTTCTTATGCTCAAATTGAGAAAAAAATTATGTCTTCCGCAATTGATAGCAATACTATAGTCATTGTCTATTTAGGCCAAAGTTTAGGTATAGACAGAAAACAGGTTATAGCAAATGTAACCTCATTGTTAAGCCTTAATGCATTTAAAATTATGTTATGTGCTTTTCCTTACTCAGATGCACTAACTAAGTCAGAATGAGCATATTAACTGCTTAAATACAATTTTATATAACATGACATGTCGTCATAAAGACAAACTATTATTTTTTTACTGTAATAAATTTATTACTAAATTTATGTTGACTCAGGATAGGATGTACCTACTTACCTAAGAAATGTAAGAATTTAATTGCTACTTTGGTAGCTTATAATATTGAGTCGGTTATAAAAAATATAACTCTTTTACTGACGCTACAGATTTTACTCGTAGTACATGTACTAATACAAATGTTGAGTCTAACTATTTAAACTTATAAGTCAGAGAACAGGGAAGTGTTTTGACATAGCACTGTACTACCAAAATATAAACCGCTTCCCTGGCAAAATACTTGAAATTGAAATTTTCTTAGATAAATATCCTTTTGATATGCTTCACTGAACACACAACTAAGAGCGGATACAATGTTATTTAATGTTAAGAATTTTAGTGTAGGCAGTGCGTTTAACAGATCAGCAGCATAAGGAGGAGGTTGTATTATTCTTGTTAAAAATAACTTCAAATTAAAAGAACGCCATGACTTAGTCAGATGTTCTGTCGAACGTGTCTGTGAGGTTGCTTGTGTGGAGGTGGACAGGCATCTTGTGTTGTGTGTATATCGACCACCAACAGATGAAAGTCGTGCTCAAAATTTTACAGAATTCTTAGCCACTCTGGAAAGTATACTACTAAAAATTTCTAAATGTAAGAAAACCATATTTGTATGTGGTGATTTTAATGTAGATATTTTTATTGAAATCTAAAAATAAGACTGATCTTATTTCATTGTTTAAGACATTTAATTTGAAATATCTATCCAGAAAAACAGCGAGGTATGAAATTGAACATAGGCCGTTAACAACCAGTAGGCTAGAAATACTCAGTACCAATATAGAAGCTAAGCTTGGCATTACAAGTTTTTCTCATAGTGACCCATATGACATTTATAATAGTTTATTTTCTTTAGTAAATACTGAGTTTCAAAAAGTTTGTCCAAAAATAAAGAAACAAGTAAATGGAAAGTTAAAGTTTGGTGATTGGGCAAAGTTGCCCAATAGTTGCCCAATGTAGTTCTACAGGTATTCGAAAGTAGAGATTATTTGCTTGATCTGTATCGCAGGAAGAATTTGATATCTTGCAAGCAGTTTCGTGATTATGTTAAGAACTATTCAAAAATGTTTAAGTCTGTTTGCTTGTGTGCTAAATCTATTTTTATTAGAAACAAAATTAGCAAGTCTAAAAATAAGATAATGGTTTTTATTAGGAAGACTATAAATACTGAGACCTGTAAAAATAAACCTAGAGATTCTACATATGTCTTAAATGTTGATAAAAATCAAATATCTGATCCAATACAAGTAGCAAAATATATTTGAAAAATTTTTTTCTAACACCCCTAGAAGTCACTAAGTCACTGGATGCATGTCCCGATGTAGCAGAAACTCTGCTAATACATAATTTCCCTTTGCTGGACTTTTCTTTCAGACACACAACAATATTTGAAATTATAAAGACATTAAAAAATTTAAACTTTAAGAGCACCGAAGACTTGTGGGGTATGTCAGTTAAAGTGGCAGAGTTTATAATATGCATTATTGCACCATATTAAAAAACAATATTCAATCTTTGTGTAAAATTAAAATATTTTGAAATTCAACTTGACAATCAACGTGACAGGTCAGTAAATTTCAGATTTATTTTCAAAAAATGATTAATTTTATTTTCAGATAGTAGATAGGCATTTTCTGCCCATCACCCGCATTCTTCCTAGTGGAATTTTGCGAGGTATTGTTTGTGGGGCTCGGTTGGGCCTCTGTAGTTAGTTTCATTAGCTTATTTATTCAATAGTTTTTTGACATTTCTTGTCGAGCTAATTTCTAATCAGTTATTTTTGTTTCCATGGCAACGCTGCCTGCGACACCGGCGCGCGCACTACGACGACGGTGTTGACGCGAGCCTTCATCCGGGTTGAGACGTCACACTAGAGATTCTAAGATAAGCTTTGCTTTATTTTGTAAACAATGCTTTGTGCCCCAACTATGAATGCTGTAACGGGGATCTTTGTATCGCAAAATAGCCAGATGTTGTGTCCGCAGTGCCCCCAGGCTCGTTATTTCAAAGGTCATAAAGGCCTCAAAATTCACCAAACAAGGTGTCATAAACAAATAGAAATTCCCCTTTCGGCACCAATTAATAATCAAAACGTAAGTAGTAGCAGTGTTGCGAGCCCTGCTACGCCTTCCAAACCGTTTTGGGAGGTTTTAAGCTCGTACAAAAATAACATTCCTTTATTAAAACGCATACCTCGGGGTGCAAGAATTTCTGTTGCCCAATCTTTATCTTGTTCCATTAAAAACGTCTTGGCTACTAATACTACGCAAGCCTGGGAGCATCTTCTAGCATTCCCGTACCACGTATTTCACGTGAATTTTGATCCATCTAACAAAAAATCACTTACTACAAGAGTAAAGGAAAACTGCGTGAAATACAGGGCACGGAAAGAGCAATCTTTTGGCACAACTATAATCATTCCACCTCTGCGGCGGAATACAAAAACAAATAAATTCGATTCAGCTACTATTAAAATAGTAGAAAACAAAATTACTGATGGTGATATTAAAAACGCGGCACGCATCTTGTTTTCGAGTGATACAATCGCTCCTTTTTCATCTGATACGTTGAATTCCCTAATAGAAAAGCATCCGCCTGCAACTGCAGATCTCCACCTTCCCGAATCTCCTATACAAGACATTGTTGAGGTGACCCCACAGGATGTTTCTGCAGCCATGGCATCTTTTTTAAGTGGCTCAGCCGGTGGCCTTGATGGCCTCACGCCTCAGCACTTAAAAGATATTTTATCTTTTAGTTCTGGTGAGGTAGGTGAGACACTTTTAAGGGATGTGACGGCTTTGGTTAATTTGATGTTGTCGGGTCAGGTCAACAATAAAATTACCGAAATTCTGTACGGTGCGAATTTATGTGCCCTAAATAAAAAAGATGGTGGTATTAGGCCTATAGCAGTAGGCACCACTTATCGTCGCCTCACAGCCAAATGCGGTTGTAGGAAAAAGGTTGCTTTTTAAGTAATCTTTTTCAACCACTGCAACTCGGTTTTGGTTCACAGGGTGGCTGTGAGGCTGCTGTACATTCACTTCGCACATTTCTTGATCAAAATTGTGGAGATGTGCTTTTGAAGGTGGATGTTAAAAATGCATTCAACTCTTTAGATAGAGGCACTCTTTTGACTGAAGTGAAAGATAAAATTCCGGAATTATACCCTTTTCTTTGGCAATGCTACGGCAAACCGTCAAAATTAACATACCAAAATAACGTTATTTTATCTTCCGTAGGATGTCAACAGGGTGATCCTCTGGGACCAGCCAACTTTAGCTTGATCCACTCAATAATTCAACGTCTTCAATCAAAACTTAACGTTTGGTATTTGGATGACGGAACCTTAGGAGGCGATGCGAACACGGTTTTGGATGACTTGCGAGTACTTATAGACGATTTTCGTGTTATTGGCCTTGAACTAAATTTTTCTAAATGTGAACTTTTTGTGTGTGATACTTGTCCGGATAAAGTTTCGATTATTGAAAAATTCAACTTACTTGCGCCTAATATAAAATTAGTAGAAAAAAGTTCGCTTCGTCTTTTGGGTTCACCGATTCTTAACGAATCTTTATCACCATTTGTCGAAGAACAAATTCAAAAGTTTAGAAATGCTTCTAGCAGATTATCCAAAAGTAACGCCCATATGGCTTTTACAATTATAAGATTTTGCCTTTTCGTTCCTAAATTTACATACTATTTAAGATGTTGTCAGCTGTGGCAACACAGTGAGCTTTTGTTAAGCTTAGACAACTTAGTAAAAGATACGTTAGTGTCGCTTTTGAATGTTGAGATGGATGATAGGGCTTGGGTGCAAGCTTCCCTCCCTGTGAGGTTGGGGGGCATAGGGATACGCAAAATTTCTAGTGCGGCATTACCAGCTTTTTTGTCTTCTGTACACAGTACACACAAATTAGTAGAAAAAATTCTTGCACGATCTTTAGGCTCTTTCGAAGTAGCATATCTGGCTGAGGCCAAAAACACATGGAGACTGGCTTGTCCAAGTACTGAATTCCCAAAAATGTTGTCATCTCAGAAACAGTGGGATCGGCCCCTATGCGAGCTAACACGGAAAGATCTTTTAAATACGTGTTCTAGCATCGCAGATCGTGCTCGTATTCTCGCTGTTTCTGTGTGGGAATCCGGTCTTTGGTTACAGGCCATTCCTTCTTACAAAACTGGTAGCCTTATAGATCCATCCGCTTTTCGTCTAGCTATTAGCTTACGCTTGGGTGCAAGGTGTTGTGTTGCACATCACTGCCAGTGTGGTACTGCAGTTGATCAACTCGGTCACCATGGCCTCTCCTGCTCTCGAAGTGCTGGTCGAATTTCCCACCACGCCAGCCTTAACGATATCATTCGCCGGGCTTTTACCAGTGCCAATGTTCCAGCTATTCTCGAACCGAATGGTCTGATGCGTGACGATGGTAAAAGACCTGACGGCATGACTCTGGTTCCGTGGAAGTTAGGACGGCCCTTAGTGTGGGACGCTACTTGCGTGGACACTTTAGCGCCGTCACATCTTTCTGAAACCAACGTGAGGGCTGGCGCTGCGGCTACTTCGGCGGAGCAACTCAAGCGGCGCAAATATGCTAACCTCGGTATGGGTTACATATTTGTGCCGTTTGGTGTAGAGACGTTGGGTGCGTGGGGACCGGGAGCTCATCGTATTTTCCAAAACCTATCTGAGCGCTTGGTCGATGCGACGCGTGATCAAAATGCTGGCACATATTTGGCTCAACGAATAAGCATTGCAATTCAACGGGGCAATGCTGCCAGCATGCTGGGCACGCTGCCAACTGGGAGTGGGCTGGAGCATTTGGACTGCCTATGAGTCTGCTATGACTTATAGGTGTCTAAATGCTTTTATTGTAGTAGCTGTAGTGTTGTATATAGTTCATAGTATTTTGTTTAATAAAGGCATACAGCCGGAATAAAAAAAATCTTTGTGTTGATAAAGAAAACTTCCCCGACTTAATGAAACAAAGTAAAATCACTCCAATTTTGAAGTCGGGGGCTACATCTGACCCTTGCAATTACAGACCTATTTCTACCATACCTGTTCTGAGTAAAGTATTCGAAAAAATTATGCTAAAACAACTTCTATCCCATTTTAACGAGCATAATATATTGAATGAGAATCAGTTTGGTTTCACAAAGGGCAGATCCACAACTGATGCAGGTGCTCAATTGTTGTCACATATACTTGAAGCCTGGGAGAGTTCACAGGTATTAGAGATTTTAATGTAGATATTTTATTGAAATCTAAAAATAAGACTGATCTTATTTCATTGTTTAAGTCATTTAATTTGAAATTTCTATTCTGTGAGCCCACTAGGATAACAGAGACTTCAGCTACCTGTATGGATAATATATACTCAAACTGTAAGACTAAACAAAAGTCAATAATGAAGGGTGTTAGATCTGATCATGAGGGCCTGGCAATTAAATTTGTTGGAAGTAGAGAAACAGCGAGGTATGAAATTGAACATAGGCCGTTAACAAAAGTAGGCTAGAAATACTCAGTACCAATATAGAAGCTAAGCTTGGCATGACAAGTTTTTCTCATAGTGACCCATATGACAATAATAATAGTTTATTTTCTTTAGATAGCTTGAATTATTTATTTCGATTCCCGACATATTTGTTAATACTGCATTCTTCATATTGTGGCCACAGTAGATATATGACTTAACTCAATGTGTGTACCTTGTTTTGGTTACTATTCATTGTAAATACATATATCAAACAGACGAGACAACTGTTCAAAACAAAGGTAATGAATAACATGAAAAACTTACACATTGTGATGTAAGCCGAACGTGGCTGATCGGTAAACTCGTCAGAGCCAGAGAGGAATTATATTGCAAGCATTCATTGCGTTGTATCGGCGTTATAATCAGAATATAAAAGAGTCCAAACAGTAAACGGAATAATCTGATGTAGCGACGGTTTCGAGTCACACAATGCCAACTTTCTAATCCTTGATCATAATTGATGACAAAAGTTTATCTCGAGACCAAGTCAGGAGGCAGTTATGTCTGCACTTGTTTAAAGTTTATGTTTAGATCTATATCAGCTATAGAAATGGTATATTAATTAATGACGGAGCGTGTTGTGCCTTTTAAATATTGAAGTTGCAAATTTTGATTTAATTATTGTAATGGTCTATTTTTAGACGTTTAAATCGTCCCTCTAAATTGTTTTTGTGTTTTTAATGTTTGAGCGGAATATTTTCCCACTTAAAATTATGACCAAATGAGAACACTCGTACTTTTTATACCCAGTTTGTTACTTAAACTGGTGCGGCCCACAATTCAAATAACGTTCTGTTCTACAAATGCGGAGTAATAATATAGAGATAAATACCTTTTTCAAAATTTAAACTCTTTTACCAAGTATTGGTAAAAGAGTTTAAAGTTAATTAATTTTTAAGTTTATTTAGTACAATTGTCTATAGCAGGTGTAAACTATCATTTTGTTAAAATGTCAGTCCTTAAACGTTACGACTGCTGACTACGTTGAATTATTAAAAAAAAACTCACCAAGGTAATCTATCAACATGAGAGAGTCAAACTATACTCTCAGAGTTACTAAAAATAGCCATCTATTACACAGTTTACCTATAATAGTTATATACATCTCATTGTATATGAAAACCTTAGATAAAGGTACTTATAAAATATATATCGATAAAACCGATATTCGTGAGGGACAGTTTTTGGGTTAAATTTAAAAGTTGGTAGTCATCCGCTAAAATAGTTAACTTATCTGAATCTTGAAAGTTACTCCCGGTGTTTCGCATTCTATATATTAACTATATTTCATCCTAATTAGGTAATATAGTTAAGCGTATAAAGCTCCGTAATGTAGGTGTTTGACTATTTAATTATTAATTCATGGATTCCACGAGACAAGAGAGGCGATTATTAACGTATTAATTGGTGAAAGAACGATAGGAAAAAATAGAGTTAACGATAGAAAAATTAGAGTCTTATCATGTTAGCTCAGTCGGTCAGAGCATACCCCGGCTAAAGGGATGGAGGACGTGGAAGGAAAAATTATAGTCATGTGCGGGATTCAAATGCACATGACTATAATATTTCCTTTCGTAGATTTGTAATTTTGTAAACTAACAATAGTACAGTCGATTTGCCAGAATACGTATTGCCAGGGTTGAATACACAATAACGCGCTCAGCCCATATAGATACCGTATCCAAAAACTGGCAAGTGCTAAATATGTACTGCTAAAAATAATGGATAAAACGGCTCTTTTATCTGTAGATTATACATGTATCATATATATCAACATTTCCGGATTATATGAGCTCCTAACACTTCTCAAATATTAAGGCTAATATTCATATACTCGACGAAGTATTAATTTCATTTCATTTTGTACAAAAGAACCAAGTCAATTGAAATAAAAACTTGTATTAACTTTTGAATTAATTATTATTACCAAAAGAAATTTGAATGAATTTGAATGAATTGAATGGAAAAAGGCTCTCAAAAGCAGCCGTGTAACATTGTTAGGCATTTAGCGTCATATTTTCTATTTGTATCACAAGATAGCTCGTCAGGCGATCTTTCGTAAAATGTTCTAACACTTTGCGAAGTATCAGTATGATAAGGCCACTCAAAAGCCTCTGACATTACACTAACGACTGTTATCCCACGATAACACCTGGCTTAATATGCCTTGTCCAGTACAGATATGCTCAATATTATATTATTATTATTACGCAATATCCAGTACGAGCCGTTCAATAAATAAAACTATAAACTAATCGTAAAACCTCTTTGACATGTGAAATATTTGCGTTTATGAACAAATGTTTTACGAGCTGCGTGCGATCAAAAAAGGCTTATACCGGATCAAACTGGTAAATTGAGTCAAACCGGCGCTGCTGGACTCCGATAGAGGATGCACTTTATTGAATGACGAGTACATTCACGTTTTTAAAAGGGAAATGCTTTGAGATATGACAAAAGCGACTGACTAATTGGTAAAAGTGCACAAGGAATTGGTAGCCATTTTTTTAGTAAAAAAGTTAGGTTTGTGCGTTTAGCTATGTATAGCTTCAGCGTTAACAATCGTAGTATGGAGGATTTAAACAAAAAAAATCACTATTTATAGCTTAATTTATTAAATGAGAATTAGATTAGAATTAAATTCTTAATTATACTAGAATTAGACCTAACTTAAACTGTGTTGTAGAAGCGTAATGGTAAATACGTTGAATAAACTGTTATATACATCATACAACACAGCATTGTTGTCAATTCTCATATTTAGTTATTTAATCAATTGAGTTGTTTAATTACTTTGTGTAATAATCACGAAAACCTAAGACAACATTGGCAGAGAATGCCTAGCTTTAGGAGTTGGCATCACGGGTTCAAGTCCTACTCATGGATTTTTTCCCGTTCTTTAAGCTTATTTGAACATAAGAATATAATAAGCTTGAATCATTGTCCAACATTCACTTTTCCAATAATAATGCTCTTTAAGCACCTGATCTCCACTTCTATACTAACAACGATCGTCACATTCAGTTTGCTTCAGTCAACCAAATCATGTCCAACAATATTATGCTCTGCTCAAAACACATGAAGCCAAAGGCACTACAGCTGCCGGAACACACCATAAGGTGCTTGGCGACATATTTTCTACTTGAGGGTGATCGCTAGCAAGCCAGGCCTTCGCAAAACGCCCTTGGACTATGCGGTGAAACTCGAGCCCGCGACGGGATTCGAACCATGGACCTGCCGCGTGGCAGTCCATAGCCAATGCCACTGAGCCATTACTGCTTTAATTGAATCAAGAACCTTAAGTTGATATGCAGTCAAAGGTTTAAACAGTACCTATAAAAGACTGAATTTGTGAAGTTACTGCGTTACCTTTGCGATAATTCCCAACATCTTGGCCGCAAACTTAGATTTAAACTCGATGTAGAAGCCGCAGTCAAGCGTGCATGTCAAAGTGACATGTATATAAGAACTCAAAGCTCTTGGTTATTGGTAACAAGTTCATGCGCTCCACCGTGGCCTTTCTTTGCAATAATATTTGAGCTTCACTGGTTCGTGCATTGTATGTGTAGCTAACAATTACTACAGTGCTGTAATTTGCATCCCCAAAAGTGCTGCGCTTTAACATTTTATTGATGTGAAGCAGAAAAAGCGTAGCAAAAAGGCTTTTCGTAGTTTTTTAGAGTTTAGTGAAAACTTTTGATTTAGAAGCTGTATCTGAAAAATCATCGAATATGTAACAAATCTGAAAATTTATTTATTTATTTCTTAGGAAGACCAACAGTATAACAAATATCTTACATATAACTAATAAAGCAACAGATAACCAATTATAGGTCCTCACGGATAGCTATCTTATAAATGACATTCAAATAATGAACACTAGAATACAACTTAGTCTAAACATTATGCTTATAATTAAATTCAAACAGTTATTCGAAAAACTCTCTGCGCAACAACCGCCTAGCCGATGCAATGCTTGTACAAAATAAGTCTAGGCCAACTCTCTTGTCTATCTCATTGAAATTTCTGCCCACACGTAACAGGTAAGAATTTTGCCTGTAGTTAGATTTAGCTAGGGGAACATGTACAAGAGGATTGAAACGCAACGCTATTTCAAAAGGCGTATTTAGTTTTATCATACTTAGTACCTCGGGACAATCTATTAAGTTAGAAGTAATTTTTAATAGAAAAGTAACATCTGCTATCTCTCTTCTTTTTGAGAGAGGAAGCAAATGAATTTTTTTGCAAAGAGTAAGATTGTCATCGGAACTGTAGGGAAGTTTTAAACGAAAACATAAATATCTCATAAATTTAGTCTGGATTTTTTCAATTCGTGTGACGTAGATATTATATCGTGGATTCCATACTTGAGAAGCATATTCAATTATACTGCGTACAAAAGTACAGTAAAGTATTTTAAAAGTTTTTATTTTCTTAAATGAAGCACAGGAACGCAAGACAAATCCTAACGCTTTAGATGCCTTTGCAATTATATGTTCTATATGCTCATCAAACAACAGTTTGGAGTCATGAATAACGCCAAGATCGCGCATGACGGTATCCTTAGATAATTCATGGTTTTTTAATTTGTAAATAGAGGATATTGAGTTAAGTTTACGTGTGAAGGTAACAACTGAGCATTTTAACGGATTGAGATCAAGCTTATTCACTAAACAATAATTGTTAAGGCGAATCAAGTCAGCTTGAAGGCTCTTGACATCATTAAACGATTTTATAGATTTAAATATCTTCATATCGTCAGCAAAACACAGCAAACGACAATTGAAAATGCAAGTGGAAATATCATTGATAAAAATCGTGAATAATAACGGGCCCATTAGTGATCCTTGGGGAACTCCACTGGAAACGGTCACCCAGCTAGAAATATAGTTTTTGACCACCACAGCTTGAGTCCTTCGGTCAATGTAAGACGAGAACCACCGATATAGATCACCAGAGATGCTAATAAGCTGAAGTTTCCATAAACGTATTTTGTGGTCGATGCGATCAAAAGCTTTGCTATAGTCGGTATATACTAGATCTACCTGCTTACCACTGTTCATAGCATCAGTTAGATATTCATTCAGCAGGATTAGATTTGAGACAGTGGAGCGCCCTCTGAGGAATCCGTGTTGAGAGGGGTGAAATGAACTCTTAATCGCACCATACACTTGACCATAGATGACCTTTTCAAATACTTTCGCAATAATGCACAACTTAGAAATAGGTCTATAATTTACTACATCACTTTTAGATCCTTTATTGTGCACTGGTGTAATATAGGCTGACTTCCATATCTTTGGAAATATACACTGTGAAAGAGATTTTCGAAAAAGAAGTGCTATAGGTAATGCAATGGTTTTTGCACAGTTAATTAAAAATAAGGGCCCAATACGATCAGGTCCCGCTGACTTAGCAGGGTCAAGTTTCAATATTAAATTAGTCACAACACCAATATCCATAAAAATTTGGGATATGCTAGCTAAGGGAGATGTTACGGTTGGCAAATCAATATCGTCAGATGATTTAAAATAGGATCCAAACGATTACAAATATCTTCACCAGTAGAAGCTACTTGTTCTAGATAGTGTACTGAACCGGGAATGCTATTAGATTTCGTCCGAGAATTGACATATGACCAAAACATTTTTGGATTTTGCTCGATATTTTCTATACTATTAATATACGTCTGATAACATTGATTTTCCAATAATTTACTTCTATCGCGCAATAAAAAGTAACTTAACTGATCGGAATAATTATTATAGATTTTATATTTTTTTAGGTATTTAAATTTCTCTTTAAGCAATTTAATTAATGCAGGTGAGTACCACTAAGGGTAGACATCTTCTCTGACAGTTTTTTTCGGTATGTATTTTATTATGAGTTTATCAAGTTGTGAATAAAATAATGTCACGGCTTCTTCCATATTTAATAAAGAGAACTCACTAGCCCAGTCATTTTTTTTTTTTTTTTTTTTTATGCCTGATAGGTTAGCCTTTGACCACTATCTCACCTGATGGTAAGTGATGATGTGGTCGAGGATGTTGTTCAGACTAACCTAGAGTTGCTGGCTCTCAAGGACAGCTGCCGGAACACACCGTTAGGTGCTTGGCGACAGATTTTCAACTTGAGGGTGGTAGCTAGCCAGGCGGGCATTTGCAAAGTGCCCTACCACCATGCTGTAACGACTGCTATCCTAGGACAACAACCGGGACCGACGGCTTAACGTGCCCTCCGAAGCACGGAAGCGCTCAGTAGTAATGTCACCAGCGGTCACCCATCCAAGTCATGACCGCGGCGGACGTTGCTTAACTTTGCTGATCGATTCAGAATGGCTAAGCAACCTTGGCTACGAGCGCTTCAATTTCCAGTAATTCACAGTTTATTGCATCATAATTACCCTTATGGAATTGAAACTTGACGCGGGACAGCGGCTTCAATAACGGTAGATCAACAAACCGCACCGTTATCAAAAGCGGCTTGTGGTAGGGGTCAATTTTAGATAATGCGTCATCACATTCAGCGACAAACACATGATCGTTACATAAAACAAGGTCTAGAATCCTCCCTTGGTGGTTAACAACCCAGTTATATTGGCATAAATCTAGTAGAAGAAGGTCATTGATAAGGTCCCTATGGTCTTCGGTACATACATTGGAAGGTAGCATAATTTGTGAGTCACTACTTCGCGTCCATAATATAGAACTAGAATTAAAATCACCAATTATTAAATACTTATCGTGCGGATTAATCAAAATTATTTCATTAATTTTTTCCAAAAAAATTGTGTAATTGTTCAGAAAACGATAAGCCAAGGTTTTGTTTACATAAATATTTAGCACAGAGGTGAACTTTAAGACACTGATTAGAGTGACGTTGTTTTAGAGTTATAGTGACCCACAAATCTTCAGCTGTAGATTGGTATTGCGGCTGTATCTTGCAGGCTATATCCTTGCGAATTCCTATGACCACGCCACCTCCTCTCGTTTCTTGGTTCATTTCATAGGGTCTGTCACGTCTCCAAACGATATACCGATCATCGAACAGTTCCGAGTTACAAATACTGGGTACTAACCATGTTTCCGTCAGAATAATTACGTCATACGAACTGAGGCAGAGATTTCTATAAAACGCTATTGTTTTCGTGCGCAGTCCACGAGTATTTTGATAATAGATATTCAATAAACCCATACCCGTATTATCCATTGTCGATGTTATGTAATAGAACCACAATAATATCAGTATAAGATAAATTTAGTTTTGGAAAGTTAACGTACAGATAAACAGAGTATTGAGTATAGTGCAGCACTAAAAAAATTATGTTAATATAAGTTAACTTTAAGGCGCTGTAATTAGACAAATTGTGCATTTTTGAAAGTAAGAAAATAGTATAGTAATTAAACAACTTTAAACGGTTTAAATCGCGTATATTTGTCACCCCGTGACCACGATCACTGCAAAGTGTTTGAAACGTCGGGACAAAAAAAAAAAAAAAAAATAATGACAAATATACGCGATTTAAACCGTTTAAAGTTGTTTAATTACTATGTGTAACAATCGCGAAAACCTAAGACAACATTAAGAAAATAGTACTTTAGAACAAGTTATGACATCCATTATTTTATATATGTTTCTTCGATTCTTCTTTCAGATTAATGGCAAAGCAAAACACAATAGCTTTAAATTTTCTCGATACAATATTTAATTTAAAACTGTACCTTTTTGAACTTTACATGGATATATTTGGATAACTACTGTGCATATCAAAATGGGACTTACACAATATGGTAGGTAATGAAATTTGCTAAATATTTGGCAAAGATTTTCTTGATACGACTCATAAATATAATATAAGACCCATTATATAATAATCCAGGGATCAGCCTAAACGTCAGCGTACGCGTCGGCCGCTAATCAGTACTACCGTGACCACTGTCAACGTAGGACGCGTGTTTGACTTTCTCAGCAGAGAATCGTATAAATATCAGTTATTTTTTCTCAAAGTACTATTATTATAATAATAAAACTGTTTTATTGTGTTATTCAAGTCAAATAGATTACTACCATGGGTAACCACAGTAAAAAAGTTGTGAAAAAGAGAGAATGGATACGAGACTTCAAGTTCAAAGAGAAAAACTGAAAAAATAAGGGAACAAATCCGGTAAGTACACACACACCTTCATAATCTTCATTATCGCGGAACAAGTGGACCTATTTTGTTGTGATCTGAGCGAATTTACAAAAGTCGCATTACATGTTCTGTGTAACAGGAATTAAGAATTAGATACCAAAAAAAAATTATATATATATATATATATATATATTAAATGTGTATAAGTAGCTACTCTATTGTATTGGGTGTGTACTTGTAAAGATAGATGTATGTATGGAAATAAATAAATAAAATAAAATTACCTAACTAGGTAACTATTTGGTTTTTTTTATATAAATTCTAATCTCGAAAAAGGCCTTGCGAGTTGTTGCCAGTGCTTATGAAATTATTGTATGGTCTTATGGAGATAATTATATTTCAGTGTACTCTGTATTTTGATGGACATTTTTATTTATTTATATCTAGATATCTACCTACAACAATTCGATAAGGCTGAGCTATACATTTCTTACCGGTAAGAATCTGCTTTGAAGATTTGAGAAAACTAAACTGGTGTAAATATATCATATATACCCACTTACTTCCATGACAAACCATAAATATATTCATAATACACCTGAGCGAACTAATGTTAGCCGAGTAGATACCGACCTATTCGCTGAATCAAAATAATTATGCCTGCATTGTTGGCAATGCTACTTATAGAATTGTAATGTTTATAACTAAACAGAACTTTGCTTTTTTTTTACTATTCTAATATGCATTGGCATCTTTCAATCAAGCCCTCGCAGAGCCATAATAAGCCACTGTGTACAAGTGCACTAATTACCTCTTTTGTTGATGATCCGCGTGCTAAGTTACATATCAAAGATTGTTCCTGTGTTACGTACCTAGCGTTTTTGACGTTTTGCTCGTCGTCACGACGATATACATACCTAATTACCTAAATTTAAAAAATCTAGTGGGCACGGTCAATAATATACTTTCCATTAGTAATTTATTTATTAACCTGATAACATTTTATTATTATTTCTTATTTTTTACTTATTTTAATAAAACTATTTATTATTTTTCAGATTTAATGCTTCTAGGGACGACAGGTCTGGGGCATCAACATCACTGAGTACTCCAACAGCAGTTCACGTCTCAATGCCTGATGAAGCTACTCAGCTACCAAGTTATCTATTATTTGTGTTTATCTAGGGATTGTGAAATTTCGGGATTTACAAGAAAACCGGGATTGCAATAATAGTCCCGGGATTTTTGATAATTATTATAAAATGTGATAACTTTTCTGACTGTTTACACTACTATAAAACGAATGAAATGATGTTTGTTTGTTTTGATCTAATGAAAGAGGTTTATAAACGCCTTTGATAAATTGTTAGGCTTAGACTGGAAATAGGACAAATAGTACGATGTATCATGGTTGTATCCAGGTATCACATAGGTGTAGTGATGCTAGTTGTATTATGCAATAAATATCTTTGTGATGATTACTTGAACTATAAATTAAGCAATTTTTTTTCAGTTGTTCAATACAAAGTACCGTACAATGTCAAGAAGTCATAAATATGTCTAAGTGAGTAATTGTGTTTATAATTATTTTGTAAAAATGTATTTTGGTGAAGCAACTATGTTTTTTTCCAGTGAAGCAAGCAAAAATAATACACAATATCGAATGGAATATCAAGAAGATATTAACGTACCAAGGTAAGCACGTTTTATCTGAGTTTCAAGAAGGGCTATGTTTTTCACTCGTATCTTGTACACTGAGAAAAAAAATAGGTAACGCAACCCTAATATTTAACCTAATATAAGGGTTTGGTCGGACAACGTAACGTGTCTAGTATCTACAACCGAGTGCGCTAGGTACTACGTGTTCTTTGTTTTACTTACTTACTGGGTAAATATTAACGTTACTCTCTAAGGTAACGTTTACCTATTAATAGGGTGTCCGACCATTAACGTAACGTTAGGTTAAATATGTAATACCGAATAATTAGGTATGAATAGAATACCTACTAAAGTTTACCGATACCTTACGACTAACGTTAAAAATACGTACCAAAACGTCAAACGTTACCATTGATAGCAGATTAAATTCATATAATTTATAGGTTAGAATTACTGAATGTATTTTGTATCACTGACCGAGTATGATGAATTAAAAATACCTGTTGTGTGTTATCAAATAGTTTAATGTAACCTATACTGTCACGCAATAATACGTAATTGTAACCATATCGATTAGGCTGCGGTTAATTTGGTAATACGTAATTGCAGCATGGATTCGGCTAGATCGACCTAGCTAATAGATTGTAGTAAAGTAGTGTGTTTGTAATTATTACCTAATAAATGCTTTTAAAAAAACCCACTCGACAGGTCATCTGTACCTTTTGAAAGAATGCAATTAGCAGTATCAAAAGGTTAAGTATACGCGAAATAGTTGATAGGAGTTACTTTTTTATTATGATACAACAATATTATTAATCTATATAATAAATTAATAAATTACATCAACGGAATAGCTGATTATTATAATACACAAATCACCGCACAATTCTCAATAAAAAAATATACATATGAAAAAGGTCCTTAATCTGAACTTAATTAATTTATAGAGACTGAGAAACAGATTTGTACACATAGTTCAACTTTTTTTTTACACAGTACATAGTGTATATCGTATCTCTATAATTACAAAACTACCAACTTGCTACCTTTAAGGTTGTTATTTCTATTGATGTGACAAGTACAGAATACATCGATAAGGAACAATAAACGGAATAGATCACAATTAATATATATTTATTTGTTTCTAATTTCATTGCTTTAGAACTAATCATTACAAAAAAACACAAAAATTTAAATACGATAATAAGTTAACCAGTCAAATTTAAAAAACAAATTAACTCATTTTTCTAGCCTATTGAATTTATTTTTATGGATAGGAACTATCTAATGATTGAAAAGCCGGGCATCAATCAAAATAATACTTGCCGTCAGTCAAACTTACAATCTTTTTTTTTTTTTTTATTATTATTATTGCTGATAGGTAAGCCTTTGACCACAATCTCACCTGATGGTAAGTGATGATGTGGTCGAAGGTGATAGCAGGCTGCGGTGTCTGTGTCGGCGTCGGTGTCTGTGCCGGCGTCGGTGTCTGTGTCGGCGTCGGTGTCTGTGCTGGCGTCGGTGTCTGTGCTGGCGTCGGTGTCTGTGCCGGCGTCAGTGTCTGTGCCGGCGTCGGTGTCTGTGCCGGCGTCGGTGTCTGCCGGCGTCGGTGTCTGTGTCAGCGTCAGTGTTTGTGCCGGCGTCGGTGTCTGTGCCGGCGTCGGTGTCTGTGCCGGCGTCGGTGTCTGTGTCAGCGTCGGTGTCTGTGCCGGCGTCGGTGTCTGTGTCGGCGTCGGTGTCTGTGCTGGCGTCGATGTCTGTGCCGGCGTCAGTGTCTGTGCCAGCGTCGGTGTCTGTGCCGGCGTCGGTGTCTGTGTCAGCGTCGGTGTCTGTGCCGGCGTCGGTGTCTGTGTCGGCGTCGGTGTCTGTGCTGGCGTCAATGTCTGTGCCGGCGTCAGTGTCTGTGCCGGCGTCGGTGTCTGTGCCGGCGTCGGTGTCTGTGTCGGCGTCGGTGTCTGTGCCGGCGTCGGTGTCTGTGTCGGCGTCGGTGTCTGTGTCGGCGTCGGTGTCTGTGCCGGCGTCGGTGTCTGTGCTGGCGTCGGTGTCTGTGCCGCCGTCAGTGTCTGTGCCGGCGTCGGTGTCTGTGCCGGCGTCGGTGTCTGTGTCGGCGTCGGTGTCTGTGCCGGCGTCGGTGTCTGTGTCGGCGTCGGTGTCTGTGTCGGCGTCGGTGTCTGTGCCGGCGTCGGTGTCTGCCGGCGTCGGTGTCTGTGTCAGCGTCGGTGTTTGTGCCGGCGTCGGTGTCTGTGCCGGCGTCGGTGTCTGTGCCGGCGTCGGTGTCTGTGCCGGCGTCGGTGTCTGTGTCGGCGTCAGTGTCTGTGTCAGCGTCGGTGTCTGTGTCGGCGTCGGTGTCTGTACCGGCGTCGGTGTCTGTGTCAGCGTCGGTGACTGTTTCGGCGTCGGTGTCTGTGTCGGCGTCGGTGTCTGTGCCGGCGTCGGTGTCTGTGCCGGCGTCAGTGTCCTACTATTATTATGTTACATAGCATCAACTTAATATTAGGTGTTTTTAAGTCATGTATATTTTCTGAGTGTAAAATTTACCAAATTTGATTAGTTTAACGTACTTTTACGATTAGGTAACGGCTCATTAACTTAGCGATTAGGTAAAAAAAAAGGTATGTGTGACCTAAAGTAGGTGAAATACACCTGGTATTTGTTCCTACCTAACGCTGCACGTGGTGCTTACCTATCGCCAGGTAAATATATTACCTTTTGCTACGTTCAGACAAACTAAGTTAGTTAAAATCAAACAATTTTTTGCATTACCTACAGAATTAGGTTTTGAGTTACCTAATTTTTTTCTCAGTCTCACATACACTTTTTGTTTGCTTGTACATTTCTTTATCACACCGTATCTTCCAAATGGTTGGATGGATTTCTACAGTTAAAAGTGAAAAGGAAGTGGAGTGGTGAAAAGGAACGACTCAAAACTGAGATCGTAGAAAAAAATTACCTATTTTGGGAACAAAAATGAAAGATTTTTTTTTACAATTTTACATGGTATGGCTTTTACCGGAAATAGTTGACTCTCGTAAAACTCGCGGTATGCCCCTGAGAGAAATATTGCCCATAGCTCATCCTCCTAACCCTATTTGCAATTTATCTGAATATGACGAATCGTCAATAGGCATAGAAGATGAAACATAAATTGAACCGAGACGACTTAATTTTGAAGATTGTCAATTAGAATATTTGGATTTCAGTTTGCCTTTTTTATTTTTTAATAAGAAATAACTAATTGATAATTATATTTTATATAATAAGAAATAATTGAAATTGATAATCATATGTATTTAAGGTGCAATGTAGGTATTAGGTTTTTACGTAATAAAAACTTGAATCCCGGGATCCCGGTATTTAAATTATGAATGAAATCTGAGAAAAATATCCACTCTATTCTATTTTAGATACTTATACTACCTACTTAAATGTTTTTCAACCATTAAAGATGTTTTATCGAGTGTGTAGGAGAAGTAAGACCTCTTTCATCGTCACAGTTTATAACTAGGATTTTTTGACTATTTACACTGTAAACGGTTCTCGCTTTGCACTGCGAGTTAAACGCTAGCGCGTAGATTTCCAAACACTCCTTGAATTTTTTAACAAAATTAAGAACTGTCTTCTACACTGGAAAGTGTGCAATAATTTGTTGGTGTCGGTACAATGCTGGTTCAAAAGTACCTATTATCTCAATATTGTGCTCACGGTACCGACTTTGACAAGTTATTTCACACTTTACAGTGTTGAAGTCGGTTCCATTTTTTCACCCATTTTCTACTTATGGTATTTATTGTCATTTACCGTCAACTATGAAATCATCAAGATATTGTAACACTTTACAGTTATTTGACTGTAACTCAAAAACCACTTGACCAATGTTGATGAAATTGTAATGGGAGCACCTTTAAAGTATACCCTACCGAGTTAAAAATAATCATCACGATTGGAGGATTTAATAAAAGTAATGCATATAGTCTATAGATATAGTCGAAACTGTCATTGGAATAATCAAACTTTTATATTTGAGTAAAAAACACGTTAGTTTTTAATGTACGAGTGTTGAGATTATTATAGTTATACTATTCATAAAAAATATTTCAGACTTACCTTCCACATAATTCATAATAAAATTTTGAGATGCAAAAATATCTGGCAAATTTTATAGAAGAAAAAAAGCATTACTATAGAGTTATGCTTTGTTCTATATAATTTGGTACTACGTAAGTTCTCAGATAGATACTTCACATACTTGTTGGATACCCATCCAACAAGTATGTGAAGTGAAATTGAAATAACTTGTCGAAGTCGTTACCACCAGCACATTAATGATGTTATATTTTTGAACAGAAGCGAGGTTTCGACATCAACAAGTTATTGCACTATGTTCAAATTAAAAAAAAATCGTTTTAGAAAAAATATGGATATTAAAAAATGGATATCAGTAATGAGTAAGAACCACTCATTTATGTAACGGTTGGAAGAATATTGGTGAAAAAAGATAACCGAGGTCCTGGAATAAAAGAAGCGCTCCCTCAGTAAATTCTCATATGTTCCTGAGAGAGCAAGCATAATTCGAATTCTAGGGTTGAATTCCGGGTTCTCGGGTGAAGTCGCGAGCAGAAGCTTGTAAGCTTACATAATAAAAAATCACATTTCAAACAGCAGAATTAAAAACTTATAATTCCGCACATATCAGTTTTTACCCGCGCAGCAGCAGAATAGCGGCCTGATTCAACAATCAAACTACGCTACGCGACGCCACAACGGCATTTTTCGACAACTCTCCACAGCGTTTTTCCTATTATTTGGGAACTCGGAGCGCCTTAATGATATGCCCGAGCTATATATAAAGCAAATAAATAATTCAAATACATTAGAAGTTCCACAATACAAACCAAATTGCACCAGGAATAGGCAAATCAAAAGCAGAGATACTCGACAGCGATAGTACTTGTTGGCGTAATCTACGAGTGCGAGCGAGATAGAGCAACTTTGACGATGAGCAACATGTAAGTCATAGGCAAGACAAAAGACGGTAACCTGTTCAAAACAAAAGCGCATCGGCCGGGCAGCGGCCAAGACAGAGAATGTAAAATTATTGTGTGGTGGTAAAACTATATTTCAAGTAGATCAAGCGACAATATGTGATAATGATGTTGAAGCATTTTTAAAATTATTTTATAACGAATAACAATCAAATATTTGAAAATAAACTTAATTTGGACACATTTTACACTATTTTGTTTAAATCACACTCTTTGGAAATAACGATAATATGACGTGATATATCATTTTTCCGTATATGGATTTTGGCATACTTAACCCACACATAGCTATAATTTTTATCATTTGCTTTAGTTTTAGCTTTCGTTAGCAAGATCTTCGATTCCCCAGACAGGTGATCGTTCACAAAGACACGTTGGTGCGAATCTTTAAAGCCAATATCGGCTGCAGTCATGGTCTTGCACGCTCGCGCTGCGGCAACAAATTCTTCTTTCATATATCTGTTCAAGAATCACACAATAATTGATTTTTCTTTAGAGTTATGTTGTGGAACTCTATATAAATAATTAATTTGAGCTTTGGGAAAGAGACAATTCACCTGTTTGCTTAGGGCCTCGACTATATCAAATAAGTTTTCACCATTTTTTGTCGGCACTCCCTATATTTCGACATTATTGAGCCGAGATCTTTGTTCAGTCGTTGATCTTTGTTATCAATAAAATAATCGAGTCGATCACAAAAATATCGATGTTCCAAAACTTAAAACTACCTACTCTACAATTACTCATGGGTGACTTCAAAGTAAAATGCTTATGGCTAAGAAAATTAGATATGGATATATTTAGTTTTACTATTGGAGGCGCACTGCGATGCTAGGCCATTTTCTTACCATAAACTAAGATTGATATGCACCAAACCTCCTGTTAATGTTTATACTGTAATAGTTAATGTAAAAGTGACGAGTGATTACTAGTTACATTTACATGTTGCACCCTCAAAATATATGAAGTGCTCGTAGCGAATTTGCTTGACCGTTCTGAACCGATCAGCAAAGCTAAGCAACGTTCGCCTCGGTCATGACTTGGATGGGTGACCACTGGTGATATACTACTGAGCGCTTCCGTGCTTCGGAGGCCACGTTAAGCCGTCGGTCCCGGTTGTTGTCTGAGGATAGCAGTCGTTATGGCATAGTGGTAGGGCATTTTGCGAATGCTCGCCTGGCTAGCTACCACCCTCAAGTGCAAAACCTGTCGCCTAACACCTAACGGTGTGTTCCGGCAGCTTGTTCTTAAGATACAGTAATTTTAAGTTAGCCTGAATAACATCTTCGACCACATCATCACTTTCCATCAGGTGAGATAGTGGTCAAAGGCTAAACTATAATGCATTTAATATATACATATTCTATCAATGTAAAAATTATAAGGTTTGCTAGTCATTACACTCATTAGACGAACAAAAGTCTCTAAAGTCAAAGAGATATAAGTCGTGTGGTCTCACTGTGTGTATCTATGTGCGTCTGGTAATAAAATCAACTGTCTCTAACTTCATAAATCATCAATCAGCGTGTAATTTTTAGGATTTTGAACCCAAAAGGCAAAACGGAGCCCTATTAACTCCACTGTCTTTGTATTATACATCTGAAATTTAGACAGTTTGTAAAGAACATTATCTCAATTAATGAGTAGATATTGGATTCAAAATTCAATGAAATACTTTTCAGCACTTGAGCACGTAGGTGAAACTATACATTTTGGCAACACTAACATGTGAGGTTTATTCTGTACGAATTCGTCGATATTTAGCGGATAATCCTATAAACTTCATCTTATGTGCAAAAAAAATCGCTTACAGACAAAATTATGAATTGAAATGTACTGTATGTACTTTTGAAATGTGAACTACAAACTGAAAATATCGGCTTATTTAGTTTGTCACGGTATAATTTAGATGTGATCAAAAACTACAAACTTTTTTTTCAGTAATTGATGCGATGCCATAATATAATGTAAAAATAATTTATGAACGTTTCTTAATCATTTTGTATGTTTATAAATTCGGTTTTGTTGGTACAGTCGTTCTGCACGTCAATGATCTCGTGTTCTTTTCATTTGTTCATCGATATACAGTGTAAAACAAAAATCCGTTTAATACGAGTTTATTTGCAAATTTTCTTTATATCTATTACACCAAACTATTTCCGCGCCAATGATAGTATCTACCTACATGATTACTACTCGTACTTTTAAGAATTTATTTTTTCATGAGTGGCTTTAACAAAGGTAATAGAAATTGAAAATTAAACAATATAAATTTAACATTAACGATGGATGGTGAAACCCACACGAACAATTTCGCGTCATATGTCATCAATTCATTGTCTGTCTATTGTCATTTAAAAGTAGTTTGGAATATTTAGATACACGTCTTTTGTGGTTGAAAGTTAATTAGAAATAGAAAAACTTTTAAACTTTACCTTACAAAAAATTTACAACTTTACTAACAATCAGACGCAAAATATTATAAAGTTCTTTACTACAGTAAAGAACTTTATAATATTTTGTGTAATAAATATTTATGTAATGTTAGACTACAATAAAATCACAAATATATCTAATTAACTAAATGAAATTCTCGTGAGCTTCACACATATTTAAATATTATAAATAAAACCAGCAAAAAACACTCACGTTGGGGATCGAATACGTCGACCCGGGTTTCGAGCATATCAGATGCTCATCATCAGGGCGAGTGCTCAGCTGCGTCTGCGAGCTCCCGACGGGCACACTGCCATATTCGATCCCCAACGTGAGTGTTTTTGGCCGGTTTTATTTATAATATTTAAATCTAATTAACTAGTTCACTACGTTGACTTAGAGAGCATATATCACTTATCTACCAAAACATTTCAGACCCATACGCTTTAATGATATTTTATATATAAATTAATAATGATACATTGTCATAATGATTTATTAACCTAGCATCATTGAGTTTAAATTGCGAACCAAAATATTTTGAGCTTCTATTAACTTTAATTAGCCCATACTCTAAGGAATATGAAGTAACGCAGAATTATAAATCAGGGCAGATGGATATATGAAGGCAAGATAGGTATTAATATGTGTTTGCATATCATTACACTTTTATTAATGTTAATGACATTCTTTAAAATGTTTGTTTTGGATTTGTTTGATGTTTCCCTTGATGAAACACAAATTGGTGCGTGTGGATTGAAAACACAATATATTAACACAGTTCAAGCTTTAAGGGACCTCTTTCAAGAACCACCTCTAGACTGAACCAGACGATGTTTCGAGAAAAAGCAAAACGCTTCAAATATTGTTCCGTTTTGTGATTGACTTTTGATTGAG
Source organism: Plagodis dolabraria (assembly GCA_963854805.1). Lineage (NCBI taxonomy): Eukaryota > Metazoa > Arthropoda > Insecta > Lepidoptera > Geometridae > Plagodis > Plagodis dolabraria. The sequence goes on along the minus strand of OY978448.1, from coordinate 28,073,757 downwards.
TAAAATGAGTATCAAATAAGCAAATTTTAACATGTTTTTTAGAAAATGTACCTTACAGATGTATAAAATATAGAATATTCTAGAAAATATTCTTTGTGAAAGCATAAAGCAGTTTTTCCTTGAAGCCCCAGATGTTATATAAGCTGGAAATTAATAAATCAACAGTAGGTCTGCGGAAGGTGGTTAAGAATCGATAACTAAATGTGTTCGACATATGATTAATTATAACACATACAAATCAGTACAAACTATCAAGGAAAATAATTACTTCTAAAATATAACATTAAAAACGGCTGCCCTAAAAAGTATGGACTTTTGAATTGTCAACTTATTCACGCCATTCACGAATATAATTTAAGCAAGTATATGTTAAAATAAAGTTTTTTTTTATGCGTTATAGGCAAACATTTGGCTGCTATCTCACCTGATGGAAAGTGATGATGTGGCCGAAGATGTAGCATACTTGCCTAGAATATACCGATTCACTCTAGATTTGAAGGCTCCCAAATTATACTGAGATATAATTTGTATACTTACTACATCAAAATATGTGAGTGGTAATTAGCAATAACAGTATACACAAAACCATAATCATTATAAATTTAACTAAAAACAATTTTCGGCTTTTATGTCCATTATGTTTGACTAATTTAATAATCCTAGATGAAACTAGCAGACATAATGTTTCAGATTTAATATAATGCGGGTAACTTGTAAGGATAATGGGCCAAGCCACATGTGGACAATGTTTAATGTCCTAATCTAATGGATAGTATGTTCTCATAGTTAACATATATAAAATAAAGTTGTAGGCACTTAACGAGTCTACATCTTGATTAAGAAATCCTACTACACAGTTTGTGATTACTTAAACGACAAAAATGCTTGGAAAATTCCAGCTCTGCCAAGCCATCACCTGTCTCCTACGTAATTTAAACAAATATTGTAATAATTGTATTATATTGTTTATAACACATTGTAAAAAGACGTTTAAAAGAATGGCCCCGAGTTTCTTGCCCGTTCTTCTCGCAGTGGCTCTATAAATTTTTTTGCTGAACGTGGCAGTACAATGTTGAGTATTTCAATATTAAATTTTGTAATTGACCTTCATAAGAGCATCGTGCACGCCTAAATTGAATAAATGATTTTGAATTTGAATTGAATTTGAATTACAATATTACTTTTCAATGTATTTTTGAACGCTTCAGCTTGTTTAGTTGTTTTTAAAAGGAGAAGCGTTCGCTACCACAGTTATTTACATAACGGACCACTAAAGACAAGCTAGTGAGTGCGGGCTAGCCCAGAGCTATATTTAAGAACACGTAAATGTTCAGATAGTTCCTATGTCGTCTACCCTCACTCGTTATTAAACAATACCAAACGAGTTCTTTTGGGAAGCGTGTGGGCTAGTAGGTAAACTATGCTTTGAGTGACAGTTTACCTACTTATTTATATGGATTTTGTCTCTTTTTTCTTTTCTTGTTGGAAGAACAAAGTAAGAAAAATAATCTTTACCCGCGCACCAAGTAGGTACGTGGATTGAGTTTACTACCGACCCATTTTTTGCAGTTTGATCGTAATAAAACGGGTTTCTAACCTCTTTGTTGTAGACGTGCTACGCTGATTCAAAGGAACTACGGTGTGGGTGTGCTACGTCCAGTAACGGAGTCCACATACCTGCGTTAGCACAGGTAGGGTCTAATACGTGGGGTATGTACAAACAAGGCAAACTACCACGTGACTGAGACCCTGTATGCCATTATGTATTCAGTTTTTTGATAAATAGTGTCTTGGTTATTCGGTTTAGAGTTATTGAAGCAGTGATAGCTCAGTGGCTTGGGCTATGGACTGCCGCGCAGCAGGTCCATGGTTCGAATCCCGCCGCGAGCTTGAGCTTCACTGCATGGTGAAGAAAAGGGCATTTTGTGAATGCCCGCCTGGCTAGCGACCACCCTCAAGTAGAAAATCTGTCGCCAAGCACCTTAACGGTGTGTTCCGGCAGCTGTCCTTGAGAGCCAGAGTAATTCTAGGTTAAGCCTGTTAACACCTTCGACCCTTCGACCACATCATCACTTACCATCACGTGAGATTGTGGTCAAAGGCTAACCTATCAGTAATATAAAAAAAAAATACAAACTTGTTAAATATTCTACGAAATAGGTATATTGTTATTATCACGCAAAAAATATTTCATATGTTACACTAAGAAATATACATTGAACGATGGCAAAAATAAACAAGCATAAAAGTTTATTACGTGTATCGGCCGCGGCTCGTGAAGTGACGAATTCGTCGCCACTTAACTGTCAGTTATCCTTATTTATGGCACGCGACAGTGGCGCGTCAACGGGTAAACTTAAAATTCGTATTTGTTTCAGTAAACATCTCACGCTGTTTTCGTTTGTAGCGCATGATCTCTTCAGCAAAGTTGTGAAATGTTCGAAAGAGCTTTCAAAGCGAAGAAAGTGAGAACTGATGAGCGTAGCTCTATATTGAAGTTTTGAGCAATGTCCTGGGGATATTTCTAAGTCAGTAATAACTTGACATCTCTAGTAGTTTGATTAGAGGGTCCTGTCGTTTTAGCGACGTATACTTGCATCACACGATTTGTATGATGATAAAAAAAATGAATTTCTGTACCAAAACACATTACCGTAATAACTCAAGTGTTGATCTTCCAACTCGAGTATTAAACCCTGAACCTTCCGATTCCAAAGCGCAAACGAGCAGATAAACAACTGCACCTATAAAATACCCCGAGCTTGCCTAAGTAGTAAAGTATTGCCTAACGAGTTCACACGGGTGAATATTTACTAAAGAATATAGTTGAATTAACAAAATCAAGCGTAGAACTCCACAAGAGGAAGATAATAAAGAGGATATAGCCAGTCACTACAGCTGAGATATGTACCCAAATCTGAACATTTTCATTTGTCCTGAAGAGATTTACGATCACCACGCGTACATGCGAGAATCGTACGTCATGTTTTTGTCATTTTGTTTTTGCCGTGGAAACATTATCTAAATAGATACAATTTATTTTATTAGCTGACAAAAAGGGTCGCTTTTCTCTTGCTAGTTGAAATCCCCAAAGTCCTTTTTAGAGAGCCCTGTGGAAGAGATTGCGGCAAAGTAAATTGGGTCAACATTTATTTACCAAACCTCTTTGTTTAACATTCCTTTATTATAACTTTTAAAATTGAAACAACTAAATTTTGACTTGATATGTGAACTTTGTTTTTTTTTTAGAAGCATAATTCCTTAAAAACAAATTTAAACAATAGGCACAGTTTTACCATTTGTATTAATTTTTCTTCGAAAACGTAGTTAACTAGAAATTTGATCCTCTTAGCTCAGCATCGTTGGAAACAATTCTGCACCTAGCACTGTTGTGATACAGACAACAGGTTCTAAGTTCTATCTTCTAACTATATGTTTGACTACATATTCACCCATGTGAACTCTTTTGGGAATACATCATAATGAACATGACTGAAATTTTAACCGACTTGAAAAACATTTCGTCTCATTTAAATTACATCAACTTTGGTTTTGTATATTTTAAGATACATGCAAATAACTGAAAAAATATTTTCCAATACGTTTATACCTAAATGACATGATAACACTTTATTGCAAGTCTTTTCAGTGGCGACCAGCAAAACACAATCGATTTCTAAAACTGAAACGTGTGAAAATATTTTTCGTTACAATTTTTCACAGTTCGAAATTTAACATTTTTAACTTAAAATCATTTTTACTCATCTGCTCTTTGATGGAGTGGCATAAATAATAACCTAATTTGCAATATCAACATCTATGTCTCGGTCAGTCGTTTAAGCTCTTTATAGCCCACTATAAACTCGTACTGAAGTCATCGTAACGTGTGACTTAAGTAGTCTATTAGTGCATGGGTGACTTAAATTAGTATGATATTTATGCAGGTTTAGTAAATTCACGCCCTGCAATAATATTCTACGTAAGTTGTAAAAAACTTAATTTAATGTACAAACAAGGAAACACAGAAACAAGGGACAAATTAAAATTTGGTAACTTCAACGATTATTATACGAAATAAAATAAACTATTTGGCCAAAAAATTATATAGCCTAAAACAGACAGCAAATGCAACTTCTTAGCATAAACAAATTGTAAAATACCTTGTCCGATCACAGGTTATGACGTCGGGGTTGTCGATTCAATAGACGTCAAATACAACATGGTCAAATCGAGAGTAAATAGGTTTCTTCTAGGTAAGCGTACTCCATCTCTCTCTTGGTCTACCACGTCAATCTTAACATCAGGCAGGGTGTGGTCAAATGCAAACTTATCATGAATAAAAAAAGTCAAGGTTTCATAGCAATGAAATGACACACATACCAACAAGGCAGGGAGTCAGGCAACGAAGTCTCGACTGAAAAGCCTCGAGCACCGCCGTAAAGTCACTTGGCTTCGTCTTTTACAGGATACATTTCGGTGAATGTGCACAAGAACTACACGACTTAGTTCCGCCCTACCCCCTTTTTCCATTGAACGTTCAAACAAACGGAGAGGAGAGGTGCCATCTGCACATGGTTGATATTCCCAGGACTCGTACGAAGCGCTTCGCTTTCACTTTTCTCGTGCGTACTACGAAAGAGTGGAACTCCTTACCGTTGTCAGTTTTTCCCGATGGATACAACATGGGTGTCTTCAAATCGGAAGTAAATAGGTTTCTTCTCGATAAGCGTGCTCCATCGAAACTATCATGATAAAAAAAAGCAAACAAACATACCTTGTTATATGAAATTTCACGTACGTTGATTAAGGATGTAGTCGCATCAACATCATTGACCCAAAATCTTTCTTATTTGATCGGAGGACTATTTGAAGTATGCGCTTTTGCAAAGATGATATCACAATACAAAATTATGTGTCATCATGGAGGAAATTTTTTGTTGCCTCCGAGATATATCTCTCAGGATCTAATCATAATACTTACCCTTGTTATGCGAGAAAACTCCGATAGCGTTAATTTATCTGTGTCATGTTGCAAAACAAATAATCGTAAACACAGGTCTTATGTCGATATCTATGATATAGTATACAATGTATGTAATAAATAACGGCAATTACCTCAGGGTTTATTTCGTATAGTCATCTTCTTACGATGGCAGTGTAATAAACAAAACATCGTCAGTCCTTCTGCCAAACCTAGATAAATGCAATTAATATATGAGTTATTTAATATTTTCATTTAACTATGTAAGTTTCGCATGGAAATCGGGTATATTGCCTATGCCCGAAAAATGTATGGTCACAGCGAGGATCTCAAAAAAAATCAATTTTATTTCAACTTAATTTAATTTCATATAAAAGTTACAATTTATTCTAAGTCTAAAATGATATGCTTCGTCCGAAGTAAGGAACAAAAGTGTCTTACAAACTAGAAACACGCGCCACGAAAACGATGCTCGATGCTGATGCAGCGATTGCGCGGCGATTGACGTCAATGCAAAACTGGGTCGGTGCGAAGTGCAAGCAAAGTGCAACTATGCAATCTTCATAGCGGTGCCACACATAACACCTCCCCCCGTAGAACAGCGAGTGAAGACTTTGGTCTTGAACGAAGCTGGGGGTTGATTCGCATCAACCCTTCCTTCAGTGTCAGGAACAGCGTAGATCCGCGATAGTCCCGACTGGTCTTCCACAGGTTTTTTCTTCAGGCAGTACTTGCGGTATGCTATGGTTGCAGCAATCGCACAAGTAATAATTAGTGTTAAATAAAGCGGTATAGTAGTATGATACACGCTATAATTTGTATCCGTGGTGACTTCTATAGGCTGCTGCATGGTGATCTTGGTGTTCAAGGTATGCAGCTGGTCGAGGTTCACAGAATTCATCTTAATAGTAACCGCTGTTGGTCGTGAGACAGGCTTTTCTAGTGGTAAGTCCATTATTTTAAGTACTTGTCCTTTTAGCAGATCATTTGTATTGGTGACAACGAAATCTGGTGTTTCGATGAAACAGCTGTGCGGTACGACGGCGAGGTAACTGCCTTGGAGTACTTTGTAGAGTTCTTGTCCACAGGAAAGATGTACTTTAGTTGGTGAAGGGAAGCTGAGCGTATAGTGCTTATCGTCGAGTTCGTCATAGGCAGGAACTTGCAGTGCTACTGGAACAGGCTTACAAAGGGTGGTTTTTTGTTGCGAAATTATAAGTTGTTGAATACAGTCTTGTTTCTCTCGAATCTGCAGGCCCCGTTTCTCGTCACAGATGTACCATTTGCTGGTCTTCGGGCATTCTGCCACTATGTACTTGAATTCTTTCTCGTGAATTGCCAGGAATGGATAGGGAGGTATGATGATCTCGTCATACTTATTAGGGACAATAGATAATTTATACATATCATATACTTGGGGAAATACAATTGGGAATTTATATACTATGACTATTTCGTTATCTACGTAATAAGAACCTACTCTGATTATGTCGTAATATTCTCTAATATCGATTTCAATTATTTTATCATTACTGTATAAATTTCGCAATCTATTGAAAATAATGTCAAATGATTTCCTGCTAATAATTGAATGATGCGGAATCGACATTTTAATAAAACCTAGCACGTTTTGCAGTCTAAGTACTTCTTGCGAAATCGAGTCAACATTGTCACCAAGTATTAGAAATGCTTGTGCTAAGTGTGCGTATTTAATGAGGTCGTAGTCACGAGTAGCTTCCGTTTCGCTGATTTTGTTAATAATGTGTGTGATTTTAGTTTGACTATTTGCAATATTATCTACAATTTTCGCATATTGAGACATCCATTCTTTAGAAATACTAACATGGCTATTTAACTCTGTAACTAACTTATTATCAGTAAACTGAAGGTCTTTAATTGCTTGGTTGTAATGAAGAGCATCTGTATAATCTAGGTTACCGGTAATACTTTTAACTATAGATCCGAGCCCGTCTACCAGTCCCCTTTTTACACGACTAACCTCAAAAGTCTTTAACTGCTCAGAGACACTTTGAACTTTATTCGACAAATAGTTAAGGTGAGGTTCGAATAAAGAATATGTTTTATTGTTTAACACAGGACCCATTGTATGTAACTGGTTAGCAACTGAGTTTATCTTATCTTGCAATTCTTCAAGGTTTATGGATTGAACGAATGAGTGATAATGTGATATGACTCTAGTGGGACCTAACTTAAAAGGTAAAATTCCGGGACCACCGTCGAGTTTCTCAAGCATTATCTCCTGCGTCAGCGCCATCGATGGTAGGAGAAGAAGTAGTACCAGGGGAATCCTGCAACAATTGAGCGCTTTTTGGTACTCTCTTAAGTCGAGATTTAGCAACAGGTCCTCGCTTTCTCTTTGTGTAGATATGTATAGGTAAATCGGCGATAACTTTATCGTGCGTATACCGCGGGGCTAGTTTCTGTCGGGCAGCTAACGGATTTTTGACAAATATTTGTTGCTCGGGAGAGTAATCTATCTTCGGGTCGCGATTAGCATTGCGACTGTCGGTAAGGTTTGTCCGTAGCGTGGTACACGAATCGTGAATTATATTATAAGCTTTACACATTCTGTTCTTATGGTCAGTAACGTATTGTTGCAACAGGTGTGAGGAAAGATCTATATCGAAGGGGTCACGTGGATCGAAGTGACCAGTTATTACTTCGATTGGCTTACACTTAGTAAAGCTATGAATTGTGTTATTGTAAGCAAGGATGGCATAAGGCATAAGGTTGATGGTAGCTTCACCTTTATGCTCTAGTTTTAGAATACGTAAGTGTTCTAATATTGTGGAATGGAACCTTTCGACTATACCGTTCTCGTTAGGTGTGTGAGGTGCTATTCTGTGGTGTTGAATTTTGTGTAATCTGACAAATTCGGCCATCAACTGATTGACAAACTCAGGTCCGTTATCTGTTACTATGGTAAAAGGCATTCCATGGTGAGTGCAGTATGAAAGGAGCGCTTGAACGACACTAATTGCTGTTCCGTCTCTTAAGTAGTAGGCCTGAGCATATTTAGAAAATGCATCAACAATGGTTAAAAACTTCTCACTCTGAATAGTTAGCAGATCCATATGAACTAGTTCAAATGGTTTGCTGGCTGGTGGTACGACTCTAAATTGTTGTTTGACAGGGTTGCTATCGTACTTTGCCTGGCCGCATATTGTACATTCATTGATGAATTTTGTGACGTGCTCTCGCATTTTTGGCCAATAATACTTATGAGACAGAGCTAGGTAACATTCGTTAATACCGCGATGGTTTGTTTTACCATCGTGATATTTACTTATTATTTCCTGTTGTCGTAGATATTCGCGAACGTTTTCTAACTCCTTTTTTACTAACATCATGTTCATAGCCGAATTTTTAAATGTACTCTGTATGATAGGTATAATTTTATACATAGCTTCGTAAGGGTTAATAAGCAAGCCAGTCTTTATCTTAGGATGAACATACTCTCTTATAGCATTAATAACGTCCTGCTCGAGGTTTGACTCAGACAACTGAATAGACGTTCTAGTGTGTGTTTCGAAAGGTTTAGTCACAACTGTCCTACCCTTAATGTCACCCACAACAGTGAAAACAATTTGTTTCGTGAACCTATTTAAGGGGTCATCAGTAATTGGGACTTCCAAGATGGGTTTTTCAGCGTCGGTGTGCACCGTAATCGTACGTGACTCGTCTGCAATTTCCGAAGCTGTGAGCGTTCTCGAATCATCTAACGGATTTGACTTTTCTGATGGATTTACTACGATAGAGCTAATATCTTCGTTATTAATCTCAATTCGCGATAAGGCGTCTGCGTTCGTGTTGCACTTGCCCTGTTTATAGATGACGGTGAAGTCATATTCGCTTAATTTCAATCGCCATCTTGTGAGTCTCGAGTTAGGCTCTTTTAAACTCATCACCCATTGTAAAGGCTTATGATCAGTTATGATTTTAAACTTTCGACCAAAAAGATAAGGCCTAAAATACTTTGTAGCCCATACAATTGCAAGGAGCTCTTTTTCTATCGTACTGTAATTCAGCTCGCTAGAATTAAGAGTTCTGGAAGCATAAGCGATGGGTTTATCAGAACCAATAGTACCTTGCGATAGCACTGCTCCAATGGCGACATTGGATGCGTCAGTTGTTAATATAAATTCCCTCGTGAAGTCTGGGTACTGAAGAATCGGGTCATTGGTTAAGAGTCTTTTACAATGTTCGAAACAGTTGTTGTAGTTTTGATCGAGTACTATCTTAGAACCTTTTTTCAGGCATTGTGTTAGAGGTTTTGTAAGTCTAGCGAAATCGGGAATGAATTTCCTGTAATATCCGAGAAGTCCGAGAAAACGTTTGATTTCCGTTGGGGTTTTAGGTATGGGATAATTTTGAATGGCTTTTATTTTGTCAGGGTTTGGCTTTACACCGTCTCTGCATATGACATGGCCTAAAAAGTTTGTTTCTAACTTTAAGAATTCCGACTTATCCATCTGAATCTTAAAGTTAGATTCACGTAATCTCGTGAAGACCTTTTCGAGATTTACCATCATCTCCTGAAGGGAGGTACTGAATACAATAATGTCATCCAGATAGACCAGACAGATGTTGTTTTGAAGGTCTTTGAGGACGTTATCCATCACTCTTTGAAAGGTTGATGGGGAGTTCTTTAACCCCATGGGCATCCGGAGGAACTCGTAATGACCATTTTCTACGGTAAATGCGGTCTTAGATATATCAGCTGGATCCATTTCTACTTGGTGGAACCCGCTAGCCAAATCCAAGGTGGTAAAATATTGGCACTTCCCCAATTTATCTAAGACGTCGGTAATGTTAGGAATCGGATACTTATCATCAATCGTTTTCTCATTTACTTTTCGAAAATCTACTACAATACGCCATTTGGTTTTACCGGAAGCATCACCCTTTTTTGGGACAACCCAAATTGGCGAGCTCCAGGCAGAATCAGATGGTCTGATGATGTTCTGGTCAAGCATTTTAGTTATTTGGTCTTTGACCTCCTGTCTATGGACGTAGGGATACCGATAGCTTTTAGTATATACAGGACATTCATCTGTAGTTTTAATGCGATGTTTAACTTTATTAGTGAACGTTAACGGTTCACCTTCAATGTAAAATACGTCTGCGTAGCGGGCGCATAAGGTTTCTAAGTTAGCGAGCTCTTCTGGATTTAAATGATTTGTTCTTAGTCGCGATAAAACTTCGGTCGCGCGATCTGATAGGTGTTCTGCGCGTTCGCACTCTACGTTGAGTATTTCAGCCGATACCGGTCGGTCCATTGAAAAGATGACGTCATTAGGTGAATCATTATGAATCTCAACCCAACCGCGATTATTCTTTACCGATGTTAGACAATCGGTGACTATACATGTACATATAATTTGACTTTGTACGATGACGTCACCATCTTGACTGTTAATAGGTAACCGAACCAACTTTGACGAATGTGCCGGAATGATGTCTTCGTACAAATTCACGTTACGAGAGTCGTAAATCTGTAAAGGGATTTGCGCGCTTCTCGTTGTTAGTATTTTATTCTTAAGATCTATGTTAGAGTCCCAAGCCGTTAATAAATCTAAACCAAGTAAACCGTCGAAATACTGGTGGAAATTGTACACGAATAACGTCATATCACCCTTTTCATTATATTCTTTAAAACAAGGCAGAGTTATTGAGTGTTTGTGTGTGCTAGTAATATTTGAGTTAGTAACTTCGAACGGTTCATAGTTCAGTGGCACGTTATAGAAATAATTTTGCACAGCTCGAGGGCTTATAAAAGACTGGTTAGCACCTGTGTCCACTAAGATTTTAAGGGGTGGATCATTAATTTGAACGTACATGAGCTGTCTTTGTGTTTGCAAATTTATTTCTATTTTTGCTTGTCTGAACTCGGTTCCTTCTGAAAATCCTCTTGCTCCGGTGTAATAGGGTTCCCTATTTCTTCTACAACTGTACTTGTCGGATTCTCATAGCTACAATCATAGTACTCAGGGTATTGATCGCAGGTATAATAGAATTGATCGTACTCAGGGTAACTATTATCGTAGCCATAATGTAAGTCATAGTCGTAACCTAACTCATTGAAATTGACCTCACGCGTTTTAAAATAATTGCTTGGAGGCGGGTTGCCGTGAGTTCTCCAATCACGACCTGTTAGTGGTAATGGCTTAGAAACAAAATGGCTAACGCCACTCATTGGACGCGGAGCATTGGAATTACTTGATTGATTTTGTGGTCTGAATGGCATAGCAAATGCATTATTTTGCGGCTGATAGTTTGGTGGGGGTGCGCGAAATATTTGCTGTGTGCGTGTCGGACCCCGAAACGAATTCATTTGATTATGATGAGGCCTCCAACCTTGTGTAGCTTGAGGTAACATGGGCTGGTGGCGTGGTTGGCCGGGTGCACTATAAATTGGCTGTGTTGATGGACCAGGCATGTTAAAAACAGGGGTTCTAATCATGGGTAGATGACTATTTAAAGGTATTTTAAAATTGCTAAGGGGCTGTGGTTGCCAATCTTTCTTACCAGGGCCACCCTCATTACGTTGTTGTATATAAAGAGTGTTAACCTCTTCCTGAACAAATTGAAGAGCCTTTTCCATAGATCCGGGACGCATGCATCGAATTCTGGATCCTAGAGGATCTTTAAGACCGCGTAAGTATGCTTGAAGAGTTAATTTCGCGTATAATGTTCTTTTAGCCTCCACCGTGGTAGGCACAGACTCGTGAAGCGACACGTAAGTCATTATAGTACTGAACAGGTTTTGACAGCGTTCGTAAAATTCTTGCGGGGTGCTAGACCCTTGAGTTTGCAAGGATAAATCGCTGTATAAGGCGGTCTCATCGCGATGGTCCGCAAAGTTATTAATCAACGCGTCACGTATACGATTCCAATTATCCGGGATACCGTTCGAGTTTATAAGTCTCGCCGCGGGCCCCGTCACTTTGTTCAGAATACCATTAAGAAGAGATAAATTAGCTAACTCGTGACCCTGCCCGTCTTCATAATGCTCCAACACTAACCGATCGCACAGATTTATAAAACGTGTTAAGACATGAGGATTCCCGTCAAACTCGGGCAACAGTCTGAGAGACTTATAGATCACATCTACTTGGTCAGACATGGCGCTCGATTGCACTGATTCTAAATCTCTACGTTCGTCAATTATACTTAACCTACTATCTATTCTATTACTATCCCTATCACTACTTCTACGCCGTGATTCTCGTGGATGGAAAATCTTGCTAGCTAATAAGACACTACACACAAGATAATATAATCTATTCGCGAGAATATATTAAAATAACACATTAACATATAAAAAGGACATGGAAATACAAGAACTAGGAAGGCAAACACTTGAAAGATTCAATGTACTCACATAATTTTCCTTGACGAGTCGAAGTCTGGACTCTCCTCGGTAGTGACCACACCGTAGATTCTTGATTGCTCGACAGGAAACCGATGATGTGTTCCCTAATTCCTTAAGCAATCCTACCGACTGCGCCAAAAATGTATGGTCACAGCGAGGATCTCAAAAAAAATCAATTTTATTTCAACTTAATTTAATTTCATATAAAAGTTACAATTTATTCTAAGTCTAAAATGATATGCTTCGTCCGAAGTAAGGAACAAAAGTGTCTTACAAACTAGAAACACGCGCCACGAAAACGATGCTCGATGCTGATGCAGCGATTGCGCGGCGATTGACGTCAATGCAAAACTGGGTCGGTGCGAAGTGCAAGCAAAGTGCAACTATGCAATCTTCATAGCGGTGCCACACATAACACCCGCGCGGCTAGCTTAAATTTTTACCTGTGCATAATAACATAATATCAGTAAGATCCCTATGCCGTGATAGCTCCTACTAAACACGGTTTTTAGTAATATAATTACAAAATCAAATATCAAAACACAAGTCCAGATGTAGTTTCGGTCAGTGACAGCTGAAGTCATTAATTCTCTCATTATTGCTTCCTTTTTTTATACATTTTAAGAGGTTTTCTGCGTTAATGAGGAAAAATGAAGTTCATTATTCATAATGGTATTTTAAATTTATTTCAATTCACAAAAATGCCTCGGAATATTAAAATTAATTTGCAATGTACATTATTTTAATCATGTAATTCGAATAAAGTCACGCCTTTTGAAATGAGGGCGAGTAATGGGTACATTTATTTTCGAAATAGCGTAATGAAATGCGTTAAAGCCACATTCTAGCAGATTCAATTAAGTTACATACAATAAATACTATTTATTATTATTTTCAGTAGAGTTGTAAATATGTAGTATAAATATGAAAATGAAAAAATTGTATCACCGGTACGCTAGCTATCGAGCTCAAGCTCACCGAATAGTAATTGATGATGGGACTGATTATCATAATAGCTAGTCAGGTTGGTAGCTATCCGTAGGGTGACACCCCCCTATCTCAGCCCATTAACACAGTAGGTAAATGTACAAGTCTCTTATAAATTAATTATATAATATCCTAAGCTTGGTAAATCATGTCCGAAAGGTGATGACTCGCGGTAGAACTTATATGCTTTGCTCCATAGCCTAGGAAGGTAGGTGTGGGGTGGTAAATGTCTAATGACGGATGAAAAAAAGGCGCCAGGCTTAATTGATGTCCATTTTTAAGGTTCCATACCTCAAAAGGAAAAAACGGAACCCTTATTATTGGATAACTTTGTTGTCCGTCTTTCTGTCTGCCAAGACCCTTTCTCTCATCTCGAGCATGTACAGCTGCTGATATATGTATATGTATTTTTATCACTAAATATGATTACAAGCACTCGTGCTGAGCAAATATCACATTTTTGCTGTCACGGACGTGAGTTGAACCCGCATTCTCCGATTTCGTGCCGGATGCCTATTCCACTCGGCCACCGGAACTTAACTCTTTCGAGCCTGTGTACGTAAGCAGTATGTACTTTTAAGACAAAATATCATAGAAAAATCTATCATATGCTACGAGCTATAAATAAATTATCTTATGAAGAAGAATCGTATACTACGTCAATGGTTGAACATTTTTCACCTTCGTAAGCTGTTCTTTAGTGCAAAACGCCCTGAGTAAAAACACACAAATCGAACAAATCTTGCAGTAAATCCACCACTGGACTTCCCTGAGCCTTATTCGGGGTCCTTTTCAGTTTAAAAGCACGTGATTCCACGCACCCTCCTTCCAATCTACTAGTGAAATATGGCGGTAGGGTCACCGATCTCATTTATCCCCTTGCTTCCTTATTATAATATAAAAAAGAAAAATTTCGTCACGTAAAATACGAGTCAAATATGCGAGAATATCTTTCAACTATTTTAGTACGCGCTGGTGACCTCAATATTTGGAATGTCGTCGTTGGATGGGCAAGGGACCCAAACCCCAAGACCCTGTATTTGCGTTTGTCGGAAGCTAACGCAAAACTTATTTGGTAGTTCTGAAAATTATTTTTCAAGGGAAATCATGTATATGAAATATTTTATAATAATTGATCGTTGCTTAAAATTAGACTAAATATTTTTTTTTTATTTCAAAGGCTGGATGGAACATATGGATATAAATTTATATGCATCAACTTAAAGTGGCATGTGGTATATTCGAAGTTGAGAAATAAATTTATTGTTAGGTGGTGAAACTAAGTAAAACGTAGGGATTGGTACTTTGACTAATAATTCGGTCAACAAGTTTTAGTATACTTTGATTATGAGTATGATAAGTAATCTTTGGAATCGACCGCATGCAAAAGATGGTATGGCTTTTTTTAAATGCTTGCTTGGCTAGCAACCACCCTTATGACAAACGTCTGTAGCCAAGTACCTGAAAGGAATTCCGTAACTTATCTTTTAAACTTCTAGCTAAGGCTTATAATATATAATACCTTCGATCACGAAGCTGAAGCTAACATACCAGCTCAAGAAAAACCAACTATTTGCGAGTCATGCACTTTTCTTACAGCTATCGTGACAGAACAAGCACGAGGCTCACCTGATGTCACGCAGTTACCTCTATCTATAACAAATGCAATACGTCACATGTGGCCTGTATAACTGCGCCCGTCACCCAATGACATAAAACTGTTAAGTTTCATGTACTTTATAATCACTGGAACAGAGTAATGTGAGCATTACTCGAGTAGAAATAGGTATGGCGACAATACGTCCCCGGATGAACTCGCGCAAAGAATTCTGCTTGTTTAGATCACAGCTTAAAAACAACATATTGAAATGGTATTTTCAGTAGTTAAAGACAATGCCTACTCCGAGTCAAGAGCGCCCGCCGCGGCGACATTGGACCTCGCTGCGACCCCTTTAAATAGAGTTTAGAATATTTACATCGAGCAAAGTAATAAAATATATGAAATAGTACATTACAGGCACAAGAGACCTTTCACATCAGGTAGTTCTCGTACTTATTCCGTCAAAAAAACAAAAAAATATTTTGTAAAAAACATCATAAACAAACAATAAAACATCTCAAAATGTTTGTTAGGACTAGTAGAAGTCAACCCTAAAAGGTTGGTAGCATATTACCAATAACCCGGTTTATTATTTAAATACAGTACCCGGTTCCTATATAATATATAAAATTTTTACATATAACAAATATTTTATTACTAAGCTATATAATTTTTTTTATCTAATAGGTTATTGTTCTCAAAGTCAGAATACATTCTCAAATACATTTTAGATTATATAATTAATGTCGTTTACGAGTTTTACTCACCATATATCGTCTAAAATCTACCAGTTTTTTTATGTAACTTAGTGTCATTTGCGCTATGAAGACGAATCTAACGATATCGCATACATTAAAATCGGTTAAGCCATTTAGATGTTATGGTGGAATTAATAAACTCACAAACATACATACGGACATACATGACCCTGAAACATAACACTTCTTTTTTAAGCAATCATGTAATAATTATACCATATTCATAATACTTCTATATTTAATTTCGTATTCACCATACAGCTATTGATGGCGTTGAATTTCACAATAATGTGTAGGTGAGTGTAACTGTAAAGGCAATGTTGTCAGCAAAATGTGTCGTCATTTCACGATACGTGTAGGCGTTGGTTCTATTGAAAGAACGCCACCAAAAGCGTTTGAAAAATTTCCTTTCCATCTCTAAGAACAGGAAACTTCAAAGCTTTGAGTTCAGAAATAACAAAGAACTTATTTATTCCTTAACAATGTTTTCCAACACACGCTTAATACGAGTTGATGTTTATGTAACATTTTGCGTAGGTTTTAAGCACCTTTTATTTTCGATGGGCTACAGATATTTTAAAATGTCTACGTTTTTTTTTTGGATGTTATATTTTTTGCGAGTGGCATTTGTTATTGGGCAGTTCCATTATTTGGAAGGCACGTTTAGAGTCAGTCCCGCTTGTGGGCATTTTGCGAATGAGCACCATGCATGTTAATGATGTAGAACTAGATCATTAATATGTTATGACTTATTGTCATATTGGAGGTATTCTCTGAGCGACTAAGCTAGTCGCTCAAAGAATACCCCGGCTAACGGGGTGTATGACGTGGGTTCAAATCTTCGACATAACTATAATTTTTCTTCTCCTAAATTTGATATATGTAATGCTCTACTTTGACTCAATTACTAACGAAATAAGTCGGTACAGAGTAAGCTTCAAATCAAATCAAATCAAATCAAATTTATTGCATTATTACAGGTTACAATATAGATATTATCATAATACGTTACGTGCCTCTGTAATATACCATAATTGGTGTACAATATTTTACAATAGTCATAAAATTAATTATTTACAATAGGATTTAATTAACAATAATTCAATAATTTTCACATGGATTCATAATTAAGGTAATATTAAATTCTAGGTAATGTCAAAGTTTAATTTATAATTTATATAATGTTCAAATAGTTATTAATTATTATATTAATTTATCGTTAAGAAATTCATCTGCTGTATAATAACATTTTTCAGTCAATAAATCTTTTAATTTTCTTTTAAATATGTTCAGCTTACAGTCTTTTAAACTATCTGGTAGCTTATTATAAAGATTAGGAGCCATGAAGTACACGCTGTTTTTAAAATATACTGTCCGTGACTTTTCATAGTGTGAGAATATTTCAATTTTGTTGCGTGTTTTACGTGGCCGTGTGTTAACTTTTAATATAAACTGGTCAGGGTGTTCTCTTACAAATAGGCAAGCTTCAAAAATATATAGTGAGCTAAGAGTGAGAATTTTGAGTTTCTGGAATAGAGGCTTGCAAGTTTGTCTTTGTCTTGCACCAAACATGGCCCTTATGCAACGCTTTTGGACTTTAAAGAGCGTCAAAATATCTACAGAATTGCCCCATTGAATAATTCCATATCGCAAATTTGAGGATACAAAACCGTGATACGCTGTTACAGCAGTTTTACGAGATGAGACTTGTGTTAACTTCTTCAAAGCGAATACAAATCTGCTTATTTTAGTGCAACGATATTTTATGTGTGCCTTCCAATTAGCGTGTCTGTCAATTTGAACTCCTAAAAATTTTGTTTCATTAACGTTTTCAATAATATTGTCATTATATTTTATATTTAAGTTAATCTCTTGCTGCTGTGGTAAACGAAATTGAACAGATTTCGTCTTATCTAAGTTTATTAGTAGATTATTTAGTTCTAGCCACTGTATTACATTATTGAGAGCAGCAGATGGTACAGATTCATTAAATTCCTGTTTTTCATTTTTAACTAAAATAGTCGCATCATCAGCAAACAAAATCATTTTGTGGTTAGTACATGTCGGCATATCATTAATGTATAACAGAAACAACAACGGGCCTAATATACTGCCTTGTGGTACACCGTATTCTATGGTTCTTATATCAGATTTTACCGTTTGTTCGTTTTTATTTTTAGCAATTGATGTAATTTCTGTGTACTGTCTTCGATTATTTAAGTAGCTCTTTATCAGATCGTGAGCAGAACCTCGGATACCGTACGTATACAATTTTTTCAGCAATTTCTTGTGACATACGAAATCAAATGCCTTAGACATGTCCATGAATATAGCTGTAATAGGTACGCCATCATTGAGGCATTCCGAGACTGTCTTCATAAGGTCATAAATTGCTAAATTCGTTGACCTTCCTTTTCTGAATCCGTATTGCTGATTGTGGAATATATTATTTTTCTCAAAGAAAGAATAAAACCGGTTGTAAATAACACGCTCAAAGATTTTTGATAGAACTGGCAGTAAAGCTATAGGGCGATAATTTTCACATATCTCTTTGTCACCCTTTTTGAGAATTGGTTTTATTACAGTTAATTTTAGATTATCTGGGAAAATTCCATATTTTAAAGACATATTAATTATGTAGCTTAAAGGTTCAGCGAGCTGTTTTGAGCAGTATTTTATAGCAATGGTTGAAATGTCATCGTGACCTCTACTATTTGTACTTTTCATGCAATTTATTATTTTATATATTTCATCTGGTGTAGAAGGAGCAAGATAAATGGAATTTAATGTCATGTTAGGATTATTAAATGTCAAAGGTGTAGAAGAATTATTTTGCTTAATTTTTACCATGTCTATGTATGAATTATTAAAAGTATTAGCGATTATTTTCGGGTCAGTTAATATAATGTCATTTAATTTTATTCTGTTTATAGTATGTCTATTACCATTCATTTTATTACCATTTATTATATTCCATGACGATTTGGTTTTATTAGCTGCATTATCTATAATTTTATTGTTATTTAGGCGTTGAGACCACCTTATGGCTCGTTTAAGTAATTTTGAATATGTTTTATAGGTATTACCTACATTTCTTGGTTTTTGTTTAATGTATTCTTGATGCAGACGTCTTTTTATAAAAGTTGTTTTTTTTATGCCATGAGTTAGCCAAATAGGACGTCGTTTCAAATTAATTTTAATACTTTCAATTGGAAAGCATAAGTCATAAAACAATTTCACTATGTCAAAAAAAGAATTAAATGCTAAGTTTACATCTTGTTCTTGGTATATTTCAGAAAATGTTAGGTTTTCTAGACATTTAAGAAACTTGTTCTGGTTTTGGAGACTTAAGTCTCTTTTCAAAATATACCAAGATGAACAATCAATTGGGTGCTTAATTGGATATTGCAAAATTTGGGCTGTGTGATCTGATAAACCTAAGTGTATAAGAATACCATTACATCCACGTCCATTGTGAGCAATATTATCAATACAGGTACCACTTTTTGGTCTCGTAGCTACTTTGAATTCCATTTTCATATTATGCAAATGTAAAATATTGATCAGTTTATTTGCAGTATTAGTTTTGTTCAGTATGTTTATATTGAAATCACCACAAAGAATAACCTTTTTATTTTTAAAGTAGCATAACTTTTGAAGCATTACATCTAATTGAGTCATAAAAGTATCAATATTATCCCACTTTGGTATTCTATACAAACATACTACGATCAATTTATGGGCAGTTATTTCAATAGCACAACATTCATACTTTGTTCTTATTGATAACGTCTTTATATGACTAAGTTCTTGATAATCTATTCCTTTACGTAATAAAATACATGCTCCTCCTCTTTTTTGATCACTTCTTGAGTATATGGATGCCATTTTATATTTTGTCATATTTATATTAGATTCGTGGCCTTCTTTCAAAAAATGTTCTGTAAGGCAAATCACATCAACCTCTATTTTGTCATCGGCCATAAGTTCCAAATTACTTTCCAAATCTTCAATCTTTGCAGAAAGGCTTTCAATATTCTGATGTAATATGTTTAGAAACATCTTCCCTTTAGTCTCGAAAAAAATCTTTCTTTCCAGAGTGCTTTCCTTTACTCTTGGCTGGTTCGAATGCTACCTTAGATTTAGTATCTTTATTTATAACTGGAAAGTAGTAAGGTATAGTTCCTTTAGTTTCTTGTTTTTTCTTTATCATCAAAGCTTTTTGAATCCCCTGAGTGTATATCTTCATGTTACTGGTATATGTGATTTTCAGTATTTCTCTCAGCAGCCATTGACAAATATGTTTATGGACCTGGCTCTTGTGCGGCTTAAATCGTTCATAGTCCATTTCAATAAAATGTGTCAGTGGTTGCATATCACAAATTTTTCTGAGATCATTGTTAATGTTTTTTTCTTTGATATTTTCATTATATGGTATTTCGCTAATTAGTATATTTGGTTTTGAATTATTTTGTATCCAGTCTTGAACAGAAGATTTAAGTTCATATGGATTGTCATCATTTATACCACTTAAGAGAATAATGAAATCATGTTCTTTCAGACTTTTCAAGTCGCGAGTCATGCTACTAAGTACATTTTTTGTAGTAGCTCCTGGTTTAAAGCAGCAAGATACTTCATACTTGTCTCCAGTAAGTGTTTGCAGCATGTGTTGCACATCTTTCCCTTGTTGGTCTGCTAGTATTACTATTTTGTGTTTGTCCGGAATTGAGTATGGAGTCGATTCAGTAACTTTAACTGCTTTTGCTTTTTCTGAAGAGCCCGACATTACTTTGGAAAGCTTGTCATAATGAGAAGATGGTGATTCTTTTCTTGACGCTTTCAAAATCTCATTTGTAGATACTGTCATCAGCTGTGGTTCAATGGTCTCATTGATCAGTTCTCCAGGTATTAAATTATTACGATAATGTTCATGCGTGTCTTCATTTCCCTTCTTCTTATTCTTTTTTCTTTGTGGTGTATTTTTAGGTGACGAAGTACCATAAACTAATTTGTTTAATATGTTAATTGTTTTTTGATAATCATTTATTTGTTTTTTAAGGTCATTGTTTTCAACATTAAGTTTCGTTATTTCATTATGTGCACTATCTAGTTCAACAGTTAAGTTATCTACCTGCTGTTTCATTTCTAATGTTTTTGAGTCATTCATAGTCGATAAGTTAGGTAAGCTACTTGAACTAATATCTTTCAGTGTTGAGTGCATAATCTCTTCGTCGGAATCGGACATTAGTGTTGAAAGATCTTCTGCTGAAAGGTTTTTATTTTTATTAATATTTTTGGGGCTTATAGACTTCACAACACAGTCCGATGATTGAGCTTTTACTATCTTAGAGTTAGAAGTATTTCCAGGTTTTGTTTTCACTATACAAGGCACGCATCTCCACAGTAGCTTATGATCATTGGTCATATTATGGAATCTCTTAAGAGTTACCTTCCCACAAGAGATGTCGTAAAAT
The DNA here is from genome assembly GCA_963854805.1 of Plagodis dolabraria. Taxonomy (NCBI): domain Eukaryota; kingdom Metazoa; phylum Arthropoda; class Insecta; order Lepidoptera; family Geometridae; genus Plagodis; species Plagodis dolabraria. The sequence goes on along the minus strand of OY978448.1, from coordinate 28,052,561 downwards.
TTATCACATTCTAGACATTTCAGAAAATCCCTTCCTTTCAATGTATTTTTGCATACTGTGCATTTAACCGCTTGCCTTGTTATTCTCTTCGACGATGATGCCATTTTGTATCTCGAGGCGCCCTCTCTATTTCTTATAAATCAAAACTATTTTATCAGATTTTAATCACAGTAGTATCCGAACGAACTTATTACGTTATGTTGGCCAAATTAAGTTTCAAAGTAAATTAAAATAACAAATCATATGCAAAAAGTTTTGCGTTAGGCCAGATTCGAAATCGGGTATCGCGGTACTTAAGCCAGACGATAATTATCTGCGCCAGAGTGCCACACGAGTAAACTGCGAAATATAAGGTCCAGTTATGTCATTGATAGAATTACTAGCGTGTTAAGGCAGAAGTATGAGTCATGTTCATGTTGCACACAAACCTAATGTTCACTTCACTGTTCGTTCAGATTTTATACTACCGTATATTTTATTGTTCGGCGAAAAATAACACATTAGTATTCACTGGCAAATTAACTATGGTTCTTTAATATTACAACGACGAATTAAACAGAGTTGTTGCTACGGAAAGTGATGTTCTTTGTGTATACGAGGTTGATAAATCTTTGTGAATTTTTTTCCAACACTGTCACTTGATTTTATTTTTATGTTGTGTGTTCGATTACACAATATTTCAGCTAAGATAACACTTGCACGTAATATTTAAAGATATTAGTTCACACTAATCACTGAATATTGTTCGTTAACTTCTTTTGTGAATTTATATTATTTAATTTGCACAGAGCCGAGCTGAACACAGCGACGGCGCGACGACGAATCTGCAGGGCTATCATGTATCTTTTGTAGCTATGAACTGTTGATTGCAACAATAAAACTGTCAGTTTTGACAAATTTTGTAAGACAGATAGGTAACAGACCTTCATGCGTCGGAACGTTAGTCGCCGACCGTTTTTTTTCTTTTATACCTGAGACGATAACTGGCATATACATTGATCGAATCAAAATTTCGTACTATCCATTCTACTAAAGATTTTGTAAATATATAGTATATATACAGGCTGTACTCCCATGGTCAGTATTTCCTTTTCTTTCATATTATTATAATTCTAAAATCTAAATAAAACAAATAAAGGCAAAATTCTTACCTGTTACGTGTGAGCAGAAATTTTAATGAGATAAACAAGAGAGTTGGCCTAGACTTATTTTGTACAAGCATTGCATCGGCTAGGCGGTTGTAGCAGAGAGTTCTTCAACTAAATGTTTGAATTTTGTCATAAGCAGCAGTCGAAACATAAAAAGACTAATCTGTAACCTAGTCTTCATTATTTGAATGTCATTTATAAGATAGCTATCCGTGAGGACCTATAATTGGTTATCTGTTGTTATTAGTTATATATAAGAAATTTGTTATACTGTTGGTCTTCCTAAGAAATAAATAAATAGATAAAACTTAAGTTTATACTGGCATAGATTTTAAAATACAAGTAGTAATTTCTTATTATTATTATTATTTTTAGTATTCGGAGAGAGGAGAAACTTATTTTTTCCCGCTCATGACTTCATTTTTGCCTCTCGTATTTTTTTTATGTTATCCGCAGACCATGCGTTATTGCAAAACATTAAAATACTAAAAATATCATAGTCGCTTTATTACATTTGGTTTTATTTTACAGGATATATCAAGCGTATGAAACGTGTTGCAGTATCCAAAGTGTAGATTGGCCATTAGACACTAGAATTGAAGCTGTGTGGAGGAAGATATATTTTGGGCTAAATTGTGTTCAGGAAGAAGAAATTATTACTTGTATTTTAAAATAAATGGCAATATTAACTTAAATTTTGATCTACTTAGATTTCAAACATTAAATTAGATTTTAGAATAATAATAATATGAAATCAAAGGAAATACTGACCATGGGAGTTCAACCTGTATATATACTATGTTATTACAACGCTATAGATAGTAGAATGGATATTACGAAATTTTAAATCGATCAATGTATATGCCAGTTATCGTCTCAGGTATAAAAGAAAAAAACGGTCGGCGACTAACGTTTGGGCACAAGAAGGTCTGTTACCTATCTGTTTTTTTCATTGATACAAGATCTGTCAAAACTGTCATTTTTGATTGTTGCAATCAGCATTTCATTGCTACAGAAGATACGTGATCACCCCGCTGATTAATTAACAAATGACGAAGCTTATTATTTAACAAAGTTTAACTTTATGATTTTCCTTGTAAAACTCGAGTTTGCTTACTTTTGGGCATTAGCCTTTGTGTTTTCAGTATAACATTGCCTGTTAAAAGTCTGCTGATGGGTATTCTATGTATCATGGTTCAAACATGCTCGAATGATTTTTCTGTTTCTTAGAGCGGAATTATGTAGCTGATAGATCGGTTGAGCTCGTGATGTTTGAAGCCACACACTGTGAGGTTTCTTTGTTGTGTTCTAGTTATCAATTACGCGGAAGGGAAAATATTCAATACATATAGAAAATATTCTATACATGTATTAGCTATTCGATTGCAATTTCCTGATGCTGCACAAAATAAAAATGTAAGTTCCTACATAGTTACACTGCTGTGAAACAATATTGGCACACTTGGAGGGCTGCCAATAACGTGCCAATTTCGTAGTTTCCTGAGATCAAATACACACTTAAGCCAATATTTGAAAAATGAAAACCTTTTTCTTTTCAGTGTGAACCTATAGATTACTAGATACTCTGTGATATGCAGACCTTTCAACTGTAGTATCTTTTTAGGGTCCAGTACCCAAAGGGTAAAAACGGGATCCTATTATTGAGACTTCACTGTCCGTCCGTCCGTCCGTCTGTCACCAGGCTGTATCTCAAGAACGGTGATAGCTAGACAGTTGAAATTTTCACAGATGATATATTTCTGTTGCCACTAAAATGCGCACGCGCATGCGCACGTTACAACAAAAAAAAAGGTTAAAATATGGAGTCGAATGTCGTATAGCTAATGGTACGGAACCCTTCGTGCGCGAGTCTGACTCGCACTTGGCCGATTTTTTTACGTTATCAACCCCCGCGAAAGTATTAGACTAAAGCGGCGGAGATATGGGTTATAAGCCCCATAACTCCGCATATTAAAAAAAAACATTTAATGAAAAAGCACATACATTCTTGATGATTATTAAACAAGCTCACTAAAATTTCACGAAAACTGGTTGACATACGGAGATGCGCTGGATTATAACGAAAGCATTTTTAACCAAGCGGAAACGGAGACACGAGAAACGTTCGCGCTTCGCGTTTGTTCGGTAAATTTATAGCTTATTTAAAATTGTAGCTCACTATAGAATAAATAAAATTTTCAAACAAAATAGACAATAGTTCAAAACAAAAGAAACCAATTACATCAAAGCATACGCATTGTTGTGTAAGCCGACCGCTAAACTCGGCTGAGTTGGAGCGTAATGATACTGCGGGAATTTTTGTAGTAGTGGCTTTATTATCAGCGGGCTTATCATACTGTACCATTGAAAAGATCTGGATAAAATCTCCGGAAAAGTGAACAAAAGAGTCCACACAATAATACAATCTGGCGTAGCGGTGAATCTGGTTTCAGAATGGTACCTTTAGGGACAATTGCGATTGATGATAAAAGTTTTACCCGATACCAACTCAGGAGACGGTTATGTTTGTCATTGTTTAAAGTTCACATCTAGACCGAGTCTGTTAACTTGGCGGTGATATGATGACAGAGCGCTTTGTGCCTATTGAGAGCTTGAAATCTTCTATAAAATGGTAAAGTAACTTTGGTGAATCCATTCCAGCTGTACTTTTTACAATTATACTTTACTAAGCCAATTAATTATTCTATCTATCCGCATGTTAATTTTATCTTAGAAAAATCTTTATTTTGTTACTACTTTTATGGGCCCTTTAAGTACTGTAACTGCCCGATCGTCCACTGCTGAACACAGCCTCCACTATTAAAAGGGTATTTGCGAAAATCCCCTCAACTTTACAGTGGGATCCACATATACATGATCTAGCCGGAAGACTTAGTTCTGCTGCATATGCAGTTTGTAAGATAAGACAGTTAACAGATGTAGCTACTGCACGGCTAGTTTATTTCGCTTACTTCCACAGTATTATGTCGTATGGTGTTTTGCTGTGGGGAGCTGCTGCTGAGATAGAGACAATCTTTATCTTACAAAAGCGTGCAATTCGAGCCATATATGAAATGGATCCTAGGGACTCTCTAAGGGATCTTTTTAAAGAAATTGAGATATTAACTTTACCGAGTCTGTATCTATTTGAAAATATTATGTATGTTCGGAAAAAATTGAGTAAATTTAAATTAAACAGTGACAACCACGATTACAACACTAGGAACAAATATAAAATAACGGTACCATGTTTTAGATTAGCAAAGACAAATAAAAGGTCCTTTTTAGGTAATTGTGTGTAAAATAAAATTCCCGAACATATTACAATGCTCACAGAAGGAAAATTCAAATGGCACGTGAAAAACATTTTGATTAAGAAATCCTACTACACAGTTTGTGATTACTTAAACGACAAAAATGCTTGGAAAATTCCACCTCTGCCAAGCCATCACCTGTCTCCTACGTAATTTAAACAAATATTGTAATAATTGTATTATATTGTTTATAACACATTGTAAAAATACGTTTCAAAGAATGGCCCCGAGTTTCTTGCCCGTTCTTCTCGCAGTGGCTCTATAATTTTTTTTTGCTGAACGAACGGCAGTACAATGTAAAATATTTCAATATCAAAATTTGTAATTGACCTTCATAAGAGCGTCGTAGACGCCTAAATTGAATAAATGATTTTTGAATTTGAATTTGAATTTCTCTAAGTCGCCTCTTACGACACCCACGGGATGATATGGGGAGGTGTTATTCTAGCCTGGCACCCCATTGGGCAAATCCGTTGGGGTTAAACCGTTTAATGTTGTTAAATTAATTTAAATTAATGTAATTATCTCAAAATCCTATCTCAACATTATATATTTATATACGATCCGTAAACAGAAAATGAATATTATACTGTAGCAGTGCACCAAGATCAAGCGCGTAAAACTCGTAACATCATTTAATTTCCTCCAGCAGTTCAGGGATTATAATAATATCCATATGATAATAGATACTAATATCATTTCAGTATGAGTGAGAATTTTCCCAAAAAACGGCACAAAGATTGCATGGTGGTAGGGATTTTGCAAATGCCTGCCTGGCTAGCTTCCACCCTCAAGTAGAAAATCTGGCGCTAAGCATCTAACGGTGTGTCCAGCAGCTATCCTTGAGAGCCAATATTTCTAGGTTAGCCTGAACAACATCTTCGACCACATCATCACTTACCATCAAGTGAGATAGTGGTCAAAGGTTAGCCTATCAGCTATGAAAAAAGAAGCGCTGAGATCCTCCGTCAAACTAGTAAGAAATTATCATGTTGAAGTAAACGCCAACATCGTCTTGTCATTTTCGAAATCAACTACATCATTGAGTTTTCATCCATTGAGTAAGAGATAGCACTATCAGCATCGAATTTCCAAAAATTCATGACTAGTAATCGCGCTTCTGCTAAATATGACGAGTTCGAAAACCGTCAAATCAAAATATATGAAAAACATACGACAAAGTCAAAAACTGTTAATGAAACGTGACCTCGCGACCGTCAAAACCAGATATTATCATAAACTTATCGAAACAAAAAATAAACCTAGTTGCCCTACTCAAAAATAGATTGGACTATGCGGTTTCCCCAAGTTCAGTACATTTTGCAGAGATAATCTGATAATAATATATTCCGTCGTTACTTTGCGGAAGTCCATATTTAATAATAACAAATATTCGCTACAAGCAACAGAGACAAATATTTTTCTCGGCAAAACAGCTACAATGAGTGAAGTTGGTAATGTTTGTCCAACAGTTGAGTTCGACAATTTCAATACTGTCGTGATACTATGATAGTATTCATCTAGTGACAGAAATTTAATATAGTTTGAATACAAAGTTATGCTGTATTTTAAGACTGGCAATCTAAAAGTTCTCTGTGTCAACTGTTTGAAAGAACCGTGAAAATGGAACCACCCTTTTATTTCATCAGTTCTTTTTATATAGCATATACTTTATTTTTCTGCTGATTGATGAATAGAAACAAAGGTCAGAAAGTTATTTGTTGTTGTTTAGTAGTAAAGTGATACTTGGCCATATTACAATCAAATAGTTATTGTGTGCCCAGACTTGTTTATCCGTTAAATAGTCAACTTCGAGAAATGCATATATTTTCATGTTTGTAAGCATCTGTACCTCTGCATGCATAAACATAGGTCGTTTTTATAAGTAGTTATGGCTACATAAATGTAATGAACCTCTGCTGTCTAATCAACAAAACACGTTCCCACACCAATTCAATGTTAAAACTTTCTTGTAATTTTTCATTAACGTAATTGTTAACACAATATATAAACAATGTGTGTCACAAAACCAAATATCGACTCAATATAACCAGTTTGTAAATATTTATCATTAAGTTACTGTATGTCCAATCTATGGTTATAATTGCTGTCCCGATTTTGTTCCTGGATATATATATATAATAATCTGTAGTTTTCGAAATTTCTAATTAAATCTTTCTTTATAATTAATTGCCTTTTGCTAATTACCAGTATTTATAATTATCATTATATGTAATTATAAATTACACGCTGTGCCCACGAAATCGCTTTAATTGATAATAGAATATTATCCAGAGTGCTTGAGTGTTTATAATTCTTAAACCATTATAGAAAGTAACCGTTAGTAAGTCGCTGAGGAGAAACTCACGTTTTCTACATGTTTTTGTTTCCATGTTAAAGGGGGAAAGCTGATTATACCAGCTGCCGTATACCAGCAATAGTTAGACTTCAGACTATTAACATGAAATAAGTACAATATCATGAACAACCCGAGGACCCAAAATTGCTAAGTGGCATTTTTACACATCCACCAACAAAACAATCTGTGTCAAAAAAAAATTATAAGTGTGAAATAACTAATTTATCTAAATTATATATGCTAAGGCATTGTCACGCGTCATCAACATCGTCTTTTTGCGTCGTTACGAAAACTGTTCGTTGTAAATGCTCCCATATTTCAGAGCACGGCAGTATTGTAAATGAGCTGGAGCATAATTACATTGACAAATGCTGAGCACTCCAGCAGCTGGTGACAAGTGGGCTTGAGTTTTTTAAGAGCGGGGGAAGGCAGACGGGATACTATTTGAAATGAAACAATACATGATTGCATGCTACATATAAAAAAAAATTGGTAATAATTGTGTGTATCATTCTCTTGCTAGTACATAAAAATGTTGTCTATATTTATTATAAGTTAACATTAACAACAACCAGTAGATCTCAGTTTTCTTAAAATTGAACATTTATAAAGCAATTGGCTCTGTGTATCAAAGGGATTGTAAATGTTGATGAATAATTAGGTATTTTTCAAATAAGTAAAACCTGACTTCTTCTGCTAAGAACTTTAATTAATAATTTATTTAAAACGGTTCCATATTGCTTTAAATCCTTAGAATTCGTATACACGTAGGTATCAGCTTCATATTATTCTTAAATTCTTGTTAGTGTGGGAAGTCAGCTATTATGTTTATAATATATATATATTATATAGTATACTTTTCCTCTGGTTTTTTCACCTTTGTATTGCGTGGAAATGAATATGACAGCGCAATGTTTATATAAATGAAGCAATTTTAAGGCAAATATATTTGCATGGTGGAAGGGCATTTTTGCGAATGCCCGCCTGGCTAGCGACCACCCTCAAGTAGAAAATCTGTCGCCAAGCACCTAACGGTGTGTTCCGGCAGCTGTCCTTGAGAGCCAGTCATTCTAGGTTAAGCCTGTTAACACCTTCGACCACATCATCACTTACCAATCATGTGAGATTGTGGTCAAAGGCTTACCTATCAGCAATAAAAAAAAAATATATGTATATTATTTAAAAAAAAATAAAAGAGCTTGATAAAAATATATAGCTGGAAATTTTTGTTTTACCTAAGATTGACAATATCTCACGTAAATTATAATTTTCTATATCCTGTTTTCTATATTTCTCACATCATAACTTTAAAAGTTGAACTTCTAAAAAACTTTTTACGTGTATGTGGTCACTTCTGAACATACATAGCCAAAAAATAATAATTATCCAAATTTACCTATTTCTAATGTCCAAATCTCCCATCTCTACCTGTGGCTTTCGTAAGAGGTGACTAAGGGTCACACACCAAAAGATGAGTTTTGAGAAACTAATATCTCACACTGTGATCCCCAAGACGCCTGCCAAGCGTGGTGATTATGGCAAATCCTCCCCCAATAATGAGGGAAGCAGTGGACAATCCGGCTGATACAGTACAGTTCCTATTTCTACCTTTAAGCAGGCACGTGAGACGTAACAACGATGTCTCAGTGTGATAATTGCTTCTTATCTGTTATAGAGAAAATTCCATGAAAAAAAACATAGCTAGAGAAATCAAGCTTCGTGCATTACCAATTATACGAGCTAGTTAAAAAATATCTTTCTGTTTTGGAAGTTGGTTCAAAAAAGTCAATAAATGTCTCGTCTGTCGAAACCTCAGAAAGCATTTGAGGGTTATCTGTTAACGCCTCATAAGATCTCGCACAATCATCATCAAGTCGAGTTACTCGGTAAGAATATAGCTTTTTAACACACTTTCAAACAAGGAGGATGCCTTGAAGTTTTTTGATGAGAGTGACCTGATATTTATATATAAAAACCAAATAGTAGTCTTCTTAAACAATAGTTTGTCTTGGTGAAGACCAATGTAATGTAAAATATTGCCCCGAATCAGTCGTGTGCAATCACTTACCTGTGATTAAGTTTAAAATTTGAAGTAAAGAGTGAAATTACTTGGAGACCAAGAAATATATAATAAGGATAAAATTTAGACTTTTTATGCTTAAAAGTTTGAAATAACTTGTTGAAGTTAACTACTAAGCTGATTTACAACACTCTTACCTCCCATTTACATGGTCTGACTTCTACAAGTTATTTCATTCTTTACGGTAATAGAATTCGGTTTAAAGTTAATAAAATCCAACTACCTTGCGCTTGATTTAAAATTGGTAGAAAAATGTTCGGTTCGTCGTTTGGCTGCAATGAGTCTTGATGAAAATTGTTACCCTTTGTAGAAGAGCAAATTAAAAAGTTTGGATTTGTAAATAGCAGATTTAAAAATAACCTAATTTTTACGATTTTTGTAGTTTTTCTTATCCTAAATTTTCATTTCTATTTCTATTCGTTCCTAAATTTACATACAAATTGAGATGTTGTTAACTCTGGAAACACAGTGTGCTTCTTTTGAGCTAACTTAACTTAATAAAAGACAAGTTCCAGTGGATTTTGAATATTGAAATGAATCATAGGTCTTGGTTGCACACTTCTCACCCTAAAAAGTTGGGAGGCATAGGGATTTGCATATTTTCTGGTGTGGCATTATCAGCTTTTTTCCTTCTTTTCACAGAAAGATTTTTCAGGTACGTATCCTAGCGTCGCAAATCGTACTCATATTCTCGCGGGGGAACTCTGTGGGAACCTGGGCTTTGACCATTCTTCCATTATTGGTAATCTTACAGGTCCATCCACATTTTGTATCGCTATCAACTTACGCTTGGGTGCAAAATGATGTTGCTCATTACTCCCAGTGTGATATTGTATTTGATCCACTTAGTTACCCTGGCCTCCTGGCTTCAAAGTGCTGCTTGAATTTCCTGTCATGCTAGGTTCAATGATATCATCCGCCGGGCTTTTTGGTTATAACCTGTGGGCCTGCAATGGCTTTTAGATTGCCTTAACGTTTTCGTCGTAGACCTTTGATATTGTATATTGTTGGTAGTCTTTTGTTAATCAATAAATTATTTTTAATTTAGTATTAAGGAATGAACCATTCTTTTACTTAAAAACCTAAGTTAGCTTAACTACAAATTTTCAAAATCAATTGTGATGCATTTAAATCAAGGAAATTTAATTCGACTCCAGATTTGATAATATTCTCCAAAGTTCCCACCCTGTCCTAAATCTAATACAGTACGCGCGAACTCCGCGAAGAGATTGTAAGTAGGAGCCAGTAATACCTCTAGGTTAGCTTTCTGCCGCGAACTTACCAACAATCTTAGTGAATTATAAGCACTTTAAATTTTCTAAGCCCCGAACTAGATAAATCACTAAATGAAAGGACTATGTAAAGGATATGCAAATTGTCTATCAGTTTGTAGTTAATTTGAAAAACAATGAAATATTCTGCAGAGTACAAGTAAGATAGTTTCATGCGAATCGAAAGTCTAATTTTATTCATAAACATTCCGAGCATTAATGTATCGTGGCATTTCTAACATTTGTAAAGCTCATTAATTACTAACAAAGAAAAAACGTATTGACTGGGCTATTCAACCAGTTATAAGAAATAATATTTTGATGATGTAATAAATTCACCTATTTCAATAATAGTTATAGTTAAATTTATATTTCCTTTAAGCATCGACAATCCTCTTATAATCAAATTTTATAATTTTAATCACCAAGATTAAAATCAGAGACTTCTTATTGTTCGTGCAATAAACTTTCTTGTTTATTTTACCAGATATATTCTAGAGAATAATCCATAGATATATAAAATACTATTCTCTTCTCTGTGGAACAATGAGCATTGAATCGAATCGCATATAATGAAAACGCAAAAATTAATAACAGTCAAAGGTTCTTTTTGTTGATATTCTAAACATGAAATGGATAAAATGTTTCTGTAACATATGGTTATGCGTTTGGTGATTGATTACTAGATCAGAGTGGCAGCCATCCAGGCATGCATTCACAAAACCCCAAAATGTTTATATGCATGTTTCAGACAGTTTTTATTCATTCTTAAAATCTCAACCAATTTAAAAAGCAGTGATAGCTCAGTGGCATTGGCTATGGACTGCCGCGTAGCAGGTCCATGGTTCGAATCCCGCCGCGGCCTTGAGCTTCACCGCATGGTGGAAGGGCATTTTGCGAATGCCCGCCTGGCTAGCGACCACCCTCAAGTGGAACATTTGTCGCCAAGCACCTAAAAGTGTGTTCCGACAGCAATCCTTGAAATCACAGGCACATGAGACTTAATAAGTAAGACTCAGGTGACAGGCGCAGTGCAATTCGTGACTTGTGACGAAATGCATGTGTTATAGGTAGAGGTGAGTCCGCTTAACATCAGGACCGTTCAACAACATTTCAACCGCTCAACTAACTTCAGCGGTTGAGTTGTGTTGATGCTGCTAGTGGCATTTCCTATTGAGCGCTATTTAGGATGGCAGGTTGAGTCGTTTCAACATGGTTGCCTACCACATTTTGTCTTGAAGTCATCACCTACTTTTATGTAGGATAGTAATCAAAGGCTAGCCCAACGGTTATTAAAATATATTTAAGTTAGCAAGTAGCCCGAAAGATAAAATACCGAATGACAATATCGATACTGTGAATTATGTCGTTTTATCTGAGGCAACATCAATGTAAATATGCATATGATATATAAATATACAGAAAAGAACGCTACAAGTATATTCGATTATGCCTCAACTTATACGAAAATCCCTAATTATCTTTGTTACAATCATTATTCTATTATACAGGTACATGTTATGTTATTTTGTAGTCGATTTCTAATTTTAAACTCAAACAATCGTTGAAGATTTCTCTTCTCAAATATATTTTTTCTCTTTGGACACTAGTTTTCACGGAAAATTATTATTCAATATGTTATTGTTCAGTTAAAATCGAACTTACCGTGAATTAGCCTCTACGTAATTAAAGGCTAGCCTGAACAACATCTTCGACCACATCATCACTTACCATCAGGTGAGATAGTGGTCAAGGGATAGCCTATCAGCAATAAAAAAAATAAAGTACTTTAATGTTTGTTTACATAGCAAAAAGGGTGACTTGAACCTAATGAGGAATTTTCCTTTGTTGTCTAATGAATCCACACTTGTTGTATTTTTCATTTGAAAACGTTTCACATATACAACTTAAATATTCTCTTTGTCTAAGTCATATACTGATCCCAAAACCTCTCTGAAATGTGAAATATCTGCATTTCTTTGTGCTCTAGGCGGACAAATGCCGGCTGTACGAGCAGTACGTGATCTAGCTTATACCGGATCAAACTGGTAAATTGCGTTAAACCGGCGCTGCTCGACGCCGATAGAGAATGCTGCACTTTACTAAGTGACGAATACATTCACCTACAATAGGGAAAGAGAGATGAGACAAAAGCAAGTGACTACTTTGTATAAAGACACGTGGATTGCACCGGGAATTGAATACCAATTTTTTTTTCTTTTTGTTTGTGTATAAAAACCGAAAGTGGCTCAAGCAATGTATGGTTTTAACATCACAACAGGTCCAAAATAAAGTGGCAGTAGATATTTATGTAATATGAAGGATGTATATATTATTTTATGTAGTTATTCACAACGAAAAGAATTAGAAACATTACCCTGCATATAACGCGTTCCTAATGTATAACGGTAAATGCACAATAACATGCAATAATGCAAAAAATATTCATACAAGGTTTTACATAATGTATGAATTCCATGAACTGATTGAATTCACATTGACTGTGGATGCTGTTTTAAATAATTAGAACAAACGCAAGCTAAGATTGGTAGCTCGTGCCGAGCTTCAGTCGCTGATGGTCACGCTTTCCAAACCTGCTCCTGCTTATATATTTTTTTCGTTGAAATGTTCTGAGGTTGTTTGTTTACCAAACATATCCACCGATATAAGTTCATTATAAAATTGGTGTTGGAAATTCACTCTATTGAAGGTAATCTACTAAGCACCTAACCTTGCTTTTTAGTAACAACAATCATTGCATTTGCACTTCAGTCAATCAAACGATGCCCAAAGCCACGTTAGTCCGTTTGAGATCTCAATCAAAAGTCAAAGAGATTTCGATTGCGGTGAGTAATACAGTTATAGAAACTCTTATAGTTGAAAATTCTATTCGACGCACTAGTGCAATTATACAGTGGAACTTAGGCACGTAACGGTATTTAAAATAGAAGTGATACGTTTTTGTTATGAAAAAATATATTTTGAAGCATTTGTAGCGCAGCCTGCTCAGTTGTTTTTATCCGAGCAATAAGCTTTAGTAATGACCGCTGTGGCCATGATTTGGATAGGTGACCCCTAGTGGCATAAAATAATTAGTGTTTTCATTCCTTGCGAGGCATATTAAACCATCAGTCCCGGTCAATGGCTTGGGACGGCAGGTATTAAAAATAATAACACACATTTAATGGCATTTTATTCTAGGAGCTCTTGCAGATGACACCTCGCATGCTTCGGGAACCTTTTCATGTATACCTAAACTTTTCATAAATAAATAAAGAATTGAAACATGAAACTTAAAAGTTATTGTTCTGGATTTCTAGTTCAATATTCAGTCCTGGGTCAACGTTTTACCCAATATATAACAATTTCAGGTTTGTTTCGTTAATTCCGTTTACAAGCTAGGTACTCATGACATATGGATGGACAGTGGAATCTCAATTCAATCTCAATTTGCTCATTGAGTATAAAATCCAAAACGAACAACTCTCACATCATTTATATATAAATTGTTTATATACCTAAATTTAATAAACCTTGGCAAAAATAGCTCACAGGATGTTTCACATTTAACGTAATGCGGGTAACTTGTAAGGATAATGGTTCGAGCCACATGCGGACAATGTCTAACATAATAATGTAATGGATGACATGCTTCTACGAATAAAAAAGTCAAAAACAAGGTTTAATTTACATGATACGACATTAACTTTTGATGTACCTTGTAATGTTCAAAATTAACGAGCTGTTACAACTAGGATCAAGTGAATCATGAAAAAAACTTGACAATCAACGTGACAAGTCAGTAAATTTCAGATTTATTTTCAAAAAATAATTAATTTTATTTTCAGATAGTAGATAGGCATTTTCTGCCCATCACCCGCATTCTTCCTAGTGGAATTTTGCGAGGTATTGTTTGTGGGGCTCGTTTGGGCCTCTGTAGTTAGTTTCATTAGCTTATTTATTCAATAGCTTTTTGACATTTCTTGTCGAGCTAATTTCTAATCAGTTATTTTTGTTTCCATGGCAACGCTGCCTGCGACACCGGCGCGCGCACTACGACGACGGTGTTGACGCGAGCCTTCATCCGGGTTGAGACGTCACACTAGAGATTCTAAGATAAGCTTTGCTTTATTTTGTAAACAATGCTTTGTGCCCCAACTATGAATGCTGTAACGGGGATCTTTGTATCGCAAGATAGCCAGATGTTGTGTCCGCAGTGCCCCCAGGCTCGTTATTTCAAAGGTCATAAAGGCCTCAAAATTCACCAAACAAGGTGTCATAAACAAATAGAAATTCCCCTTTCGGCACCAATTAATAATCAAAACGTAAGTAGTAGCAGTGTAGCGAGCCCTGCTACGCCTTTCAAACCGTTTTGGGAGGTTTTAAGCTCGTACAAAAATAACATTCCTTTATTAAAACGCATACCTCGGGGTGCAAGAATTTCTGTTGCCCAATCTTTATCTTGTTCCATTAAAAACGTCTTGGCTACTAATACTACGCAAGCCTGGGAGCATCTTCTAGCATTCCCGTACCACGTATTTCACGTGAATTTTGATCCGTCTAACAAAAAATCACTTACTACTAGAGTAAAGGAAAACTGCGTGAAATACAGGGCACGGGAAGAGCAATCTTTTGGCACAACTATAATCATTCCGCCTTTGCGGCGGAATACAAAAACAAATAATTTCGATTCAGCTACTATTAAAATAGTAGAAAACAAAATTACTGATGGTGATATTAAAAACGCGGCACGCATCTTGTTTTCGAGTGATACAATCGCTCCTTTTACATCTGATACGTTGAATTCCCTAATTGAAAAGCATCCGCCTGCAACTGCAGGTCTCCACCTTCCCAAATCTCCTATACAAGACATTGTTGAGGTGACCCCACAGGATGTTTCTGCAGCCGTGGCATCTTTTTTAAGTGGCTCAGCCGGTGGCCTTGATGGCCTCACGCCTCAGCACTTAAAAGATATTTCATCTTTTAGTTCTGGTGAGGTAGGCGAGACACTTTTAAGGGATGTGACGGCTTTGGTTAATTTGATGTTGTCGGGTCAGGTCAACAATGAAATTACCGAAATTCTGTACGGTGCGAATTTATGTGCCCTAAATAAAAAAGATGGTGGTATTAGGCCTATAGCAGTAGGCACCACTTATCGTCGCCTCACAGCCAAATGCGGTTGTAGGAAAAAGGTTGCTTTTTTAAGTAATCTTTTTCAACCACTGCAACTCGGTTTTGGTTCACAGGGTGGCTGTGAGGCTGCTGTACATTCACTTCGCACATTTCTTGATCAAAATTGTGGAGATGTGCCTTTGAAGGTGGATGTTAAAAATGCATTCAACTCTTTAGATAGAGGCACTCTTTTGACTGAAGTGAAAGATAAAATTCCGGAATTATACCCTTTTCTTTGGCAATGCTACGGCAAACCGTCAAAATTAACATACCAAAATAACGTTATTTTATCTTCCGTAGGATGTCAACAGGGTGATCCTCTGGGACCAGCCATTTTAGCCTTGCGATCCACTCAATAATTCAACGTCTCCAATCAAAACTTAACGTTTGGTATTTGGATGACGGAACCTTAGGAGGCGATGCGAACACGGTTTTGGATGACTTGCGAGTACTTATAGACGATTTTCGTGTTATTGGCCTTGAACTAAATTTTTCTAAATGTGAACTTTTTGTTTGTGATACTTGTCCGGATAAAGTTTCGATTATTGAAAAATTCAACTTACTTGCGCCTAATATAAAATTAGTAGAAAAAAGTTCGCTTCGTCTTTTGGGTTCACCGATTCTTAACGAATCTTTATCACCATTTGTCGAAGAACAAATTCAAAAGTTTAGAAATGCTTCTAGCAGATTATCCAAAATTAACGCCCATATGGCTTTTACAATTATAAGATTTTGCCTTTTCGTTCCTAAATTTACATACTATTTAAGATGTTGTCAGCTGTGGCAACACAGTGAGCTTTTGTTAAGCTTAGACAACTTAGTAAAAGATACGTTAGTGTCGGTTTTGAATGTTGAGATGGATGATAGGGCTTGGGTGCAAGCTTCCCTCCCTGTGAGGTTGGGGGGCATAGGGATACGCAAAATTTCTAGTGTGGCATTACCAGCTTTTTTGTCTTCTGTACACAGTACACACAAATTAGTAGAAAAAATTCTTGCACGATCTTTAGGCTCTTTCGATGTAGCATATCTGGCTGAGGCCAAAAACACATGGAGACTGGCTTGTCCATATAATAGTGGGATCGGCCCCTATGCGAGCTAACACGGAAAGATGTTTTAAATACGTGTTCTAGCATCGCAGATCGTGCTCGTATTCTCGCTGTTTCTGTGTGGGAATCCGGTCTTTGGTTACAGGCCATTCCTTCTTACAAAACTGGTAGCCTTATAGATCCATCCGCTTTTCGTCTAGCTATTAGCTTACGCTTGGGTGCAAGGTGTTGTGTTGCACATCACTGCCAGTGTGGTACTGCAGTTGATCAACTAGGTCACCATGGCCTCTCCTGCTCTCGAAGTGCTGGTCGAATTTCCCGCCACGCCAGCCTTAACGATATCATTCACCGGGCTTTTACCAGCGCCAATGTTCCAGCTATTCTCGAACCGAATGGTCTGATGCGTGACGATGGCGCTGCGGCTACTTCGGCGGAGCAACTCAAGCGGCGCAAATATGCTAACCTCGGTATGGGTTACATATTTGAGCCGTTTGGTGTAGAGACGTTGGGTCTGGGAGCTCATCGTATTTTCCAAAACCTATCTGAGCGCTTGGTCGATACGACGCGTGATCAAAATGCTGGCACATATTTGGCTCAACGAATAAGCATTGCAATTCAACGGGGCAATGCTGCCAGCATGCTGGGCACGCTGCCAACTGGGAGTGGGCTGGAGCATTTGGACTGCCTATGAGTCTGCTATAACTTATAGGTGTCTAAATGCTTTTATTGTAGTAGCTGTAGTGTTGTATATAGTTCATAGTATTTTGTTTAATTATGGATCAAGTTGGTTAAGTAACATTTTTACGTAAAGCTATTTAAATTTCGGCTGTTAAAATAAAGTGTTTGTAAATTATTGCTTTCAGGCCTAGGAGCAACCATAAAAGGCAACACGGTTCTTGATTTGGACAAATTAATAGACCATGTCAGAGGCATAAAAGTGTAAAAAAAATCTGACCTCTTGAAGAGAAACTTTTGAATGATCATTCTTGAATGACGCATCTTCCTATTCTGAAATAGTCCGATTCAGGTTTAAAAGGAAGTTCTTTTCATATCAATACCTAAAAGTGTGAAATTTTGCGCGCATATCCTCGAGCCTAATATGTATTCTCTTGGTTGGCCAGTTTTTTGTTTTTTTATGGGATTGTGATAAAAAATATGCCCACCTCTGCTATGACTGATACATTTCGGAACAATTGTCGAAATCGCAGTCGTTAAGTCTTATTTGCCTGTTATTTTACTGGCAAATAAGTCTCGGCTAGAATAGATAACTTGTTTTATGCACTCGTTCTGCAATCTACTAGTTGTGGTTTATGTAAAATTGTATAATATTACTATTGTTACAATTCAACGCATGTTTTAATTGTTTACATTACCTGATATATCAATAAGCTGTGAACATTTCGGATTTTTTTGATTTTGTTTCATAGGTTTAAAATCTGGTCAAATTCAGTTTTTCTTTTTGGAACCTTAGACCTCAATATTTTTATTACATAATAATATGGTCTTGACCACTATCTCACCTTTTGGTAAGTGATGATGTGATCCACGATAGCAAACGGACTTGGCTTAAAATCACTGGCCCCCAAGGATTGCTGCAGGAACACACTGTTATGTACTTGGCACAAGATTTTCAACGTGAGAGTGATAGCTAGCCAGGAGAGCATTCCCAAAATGCCCTTCTACTAAGCGGTGAAACCCCAATCCGGTGCGCCAGCTGTAGGGATCAAAGCATAGACCTGCATCATGGCAGTCCATAGCTATTACTGCGTGGCTATCATTGATTTCGTTTTATTATTATATGTTATATATAAACGTAAGACTAACAATTCCTATGCAAAAATTTGTGATCCAATATTTTTTTTAATACATAATATTTTGAAAACTGGCAAACTAGAAGTAAAATTACTAAGTTTGTATATCTTAAATCAAGGACATGCAACATACATCTGCGGACTCAGTATTGCATCTCAATTTTACTGAGTATAAACACTTTGTATTTCAAATATGACGTATTTATATTATAATAACATACAACATTTTCTAGAAGAGTTTGTGTGAGGATAAAAAACATACCCAATTTTTTTACAATTAATTCTTACTCACTCATCCATAGATAACGTTAACAACATAATTTCATTCATAAAATAGACGATATCGTCCACGAGAATTCCAAGGGGTTAAGTTCGTATGTTATTGTGTTTTCCATATTACGCCACCGCACTTAGCGTGGAAGAAGGGAAAGAAGGTGAAGAAGTTATTTTGTTTTACACTGTGCCAATTTATGTAGGGTTGGTACAGTATGTCTTCTCTTACAGTATAATGGACAAGTTATGCTAGTTATATGGTAATATAAGTAAATTTGATTTCGTTGGTAGTTTACCCGCTACCCTTACTCACTACTAATAATAAGGGTAATTAGTACATTAAGGTTGTATGGAGCTTTGATTTGCGGCCAATGTGCAATCATATCGACGTCTGTGTATTCATACATTCTATCCCAAAGTCACATTTAACGATATCCAACTGAAGAATATGAAACAAATTTAAATATAAACTGGGAACTGTGCATTCAACTAGCTAGCTACTAGAACTGACTAGCTATTTATGTTAATGTGTTATTAGATGAGAAGTTTTGTATTTGTAGTGATTGGGGTGAGGGTAAGAAGATGGTGATGAATTTGCTTTATTAATGAATATAATTGTAATATTCTGTATAATCCGGATTGTTCCTTGTTGAACACAGACTCCCCCACTAAAGGGGGATTTGCCATAATCCTCACGCTTGACAGGCGTCTTGGGATCGCAGTTTAAGATATCAGTTCCTCAGAAGGCGCTGCTTCCGGTATTTTAACTTTTGGTCGCCTCTTACGACGCCCACAGATAGCAATGGGGGGGCGACATTTTGGCCCAGCACCGCACGGGAGGAATGAATATAATTGATATTTATTATGATATTCTGAAATTCAAAATATGAGGTATAATAATATAAATATGAACATAATATTTTACAAATACGAGCGGATTGATTTTTAAATCCATATAATATAGAAAAAAACTGTTTAACTTTTTGTTTAGGTATCATGCATCCTCTTTGGTTACGTACATTTTAAGCTCTTATAACAGATGTTCCATACAAACAAAATAATATATGTATCTTGTTACAACTTTGTTATCTACTGTTATCCTCCAACTGTAAAAGCAAACAAAATCAACAACCTAAAAGCCAAAAGCCTTCGTCTATTTATCTTAACAAATAAATAAAGTCACTTATGTATATTTTCCAGCGAAACCTACTTCAAAAACCCTTTAAACAGTCATTTACGATAATCTCTGTAATAAAATCACGAGCTTGTCTACAATAAAACTGGAGTACTTTAAAACGTAACAAAGTTTAAAGCGCGCCGACGACACCGTCTGCTGATACTACGTGAGCAGCTCTATAAAGTAGTTGAACAGAAACTTGGAGAGTGGATACGCTCCTTGTTTTTTTAGTTACTTCGTATAAAACCGGGTTTCTAATGTTATAGTTTAAAATGTGCTACGGTTTCTTGAAATTGAAGCTACGCTACGGCGTAGACGTGCGTAACGTTAACCAAAAGCTTGGAGGTTAGTTACGCTTCTAAAGTTTTTTGAGGTTTAATCATGATATCAAACAGGCTTCTAATTTTTTTGTAGATGTCTAGAAATAGCTACGACTTATTCGTACTACGGCGTTGACGTGCTACGTATAGTAAGGGAATCGTAGATGTGCTTACAACAGGATAGATAATTTATAAACGAGGCAAGTGACGATGTTTCGTAAGTCTCGTTCACCTAGGCATATCACTTGTTAACGTGCAGTTCACACGTAGCACAGTAGTAAGCTCCACGCGTAATCACAGTCGTTTTTGTAAACAACTGTATCAATGCAAAATATCTGTTACAGATAAACATTTTGATTAAGAAATCATACTACACAGTTTGTGATTACTTAAACGACAAGAATGCTTGGAAAATTCCACCTCTGCCAAGCCATCACCTGTCTCCTACGTAATTTAAACAAATATTGTAATAATTGTATTATATTGTTTATAACACATTGTAAAAAGACGTTTAAAAAAATGGCCCCGAGTTTCTTCCCCGTTCTTCTCGCAGTGGCTCTATAATTTTTTTTGCTGAACGTGGCAGTACAATGTAGAATACTTCAATATTAAAATTTGTAATTGACCTTCATAAGAGCGTCGTAGACGCCTAAATTGAATAAATGATTTTGAATTTGAATTGAATTTGACGGCGTTAGTGCCCACCAAAACGGACTCCTGCTGAAGAAACCAAACCCCTGGTAAAATTTGGTATTTAGTAAGGTTTACGAAACAATCAGAAATATCTGTCAATTTAATTCTACCAGCACATTAACCTCTAAGGTTTTTGTGTCTGTCGTTACTGTACTGTATCATCCAGATTGCCTACTGCTGAACACAACCTCCCTTATTTAGGGGGATTTGTAAAAATCCCCACGCTTGGCAGGCGTCTTGGGATCGCAGTAAAAATATCAGTTCCTCGGAAGGCCTTGCTGCCTACCTTCCGGTATTTTCTTTTAGTCAACTCTTACGACACCTACATGTATCAATAGGGTGACATCCTAATCTGGCACCCCACAGGTGTTTTTCGTCACTTATCGCTAACTTAGTATTAAACATTTGGAAGCATAACATTCTGCATTACATAGATAAAATATTTTGCGTATCTTGAAAATATCAATATGTTACTCATAAATAAAGATTATTTATTCATGTGCTCGTAGCAATCTACAATGTTAGACGACGGTCACAATAAAATTATGAAAATTGCAGCACTCAAACGACGTTGAATTTTTTAAACTGCAACATGACCTCAAAATCAAAATTATTTTATATTGTCTCAACGGTATATGGTATTCTAGTTTGCATAAATTATAATAATAATAAATCTTTATTTGCCAAAAGATTTACAAGTTATCTTACAATTGTAATTAGGGAACATTCTTCTCAAAAAAGTTGTGAAATCTTCACAAGAGCTTTCAATGTGAAGGAATTGAGAACTAATGAATTTCGAGTAAACTTACAAGTCCCGGGAACACGTCTACGTCAGAAGTCACGTGTCAACTCAAGTAGTTAAATAAAAAAGATTTTGACGTTTTGGAAAATATTTTAGCTAATTAACGTATTTGAATGGAAATTAGACTAATGCAATGAAGCGAATAGCCACCAAAACATAAAACTGTAATGTGTGGTTAAAATATTGAATGGTTTGTTTACATGTCACCAATCGGATACCAAGCATTTTCAAACTTATTCCTTGTATTTATATAAGAAGCCACAACAAAAAGATAATATGAACCATTAGGAGCATTTGAACCAAGTTATACCTATACAAGACAGAGGGATATAATATTTTACTATCAATAAGAATTAACTCACAAATGTAGTCTGTTTTGATAATCGGAACGACTAATTCGATATATGATTCATCACCACTATAGATAATTAGATACCTATTTACAGAAATCTTTTTATTACTTAATTATTTTCTACCGGGCACAGTTCTAAGTTTTTGACTGCTACTGAAAAAACATTTCTTAGCTAAACATAATAACTTGTTCAACTCGGGGATTCTATCCAAGGATTATATCATATAACAACAAGGTAGTTTTGTATTTTTTAAATCTCATTTATTTTGGTGTAGCTAATTTTCTTGCTCCATTTAAAGTTTCAATACTACAATGTATAAACCTCTAGTTTCTTTTTAATCATTATTGTGTCTGAACCATAACCAGTGCTAGACACTAGAGAATACCTTATCTAAGGATCTGGAACATCCAGAATTAATGGCTGAATATTTCTCAAGCGCTAACAAGCCGAGAAGAGTCCTGTTGCGGAATAGAGCCTTACTTTATGTAGTAGGATTTTAAAAAACTAATATTTTTTTGTATTCATAAAACGCGAAAAGAAACTTGACAAAAGATATAAACAAGTAACGTGTTAAGGAGATAGTTTTCAGTTCTATTTTAGTATCACGTGATTATAAAAATTATTCAAGGAACTTGAATGCAATACGGCCTTACTTTTTCTTCGCTAGTGTTTCGAAATCCTAACTTATAACGCATATATCAAAATTAAATCATCTTAACTTAGTCTTCCATTATTTGAATTAGATAAATTTCAGGTTTCCAGATAAAATCTAGTTTTCAAACCAATGATTTACATTTTCTTAAATACTCGTTTATCATCTGTCCTCGTAAATATAACAAAATGTGAACAAGAAATATATTAGAAGCGCCTATTTACGTAAGGCACGTTAAACAAAGAGGTTTGGTAAATAAATGTTGAGTCAAATTTACTTTGCCGCAATCTCTTCCACAGGGCTCTCTAAAAAGGACTTTGGGGATTTCAACTAGCCAGACAAAAGCGACCCTTTTTGTCAGCTAATAAAATAAATCGTACCTATTTAGATAATGTTTCCACGGCAAAAACAAAACGACAAAAACATGACGTACGATTCTCGCATGTACGCGTGGTGATCGTAAATCTCTTCAGGACAAATGAAAATGTTCAGATTTGGGTACATATCTCAGTTGTAGTGACTGGCTATATCCTCTTTATTATCTTCATATATATTTAATATTGTCTGGCAAATTTTTCGTGAAAAGTTATGCTGAAGTATTAAATACCATATTATGTACCTAAGTAAATAGTTTTTATGTTTTGTGCACAAATAAATGTGAGTAAAGTGAATCTTTCTCTTCTAGACTTTCATGAGCGGTAGTAATGTGTTTAAAATATGGAACATGAATAATGTGTTACAAAATCGGTATCTTTCGGATCATCTGTATTAGTACATCCTCGTCAATGTTGTTCAATAGAAACCATTATTCGTATAGCAAAGCATTATAATAAATAGTTCCGATCTTAGCACTGTTACCGCTATTGACTAAAAGTAAAACTAACTTGCTAGTTCAATAGTTATTCAATGTAACTGCACCCTTCGACACGAAACAAGATTACCTCGTAACTTGTACAAGGAAGTTGTGAAGAGTTCTGCGCTTGATTTTGTTAATTCAACTATATTCTTGAGTAAATATTCACCCGTGTGAACTCGTTAGGCAACACTTTACTTACGCAAGCTCAGGGTATTTATACGAACGGCTGTTTATCTGCTCGTTTGTGCTTTGGAATCTGAAGGCCCAGGGTACGATACTCGAATCGGAAGGTCATTAAATTTCTGACCAATAAATTCTCAGTTGTAGCCACGATACTAGAGCCGTGCCTAGTAAACGGCGATAGGCTTGCCCTCTGTTACATATTACCAAAAAATGTATGATGAAACATTTTATGATGAAAATAAGTGTGTGTTTAGACTTTTTTGTGTATGTTTTGGGATTCAAAAAGAGTGATATTATATGTCTACAAAGTATTAATAAAACTAGTCACTCTAATGAATAATAATTTTGAACAAAGAGTACATAAAACAGGTTGTGTTAGCTGAAGTGCATAGGGTTAGGGCCTATAAGGCGCCTCCTTCTGCGAAGTTATTGTCTCGCAGAGGGAGGCGGCGGAGCGGGAGAGAGAGAGACCCTCTCTCTCTTCCGCTCCGGAGAGCGCAGACACGGAGGCGGGCTAACCGAGCCCTCACTCCATCTCCGCTGAGAGGGCCTGGGCCGTCGGATGCGGGGGCATCCGGCACCCCTCAGAGATAGGTTCTCTCGCGATGTTGATGCCCCCTCCGTGTTCGGGGGGCATCACACGAGGGGTAGGGGTGTTCCTATTGATATCCCTTACCGAGGAGAGCCCGCCACTTTACAGCGGGCAGCGGCGTCGACGGGGGCTGCGGTAGAATACCAGCGGTCCCGCGCCCCCCGTCATCAGTCGAAGACGCTGGAACACCGTGGGGTTTTAGACGGTATGGGCGCCTTTTGCCGAGTCCGTCATACCCCGTCTGCTCCCCCAGTAGACGGGAAAGCGTAACAGCATTTCCCCACGTTCAAAAAAAAAAAAAAGTGCCTATAGTTTATATTAAAGTACAAGCTAAAATGGGTTTCCTGCGGTATCAGGCAAACTCATAGATTAATTCTGTACAAGATTTTCGGCAGATCTTTATCCATTGAGTAAGGTGTTATCAGCGTATCTCAAATTATTATTAAGTGCATTGTGAGAGTAGTGTTAAATGTGAATAAATCCAAAACTAAACATTTGGTTGTGTCTAGAAACAAAGCCCTGAACCATGAAATACAAGTTGCAGGTTTAGATCTTGAGTGAGTGTGGTCGTTCAAATATATCGAGGATTAATAATAACAAATATTTTTAAAATAGTTTTAAGAAAACATTAAATTAATATTTTAATAAAACACTTAAATAATATAAAAATACATCTGTGACAATTTCGCCTAATTTTCCTGTTAAGCCGACGTGACGTCACAAACACCACGCAGACAATCCATAAGAATTTTCGACGCGTTCGCTTCTACATGAAGCATTCTCAGAAGATCTAGACTACGAGCGCACGATCGAGAAATTCATTCTTAATTTCTCGATCGTGCGCTCGTAGAGTTTAATATGGATTTCCGCAAAGTAACGCCTGAATCTATTCATCATCTCGAGTATTGGTAAACTAAGAATAGAACAGAGAATTTCGGGGAATTTCAGTCTGACTTCAAATCTTCTGAGATTCAGAAATCAGATCAGAAATCAGATCTTTATTCACCATTATAACAATGATCGTTATATTAGGTAAGTCAATTTACATACATTTTATTACTTTGTTACTTATAAGTTCATCATTATATAAAAAATAACATATAGGTATATTACGATAAGATCTTTTCAAAAATATGCAACTAAAAAAAAAGTTAATATATAAAATGCACATAACATCCCAATTACAATTATGTATAATATATAGACCAATGTAATGATGTATAATAAAAAAATGGAATATAGTTAATAAATTTATAAATATCAAAAAAAAAATAAAAGTAATCATAAAATATGAATTGTTAAGATATATTAGCAGATATTTTTTTTTATGTTAAATTTAAATTCGCTCGTTGTACAAAAATGAAGAGTCAGTTAATTTCAGGGTTAAAAATTCGTTGAGGTCGTAAAACGGTTTATTTTCAAAGAAACACTTTAGTGTCTTTTTAAAGGCATGAAATTTTAATTCCGTGATTTCAGTAGGCAGTTTGTTATACATTACAATATTTAGATATTTTCCTTGCTTTCGAACTTGAGCTAATCTAATTTTAGGCTGGAACAGTTTGTTTTTATTGCGAAGGTTATAATCATGTACGTCCTTGTTTTTTGGTATTTTTTTCTTATCTTCGTGTATTTCCAATAGACAAATATATGTAAAGAGACACGACCGTCATAATTTTATTTTCTTTGAAGTATTCTCTAGCCGATGTACGTTTCCTTAAGGCGTTAATAATTCGTATTGCTCTTTTTTGGAGTTTTAATACTTGTTTTATTTCCGCAGCGTTACCCCAGACTGTAATGGCATATCTCAATATCGAATGAATGTAAGCATAATAAACAGATATGAGAGTCGTTTTATTTATTAATGGTTTCAGTTTAAGCAAAGCTTAGTTGCCACTTGATATTTTTTACATATATTTGAGCCATATTGAAATTTCCCGTGCAACCTTACAGTGGATGGAGAAGATTATGTGCAACAAACTATCCCTAAAGCTAAAAGTGATATTACTCTATTGTTACGTCTGATCTGTTATGTTGTATATTTCGTTCGGACTGAAAACCAACGCCCAGAAGCGTTTTGAGAGCAGGTAAAATGTTATTGTAGAATGCTTTGTACTATTGTTTTAAGTTGGAGACCTTCTAGGTCAAGCGTAAAAGTTCTCCAGCGTGTCAGTAAGAACCTAGCGCTCTACTTGCTCTCAAGAAAAACCATGGTCATTTACTGCGGCCTTGAAAGCACTTGAAACTTCTCCAAATTAATTATAATTTGTATGATGCGCAGGCAGTGATAAGGGCAAGATCGACAGTAAACGATGCGCTGGAAGGAGAAATGAGGTTTTATCCTTGGCTCAGGAACAGATTGCTAAGCTGACGGCCAAGCTCCAGTAATGGAGAGCAACCAGATATTGACGATGTACTCATATTTCTACATCTTTTTAATAATAACAAATATGTTAAAAATATTTTAAGATAACATTTAATTAATATTTTAGAAAAACACTTGAAAATATATATTTAGTGACAATTCCACCTATCAGGGAATGATAGGCGTAAAGCCGACGTGACGTCTCAAACAGTCTTGACTCTTTGAGCGCATTTTTTTCTTTCGTGCGAAAATTCTTCCGACTTGGCTGCGTGGCGTTTGTGACTACGTCGGCAGGTGTAATTGTAATAGATAAATATATTTATTATATTCTTAAGTGTTTTTAGTATATGTTTTATTAATTAACATGGATGTACAGTAACACCTGAATCTATTCATTATGTTACATATTTGTAATCTTAATAATATATTATAGATCCCCAATATACGCTGATGTAGAAACATCACAATACAAAATTATGTGTAGTCATTGAGGAAAGTTTTTCTTTCCTCTGAGATATGTCTCTCAGGATCATAATATTTACCCTCGTAATACAGGAAAACTTCGATAGCGTTAATTTATCTGTGATATGTCGCAGAACAAATAATCATAAATACAGTATTTATGTCGATATTTACGATAGAGATATGCAATGTTTTGTAAAAATATGTGGATTACGTCAGTATTTACTTATTTTCTATTTACTATGGTACGGCCTTGAAATAATAAACTTTGTATATACTAAAGGTACGGCTACGGACTGTAATCAATAAACTACGAGTATATGCAGTTATTTCTTCAAGAATCAGTGAGTTCAAAGAACAGAGTATACAAAACCAGAAAGTGCCTTTGAAATAAGGGCCGGTTTTTAATTATCAAATAAGCCTAAACCTCCTCGGCCCCTCGGCCGACTAGGTTTAGGCATACGACGCGATATCGGCGGACGCAGGTTCGATTCCCGTCTTGGGCATAAAATTTTGTACTCCCATAA